>CM028382.1:36090782-36126529 GCA_013146195.2 Codonopsis lanceolata
ACCGCTTTCCCATTACGGGACTCAAGCTTTGCCTGCCAGAGCCACTGGGGCGCCAATGTTATGAACTCTTCTAAAATCCTCCTGCAGAACCTGAGGAATGACCAAGCCAGAGCTCTCGATCTCCTCGCCTATCTCCATAAGGCGAGCGTCAATGCCCGTAGCTACGTGGCGGCCAAACAAATTCCTAAGCCTCCGCCGGATCTCGCGAGAAGAGCCCTCAGCTATCACCATTATCCAGGCCAAATATTCAAGGGACAAGAATATGTAATCAGAGAATAAATAGGCCTCCTGAAGCCTATCAAAGTCCAGGCGCCACATCCGCTGAAAATCAAAGGTCAAAGTCATGTCATTCCTCATCTCCAAAAATATCGGGCGCGTCACGTCTGGAATAACCTCGCCTCCGAATCGACGCAAAGATCCTCCGTCCGCACTATAAAAAGAAGTTTCTCTGATGCCCAACATGACGACTTGAGCATAGCCGGCAGAGTGCAGAAGAAAGTGCCGAATCTCCCAATGGTTAATCACCCAAGAGATGTCCATGGAAACCCTACGAAAGAAGTCCTCGGACCAGTCATAATCAGAAAAATTAACTTGGGGAAAGCGGTCGCGAAAGCCATAAACCCCGGATCATATCTCCCCCCGAAAGGTGCAGGAGCCATCACGCATTGAAAATGCTCCTCCAGCCACATATGGATCAGAATGGGACTACCAAAAGGAAAAAGTTCGTCGCCCCTGGAAAAGGCATCCAAACCAGCCAGAGTTTCTGCCAGAATCACCGGGACAATGTTAGCCCGACGGTCACGAGCCTGCAGAGCAAGGTCCACGGCCCGCACATCAATGAATCCCTGGGGGCTCACCAGCAAATATCTCCCCACCAAGCACAGGAAAAGAGCCGTCAGCCGGCGCCTCAAGTAATCCACGTCGTCCTCTATGAACTCTGTAAATGATCGAGGAAGAACGGTCAAATCAAAGTTCACCCCGTTATAGAAACCCGGGGTAGCTAGGCGGGTAGTGCGGAATAATTCCCTAATGGCCATATAGGGATGCCTCCGAGGCGAAGGCACGGCAATATTCCGAGTGGCAGCAACTCCCAACATGACATAAAATTCTTCATACGCTGGGCACATTTCGTTCATCCCAAAGTTAAAAAGGTGATCTGGATGAGACCAGAACCAGACGCCCTCAAGATGTCCGCTTGATTTCACGATATTCCTCCAGGAAAGAAGGCACCTAAAGCCAAAAAGATGATCGAACCAGTCACGCTCGTCGGCTCGAAGGGCAAGAATCCATAAGTCGAGGGCATTTTCGTAAATTTCTAATTCTAAAGGGGTATGATATGGGCAGCCATTAGAGCAGAAGTATAAAACTCTCTCTGACAGAAGACAGAGCAAGTGAGAAAGGGAAGCTGAGAAGAATTAAAACAGGCTAAGAAAAGACGAAGCAGGCGTGAAGAATACATGTTCGCCGAATCCCCTTTTATAGCAGAAAATCAGAGAGTCGACAAACCGGACAAACAGTGGCGAACAGTGGCCAAGAAAAGCTCCCAAGAAAGCCAGTTTAGGCGCCCCCCTTATGAAGTTTGGGCATGGCGCCTAAACCTCTAGTAAGCCATGCCCAAACTTGCTCCTTTATTGTCCTGCTGTGTTGGTTTCTGTCCAAATCACCCATTACTCCTTCGTCTGATCGCGAGAAAGCCTAGTAGATATTAAAGAGAGGCTAGATGGTCATAATTATGCTTCTTCACACAGGGAGAGGCGGCTGCCTCTTCCCCTACCCGCAAATCGCCAGAAAAGCCTCCTCAAAATTGAAGGTGTAGTCTTTCTGAATTTATTTCTAAAAAACAGCGTGCCATTACCATTAGAAGTCGATATAGTTTATTTTTTGCATGTATTTTGAGTGTGCATTTTTATTTTATCATGCCATTTAAAATTAGATTACATTTCATCATTCATATTTGTACAGATACTACTTACTAATTACAAGCAAAAAGAAAAAAAAAGGCTGACATGTGCATGAAAGAAACTAAAGATCAAATGATACTCTGCCCCTGCTCAAGCCACCTCCCCTGACTCGGGGGCCCAACGTGCCATCAGGTCTGCGCATCCGTCCCCCCTGGGCCCGGCTCGGTCCTATGTCCGCATCATCATCATCATCATCACTGCGGCGCCTGGTCTGCCGCATGGCCTCATTGTTCCGACACGAATAATCATCTACCAGCTGCTGATATAATTTGATGATGCCAACAAAGCCCTTCAGGAGTCTTTTGTAGGTGGATACTTTGACCTAAAAAGAAAAAATCAGAAGTAAGCATCAGTCAGCCAAAAGAAAAAAAAAGAGTGATAAATATACCGTGCGGGCCTGATCAGGGACACGGTACTCCTCAGGAATCTCTACATCTGGAATAACCTCTCTTATGAGCCTGCCATCTTGCCGGTATGGGAAGGATGAAAAGGCATTGTCAGGCATGGAAAACTCAAGCCGTCCATCCAGAACAGGTGAAGAAGGCTCAGCCCAGGCACCATCAACAGATGCCCGTCTCCCGATCAGATAAGGAGGAGGAGGAGGATGAAGCATTGTCCTCAGAAAATCTTCATAAGATATCACTGGGAAGTCACTGAGAGGCATCTTATATTTGTCCAAGTACCGAAGCCTGTTTGGTATAAGGTGTGGCTCGATCACATGCGAAGGAGGTGGAGGAGGTACCACCGGAGCTACTGTAAACGGGACATGCTGGCGGTTGACCCGCTCACCCATATACAGCGAATCACACATAATGGACACCATCAAGATCCGGCAACAGCTCAAAAGCAAAGTTACCTCGATTGGCCCTACCAGATGCTTCCAAAGAAATAAAGTCACTGAACCAGAAGTTGAGTTCGCCACTCTGTCCTACAAATCCAATGACTCGACATATTGACCCCAGCCGTCCGTCTCTTTTCGATTTGCATTTACAAATTTGAGCAAATATGGTGGGCCAAGGACGTCGCTACGCAGTGTGTCTGGTAAAAAGGCAAAAACAGAATAAGCCCACACCTGAAAAAAAACAAGGAAGTAAAAGTCAGCAAAATAAAAAATATATATATGTGAAGGAAAATATATGCTGATAAAGAAAAAAAGAGAGAATACCTCCCAGGCCGGAGCAAAACCGGTTATCACCCTTGAGTCATTCCGACTCAATTTATCCATGTTGAAGTAAAGCTCAGCCAGGCCAGCTTGCCCCCAGTCATAATCAATCACGTGATCCATATCTCGAAGGCAGCTCAGCAAAGAAATCCTCAAAGAAGTAGAGGCATTGGCAAAAAGGGATGTGCCCAAGAAAAAGAATAAAAAGGTCCGGGCAAGACGGGTCACAGCAGCGCTATCTTCAGGGTCAACCCGCCCAGCATTCCTCAAAAGCCATGTCTTCACACTAAGAATGGTTACCTCATCAGCCGTCTTGTACCTGGGCACAAATCCCAAAAGATCCTCCACCTCGTCGTGACGTTCGCGGAGAGTATAGTCTGGTTCCAGTTTCCGCCCAATACTGGTAGAAATACCAGTAATAGCTGCAAAGTCACAGGGAGTCATGGTAATCTCTCCCCAGCTGAGGTGGAAAGTGTGGGTGGTATCCCACCAGAAGTTCCGCAGCACGTCAAAAATAACTCTGTAACTACGGAAGGGAGTAAAGGCCCGCATAAAGACTCCCAGACCCGTGTCATCTACCAGCATCTGAGCAGCCGGAGGCATCGAATAAAATATGTCGGAAACACTGGCGCAAGTGGCCCTAGCCTTGTCCAAAACCTTGCGCTCCTGAAAAGAAAAGTAAAAGGAGGAAAATAAAGGTAAGTATCTCACAAACCCTTTTCTTCTTGTACATTCAATACATCAGATTCTTCAAAAAAAAAAAAATAATAATAATAAAAATTTAACATTAAAAACTATTTTGTACATAAAAATATGTATTATCATTTTTTTTCAATATGTACAAAAATACTTTGCATAAATATACATGTCAACATGTTTTTTTTAAAAAATAATAATAAAAATAAAATAAAATAGAGTATATACCTTGCATTTAAAATATACATGTCATATTTCTATTATTTTCACATTTTGTGTAAAAAAATTTTTTATGCATTCACATCAAAAGGAAAAAAAAAAGAAAGGGAAAACATTTCATTGTATATTCAGCATCACATTTTCATTAAATAAAGTAGTCCATGCATCCATAATTTGCATTTATCCTTTAATAAGCAGTATCAGGAATGAACGAAAAAGAAATTTAAAATGCCATCTGCCATGGAAAAATAATATCTACTTGGCATTTCTTATATCCCTATACCATCAGCATGCATAAAATATATGTTCTAGTACATAAAATATATCTGTTAAGTCATGTATATATCCGAAAATATATCCGAAAGATGTGTTCAAAAATTCTGCATTTCATTCCGAAAATTCCGCACTGTGAATATATGCCATGTAAAAATATTTTCAGAGCTAAAACATGCATCATATAGCCTTATTTGCATTAACATTGTAAACTATGCATAGTAAAGTCAAATAGTAACTACTAATTCAATTTGGGCATCGCAAAAATAAATTGTCCGAATTTCATGCATTATTAACAAAATTGCATCATTTTAGCCTAAAAATCACATGTATAAATATCATAAGCTGCATATATATATTCCAAAAGTCCGAAACAGCACAGAAATTGAGTAGATCTGAAAAACTGATCAAGTGGGTGGAAGAAAATCATACTCACATCGGAAGCAGGAAGATTCGAGACATGCTTGTACCAATCCCTCACCAAATTGCCCCAGTCATGCTGAGAATAATAATAATTGATCTTGTTTCGAGTCAAAGGAGGGAGTTCTTGTTTCTTCTCACCAGATTCCGGGTCCATCGGCGCCTTTCCTTTCCTAGATCTAGAAGAAGAAGCCATCTGCGCAGAAAAACAAAATTTTTGGCGGAAAAAAATTGAGAAAAGGAGAGAAAATGAAAAAAAAAAAAAAAAAACTTACCTTCGCCGTCAATGGAGGTAGAGAAGAAAGCAGAGAAGAAAGAATGAAGGCTTCTGCCTTCATTCTCCCTTAAGCAAGAAAGCAAAAGGGAGGAAAAGTGATATTTTCACTTTTCCCCCTCCAATCAATCCAGCATCAGCACTCAAGTCCTCCAAATTTCAAAGCTGCAAAGTGGTCCCTGAAACTTAACAGAAAGTTAACAAAAGTGATTTTGTTAACCATATTTGATGATCTTTCACCCAAAAAGCAGGAAAAGCTCATATCTCCGGCAAGTCAGCTACTAGACAAGTAGAAAAGTCAGAAAATTCACCAGCAAAGGTAAATTCCTCTTTTTTTGAAAAGAAAAGAAAAGAAAAATCAATCAAAAGAAAAAAATCAATAAAAAAGAAAAATCGATCGAAAGAAAAAAAAATGATGATGGAAAAAAAACAGACCAAGGTTCCCAGGGATGAACTACGACGGTCTGATTCCCTGAAAAGGGATACGTAGGCAACCTACTTTGGTAGGCACGACCATCACAATAAAAAAAAAGAGAAGAAAAAAAAACAGAGAAAAGAAAGAGAAAAAAAGAGAGAATAAATTCCCCAGCAAGAGCGGCAGAAATAGCCAAATCAGCTGAATCAGCAGCAGCGGTCAAAAGCAAACAGGTAAGAAAGGTAAGGAAGGTAAGATTTCTTATTTTGCCTTCAGAAAATAAAAGAAAAATCTTTTTCAAAAGGGTTTTTTGTTTCAAAAAAAAAGAAAAAAAAGAGGAATATTCAAAAACAAAAAAAAAGGAAGAAGAAAAAGAAAATTCTTTATCGTGTCCAGCCGGTTTCGGTCAGTTGGATACAGTTTTTGAAAAATTTGAAGAAAGTTCTTTATCGTATTCGATGACAGGTATTGATCGGTCGAGTACAGTTTTCGAAAATCTGAAGGTCCTCTTATTGTGTTTGGAAGAAAGGTATTTGACCAGCCAGACACAATTTTGAGATTGATCTCTTAACATATTTCCACGGCGGATATAGACCGGTTGAAATATGGTTTTCGAAATACACAAAAATCTTCATACCGTATTTGACAACGGTTTCGGACCGTAAAAATACGGCTTTTCGAAAAACATGAAAATCTTTTCTTCTTCAATTTGGTTGTTTGTTTCGGCTTAGGCCGAACTACGTTTGGTCTGATTCCTTTTATTAAGGGATACGTAGGCAGCCTACATTAGTAGGTCCGACCATCAGAGCATTCAATTTGCAAATCTGCTTAAAAACTGCGACAACCTGCTATAACTGACTAAAATGTCTAGGATATAGAGGTTTGATAAATTGCTGCATTATAACTGCTGCCTGCTGCATATTTCTCCCTCGTTTTGAAATGAAACGAAATTGGAGAGTCTATTCTAATCAACGATGTTCGTCTACTCAGTAAGCTGCGGGTTACCCGTAGACTCCATCGTTGAGGGGCTCTGTAGACACCCCAATTTCGTACCCCAGATACATGACATGACATAAAATATCAAGACCTGTTAAAACATTAACAAATGTCAAGTTACAGGGTCAAAATTGCAAAAGGACAAAGCAGGATGCACAAAAGGACAAACTGCAGGGACCAAAGTGTCAAAAAAGGAGGAAGTTTGAGGTTTAGGCACAGCCTACCAAAGGTTTGGGCTAGGCGCCCAAACCTCAATAGGTTGGCGCCCAAAACCTCTCCCCAGCACTGTTCACTCAAGTCATTTGCCGCATTGCACAATTCGTCGAACGCGGTGTACAACCCTCTGATGCACGGAGAGAAATCTCAAAATTCCAGCGATGTCCCAGCTTCTTCCTATAAATAGCAGTGTCCGGCTCCTTCATTCAGCGCTCAATTCATCCGTAAAATTTCTCTGCGTCCTCGTTACGCTGAAGAAATAAATACCGATAGATCACCCACAAAAGCCTCGAAACCCTGCCAAACCTCCGCCAAACACAAATCCAACCGGTAGAAGTGTACCTTAGCTCCCCAGCTAGGTATCCACCCCTTTTCCCCGGTCCAAAAATCATGGATAGAGCAGTTGCTCTGCCCGATTTAAAAGGCCGAAATAGCCAGTAGTAAGCCGTTACTCCCAAATTCAACATTTTCTAGTCAAACAAACAACCAGAAATAAACAGTTACCCTACCCCGATCCCGAGGCCGAAAAGTAACTTTCAGAGCAGTTACGCTGCCCAAATTCACACAACACACAACTTCAACCAGACCAGAAAAAAGACTCTCTCTCCCCGAGGGACAGAGCGAGCACACCCCTACGCCGTTTGTAAGCTTTTATTGTTAAAGTCTTTTATTTCTATGTAATAGTATTATTTCCAGTCCGGCCCAATGTAGATATATAAGCAGTTGTGCTGCCCGGATTTTATTAGGAAATAGTACTAAATGTAGCCGTTATTATGGCAAAATGTTTTTAGATGAGTTTGTATTTATTTACTTCATTTATTCAAATAAAGTCTTTATTTGTAAATGTATTATTTCCGGTCCGGTTCAATATTAATATAAAAGCAGTTATGCTGCCCGGATTTTGTTAGGAAATAATACTAAATAAGAGCCGTTATAATGGCCAAATAATTTTAAATGTGTCTGTAATTATTGGAAAGAGACGGCTGCGAGTCCGTAAATAATGTGGCCACAAATGTATTTGTTTAAATTTCCCTTGTCATTATAATACCTTATTTATTTGCTAAGTAAATGTGACAATAAGCATACTTCAGCCAAAAACCATTTTCGAGACCGAAAGGGCGAGTTGGGTGCCTAGCACCTTCCCAACTCGTAACTTAGCCTCCGAACCCGCTTTTTAAAATCTCTGGTTTTCTTTTCTGGTTTTTCTTTATTTTTGCCTTAAAATAAAGATGGCGACTCTAAAACCTTAAGATCCAGTGGGGCCTCGCAACATTCCCTCTTTGCACTTTCCTGTTCTCCCCTAAAAAAGGAAGATACGGGAATGGAGGAGTGATGCATTCCCATATCCTGGTATCCCCTAAACAAGGGATAACTTGATGCGGGAAACCCATAGCTCCCATAGTGATCTGAATGGGCCATAAGGCTATTTTCAATAAATCCATAGTGGGGGCGTCGCAATATTCTTTCTTGCACTTCTCTATTTTCCCTGAAAGATAAAAGGGGAGAATGGGAATGGAAGAGTAATGCATTCCCATATCCTGTTATCCCCGAAATAAGGGATAACTTGACATGGAAAACCATTAGTTCCCATATTGGATACAAAATCCACTCAGGGCAACCGAGGCACATTCCAACGTGCTACTATAAACAGCACTCCTCTCGCACTTTGGATTTCGTCTTCCCCTAAACAAGGGAGGATGGAACGAGAGAAATGGTGTCCCGCATCCGCACGTACGCGCACCCCTATCCAAGGGCGCGCGGGGCGCGGGTCGCACCCTGGGAACCTCATAGGCGGTAGGTATTCAGTGATAGCGAATCAATTTCGCTATCAGTTGGTTCTATATATACTCTCTCTGCTTCCCTCTTCGAAAGTACACAACGATTGACCGATATATCTCTTTTTGTGACTTCTCTTTTACTTCTTCTCTGCTACCATAAGCTGTGAGTGGTGAACTTGTGAATGGAAACATTGTGGGTTTGAGGTTTGAGTGTTCTATGAAAAGGGGGGGGGCTTGGGTTTGTTGGTTTTCCTTGTTGGAGGGCTGGGTAGTCCATTTGATCAGGAACCTTGGAACTGTGACGTCGTCCCTTTGGTCTGTGAACTCGGTGGTTGGACTGGTTTGCTATACTCAATGTATAGAATTGTGTTGTGGGGGTCTAAGCCTAGGCAACCATAAGTCGTAGACAGATCGAATGAGGCCCTTTGGCCGAGGATACTCAATTGGTTTTCTATTCTAATATTCATTTTCATTGCTGATTAGTAACTGATAATATAGCTATATATATATATATATATTCTGTGTTTCTAATCTCTGTTTTGCATACTATAACCAATACTTAGTGCTCCTGTCCAGGTTTAGGATTGATTAAATTGGTGTTCTGTTGCATTATTGATGAAACAGAACTTGGACTGTTGATTGGGTTATGCTCCTATTTTGTTTTGGTTAATGGCATAAAATTATAACAGTGGTATCAAAGCTTGGTTTGAGTACTGACAAACGGTGGAGCTGCTTTCAATCCAAAGGTAGAAATCACAGTCGGTGATTTCTGGGTATCGTTTTCCAAACTTAAACTTTTACTTGATTTCTAGTTGGTTAAATTTGTGTTTAAGTTTTAATTGTTTGGATCGATTACATTCGTATTGCTTCCATTGTGCATTATTGTTTTGATTGGTAATATTCTGATTTGAAAAGTTTTTTCCAGAAACTTTTGGGTGATTTTTTTCTTGTTTGAAAATTGTGTTAAATAAAAAAAAATTACTTTGTGTGTTTTTTGGTGATATTTTATTATTGTCCTGTGTTGGTTTTCCAAAATGGCAAACTCATCATCGTCCTATAATTTGGTACCCTTTGATGGGAAAACATATTTTTCTATTTGGCAACAGAAAATGAAGGGCATTTTGATTAAAGAAAAAGTCTTTAAGGCTATATCTTTAAAATTTTCTGAAACTGAAAAATCGGACGATATGACTGAAATGGATGAGTCGGCTTATTATTCCATTCTTTTGAACTTGAAAGACTCAGTGATAAGGAAGGTTGGTAAACTTGGATCTGCTAAAGAACTTTGGGATAGGCTAGAAGAACTTTATTATGAAAAATCGTTACCTAGAAAATTATATCTCTTGGAAAAGTTTTTTCGATTCAAACTAGACCTTGATAAAGACATGGAGGATAATATCGATGTTTTCACTAAGTTAGTTCAAGACATTAAACAAACCGGGGATAAAAACATTGATGATTACTTTGCTATTGTACTTTTAAATGGTATTCCTGATTCTTATGCTGACGTGAAATCTATTATTAAATATGGTAGGGGTAATATCACACTTGATAAGGTGATTGTTGGGTTAAAAAGCAAAGAATTAGACTTAAAAGTAAATAGGGGTAAATCTCAAGCCGGTGAGGTTCATATGGTAAGAGGAAGACAATTTGATAGGAACAATGGTCAAAATGGTGAAGAACAAAATCAAGGTTAAAATCAGAATTATGGAAACAACAGGGGTAGAAGCCAAAGTAGGTCTAAGAATGGATCTAAGAAAAGAAACTGTTACAACTGCGGTGAATCTGGACATTTTAAGAAGGATTGCACAAATCCTAAAAAGAAAAGTCAAAATCAGAATGATGATAATCAAAAAGATTGTAATTTGGCCTTGTGTGAAGATGGTGGTGATATTTTTATGGTAATGGAGTCTTGTGAAACCAAAGTGAATTATGATTACCCTATTTCTACATATATGAATGAGTGTGTTATAGATTCTGTGTGTGCGTTTCACATGACACCTTTAAAAATTCTTTTTTTTTCATACAAAGAAGTGGAAACTAGCACTGTTTCCTTGGCTAATGGTAAGAATTGTCAAATTGCTGGAATTGGCAATGTGTGCTTAAAATTTGATTCTGGTTATATTTTGACTTTGGAAAATGTTAGACATGTGCCTGATTTGCGTAATAATCTTATCTCGTGTGCATCATTGGAAGATGATGAGTTATAGGGTAGATGGGGAAGGGGTGAGATGAAAATTCTTAAAGATAACTTGGTAATTTTCAAAAGCTGGAAAACGGCGAAACATGTATGTGTGTGATGCTGCTCTGTGTCTTTTATTGTGAATCATGCAAATGTTGTTAAGAGTGATATAACAAATTGGATGGATAAAAGCCTTGGACATCATAAGGTTAGTTTTCCACCTCCCTCCCTAGAAAAATAATCTATAAAATATTCCCTTGAGTTGATCCATGTGGATCTGTCGGGTCCTTTGTTACCCATTCATGGTGGGAATAGGTTCTTTATGTCTATCGTTGATGACTTCTCACGAAAAGTCTGGATAGTTTTATTGAAAGAGAAAACTGAAGTTTTTGAAAAATTTAGAACTTGGAAGATTTTAATTGAAAATCAAACCGGTATGAAAATTAAAAGGCTTAGGACGGATAGTGGGTTGGAGTTTTGCAACTGTGAGTTTGAGAGACTTTGCGCCGAGAGTGGGATTGAACATCAAAAATCTATCCCTTGTAGCCTTCATCAGAATGAAGTTGTTGTGCGTATGATTCAGATTTTGCTAGGGCGTGCAAGGGTCATGCTTGCCACGTCAGGTCTCTCCAAATGTTTTTGGGGAGAGGCAGTTGTGTGTGCCGCCTATGTCATTAATAGGTCTCCTATCCCGCCAAATGGTAGATGTCCTGAGGCTATGTTTTCCGGTGGAGAAGTTGCTTTTCAAAATTTTGGAGTTTTCGGTTGTGCTGCATATATTCATCGAAAGAACAACCCTTTTGAACCGAGACCTGTTAGGTGTGTCTTCTTAGGGTACGCAGAGGGTGAGAAAGGGTATAAGTTATGGTTAAAAGAGGAACCAGGTTTTGAAACAATCATTAGTAGAGATATTATCTTTAATGAGAATGAGTTTCCTTGCTTAAATGAACCTGTTGCCCCTCCCCCGGCTCCAAATATGGTGGAGCAACCCTTGTTATAAGTTCTCTTGTTATGATATATGATTCGTGTGGATTGTTGTTATTGCCTTGAAAATCCTCGACTTACTTGGTGTTTGTTGTGGTGTCTCTCTTCTTCTTACTTTGTGTTAGAATGAGTTAGATCTAATGCTTTGTGTTTGCTTTCTGTTGTTCTTGTTTCCTACTTTGTGTTGGAACAAGTTCCGTGGATAGGCTATGATGTTCCCCACTTATGTCCATGAGTTCAATGTGATTGACTCGGTACTTGTTCCAAGGTGGAGATTGTTGAGTGTTGGCATGGTGTGGGTTCCCGGGAAATGTGCTCCCACGCCCCGCGCACCCTTGGATAGGGGTGCGCGTCCGTGCGGATGCGGTGACATTCACTTCTCCCGTTCCAGCCTCCCTTGTTTAGGGGAGGACGAAATCAAAAGTGCGGGAGGAGTGCTGTCGGAATAGCGCGTTGGAATGCGCCTCGGTTGCCTTTAGTGGATTTTTGATCCAATATGGGAGCTATGGGTTTCCCGCATCAAGTTATCCCTTTTTTAGGGGATATCAGGATATGGGAAGGCATCACCCTTCTATTCCCATTTTCCCTTTTTTAGGGGAAAACGTGAAAGTGCAAGGAAGGAATGTTGCAGCGCCCCACTATGGATTTTATGAAAATAGCCTTATGGCCTATTTCGGATCACTATGAGTGCTTTGGGTTTTCTACGTCAAGTTATCACTTGTTTAGGGTATACCAGGACATAGGAATACATCACCTTTCCATTCTCATTCTCCCTTTTTTAGGGGAGAACGTGAAAGTGCAAAGAAAGATGTTGCGAGGCCCCACTGGATCCAAAATGTTTTTAGAGTCGCCATCTTTATTTTAAGGCAAAAATAAAGCAAAACCAGAAAAAGAAAACCAGAGATGAAGAAAACGGGTTCGGAGGCTAAGTTACGAGTTGGGAAGGTGCTAGGCACCCAACTCGCCCTTTCGGTCTCAAAACGGTTTTTGGCTAAAGTATGCTTTTTGTTATATTTATTTAAGAGATAAATAAAGCATTAACTGCCTACAAATACATCCGTTACATCTAAATTATTTACGGACTTGAAACAGACTCTTTTGCAAACAATTACAAATATACTTGGAAATATTTGGCCATAGTAACGGCTACATTTAGTATTATTTCCTAAATAAATCCAGGCAGCATAACTGCTTATATATTGATATTGAACCGGACCGAAATAATACATTTACAAATAAAGACTTTATTGAATAAATGAAGTAAATAAATACAAATTTATCTAAAAACATTTTGCCATAATAACGGCTACATTTAGTACCATTTTCTAATTAAATCCGGGCAGCACAATTGCTTATATGGCTACATTGGGCCGGACTGAAAATAATACTATTACATGGAAATGAAAAACTTAACAATAAAAACTTACGGACAGCGTAGGGGTGTGCTCGCTCTGTCCCTCGGGGAGAGAGAGTCTTTTTTTTTTGAAATTGAAGTTGTGTGTTTGTGTGTTGTGTGTTGTGTGAATTTGGGTAGCGTGACTGCTCTGAAAGTTACTTTTCGGCCTCGGGATCGGGGCAGGGTAACTGTTTGTGTCTGGTTGTTTGTTTGACTGGAAATAGGCTGAAATCGGGCAGAGTAACGGCTTATCTCTGGCTGTTTTGGCCTTTTAAATCGGGCAGAGCAACTGCTCTTTCCACGATTTTTGGACCGGGGAAAAAAGAGTGGATACCTAGCTGGGGGGCTAAGGTACACTTCTACCGGTTGGATTTGTGTTTGGAGGAAGTTTGGCAGGGTTTCGAGGCTTTGGAGGTGATCTCTCACTATCTCGCACCGCTCTCTAATTCTCCAGCGTAACGAGAACGCGGAGAAGCTTTACGCAAAGAAGGAGTGCTGAAATGAGCAGCCGAGCACTGCTATTTATAGGAGAAATTAGGGACATCGGCGGAATTTCTTTTCCTTCTTTGCGCATCAACCGGTTGCACCTTGCGCTGAAAATCTTGTGAATTACGGCAAATGAATGGATGAACAGTGGCTGGGAAAGCAGTTTGGGCGCCACCCTATATAGATTTGGGCGCCATGCCCAAACTTTATGGGAGCCACGCCCAAATTTCAAACTTGGCCCAGTTTTGACACTTTAGTCCCTGCAATTTGTCCTTTTGCGCATCCTGCTTTGTCCTTTTGCATTTTTGACCCTGTAACTTGACATTTGTTAATGTTTTAACAGTTCTTGATATTTTTTGTCATGTCACATACCAGAGGTACGAAATTGGGGTGTCTACACATGGCCCATTTGGGCAACCCACTTATTAAATCCTAAAGCCCAGCAACCCAAGGCCCAAGCCCCACCCCTTCCCTTATGCACTGCCAGTTACGGTTGGTTTTTTGGGAAATTAGGGGTCTCATTTGTTCTGAGCCCTAATTTCGTTATTCCGCCCCTTACCTGTGTGCGATGTCTTCATCTTCTCCTTGATTAGCGTTGTTTTCTCTGGAATCTCGGCGGCGGCGGTGGGTATTCAGTGATAGCGAATCAATTTCGCTATCAGTTGGTTCTATATATACTCCCTCTGCTTCCCTCTTCGAAGGTACATAACGATTGACCGATCTATCTCTTTCTGTGACTTCTCTTCTACTTCTTCTCTGCTTCCATAAGCTGTGATCAGTGGTGAACTTGTGAAGGGAAACATTGTGGGTTTGAGGTTTGAATGTTCTGTGAAAATGAGGGGGGGTTCGGGTTTGTTGGTTTTCCTTGTTGGAGGGCTGGGTGGTCCATTTGTCCATTGAACCGTTGTGAACTCGATGGTTGGACTGGTTTGCTATACTCAGTGTATAGCATTGTGTTGTGGGGGTCTGAGCCTAGGCAACCATAAGCCCTAGACAGATCGAGTGAGGCCCTTTGGCCGAGGAGACTCAATTGGTTTTCTGTTCTAATATTCATTTTCATTGTTGATTAGTAACTGAGAATATAGCTATATATATATGTATGTATGTATGTATGTATGTATGTATGTATGTATGTATATATTATGTGTTTCTAATATCTGTTTTGCAGACTATAACCAATACTTAGTGCTCCTGTCCAAGTTTAGGATTGATTAAATTGGTGTTTCTATTGCATTATTGATGAAACAGAACTTGGACTGATGAATGGGTTATGCTCCTGTTTTGTTTTGGTTAATGGCATAAAATTATAACACATATGTAAGTATAATTTCATTTAAGGACTTCTCCTTGAATAATAAAAAATATTTATGTATTGTGTTTATTATATTATTTGTTTGTTTTGTTTTGACATGAAGCTTATAAGCCGCGGGTAGAAGCACTGGGGGTCATATGGAGGCTACAAGGACACATGTTCCATTTAGCGAGCTGATCTGGAGAGCCGCCACCGCTCAAGGTAAGAAGAAGATGGGATCAAGAGTATACGGTATGGGTGAGCATGCTCAGTCTTCAGAGGCTTCCCCTCCAACAACTCGGTCACATGCTCCACCCAACGATGAGAGTACCAGGATCCGGACCAAGAAGCTGAGCTCGCTCAAACACGTGAAGCCCTCACACAAACAAACACATGATTGGATGATATAATGTCCCCTAGCCTTAATTCTTCTAGGAATTTGTTTAATGAAGAGTACTCTCTTGTCTAATTTTGGGGACAATTAGTTTTTAATTTAGTGTCTTAATTAATTATTTTTTAGATTTGCAATTTAGTCTGGGGACAATGTGGTTTTTATTTTACTTTTTGTGTAATAAAATTTGTGTTTAATTTAGTGTTTTAATTAATTATCTTTTAGATTTGCAATTTAGTTTTGTTCATACTTGTTATATATATCATGAACAAAAAAATGAAAAAAAAAAATTCAAATATTTTTTAATTTTTATTTAATTTAGTGACGGAACATCCGTCACTAAATTATTTTTCATATATATTTTTAATTTTATTAGTGACGGACATTCCGTCACGAATGACAATTAGCGACGAATGACATTACTTACGGAATTAAGCGATGAAACTTCCATCTCTAAATAATTTTCCATTTTTAAAATTTTTTAGCGACAGACATTTCGTCACTGATTGTCGCCACTATCGACATTTAGCGACGGATGACAATTACTTACGGAATATTTCGTCATTGACTTCCGTCGCTAATCAGTGACGGAAAGTTTCATTTCTGTCACAGATTAGCGACGATAACTAGTCCATCGAAAATCAGCGATGGTAACGGGCTTGTCGAAAATAAGCAACGGTAACAAACCTATCAAAAATAAGCGACAACGGATTAGCGACGAGTACTGACGGAGCTATTCCGTCACTAATTGTATATTAGCAACGAAAACCTAGTTTTAGTGAGGGAAATTGATGTCAATTAATTGTAAATTAGTGACGGAAACCTAATTTTTGTGAGGAAAATTTGTATCATTGATTACATGATTGTAGTGGAATTATAATTAGATCCTACAGTGGATACATTACATCTTTTCAAAGTCTTTACATTGCATGGTAAGATCTTCCCACTGAGAGGCTTGAGTTTTGAGTTGAACGAGCTTAGACTTTCTCCTTCTTCTACTAGAAACAGCTTAAACTTGCTCAAGTAGCAGAAGCTCAATCATCAACTGAAGAGGTTTTGGTTGTTGATTTCTTATTACTATCAGTATTACTAGATGGTGGTGCTAATTTCAGTATTCTACGGAGTTAGTTGGGGGTGATTGTTGCTGGCTTTGGATTTGATAGTTGATACAAAGGGCACATGGAATGGATGGTAAAGAGGTAGTGTTCGACTTGGTTGGGCAGGTCACATCAAAATGCTTGTTTTAAGTATCGACATTTGTGTTGAATGCTTCCTTTGGCATTTTCTTTCTTTCTTTTCTGTACCCAAAAAGGGCTATCACATTGAGAATGTGAGAGGAAAAAACATAGTAGGCGATTAAGTATTAATAGGATGGACCGAGTGAATAAATCAAATATCTTATAGATATGAAATGACCTAAACAAGGAAGCCCACAAGAGGATGAAACCCCCACACTGCAGTTGCTAGGACTCGATCCTTGGTTCTATACCCAAATCTACTAGCTCTTAACCAACCAACTGAGCTAAGCCCGTGAGGACTCTTTCTTTCTTTTCTATAGATATTATACCTAGGATGAGTGCAAATTACTAGCTCTTAACCAAACCAAATCGAAGATCGGTTTGGTTTGGTTTTGTCGAAAAAGAAAACCACGGTTCGGTTCACGGTTTTTGGTATCGAACCAAACCAAACCGAACCAAACCAACCAATATATTTTTATTTTTTATTATATAATATATATTATATTACATTTATTAACTATTTTGAACATTTGATTTATTCATAATATATAATACATACATATATATCTATATATATATATATATATATATATATATATATATATATATATATATATATATATATATATATATATATATATATACTAAACCAAACAAAATTTTGATTGTTGGAGAACTATTATTTCTTCCATTGTTTGTGTTTATTTTAGAATTTGTATTGTTTTATTTATGATAATTTGTTGTTAGTAGGTTATTTCCTAATTTTGATGTTAATTCCAAATTAAAATCTTATTTTTATTGTTATTTTTAATGTTGGTTAATTTCATTAAAAATAATTTATGTAAACCACAAAATAGTGGTTCGGTTCGGTCTTGCCCAACTCTTACTTGGTTCTGCCGGTTTGAGATTTTGATATTTTGTGGTTTTGGTATAAACCAAACCAAACCGAACCACTTACACCCCTAGTGCATGTATATATAATCTCGATGTAGAGAGACATTATAACATATCAAAAGTTGGCCATGGAAGCTGAATTAGGAAAGCTCGGAGGGTCACTTCCGTTACCTACCGACGTTAGAGATGTTAAATTGGGTTGGTCCTGACTCAATAGGGTTGTGATCCTATAGGGTCGAGGGTTAAATGGGTCACTTAAATCACAACCCTGCCCCTAACCCTACAGGGTGCAGTTTAATAGGGTCAACCATATAAACACTTATGATGTCTTATTTAAATCAAAAAATCGAAATTAAGTAACAAACATATTAACGGACAAGTGACAATGATTAACAATACAAATTAAAAACATGAAATCGAGTTTTCTTTTGAGAAAGTATCTTTTTCAATATCATTATCCTCTTCATCTATAATTGTAAAATAATATAAAATAAATGTTGATAAGAAGTTAATACAATCAAATATTTTAATCAAATAGTAAAATATAATACTAACGTCAACCCATTTAGCACGGAATTTAAACGGGTTGCATTTTCCCTACCCTGACCCTTTTTGATTCCCGATTAGCAGGGTCAACCATGCGGTTCTCGACCCTTTTAGCATATCTAATTATGTATCCAAAAATCTCATTTTGACCAATTTTGGAAACTTATATGTTTTAGAACTATATTTACGACCATGTTTGGGTTTAAATTTCATCAAATACACATACATTATGATAAAGCTAACATGAGATAGATATTGGTTTACTAAATCAAATGATAATATATATTACGCATTTGACTTTACAACACATAAGTTTGGATGATTGAATTGTTTGTGGGGTTATTTATAAGTTCTTCTTCTATTAAGAGGTTATAGGTTCAAATCTCAATTTTAACATTTTTGAACCCTCATTTTAGTCAAAAGCTTACAGCCCGCGGGCCAACCCTAGAACCTGTAAACCAAACCCAGTTTGTTCGCAACCCTATAGGGTCAATTCGTTTAGCCCGTTTATTAAACGAGTTTGATTTTCCCAACCCTAACCCTTTAATGTTTCTGATTAATAGGGTCGACCCTACGGTTTCCGACTTTTTTAACATCTCTAGTTACCGTGTACAGGAACTGGCAAAGGAGCCACTGGCCGTGGTTCCTGCTCGGTACACCCACCCCGATCAAGATCCTCCCTTCATAACTTTTGTACTTCAAGTCCCGGTGGAACTCTTGCTTTCGGGTGGAAATTCAATGGATTATGAGCTTCAAAAGCTTCACCATGCTTGTAGAGATTGGGGTTTCTTTCAGGTACTCGATACGTACGTATACGTCACCATTGTTTCATATATTAAGGTATTCATGTTTTTTTATAAATTTTTTTATTACTCATTTTGAAACAGAGGTAATGAAATAATAAAAATTGAAATTAAACATAAAGTGATCATGATGTTGCAGTTGATAAACCATGGAGTAAGCTCTTCGTTGGTGCCTTGGTGGAGAAAGTGAAGGTAGAGACCCAAGAATTCTTCAACATGCCAATGGAAGAGAAGAAAAAGTTTTGGCAGAAAGAAGGAGATATTCGGGGATTTGGACAAGTCTTTGTTGTATCTGATGAGCAGAAGCTTGATTGGGCGGACATCTTTTACCTCGTCACTCATCCCCATAACATCAGACTTCCTCACTTGTTTCCTAAACTCCCACTTCCATTCAGGTCATTTACTCTCTCTCCCTCTTTCCATAACATCAGACTTCAATAAGCACGAACAGAGGTGCAACTATCCCAGCTTTCATAATAATATATCGATACTATTTTAAACGTAATTCAAATCCGAAAATTGAAGATATTGATCAAGCTTTGAAATACTCATTTCATAATATTATATTTTGTCTTAAAAGTTTCAAATTTTCAAAGCATTAGTTCTTTTAATAAATATGGTTAGATAAATAACTTTAAATTGTCAATGTGTCCCCACATACATTTATTAAGGGCTAAAGTAAAAAAATTTCACAAACCTAACTTATAGGAGTAACTTATATACAGTTTGGACTTTCCCAAATTGTAGCAGGCCTTCTACCTCTTCTTCGTCAACTTTTCTAAATTGCACAAACAAGGAACTCTGAGTTGCGATCCTTCCTCTCTCTCTCATCCTCATCTCAACTACGACTGCAATTCTTTAACTTATTCTAGTCTCTTAAATCGACAAGAAAGTAAAACGAGGAGGAGAAGGGTATTTCAATGCAATTGATACTTGGCGAGTTAGAGTAGGAGCAGGCGAAACCAAACGGGGAAACTGAACCAAGTCACAAGTAAACCAAAAGCGGACCAAAAACTAAGAGTTGTTGGAGGACGGCGGTGGCGATGGAGGAGGAAGGATGGTATGGGGTATTAGAGGACAACATCACTGGTGGTGAAATCGAAACGTGGGAGGAGTCGATTTTTGTCGTAAAATACAGAGACTCGATTGTCGAGCCATTTGCTCAGTTGTCATGCATGTCCCAGATGTACCGCTGTTTAGTCAAAACATAAATGATCAATCCATGTGCTTGGCTCACCTTGTGACGGAGGCCTCGTGGACTTTTTCGGAACTCTAAAGACTCGGTTGCAATGATATATTAGGTTTGGGAAAAAATTTATTTTAGTCCTTATTATTAAACGCATGTGTGATACATGAGCAATTTAATTATATTTTTTTAACGATATTTATCAAAAAGAATGAATGTATGAAAATTTGGAGTCTTTATGACTCAATTGTTACGAAAATTTCTTAAGATACTAGTAGTGAGAATGACTCAAAGTCAAAGAATCAATGGTGCGATTAACCCAAAGACAAAAGTAATACTTCCTTTGTCCCAAAATTATTATCCTCGTTTTTTTTTCGTTCACCCCAAAAAATTGTCTTATTTAAAAGTTTTCTTTTGAAATAACATTTTTATCATTTTATTACAACTTTTTATCTTATGTTTTTAAGGGTCATATCTACATGTTCTTTAAAAAAAACTACTCATTTATTAATAACCAACTCAATTATTTTTCTTTAATCCGTATGTCGAGTCAAAAAAAGACAATAATTTTAAGACTGAGAGAGTATAATTATTGATGTCGAAACTCTAATTTTTAAGTTACCAAACAACTTCATAGTACTACTGCCCTCAATCCTACATAATTGTCTTGTTTTAATTTTCCAATTTCAAACGGAGTGTTATTCAAGGGTTACTTTTCTCCGGAACTTGTTGGAAAATCATACCTTGATATGATGAGGATTCAAGGAAATGATCAGGAAAATTGATCGAAGATGATTGTGTTTGTGTGTGTGTTGGGCATTATTTATTTGAAATAAATTTATGTTTACTTAGAAATATATACTCAAAAGAAATATCTAGTGTTAAATAAATGCTCATAAGTGTTAGAAAAAATCAATAAAAAGAATCTATTAGTCTAGCGAGGTTTATATGCGTTGTACGTGTTGTTAATGATTTTTTAAAGTATTTTCCTAGTTCCTTCATTTTCTTATTTACTTTTTGTTAAAATTATTATATGAATAAAATTTGTTTGTTCACTTGGATTAGGAAGCTTAATCCTAATGAAAGTGAACATGACCCCTATATATCTTTAAGTGTATCTTGAAAGAGGCATACCATTCTGAGACATGTGACTTGAAGGGATAGACGGATGACATGACACAATTGGTGGTCGAGGGTTTCAAGATCTTGGCGGTATTAGACAAAATACTGCACGGCTATTTTGGGCAGTGAGAGGTGTGATACTCTTTGGGATCGTGTCAATTCTTGTAACCTTAGCGTATGTAGGGTGAGTACATTGAAAACTCTCTAGTTTAATTCATCATCGTTTATAGTGAAGCTGTTATTTACCTTGAAGTGGATTAAACTACGTAAAATCATTTGTTCATTTTTACTTTATTCCATTATATTTTATATTATCTTATCATTATTCGTCCAAATACTTGGTCTATTATTTTCAACTGATTCGCTTCCACATTGAAGATAGAAACTTGAAATTCTTAATCTAAGAATTTCCCCGTTTTTATAACAAACTGGTATCAGAGCTTTGAGTTAATTGAAATTTTGAGATCAAGTGATTAGATTTTTTTTAAGATGACAAATTTGGAAATTCTATACAATTCCAATTAGAGAAATTTAACGGAAGTAATAACTTTAGCTTCTGGAAAGTTAAAGTTAGGGATGTGTTGATCCCAGCAGATCAAGATATTGCTTGGAAGAAAAGGAAGCAAAACCTGAGGATATCAAAGATAAGGTATTGAAGAGAATTGATCAAAAGGTGGCTAGCACTATCCGACATTTGCAATAAATAAATTGGATCTTTGTTCAAGGGTTAAAAAGAAGTAAATACAAAAGCTGAGGGAGTAACAGATTTTGAGAGAATGCGTGTGTTCACTGGGAACAAGAAAGAAGAAAGAAAGAGAGAAAATTATAATCAGGTATGTGTCTATATTCGTGTATCGCGTATTCAAAGATGAGTACTCAGTGAAGATTGAAGAGGCAATTTGAGGGTGGAGTTTGTGGGTTGTGTGCTGGGTATTGTTGATTTAGAAAATGAGTTTGAAAAAATGGAGGTTCCTCCTCCTCTCTCTCTCTCTCTCTCT
Organism: Codonopsis lanceolata; assembly: GCA_013146195.2. Taxonomy (NCBI): domain Eukaryota; kingdom Viridiplantae; phylum Streptophyta; class Magnoliopsida; order Asterales; family Campanulaceae; genus Codonopsis; species Codonopsis lanceolata. Next base: position 36,112,710 of record CM028382.1, read on the forward strand.
CTCTCTTTGTATAAATAGGTGGAATATATGCTTCAACCAAAAAAAAAGGGTGCCTACAAATGGATGGTGGTAGTGGAGAGAGTGAGAAATTTGAATAGCGGTTCAGATTTTTTTTTGAATCGTGGTGCATAATGTTTTGAATCGCAGTTCAGAAATTTTTTGAATCGTGGAGCATAAAGTTTTGAATTGCGGTGCATTATCAAAAAAAATAATAGAATCACGGTTCAGAAACTTTTTGCATCGTGGTGCATAAAGTTTTGAATCGCTATTTAAAAAAAAAAAAAAAGAATCGGGGTTCAAATTTTTTTTAAATCGTGGTACTACATTCTTGAATCGCTGTTCATAAATTTTTTGAATCGTGATGTATAGAGTTTTGAATCGCAGTGCATTTTCGAAAAAAAAATTGAATCACGGTTCATAATATTTTTGAATCGTGGTGCATAATTTTTGAATCATGGTGTATTTTTGTAACGCGCCTCAAGCTTATTAAGGGTATCGTAGTCTTTTTGCCTCTAAAAATGACATTTTTCATTTAAAAAAAAGATAATACTACTTCGGACCTATATATAAGTAAAATTAACCGATTTCACACAGATTAAGAAAGTAAGTTAAATTAGTTAAATTGTCATGATTTTATATAAAAGAAAAGTATACTTACTAAAATACCCTTAAGTATTCCACTTAAAACTGATGATAATTAATGCAATATTAACTCCTTGTCATCAATTCATTATAACTCATTTTATAATTAGTGGCTCTTTGTGCATAGGGAATGTGCACACATCTTGAAAAACAAAAGAATTAACAAGGGATATTTTTGGTACCAAACTTTTTGGAAATTGTGAGTAGAGTTTAATATGATGATTTTTGTTTATATTTAAGTCCACCAAAATTTGATATTTTTTACTTATATATAGGTCCGGAGGGAATATACTATAGCGATTAGAAATATTGAAAAACCGATCGACCCGTAATTTTGTTTTTAAAATTTAAGCCCATTTTAGGTACGGAATTTATAGAAATAAAAAACACATGATATGGGTTGAGTGTCTACAGTTTGGGAATATGTAGGGCACTTGCTTCTGAGCTCGTGATCCGCACATGGTAGTCGCACGAGCTTTTTTCGTGACCAAATTTGGGTGGATCACATCAAAATACTTCTATTATTAAGTATTGACATTTGTGGTGAATGGTGATGAATGCTTCCTTTGGCATTTTCTTTAGATATTATTATTTGGGTCCTGGTCCAAGTAAGGTAGAAATAGGATAGGATCATAGGAATGCATGTGGAGAGCGTGAAGTAAGAAACCATTTCAACATCAATTTTGCTAGGTTTACAACCAAGATTACCATTATGGTGATAACTATATCTTGATGATGCACATGCACCTCACATGCACTTTGTCTTCAAAGCAAAGTTGTCACCAGAGTGGTAATCTTGGTGATAAACTTAGTATTTTCCTTTCAACATATATCAAAAGTTGGCCATGGAAGCTGACTTAGGAAAGCTCGGGGGGTCACTTCCGGTACCGTGTGTACAAGAACTAGCAAAGGAGCCGCTGGTCAAGGTTCCCGCTAGGTACACCCGCCCCGATCAAGATCCTCCCTCCATCACTTCTTTACTTGAAGTCCCCGTGATCGATATGGAACTCTTGCTTTCGGGTGGAGATTCAATGGATTCTGAGCTTCAAAACCTTCACCATGCTTGTAGAGATTGGGGTTTCTTTCAGGTACTCTATACGTTATATGTACCACTATTCCATTTATTTACTAGAAACTAGTTTTAGATCGTAAGTTAAACGTATAGACATATACTTTTTTAATTATTTTTTAAAAAAAAATAAATAAAAGTAACAAATTACAACTATTTAAATAAAAATAAATCATTGTACTGATAAATGATAAATTCTGAATTAATTATACATAATATTTGTTGTGTTATTTTGTTGGTTTTCCATCTTTATTACATATCAATATATTTAGACCGGAGCGATTTGTTTCCTTCAAAATTGTAATATGTTTATAGCTGAACCATACTTCAGAAGGAGTCCAGATCTCCTGTACCATTTGTGTGTACCACTGGTGTACCACTTTTCATCTCAACCATTGGTTGAGATGCAATGAATGAGATGCAATGATGGAGATAAAAAGTGGTACATCAGTGGTACACACAAGTGGTACAGGAAATCTTGACTCCTTCAGAAGTATCTTACATGCAACAATCATTAACCTTAACTTTTGTTAATTAACGTTGCATCTGATACTACAAATGGAAGTATTATCTAAAACTTCAAAGACAATCACACATTTGATGGAGACAGTACATTTTCAAATAATGACTTTGTCTCTAACATTGCTTACACTTAAGAGTTTAGCTTGTTGAATATTATGTTCAACCTTTTTATTGATTAGTTGGTAAAAAAATTTACAATAAAATATTATTTGATTCTTTTAATACAAAAATGATAAGATTTTAGGGATTTAACATAAAAAACTGAAGAAATATTTTTATTATTTTTTTAAAGGTTGGAGGGGACATAGATCTTACTCCAACCCTTACTTTTTATTAATATTTTAATGTCTTGAAAGACTAGAATTATAGATATATGATGCCTTTGGTGTGGTTAGAATAAACTGTGCCTCTGGTGAGGCTTTGAACATCCGACCTCTCGGTTGAGAGTAGTGATGTACCAGGGTGCCTCTAGTGGGGCTTGAACACTCGACCTTTCCGTTAAGATAAGCGAGTAGAGCTAAATGAGGCCTTTGGGTAAGGCTTGAACAACAACGTTGCCTCTGAAGAGGCTGGAACACCCGACCTTTCTATTGAAAGTTGTAAAGTCCAGGGAATCGCTAGTGGGACTTGAATACCCAACCTCTCCGTTAGGAGAAGTGAGTAGTACCAGTTGAGCTAGAGCTCGTTGGTTAAAAAATAAAAAAAAAAAAAACTGAACAAATATGTTTATAAGTTACCTCTACAATTGCAATGAGGAATTAGGTTTGTTAAGTATTATTTCGATATTAATTATATTTTCGTGATCAAGTAAAGTTTTTTTTTTCCTTCATGATTTTCCTGTCATCTAGATGTGATTTTCTGTATTTTTTTGTTTCGTTTTACCGATTTAAAATTTTCAACCATTCAATGCAATTTCAATTAAATGAAGACTATTCTGGAGTGTAAGTATAAATTGATGAGCTAAATCAAATCAAATTAAAACATATCAAATGATTTTATTCAATTAATGTATAACATATTCCAAAGTAGAATTTAATTGATTTAAACACATGTAATCAATTAATGATGATCAAATTTATGTTTTCAATACATGGCCCACCACTTTTATTACATAGAAATGACTTTCTATTTTATGAAGAAAATTTTGGTGGGATTTTGCTATTTTAAGACTATCTAAGCTTTATATTTATATATATATATATATATATATATATATATATATATATATATATATATATATATATACATACATACATACATACATAGATTAGTCAGAGATTAATGGGGGGTCGGGTGTGAGACTTGGGTGGGTACCAACACGACATAATAATGAAGATTTATTTTTCAGATTCCACGGTTACATATGTTTTGTGGTGTATTTTTATTTATAACATTTTCAAACAAGTAAAATACAAAATTAACCTAACTATCAAAAAATTATCAAATATAGTCTCTGTTGTGCACAGCGGGAGACTTGTTAACAAATTAACATAGTATAATAGGATCAATCACAGAGAAGAGAGAAAGATTGAAGCCAATGGACTGTCGAAATTTTATTAGAGCTAAACTTGAAAATGTTCTAGTGTAACTATTTATATGGATACAAAAACACTCTAAAAACCCTTAAAACAAGTAAAAACGAACAAAGCCCAAATTGCCAAAAACGGGACCAAATGGTCGCTTAGTCCAAAGCACCAAGCGATCGCGCATTTTCCTGAAAGTTGGTCCAAAGGAATCTTGACTAAGCGGTCGCCTGGCCCTCAGCACCAAGCGAACGCCTTATCCCAAAACTTGGCGATGCATTGTCCAAAACCCGACAATTCGTATCGCGAGGGGACTACGCCCCCCGCACCCCACTTTGAGGTTCAATTAAGTCCTACCACCTGCCTTGGCCCGTTCCTTCGGAGGGAACTCGACCTGTTGCCTGGGTAATCGAGTCATCTACCCGATTTCAGACGTCAAATCCAGCAAAAGCAAGCAATTGATCAGCCCGATTTCAGACGCAAGCAAGCACACAAAGTAAAGTAAAAACAAGCAGTTGTGTCGCTCGGATCCCGAAGCAAAAAACAACAAAAAGAGCAGTTATGCTGCCCAAATCCCCGCAAAAGCAAAGAAAAAAGACTCTCTCTCCCTGAAGGATAGAGCGAGCGCACCCTAAAGCAGTTTTCCTATCAACTAGGAAAAACAAACAGTCGATATAGCTTGTAATGCAGTTGCATTCAGAACTACAACGGCTCTTCCAGTAACTCTCGGCTTTCTTTCTCTTGCAAATATTCTCTCTAAATATCTTGAGGTTTATCTCACCTGCACGAGCTGTACTTATATACATACTTGAGATAGGCGTCTTGAAACAATAAAGAAATCAAATTCTCCAAGGAAACACAAGATTATGAAATAAGAAATTTAGTTTCCAAAATTAGTTTTTTTATATAAAAGAAAAATCTTACCAAATATTTAGTCAAATTTAAATAAGGACTCTTAAGAGCTTTTAGAAAGTATTAAATATGGTAACTACTATAGCTCGGTGAGGTACGAGAGGACAATCCAATGGTCAGGGAAAAATCATTTTTCCAAATTGTGGGTCCCAATGAGCACAATAATAAGCTAGAAGGGGGGGTTGAATAACTTATTAAACACTTAAAAACTTTTAAGTAAATTTCTTGAAAGTTACTTGCAATCTAAGAAAAGAATCAAGTAGCGGAAGACCTTCAAGAAGGCTGTTCCAGGTCTGCCGATAAGAACTACCGGTAGACCTTTTACAGTTTACTTAAGTTCTGCTGAGAATAGATAATATAAACAATGAAACTAAGCAATACAAGTAACAGACAAACAGTAAGGAATAACACAAGTATTTTGGGATGGTTCACACTATAATGAGTGCTACGTCCACCACCAAGGCAGTCAACCTTGGATTCACTACAAGAAAAGAGTGTATTTGGATCGCTCATTTGCCGTCCCTAAAAGTCCATTTGCCGTCCCTAATAGTATTTAGGACGGCCATAGGGACGGCAACATGGGGGCTTAAATAATATGGGTGCTAAATGTTTTAGGGACACGACGAGCCGTCCCTAAAGTTTTTTAAGGACGAAATTTTTGCCGACCCTAATACGTTTCAATACGTTCTAAATAATTGGCGGGAAAACAAAAAGGACGGATTATTGTCGTTATAAATGTTTTGGCGCCAACACTTTTGGTTCTAAAATTTTGGTGGGAAAACAAAAAGGACCGATTGTTGGCGTCCTAAATGTTTTGGCGCCAAAACTTTTGGTTCTAAAATTTTGGTGGGAAAACAAAAAGGACCGATTGTTTGCGTCCTAAATGTTTTGGCGCCAAAACTTTTGGTGGGAAATTACAAAAAATTGTGACGGGTAATATTGAAAAAATTGGTGGGAAACTTATTAAGGTCGACTTCCATCGTCCTAAAAAATAATTTCTTATATTGATATATGCATTCGATTAACGAATTATAAATTTATCATTTTCATCAATACAACAAACAAAAGTTTTAGTAAAAGAAAATATCATTAATAATAAAAGATAGTCATTACATCAATTTGTTAATAAACTTGATTGTTTACCAAAAGAATCAATCTACTAGATCCTAAGATTAATTAACCAACCTACAAGCAACTTCTTGAAATATAAAAATATCATCTCAACTAGTTTAAACTACAAATTGGATCATAAAAAACAAAAGCAACTGCTAGCTTGATGATAACTTTTGACCAATGTGCATCGAACGACATCTTGCAATATTCCCAAAAGCAACCTGAAAAAATAAATGAAATAAAACAATCAATTGAAAAATAATCACATAATTTTTATTTTTCAATGAAATATAAGAAAATTTATTATAAGCTCATTTTCATTTTAAATAGCTACTGGCAATTTTCTGCAAAGAAGACAACATTTTGCGCTCATTATAAGAAACCGATTTTTTTTAAGAAGCACAACCGTGTTCTATGTCTTTATTTCACGTCCAAATCTGATCTCTAAGATTACAAAGGTGCCTTAAATAGGCTACACAAGAAGTTAAGTACCCTAACTTACTAATACAATCCCTATTTCTCTCTAGGCTAGATGAAACGGTGTCAAAATCCTGAACACCACAAATCTGCCCCAACTTTTATAATCAGCTTTCAGCCGATCCAAACCCTACCTAAACAGTCCAAAAACCCTCAACACAACATCCCTAAAACCTGCCAACAAAGCTGCAAACAAGCTGCCCCAAAACTACACAATCTGTCACGTTTTGGATGAACAAAACTGTCCTAAAACCCAGCTTTTATAATCAGCTTTCAGCCGATCCAAACCCTACCTAAACAGTCCAAAAACCCTCAACACAACAGCCCTAAAACCTGCCAACAAAGCTGCGAACAAGCTGCCCCAAAACTACACAATCTGTCACGTTTTGGATGAACAAAACTGTCCTAAAACCCAGCTTTTATAATCAGCTTTCAGCAGATCCAAACCCTACCTAAACAGTCCAAAAACCCTTAACACAACAGCCCTAAAACCTGCCAACAAAGCTGCGAACAAGCTGCCCCAAAACTACACAATCTGTCACGTTTTGGATGAACAAAACTGTCCTAAAATCCAGCTTTTATAATCAGCTTTCAGCCGATCCAAACCCTACCTAAACAGTCCAAAAACCCTCAACACAACAGCCCTAAAACCTGCCAACAAAGCTGCGAACAAGCTGCCCCAAAACTACACAATCTGTCACGTTTTGGATGAACAAAACTGTCCTAAAACCAAGCTTTTATAATCAGCTTTCAGCCGATCCAAACCCTGCCTAAACAGTCCAAAACCCTCAACACAACAGCCCTAAAACCTGCCAACAAAGCTGCGAACAAGCTGCCCCAAAACTACACAATCTGTCACGTTTTGGATGAACAAAACTGTCCTAAAACCAAGCTTTTATAATCAGCTTTCAGCCGATCCAAACCCTGCCTAAACAGTCCAAAAACCCTCAACACAACAGCCCTAAAACCTGCCAACAAAGCTGGGAACAAGCTGCCCCAAAACTACACAATCTGTCACGTTTTGGATGAACAAAACTGTCCTAAAACCAAGCTTTTATAATCAGCTTTCAGCCGATCCAAACCCTGCCTAAACAGTCCAAAAACCCTCAACACAACAGCCCTAAAACCTGCCAACAAAGATGCGAACAAGCTGCCCCAAAACTACACAATCTGTCACGTTTTGGATGAACAAAACTGTCCTAAAACAGTCCACATTTTTTTAATGTTCAGGCTGCCACAAAAAACGAAAATATAAAATAAAAAGAAGTAGAAGGATAGGCTACATAAGAAGTTAACCCTAACCTACTAATACAATCCTACTTAACTAATAACATGATAAATCTAATTAAAACAGGAAACTAAAACTAGCATCGAATAAAACAACTAAGGGAATTAAATACTAATTAAACTAAAACAAGACTAGGTGAATTCTTTATTTCTAATCTGCCTTGAGCCCTTTCACTACCAAACCTCAATATACCTTGGTCCTCCTTTTTGAGCCTTGTCACAAGGATGCCCCAAGCAGCCCATGACATCTCCCACATAAGTGCATTCACCAGTGACTAACCTTTTGGGTTTAAAGAGCCCAATTGTATATTGTGATAAGGAAACAACCCCTATGTATATTGTGATAAGGAACAAAGGAAATTAAATGTGTACCTTTGAAAATTTAGGTTGTTTGATTTCTGGAGGTAGATCCATGACCACTGGACTGTCTAGAGCTTGGAATAGCAGAAAGGATCGTAGAGATCCCCGCACTTTGCAACATCCGAATTATTCGGGCCTCACTATCTGCTGAAGATTGTAGGGTAACTTGTAACTGAGACCTTAACTCAACAATCTGTTCTTGATGACGAAGATCTCTCTCTTCATCACGACGGTCTCGCTCCTCATCACGACGATCTCGCTCCTCGTCACGACGATCTCGCTCCTCGTCACGACGATCTCTCTCTGCAATTACTTCTCTTAATCGGGCTATCTCATCCTCGTAATCATGGATTAATGGAGTTGAGGTCTGAGATAGTGTAGAGCTTCTTGTACCACCACATATAACTCGGCCATGTCCATCGCTGCCTATTACGTCTAAGAATATCTTCTTTCTCTTCTCTGCATCATCCCGTTCCTCCTCCGGTAATTCATCGAGTCGTCTCTGCAATGTTTCCTGTAAAAATGAAAAAAAGAAAAACAAACTTATGCGAACCAGCTCAATATTCAAGGTAAAAGTAGCAAGTAACTATTCAATCATTAATCTATTGCACATTTTATAAATTACCTCTAATCCAGCTGCTCCATCATCTTCAGTATACTTTCCATTTTTGCAACGGGTTGCTCTCCATATACTAATCAAATCTGTAGGTTCGTTATTTTTTTCCTCTAATGATATTGAAAAAAAAGAAAGGAAAACATTTAGTTACGTTCAATAACTAGTGTCACTATTCATATCAAAAAGTTGTTCGAACAGGTGTACCTCATTAAACTTTCACTAACCTTATGAATTATATTCGGAATTGAGGTTCTTCCAATCCTAGGGTGGGCGCAAAGGTTTCCTCTATTGTGTTTGTTCTTTCTTGCAGTTTCCTAAGAGCAGATTAAAGCATGTCATACCATCTAAATAATTACATATGTATATATATATATATATATATATATATATATATATATATATATATATATATATATATATATATATAGGGAGAGAGAGAGAGGTACAACTATCATCACTAAGTCATACATAGGTTGACTGGAGACTCCAGTACTTCACGAGTTCTGGCCATTGCTCGGCTTTCACCTCCGGGGGTGTAACAACTAGGCGTTGTGCATCTGTATCATGGGGCCAGTAGTATTTTTTCTTCAAATCGTGCTTAAATGCTTTCCATGCTGTATTCAGCCTTTTAAAGCAAATACTCTTATAACCATCAGGTGCATTTGTATTTGTCTAAGTGAAAAGTCAAAAAATTGATTAGTAGTTTAGTTCAAACATATGAAGTAGTTAAAAATATATTCATAATTTTTTTACTATTTAAATTACCTGCACATCTTTCCAAACTGACTCAAGTGTCGATTCACTCATCCCATTCCATGAAGTCCAATACAATGGGAACCATGTGCCATTTCGAGCATAAGTCCCAAGATGACTCGCTAATTTGGCCGCATTCTCACCAATAGGTACGCTTTTGTCCCACTCGATGATCTTCTTCTCCTTACCCCACCCATCCCATGCATTAGCACGACCTCTACCTGTCTTCTTCATTGTGGAATCATTTTCACTATCATCTGCCAATAAGAAAATAAGCAGTAGCTTCATCTTTCTTGTTACTAACTTTGTTCACCACAGCAAATAAAAATAAATTCGTTCAAGAAAAACGGTAAAACTGAAAATGCAATTTGCTTTATCATGCTCATCTTGATCAGGGCAAATAAATCCAGCCACTCAAGTTGGATATCAGGCTTCAGTTGGCTGAAAGTTTTCTAACATCCATTTAATCAATAAGTTTCTTTTCTACTACTAGCTCAACAACCAAATGGAGCATTAATTAGCATATAATTGCAGTCCAGATTCTCGAAATAATTCTCAGCTATTTGCAATGCTAAATTAGCTATCAGACAGGGATTTTAAGAAATCGTTACAGACGAGAGGAGAGAGAAATGCTATCTAAATCGACTTTTCAATCTCAAAAAGATTTTTGAAATGAACGAACAAAAAGTAAGAGGAAGAGTGAAAGTTACGGATCCAAAGAGAAAGTATAAAACCACCAAAATCAAGACTTAACTACATATTGACAACTGTATCAGGCAATTCTGCTTAGTCTCCCGCACCTACTTAACCAGCAAAAATGGAGGACAGAGTGTGAGTTTGTGAGTGTGTGTGTGTGTGTTTTTTTTTTTTTTTTGTATTTTAAGGTATTTGAAAGGATGGAAGGACAGAGTTGTGTTCTCATCCACGTCGAGCAGACACCAGATCTAAGGAAACTAAAAAGGAAAGCCAATCAGCTTCCTTATACCTCTCGGCCATTGCTCAATCTACTGAAGTTTTGCAGCATAATTAGATTGTGGCCTCAGCCTGCCTTTTGGCCCCAGTGGAAATTAACAACACTGTTATGTGAGAGGATTCTGCAGCTGCAATTTGCCAGGGATGCAGTAAGCTGATGAAGCAGGATCTAAGTCCAAGTCTTGACATTTTGCTTGAGCCATTTTAACCTCTCTTCTCTTTACATATAGTTTCTGTTATTATTCTTCTTTTATAATTAAGTTGTATTCTTTTGTTATTCATCAAGAAACAATCAAATCTCAATGGAAACGCAGATGCAAATTTTTACTATTTTTGATCAGCATAGAGAGCCGCGGGGGGTTGGACTGAGATTGTTGATAAAGAGGAGGATTTTGGGTAGCAATAGAAAAGCCTCGCAGCCTTTTAACCATTATCAGCAACCACCAATATCTGTTTTTTTTTTAAGTTCATGTAAGTTTTGGAGAAAGAGTGTTGTTGAGGTGTCAAGGACTCTTTTTGACCTTGGATTCATCCCACGGTTTATTCCCACCCTATGCCCCACCCACAACCCACTATTTTTCATTATTATGGAATCTCCTCTTTCAATGTCATTATTATGGATATCTCCTCTTTCAATGCATTATCGCTTCTTTTTACTGTTGGGAAATGTTTTATTTTAATAAGCTTATTTTATATTTGCTATTAACAAATTAATTATACTCAATTTATCAGGATAACTATGCAAATAAATCCAGCTACTCAAGTTGGATATCAGGCTTCAGTTGGCTGAAAGTTTTCTAACATCTATTTAACCAATAAGTTTCTTTTCTACTACTAGCTCACCAACCAAAGGGAGCATTAATTAGCATATAATTGCAGTCCAGATTCTCGAAAAAATTCTCAGCTGTTTGCAATGCTAAATCAGCTATCAGGCAGGGATTTTAATAAATCTTTACAGACGAGAGAGAGAGAGAGAGAGAGTTCATTTCCATCAGATTCTCGCTATTATGGTGCATATGACATCAATATCAGGATAACTATGCAAATAAATCCAGCTACTCAAGTTGGTATCAGGCTTCAGTTGGCTGAAAGTTTTCTAACATCCATTTAACCAATAAGTTTCTTTTCTACTACTAGTTCAACAACCAAAGGGAGCATTAATTAGCATATAATTGCAGTCCAGATTCTCGAAATAATTCTCAGCTGTTTGCAATGCTAAATCAGCTATCAGGCAGGGATTTTAATAAATCTTTACAGAAGAGAGAAAGAGAGAGAGAGAGAGAGAGTTCATTTCCATCAGATTCTCGCTATTATGGTGCATATGACATCAATATCAGGATAACTATGCAAATAAATCCAGCTACTCAAGTTGGATATCAGATAAGATTTTAAAAATGAATTATGTAGTCAGTTGGAGTTACCTTCCAAGTCGACATTATCCTCGTCATACTCCGGCAAATTCTCCGATACAGTATATGATCGACACCTTTGCTGAACTATAGGACCATGCTCAGTTTCCCATTCAGCAACTATATCTGCCATACGCCTTGCACGTATATTAGGACCATCTCTTCTTCGTGCCACAGATGATCCACCAGATGATCCCCCATTTGTTGTACCAGATGATCCTCCATTTCGCAGCACCAGATGATCCCCCATTTGCTGCATGATCCCCATTTCTTTTAACGTCTCCCATCCTCTGTGAAGTCCTCTTTCTCATCATGATTGATCCTTCAATACATGAAAACTTTAAAATTTACATGTTTAAATAAAATAAATAGAATACGAATGAAATATACAGTTACAAAACATTACTAAATATAAAAGTGACATGTATAAATAAAACGAATAGAATATAGATGAAATATACAATTTCAATTATCTTCTATCTCATTTTCTTCAACATCATTATCAAGGTCAGGGACACTTGTGTCGATTATAGCTCCATCTACTCCTTGACGCACCCAAGATGTGTTTTGGTTTTGTTCTAGTTGTTGACTAGTGAATGGTTCTACTCGAGGAATCTCTGAATCTTCTTCATAATTTGAGCACCACGCGAACCTATTTCTTGGAGTCATTCGAGCAACGACATGTAAATCTGGTTCTACGGGATCTTGCACATAAAAGACTTGTTCCGCTTGAGAAGCTAGGATGAAAGGTTCATCGCCTAATCGATTCTCTTTATATAACAAATGATTGAAGTTCACAAGCGTAAAATTAAACTCATCAACCATTTTCCCTACTCGAGAATTCACCCAGTCGCATTTGAACAACACAAAAGTCATGCCATTAAGATATTGAATTTCAAGGATGTCTGTCAACACTCCATAAAACATAACATCCCCACACGAGGATTCGTGATCTCTACTACTAGCATAACTCATTTGGGTTGCTTTGAGCTTAACACCACTGTTTTGAGTCTTCATGCTCACGTCAACTTTTTTAGTTCGAAATCGGAAGCCATTAATTATGTATGACTTATAGCGATATGCATCCTTAAGAGGGCCTAATGCCAAACTTCTTATTTCATCAGTCATTTGGTCATTATCAAACTCCTGCACCTACAATTATTAACAAAAAAAAAAGAATGGGTAAAAGACAAATATAACGAAGGAGGATGTATAAACTATAACTATACAAATAATAAACTTACATGATTACGTAACCATAAGTGAAATTCCTCATTGTGCTTCTGGCCGGACAAGATGTTTTTGTGAACTATGAGGATATAGTATTGTTAGCTCGGCAATGTGCTTTCTGTCAACATGAAAGCACCATTTAAAACCTTTTCATATACTTCAAATAAAAAACTTACCAACTAAAACTTAAAATCACTTACTCGATGAATGGTGTCAATGCCTCTATGTTTCCAAGCACATAACGATGCGCTTGTGTGGATGTTATTTCATCAAGCTCAACGTGTAATTTTTTACCTACTCCCCGATCACACTCATCACCCCCATCATCATTTCTCAGTCGACGATTGGACTTAGTCTCCACATTATCATCCAAGTACCATGAACAAAAAGTCATGCATTCATGTAAAAGGACTGATTTAGCAATTGAAGCCTCGGGGCGAGCTTGATTACGCACAAATTGTTTTAGCGTGTGGAGGTATCTTTAAATTGGGTACATCCAACGAAAGATGATCGCCCAGCTGAAAAGCTCATCTCGCCAAATGTATAGCAAATGTTCCATGACGTCAAAGAAAATAGGTGGAAATATCTTTTCAAGGCTGAAAGTGTGAGAGCCATGCGATCTTCAAACTTTTCTATATCACACTTGTATTTATAGTCGAGCATAATATTGCAAAACAATTGCTTAGTTCAATCAATGCTTGGACAACATGCTTTGGTAGTGCTTCTTGCAGTATTGGAAGTAGTCTGAGTAGAATATGATTGTCATGGCTCTTAAGTCCCCACATACTTCGCTCGAAAGTGCACACATCTTGAAATATTTGATGAATAACCATCGGGACTCTAACATCTCGCAACACCTTTAAGAATATTTCATTCTCTTTATTAGTCATAGTAAACTCTGTTGGGAGGCATATACTCTAAATTTGCTTTTGTGG
>CM028382.1:36126629-36155985 GCA_013146195.2 Codonopsis lanceolata
GGCCTAGCCCGTATACTTCTTACGGAAGGCAGAGAAAAGGCTCGATCTCATCGGGAACAAGAAGCACGAGAAGTGTCCTGTCATTCATATCCACACTACAGATCTGAAGCGACCAAATAAGCGAGATTAGACTGATACATTTCTTTGCCAGGTGATTCGAGAAGAAATCTCGGGGGCCATGAGAATAGCCTTATGCAAATGTAGCCACAGACAACTATATGGCGAGAACACAAGGAGATGGCGCCTTTCCTTTCCCCGCATATCAAAAAAAAAACAAAACAAAAAAAGAAGAGAAAGAAAAGCCAGCTCGAGCCGAAGGTACACTCATTTGAATTTCATTTACGAGATCTGACATGCCATTACCCTTAGGAGTCGGTATAGCTTTATTTTACGCATGTATCTCGAGTGTGCATTTTATTTTCTCATATCATGTAAAATTATCTTGCATTACATAACCCGTATGCGTGCTATTTTGAACCACAAATGACAAAAGAAAGAAAAAAAAAAAAGAAATGAAAAAAATGGAAGAAAAGAGAACTCGCTCAAATCGATGGCGAAGGCTGGAGCACAAGAGGAAGCGAGAAATGAAGACTTACGTCTTCATCACAATAAGAAAGAAGGAGGAAAAGTGAGATTTTCACTTCTCCCCCTCAAGCAACTTCGGAATCAACAATCAAGTCCTCAAAATTTCGAGTTGCAAAGCGGCCCTGAGACTTAAGAAAGTTAACAAAAGCAATTTTGTTAACCACATTCAATAGCCTTTCATCGAAGAAGCGAAAAGCTCATATCCCACAAGTCGGCCAGAGACAAGCAGAAAAGTCGAGAAAATTCGGCAAAGAAAAAGTAAGCCCCTTTTTCAATTAAAAAATGCAAAAATAAAAGAAAGGAAAATCAATCAAAGAAAAGAAAAAAAAGAGAGTCGGGGAAAAAATAAAGTCATAAAAAAGAGAAAAAAAAAAGAGACAACAACAAAAGAAAAAAAAAAAAGAAAGAAATCCTCGGCATAAAAAGTCGAGCAGCGGACATAGCCAAATCGGTGAGCGGCGGCGATCAAAAGCATGAGAAGGTAAGAAAGGTAAGAAAGGTAAGATTTCTTATTTTTCTTTCGAAAATAAAAAAGAAAATCTTTTTCAAAGGTTTTGTTCAAAAAAAAAAAAAGAAGAGAAAAAAAGAGGAATATTAAAAAAAAAAAAAAGAGGAAGGAGAAAAAAGAAAAATCTCTTTGTTGTATCCAATGACGGATTTTGATCGGTTGGATCTGATTTTCGAGTTTTGAAATTTTGAAGAAAATTCCCTTTTGTCGTGATTCGGCGGTCGAATCAGTTCTAGGTCACAGGTTTTCGAAAATTTGAAAGTTTTCTTATTATGTTTGGAAACAAGGTACGAGGCCGACCAAACATGATTTTGAAAATGCCTCTTAACGTATTTCAACGGCAATTGTTTATCGGTTGAAATATGGTTTCGAAACAAAAAATCTTCATACCGTATTTGATAAGGTTTCGAACCGGAAGAATCTGACTTTTCGAAAACATGAAAATCTTTTCTTCGTTTGTGTTCTCGGATGGGTTTTGACCCAAAGAGCACAACATCCTCGTTGGTTGTTTGTTTCGGCAGGCAGAACTCGTTTGGTCGATTCCTTTTATTAAGGGATACGTAGGCGACCTACATTAGTAGGTCAGACCATCGAGCATTCAATTTGCATATCGCTTAAAAGCTGCGATAACACTGCTATAGCCGACTAAAAATGTCTAGGATATGGAGGTTTGATAAATTGCTACATTATAAGCGCTACTGCTGCATATTTCTCCCTCGTTTTGAAATGAAGCGAAATTGGAGAGTCTATTCTTATCAACGATGTTCGTCTACTCGATGGCTACGGGTTGCAGTAGACTCCATCGTTGAGGGGCTCTGTAGACACCCCAATTTCGTACCCCTGATATGTGACATGACAAAAAATATCAAGAACTGTTAAAATATTAACAAATTTCAAGTTATAGGGTCAAAAATGTAAAAGGACAAAGCAGGATGCGCAAAAGGACAAATTGCAGGGACTAAAGTGTCAAAAATGGGCCAACTTTGGGATTTGGGCGTGGCTACCCATTAATTTGGGCATGGCGCCCAAATCTAATGGGGTGGCGCCCAATTCAATTCTCGACCACTTGTTCATCAAAGATTTGCCGTAAAATGCAATTTATTCAACGCAGCAGGTGCAACCATTTGATCTTATGAAAGAAAAGAAATTCAACGATGTCCCTAAATTCTCCTATAAATAGCGTTAACTCGACTCTTCATTTCACACGAAAATTTGCGTAAAGCTTCTCCCCGTTCTCGTTACGCTGGAGAATTAGAGAGCGGTGTGAGATAGTGAGAGATCACCTCCAAAACCTCGAAACCCTGCCAAACTTCCTCCAAACACAAAACCAACCGATAGAAGTGTACCTTAGCCCCCAGCTAGGTATCTACCCTATTTCCCCGGTCCAAAAATCATGGAAAAGCGGTTGCTCGCAGATTTAAAAGGCCAAATCAGCGAGTAGTAAGCGTTACTCCGCGATTTCGACCTACCTCGGTCAAACAAACAACCGAAAAAGCATTACCACGATCCGAGGCCGAAAAGTAACTTTCGGAGCGATCCACGCGCCCAAATTCACACAACACACAACACACAACTTCAAACAACAAAAAAAGACTCTCTCTCCCACAGGGACGAGCGAGCACACCCTCTCATTGTCGTAAGTTTTTATATATTTTAAATCTTTTATTTATATGTAAAAATATTATTTCCAGTCCGGCCCAATGTAGCCGTATAAGCAGTTGTGCTGCCCGGATTTAATTAGGAAATAGTACTAAATGTAGCCGTTATTATGGCCAAATGTTTTTAGATAGGTTTGTAATTATTTACTTTATTTATTCAGTAAAGTCTTTATTTGTAAATGCATTATTTCCAGTCCGGTTCAATATCAATATATAAGCAGTTATGCTACCCGGATTTATTTAGGAAATAATACTAAATGTAGCCGTTACTATAGCCAAATATTTCCAAGTATATTTGTAATTGTTTGTAAAAGAGACTGTTGCAAGTCCGTAAATAATATAGATGTAATGGATGTATTTGTAGGCAGTTAATGCTTTATTTATCTGTTTAATAAATATAACAAAAAACATACTTTAGCCAAAAAGCGTTTTGAGACCGAAAGGCGAGTTGGGTGCCTAGCACCTTCTCAACTCGTAACTTAGCCTCCAGAACCCGTTTTCATCTCTCGGTTTTCTTTTTCTTTTACGGTTTTTCTTTATTTTTGCCTTAAAATAAAGATGGCGACTCTAAAACATTTTGGATCCAGTGGGGCCTCGCAACATCTTTCTTTGCACTTTGACGTTCTCCCTTCAACAAGGGAGAATGAGAATGGAAAGGTGATGTATTCTATATACTGGTATCCCCTAAACAAGGGATAACTTAACGTAGAAAACCCAAAGCACCCATAGTGATCCGAGATATGCCATAAGGCAATTTTCATAAAATCCATAGTGGGGGCGCTGCAACATTCCTTCCTTGCACTTTCACGTTCTCCCCTAAACAAGGGAGAATGGGAATAGAAGGGTGATGCATTCCTATATCCTGGTATCCCCTAAACAAGGGATAACTTGACATAGAAAATCCAAAGCTCCCATATTGGATAAAAAATCCACTAAAGGCAACCGAGGCGCATTCCAACGCTATTCCGACAGCACTCCTCCCACACTTTTGATTTCGTCCTCCCCTACACAAGGGAGGCTGGAACGGGAGCAGTGGATGTCACCGCATCCGCACGTACGCGCACCCCTATCCAAGGGCGCGCGGGGCGAGGGAGCACGTTTCCCGGGAACCCACACCATGAATAGAAGCAGAAGGGACTATGGAAACTGGAACATATGGATGAACAAGAGGAAGATTCACAATTCTATCTCCTCTCAAAAGTTTGGTTGAGATGTGTAGAGGTTCAAGAATGGGAGAGAGTCTAGTTCTAGCAGTGGGTGAGTAACCTTGAGAGACTAAGATTTTGTAAATCAAAGAAGGAAAAATCAAAGATCTCTTATCACCTTCTGATTCAGCAAGAGATGTAATCTTTTTAAAAGAAAAATCTCCAAAATCAAAGGGTTTATTAGTGCCAATCTGATATAGAACCCTTGCATGCTCTTTAGTGAGTGTGTTTGTGTTAGTGGTGGGTGACCAATTTGTACAGCATATCTTGTGCATAAGAGCATAAAGTGAGGAAAGCTGTGAAGTACTAATGGATGAGCCTTTCCCAGGTCACTTGGTCAAGGTGCCACCAGTCAATTCCAAGAAACACAGATTCAAATCAAAATTCATAGCAAAATGACCAGACACAGGAGTGTTAAACATGTCATTGATGATTAAAGATGAAAACTGATACCATTTACCACGAACAAATTGTTTTTCAAACCTAGCATCAGAGGCTGAAGAGATACGCTTCTCAAGATTTGCATAAAATTCATATATGAGGTCTCGAAAGTATGGGGAGGCAGAAGAAAGTGTCCCTATCAGATCTCTATCAGTGAAAAATTGGTTCAAGTTTTGTGCAGTCAACTCAATTGAGGGAATAATTCATTCATCCACTATTTTGCGAGAAGTATTATAGCGAACAGAAGCAGCCTTTGAAATAAATTTAGAGGAGAAAGGTTTACCAACTGAGGTGGCTGCAGAAGCAGAAGGCTTGGAAAATTTGGATGTAGCTACATTGGCTGAAGATGCCCGACTTCTGGTGAATCACACAGGAGCCTCTTTGCTATCAGTATCTTCACTATCTACAGGCGTGGCTTCTTTGCTTTCAAAATTCTTGTCCAAACTGTCATCGAATTCGAAAGAGCTGGACTGATGAGCTAAATTTTCTACAACAGGATGGGAAGACTGTGGAGATTTCTGAGGAGAAGCAGTCTTCAACTGAACAAGGTAGTCAGCCAAGGTTCTATCTTCATCAGAAAAATTGCTATCAGCGATGGACGCTGAAGGAGAACCGTGCTCGGAATCAGAGGATTCTTGAGCTTGAACCGAAGAATCTGGTGGAAATACAACTCGCGGTGATGGTATAGGATAATCATCGTCTCTAGCTTCCTCTTCGACTGGAGCAATCACTGGAGAAGCAGGTTGAGAAACTGTTTCTTGAACAAACGGGGTTGGCCCTGTTTTAGGAACAAAATCCTCATCATCGGAGTCGCTATCAATGGCCACTGATTCTTCAAAAATTCCAGGAACCGCTTTGTGTTTCTTGGCAGGAATGACATCCTCCTCGCTTGGATCTTCAAAATTTGAGGGAATCCCTATGAGCCTCTTCGATTTTCGCGAGCTAGGGTTACCAATTTGGGGTAACCCTGATAAATCATCTGGATTGTTCACATCTATTGCGTTACCTTTTTCTCCTGGAAGAATCATAGTCAAAGGTTCAGGTAATGGTTGAGCAACGACAATGGCTGTTAGGGGATTTTCGGGAGATGAAAGAGGGGTCGATGTAGCTTCATCGGAAGCTACATCTGTGAATGGATTTTGTGTAACGATCTCAGATGCAGACGATGATGTAGAAGCCATGATTGATTGATGAGAGAAGCAAGAAAAGATGATGAAGAAAGATGGATTTCGACAAGAATCAGCAAGGAACACTCGGCCGGATTTTGAAGGATAAGCAAGCTTCTGGGAGAAGTGAGTTCTTCTTTCCTGAAAGACAACACTAATACTAACACTAATGACAATTAGCCGTTAGTCCTTAATTACATAAAATGAGAGATGACTAATCCACTTAACCAAAAATTCAAATTTGGATGAAAAAACAAATGTTAACCAATCACCCATGAGAGATAAAAATCAGTTGTAATTCCCATGAGAAATAGGTGGAGGATTAAATGTGAGAAAATAACAACTAATTTCTGATTTCAAAATTTGAATATTTCAAAATTAATCAAATATTTTGAGGATACACAACACTTAATTAACCAAAATTGCTACCACACCAATCTGCCAAAACAGTAAACATAAACCAGTTCAGGGCCTCATGATCAACACACAGATTAGACAACCACATAAAATATCACATGGTGAACAACAGAATAGAGATTGCACTGATCTGCTTATAGAAACAAAAACATCAAGGGGCTGATATGATCAACACGAAACATGTCCTAGAAAATATGCCTAACATGTGCTGAAAAACAAGGGAAACAATGCATTCACACACATGTGATATGTCTAGATCATCTGAGTGTAGTTCCCAATGTAGTTGCATTGGAAGACACATTCGCCAAAGTTGTGATTTTATGTACAAATTCTCATCTTTTGTTCACCAAACCAACACATAACTCCCATAAAAACCATATGTACTTTATTTCCCTAGGTGAATAGCTTTACTTTATTTCAAGCATATTCAACAAATGCCACTAGGAACCTTTCACACTATTTACCAAGGGTAGCAACTTTACTTATTGATCAATCCATGTAATCCGAGGATTCATAGTTCCAAAACAAAGGTGCCACAACCTTGTTCATAGGTAGCTCTTTTCCGTTAGGTAGCTTTCACACTTTTTCAATTAAAGGGAGTCAATTTTCTCAAGATCAACCCATGAAAGCCTAAGCTACATAGTACTTTGACAAATTACAGCATACCAAAAATTTCAAAAGGTAGCTCTTTCCTTTGTGGTCTTAAGATTTTTCAATTTCAATAAACCTTTTAGGGAGATGGTGAGGAGAATCAGAACAAAGAAATCACAACAGATATTGAATACATATCCAGGTCAACAAACAAAGGTACTAAAACATAAAGAATGAAACTAGTGTGCCCCCCTAAAATACAATGCAAGATGCCTAATTTTTTTTTATATAAAAAGAAGTGAGGGGTCACATGGCACACGTACCGAGAGATTTCCTAAGATTTATAAATCTCTCAAAATCTAGACTCTTAGTGAAAATATCAACCAGTTGATTTTCTGTTCCCACATGTTCAATGCAAACAATACCTTGTTCAACCAAATCTCTAATAAAGTGGTGTCTTATATCAATGTGCTTAGTTCTAGAGTGTTGAACATGATTTTTGGCTATACTTATGGAACTAGTGTTGTCACAATACATGGTTAATACATTGTTGCGTAAACCATAATCCTTGATCATTTGATTCATCCATAAGAGTTATGTACATCCACTACCAGCAGCTATATACTCAGATTCAGCTGTTGATAGGGCAACACAGTTTTGTTTCTTACTAAACCATGAAATCAAGTTGTTTCCCAAATAAAAACACCCACCTGAGGTACTTCTCATATCATCTACACTACCAGCCCAATCAGCATCACTAAACCCAACAAGATTGGTGTTTGTGTGTTTAGTATACCACAAACTCATGGCACTAGTCTCACCAACATACCTGATTATTCTTTTCACAGCTTTCAAGTGGGAGACTTTAGGGTTTGCTTGATACCTAGCACACAAGCACACACTATACATGATGTCTGGATGGGTAGCAGTCAAATACAACAGACTTCCAATCATACTCCTATATAATATATGGTCAACACTTTCAGATTTTTCATCCTTATTGAGTTTATTGGATGTACCCATAGGGTTTTTTTTTTCCATTCTCAAGATTGAATTTCTTCACCAAGTTAAGAGCATACTTGCCTTGAGATATGAACTGAAAGAATACACAAGCTAGGATTCTCAAGAGAAACCAAAGCAATTTCCAATGTAGTTGTGAATGTAGCTACAATGGGAATCACTATGGACAACAAAGAATATAGCAGCGGAAGAATAAACAACAAAACTGAAAAACTGAATGCAAACGATTACAAAAAAAAAAAAACAATCTACAAGATAATACTTGTAGACCTAGCCTCAAGGCCACAAAGATTTCACTAAAAATAACAATCGTTCTACAAAAATAATTGTGAAATCACTCACAAAATATTCTCACAAGACAATGAATCTTGGAGAACAAAAAACCCACATAAACAAATTAAACAAAACGTGGGAAGAAACAAAATCAGCTTCCTTAAAACTGAACAGGAAGACAAAACAGTTTCCAGCTCTTCAATGTGACAGCCAATGTTATAACATCAACAGCTTCAAGCAAACTGTTGAACTTCAAGACTGGAAACAACTTCTGAAACCCCTTGCTTCTGAATACAACTTTATGGCTCTTTGTTCTCTCTCACAAGCTCTACAGGCAGCCCGTATCATTGCTCCTTTATTTATAGTTATGCGATGTCCTACACACACGCAAAACAGTCCAACTACTACAAGGAAAATGATAAGCCACAAGGAAAGATGAACAACTTACCAATCTTGTGAGATTTTATTACCAAATATGAAAGTGGTCAAGAATCTCGGTTTGACTAGGATTTATGCTAAAATTTAGTTACCAAAATAAATATACCAAAATCTAATAAAAGATTGTAATACCAAATATACCATAACTAAATTGTAATGAAAGATATTAAATCCTAAATTACCACAAACTTAACAAAAATAATATTTTGACCATGAAAGGGGAAACAAGTAAAAATAGGCATGGCCTATTTTACCCTTACAATCACCCCATTTGTTGAGCATTTTTGGTCAAATTCAAAACAAGTGTTCCATTATCAATCCATAGGACATCCTGCAAATGTTAGAGAGAATAATCCAAATAACTCACCCCCTAAGCATATGCACTAATCAGAAGAAAAGAAGGCCAAGCTAAGATAGCAATACCAACCAATCAGTTATGAAGGAGTTACAGACCAACCAAATATCAAATTAGTTTAAAAGCAAATTACAGACCCATAATGAAACAGTGTTTAGATAGTATCAACCACAGATTTCCAAGAAACCACACAGAATATGGAGGAGGAAAAGGGACTCTCTCTCTCTCTAAAATTCTCTAGGGTTTCATCTTAGGGCCATGGCTGCGGCTCCGGCCGTGGCTCCGGCTGAAGAGGATCCACCCGTGGCTCCTCTTTCTCCCACATTAAAGAAATTGTTTGCTTCCATCCTTTCTAACAGTGCGCCGCCCAGCATCCCTCTCATCCCACCGTCCTCTTATAAAAGAGAACCAGCCTTATGCTTGACCCCCATGCTAGTATCTGATCTATCAAAGCCATTCCAGCTTACTCTCGTTGGAAAATTCTCTCACGGTCGCCCTTCTATGGATGTTATGCGACGAGAGTTTTTAATTTTCGGCCTCAAGGCAGATGTCACAATTGGGCATCTAGATACTAAGCATGTTCTCATACAAGCCCATCATGAAAGTGATTTCCAGAGGTTGTGGATCAAAGACCAGTGGTTTGTTGGCCACTATCCAATGCGTGTCTTCAAGTGGGCGCATGATTTCCGCCCGGATAGCCTCTTCCTTCTCGAATCTGGATTGATACTGGTATTCCTAATTCGGAGGGTTTTTGGCAGCCCATTGAGGCTGAAAGACTCCCTTCCTATTGCACTTTCTACCGCCGCCTTGGTCATGATGGAGACTCCTGTAAAGTGTATCTTAAGACTCTAAAAAAAGAGAAAGATATTAATCGTGATATTCCCGATTTGCAGCCGGCAAAACAAGTTCCAAAATCTTCTGCGGTGTGGAAACCTAAAGAAGCAATTCCTAAGACTACCTCTCCAGAGCTGGAAGCTCATCAATAGCAAGCCGATATTCCCTGATCAAGTCACACATCCCTTCGATCTCAAGCAACCAAACCTGAAGTTAACCCTAATGTTCCTATTATTGATCCTTGTCATCTAAAAGACACCACCTCTATTGACCCAACCTCTCTGGATCCTTTGGCAAGGATGGGCATGAAAGACACATGTTGCGCTAATCAGAATTCTTCCCAGGTCCCTAGCCCGACCAATGATAATGTGGAGCCGCCTGTTGAAGTTGATTCTGGCCAGAGCGATAATGACCCTAGCTTAGATACTCAAGCCATGCAGCAGCCGGTATCGCATGTTATTCCTTCTAATATCCCAACCTCTGAGCCAACAATTATTTCGCCAAACGGGTTTGTGGTTCTGGATGTTATTGAGGAAGAAGGTGAGCATCATTCTAATATAGAGGCTCTCAATATTGATCCTGGTATAACTACCAAGTCCACATGTTCCAAACCGTCTATCCCCTCGACAGATCGACTTACTAGATCAAAGTCCCAGCAATCGACCTCTTCTCGATCAGTTTCCCATGGATATT
This sequence comes from Codonopsis lanceolata, assembly GCA_013146195.2. Lineage (NCBI taxonomy): Eukaryota > Viridiplantae > Streptophyta > Magnoliopsida > Asterales > Campanulaceae > Codonopsis > Codonopsis lanceolata. The sequence goes on from CM028382.1 coordinate 36,136,814, forward strand.
AAGGCTATTTTCTGGAATGCTCGAGGAATCGATAATGACTCTACCATTGCCCGTATCAAACATCTTTCTCGTTCCCATAAACTTTCTTTTTTTGCTGTGTTTGAACCTATGCTCAGTTTGGACCGGGTGCAGTTCATCACTTGCCACCTCCGATATCGGTACAGCTTCTCTAACTCTACTAGTTCCATATGGTTTTTTGCTAAATCATCTTTTACATGTTCTTTAGTTCAAGAATCAGTTCAGCAGATTACACTTCGACTCAAGCACTACAGTTGGCCTTCTTCCGTTCTCCTCTCTTGTGTCTATGCTAAATGCTCTTCCATTGATTGTCAATCTCTTTGGTTTGATTTGATAGACATCAGCTCTCAGTATATGGATTCTCCCTGGATTGTCGGTAGTGATTTCAATATAATATTGCACCCAGGAGAAAAATCAGGTGGTTGTGATTGGGATCAATCGGGTGCCTTGGATTTTCATGCATGTCTTTCCGTTACGGGTTTAATTGATCTTGGTTATTCGGGTTCTCAATACACTTGGTGGAATAAAAGAGAAGGTAATGCTACTATTCATCAACGTATAGATAGATTTTTGTGCAACTCGTCTTGGTTGGACGCCTACGCCTCTTCTTCAGAGGTGCACCTCAATCGAACCTGTTCAGACCACAGCCCGCTTCTTTTCTATTTCTCCAACTCTTAGGTCTGCTCAGTGTTCAGCCTTTCGCTTCTTAAATGTTTGGACCAGCCATGATACTTTTCTGGACACTGTGAAGTCAGCTTGGGATTCTCCAATAGAGGGCCGCCTAATGATAAAATTATCTCTTAAGTTGAAAGCCATAGAGAACACTCTTCGTCAATGGAACAAGGATGTTTTCGGGAATATTTTTTCTGATATTAAAGAGGCTGAGGATATCGTGACTGAGCATGAACTTTATTATGAGCTTAACAACTCTGATGAGAACCGAACTGCTCTCATGAACGCCCAGGCTAAGCTTTGTTTGGCTCTTTCCCGAGAGGAGGCTTTTTGGCGTCAAAAGTCTAAAATAAAATGGTTCAAGGATGGAGACGGAAATTCTAAACTTTTTCATTCTTTAGTACGTCAAGCCCAACGACGTCTCCATATTCACTCGATTTGTAATGCTTCTGGCTCTCTTCTCGATAGCAATGAAGAGATTAAATCTGGGATAGTTGATTATTTTTGTACGTTGCTTCAATCAACCTCTCCTCCCATGCCTCGGGATATGGATATGATTCCCCTCGCTAATTACTGAAGATTGGAATTTAGTCCTAATTTCTCCTCCGTCTTTAGAAGAGATCTGGACTTCTATTCGTAGTCTTAGTGGTGACAGCGCTACTGGCCTGGATGGATTTTCCGGTCATTTTTTCACAGCTTGTTGGGATATAATAAAGCTAGATCTTTTTGATGCTATTCAGGAATTTTTTGCTGGTTTCACTTTGCCAAGGTCCTGGACTAGCACTCTTATCGCCACTATTCCCAAGGTTGATCCTCCTCTGTCGGTTAAAGATCTTCGGCCAATCAGCATGTGTAACTTTTGTAACAAGATCAAATCCAAGTTGTTGGCTACCCGGCTTGCTTCGATTCTCCCTCATATTATTTCCTCAAATCAAAGTGCGTTTACCAAAGGCAGAGTCATTCAAGATAATGTGTTTCTTGCTCTGGAAATGGTTTCTTATTTGGGGAAAAAAGTGGCTGGCTCAAATATTATTATCAAACTAGACATGGCCAAGGCGTTTGACAGAGTTTCCTGGGTTTTCCTAATTCAGGTTCTTCGTAAGTTTGGTTTTCATGAGGTTTTCATTAACATTATTTGGAGGTTGATTGCAAATAATTGGTTCTCCGTCCTAGTTAATGGAGAGGCTGTTGGGTTTTTTTCGTCTTCTTGTGGGCTTAGACAAGGTGACCCCCTCTCCCCTAGTTTATTTATTATCGCAGCGGAAGCTCTCAGTCGAAGTCTAAACCGTTTGCATCAGGATAAGAACAGTATGTGCTACTCTTCTTCGAGTGGGTGTCCCATTATTTCACATCTATCTTTTGCTGATGATATTATCATCTTCTGCAATGGAAGCCGTCGATCTCTTCAAAAGCATGCTGATCTGCTTGCCCATTATGCTGCTATTTCTGGGCAACTTATTAATTCGGACAAAAGTCAAGTTTTTGTTGACCCCTCTCTTTCTCCCACCCGTGGCGCGTCTATTGCCTCTTATTCTGGATTCCGCCTTGGCTCTTTCCCTATCACTTATTTGGGATGTCCGATATATGTGGGTCGGAAGAACAAACGACTTTTTGATCCTCTTGCTCTTAAGCTTCAGTTGCGGGTGGACTCTTGGACTGGCTCTTTCCTTAATCAGGCTGGTCGTGTTACTCTTATTAATCATGTGCTTCACTCTATGACAGCTTATCTTTTTGCCTCGCTTGAGCCTCCAGTGGTTGTTATTCGAATGCTTGACAAGTTCTTTGCCAATTTTTTCTGGGGCAGTATTGAAGGCCGATCTAAGTCTCATTGGGTTTCCTGGGCCGCATGTTGTCTTCCTACGCATTCAGGGGGGATTGGTGTTACGTCTCTCTTTTCTCTTGTCAAAGCTCATTCTGTTAAGCTTTGGGGGAGATTTCGATCTCAAAAAAATTTGTGGACGGATTTTCTCAGAGCCCGATATTGTTATTCCTCCTATGATTTAGTTTCTTCAAGTCGTGGTTCTCACATCTGGCAGAGGCTTCAACGCATAAAGGCTATAGCTGAGCCTTGTATTGGCTGGACCGTTGGGACGGGTTATATTTCAGTTTGGCTAGATAATTGGATCCCTGGGCAGTACCTTAACCGTCCTCCTGACCGTTCCATTGAATCAGTCAAGGACTTATTTGATATGAACGGGAATTTTCTCCCCATAGCCCGGTCTATCCTTCCTGCTTCGGCTTTACAAGCTATCTCAAATCATGGTATTTCCACTTCCGCTGCTCCGGATACCCCCTACTGGAAGTGTACTTCTTCTAGCGGCTTTTCTCTCAGTTCAGCCATGGAGTTGGTTGCCCCATCTGCTGCGTTTAATCTCTCATCTAGATTCATATGGCACAAGATTCTTCCTAAGCATATTAGCATATTTTTATGGAGGTTGTTCATGGGGCGTCTTCCAATTGACAAAGGATTATGTAAAAAAGGTGTTCAGTTGGCTTCTAAATGCATTTGCTGCGACAACCCTCAGTCTGAGACTTTCATTCATCTCTTTCTTGCTGGTGATGCTGCTAGAATCTCTTGGCAGCATTTTGCTTCTTATGGCTTGTCTCTTTATGGTGCAACTATAAAAGATCGATGCATGGCTTCTTGGTGTAGTGGCTCGGGTGTGGTTCCTCTTCTTCTTCCATCCATTATTCTTTGGAACCTTTGGAAATTCCGTAATGGTGTCATTTTTTATGGTAAGTCCAAGTCTCCAAACCCGATTATCAAATCTATTGAGAATGATCTCCACTCTATTCTTTGTGCTTCCAATTTTTTTGCTCTTCATAGAAGCAATGGTTTTGCGGTTTCTTTTGCCTCTCGGAAGCAAGTTACTATTCGTGATGTTTCTTGGGATAAACCTCCCCAGGGAATTCTTAAGCTTAATTCAGATGGGGCTTGTCGCGGTAACCCTGGTCGTAGTGGAGGGGTGGTGTTGTTCGAGATTCAAATGGATCGGTAGTTTTTGCTTACTCCTCTTTCTATGGTGAGTCCACCAACAACATGGATGAAATTCGGGCTCTTTATCAGGGCCTCTATTGGCTTCAAAATTCGGGTCATCATAATGCCCTTGTTGAAATTGATTCAAAGGTTATATGTGATTTGCTCAATGGTTGTCACAAGCATTCTTGGGCATTGGCTTATCTTGTTCGAGATATTGGTTCTTTGCAGGGGAATAATAATTTCTCTATTTGTCATATATATAGGGAGGCTAATTTTGTGGCAGATGGTTTGGCTAATGTCGCGGTGGATTCTGGCAGAGATATCACTTTTGAGTCTTTTAATGCTCTACCCAGACTTATCAAAAGCAACGTTCTCCTGGATGCTCAGGGCATGGCTAGGATCCGTACCTCTTAATTCTTGTTTTCTCTCTTTAGGCTATGCTCTTTATTTTTGCGGATTGTATTCTTAGTCTAGCTTATCTCCTTTCCGAGGTTAGGCTCCTTTGTTCTCCCATTTATAAGGGCCAGGCTGGTTGTCCCCCTCAAGTTTGTATCTTTTCTTTTATTTAAGAAAATATCGCAGGGTGCCGCCCCTGCTTCCTCAACAACAACAAAACAAAAAAAAAACCACACAGAATATCAAGTAACCACAAAAACCGCAGTTATAGAATCAATCTTATGCGGCTTGCAGAGATGCGAATAGCTTCATCTTCGATCGCCTTCAGAACGCCAGCTAGGAACACTTGCACTAACATTTACATCCCCTATTTGACCAGAATGCATGGCCAACCAGGCAGTGTATTGAGCAGCTAATGATTTAAGAAGTGTAGTCTGTGTATCCAAAATTTCCAATTGAGAGTGCACCATAGCCAACTGTTCAGATATAAAAGCTATAGAAATTGGAGCAGAAGGGTGTGCAGAGATAGCTGATGTAGCCACATTGGAAGTAGCATTGACAGGAGGAGAAGCAGATGGTTGTGAGGAACCAGGAATAGAAGAAACTGGAACATATGGATGGACAAGAGGAAGATTCACAATTCTATCTCCTCTCAACAGTTTTGCAGAGATATGAAGAGGTTCAAGAATTGGAGAGAGTCTAGTTGTAGCAGAAGGAGAGTATCCTTGGAAGACTAAGATTTTATAAATCAAAGAAGGGAAGATCAAAGACCTCTTATCACCTTCTCAGTCAGCTAAAGAAGAGATTTTTCTGAAGGCAAAATATCCAAAATCAAAAGGTTTATTGATCCCAATCTGAAATAGTACCCTAGCATGCTCTTCAGTGAGTGTGTTTGAGTTAGTGGTGGGTGACCAATTTGCACAACAAATTTTATGCATGAGAGCATAGAGGGATGACAACTGGGAATTGCTAATAGATGAACCTTTGGCAGGCCACTTATTTAAAGTGCCACCAGTTAACTCCAAAACACACAAATTCTAATCAGTATTCATATCAAAAGGACCAGACACAGGGGTGTTGAACATGTCATTAATAATTGAAGATGAAAATTGATACCATTTCCCTCTCACAAAAACTTTTTCAAATCTTGCATCAGAAAATGAGGAAATACGTTTTTCAAGGTTGGCATAAAATTCGTAAATAAGATCACGAAAATATGGGGAGGCAGAAGATAAAGTCCTAGAAAGACCTCTATTAGTGAAAAATTGTGTCAAGTTTTGTGCATCCAACTCTACTGAAGGAATAATTCGTTCATCCACAATTTTACGAGAGGTATTATAACGAACAGAAGCAGCTTTTGACACAAATTTAAATGAGAAGGGTTTACCAACTAAAGTGCCCACAGAAGCAGAAGGCTTGGAAATTTTGGATGTAGCTACATTGGTAGCTACATTGGTTGAAGTTGCCCGGCTTCTGGTGAATCGAACAGGAGCCTCCTCTGTATCCTCACTATCTTCAGGGGTTCCTTCATTGCTTTCAAAGTTCTTGTCAGAATTGTCATCGAAGTCAGAGGAACTGGATTGATGGGGCATGTCTTCTGTAGGTGACTGTGGAGATGGAGCAGACTTAGGAGAAGCCACTGTCTTTAATTTGACCAGATAATCAGCCAGAGTCCTATCTTCATCAGAAAAATTGATGGATGCTGAAGGAGAAACGTGCTTAGATTCAGAAGACTCTTGATCTTGAACAGAAGAATCTGGAGGAAATACGACTCGAGGTGATGGTATGGGATAGTCATCGTCTCTGACTTCTTCTTCAACTGGAGCAATTATTGGAGAAGCAGGTTGAGAGGCTGGTTCTTGAACCACCGGGGTTGGCCCTGATTTAGGAATAAAATCTTCATCATCCGAGTCGCTCTCAATGACCACTGATTCTTCAAAAATTCCTAGAACTACTCTATGTTTCTTGGCAGCTAGAACATCCTCCTCACTTGGATTGTCGAAATTTGAGGGAATCCCTCTTAGCCGTTTCGATTTTCTCGAGCTAGGGTTACCAATTTGGGGTAACCCTGATAAATCTCCTGGATTGTCTACATCAATTGCGTTTCCTTTCTCGCCAGGAAGAATCACAGTCAGAGGTTCAGGTAATTGCTGAGCTACTACAATAGCTGTAAGGGGATTTTCAGGAGATGAAAGAGGAGTTGATGTAGCTTCAACGGAAGCTACATATGAGGTTGGATTGAGTTTAGGGGATTCGTGTGCTGAGGATGAGGTAGATGCCATGGAGAATTTATGAAGAAACACAAGAAATATGATGGATTACGAAGACAATGATCTGCAAAGAGTATTCTTTCGACCGGATTTTGAAAAGGGAGAAACTTCTGGGAGAAGTGTTTCCTTCTTTCCTGAAACAAAACACTAATACACCCTCTAATTGCAATTAGCCGTTAGCATCATAATAACATGGAATGTGAGAAGACCTAATCAACAAATTAAAATTCAAAATGTAGATAAAAAAACAAGTATTGACCAGTCATAATGAAGTGATAAAAATATGTTGTTATTGACATGAGAAATAGGTGGAGGATTAAATGAGAGAGAATAACAACTAGTCTCAGATTTCAAAATTTGAATATTTCACAATTGATCAAGTATTTTGAGGATACACAACACTTAATTAACCAAAATTGCAACCACACAAACCTGCCAAAAACAGTAATCATAAACCAGTTCAGGGCCTCATGATCAACACACAGATTAGACAACCACATAAAATATCAACATGGTGAACAATAGAATAGAGATTGCACTAATCTGTTTATAGAAACAAAAACATCAAGGGGCTGATATGGTCAACACAAAATATGTCCTAGAAAATATGCCTAACATGTGCAGAAAAAAAAAAAAAAGAGAAACAATGCAGTCACACACATGTGATATGTCTAGATCATCTGAATGTAGTTCCCAATGTAGTTGCATTGGAAGACACATTCGCCAAAGTTATGATTTTATGTATAAATTCTCAACTTTTCTTCACCAAATCAGCACATAACTCCCATAAATATCATAGGTACTTTATTTCCCTAGAAGAATGGCTTTACTTTATTTCAAGCATATTCAACACAAACCACTAGGAACCTTTCACACTATTTACCAAGGGTAACAACTTTTCTTATTGATCAACTCATGTAATCCGAGGATTCATAGTTCCAAAAGAAAGATGCCACAACCTTGTCCATAGGTAGCGCTTTTCCGTTAGGTAGCTTTCACACTTTTTTCAATTAAAGGGAGTCAATTTTCTCAAGATCAACCCATGAAAGCCTAAGCTCCATAGTACTTTGACAAATTGCAGCATCCCAAAAATTTTAAAAGGTAGCTCTTTCCTTTGTGGTCTAAAGATTTTTCAATTACAATACACATTTTAGGGAGATGGTGAGGAGAATCAGAACAAGAAAATCACAACAGATATTGAATGCATATCCAGGCCAATATACAAAGGTACTAAAAACATAAAGAATGAAACTAGTGTGCCCCCATAAAATACAATGCAAGATGCCTAAAAAAATTATTTATTTTTATTTTTTTTATATATAAAGAAGTGAGGGGTTACATGGCACACATACCGAGAGATTTTCTAAGATTTATGAATCTCTCAAAATCTAGACTCTTAGTGAAAATATCAGCCAGTTGATTTTCTGTTCCCACATGTTCAATGCTAACAATGCCTTGTCAACCAAGTCTCTAATAAAATGGTGTCTTATGTCAATGTGCTTAGTTCTAGAGTGTTGAACAGGATTTTTAGCTATACTTATGGCACTATTGTTGTCACAATACATGGTTAATACATTGTTGTGTAAACCATTATCCTTGATCATTTGTTTCATCCATAAGAGTTGTGTACATCCACTACCAGCAGCTATATACTCAGATTCAGCTGTTGATAGGGCAACACAATTTTGTTTCTTACTGAACCATGAAATCAAGTTCTTTCCCAAATAAAAACATCCACCTGACGTGCTTCTCATATCATCTACACTACCAGCCCAATCAGCATCACTAAACCTAACAAGATTTGTGTTTGTGTGTTTAGTATACCACAAACCCATGGCACAAGTCTCACCAACATACCTAATTATTCTTTTCACTGCTTTCAAGTGAGAGACTTTGGGATTTGCTTGATACCTAGCACACAAGCACACACTACACATGATATCTGGACGGGTGGCAGTTAAGTACAACAGACTTCCAATCATATTTATTGAGTTTATTGGATGTACCCATAGGGGTTTTCTTTTGTTTTCCATTCTCAAGATTGAATTTCTTCACCAAGTTAAGAGCATACTTGGCTTGAGATATGACCATCCCTTCATGTAATTGTTTAATCTGAATTTCTAAAAAATAGGTCAACTCTCCAACCATACTCATCTAAAAAGTGGAAGTCATGCAGTTAACAAATTCTTTTTCCAAGGACTTGGAGGTGGATCCAAACACAATGTCATCAACATAAATTTGTGCTATCAAAATGTGTTTGTCTTGATTTTGAATAAAAAGTGTTTTATCCACCTCTCCCCTTCTAAACCCACTTTTAAAAAGATGGTCTGTAAGTCTCCCATACCAAGCTCTAGGAGCTTGTTTGAGACCATACAAGGCCTTTTTCAACTTAAACACATGACTGGGTTTATGGGGGTTCTCAAAACCTTTTGGTTGCTTAACAAAAACTTCTTCTTCAAGGATGCCATTTAAGAAAGCACTCTTCACATCCATTTGTTGAAGAGTTATATCAAGAAAACATGCAATGGCAAGTAGCAGATGAATGGACTCAATACGGGCTACAGGAGCAAAGGTTTCATCAAAATCCACCCCCTCAACCTGTGTATACCCTTAAGCCACAAGTCTAGCTTTGTTTCTTATTATCTCTCCCACTTCATTAGTTTTGTTTTTGAAAATCCATTTTGTTCCAATAACATTTACAGAAGTGGGTCTAGGAACATGATACCAAACATCGTTTTTAGTAAATTGGTCCAGTTCTTCTTGCATGGCATTTATCCAACATTCGTCCTTTAGAGCCTCACGCACGTTTTTGGGTTCAATGGTGGAAACAAAACAAGATGCATCGATTTCATCAAATTCTAGTATGGACATGCAAGCAAGTTTTTTGTAATCCACCTTACCTTTCCTTCTAGTTGATACACCATCCTGAACATTACCTATGATCTGAGATGAGGGATGTATTTTCTGAATTTTGCTTGGTATGTCGTATCACGATCGATCAAAGCGGGTCGATTATACTGCGGGATCGGTTTCGATTACGCCAAGTTTACGTCAATGTGACTTCCAATGTAGCTACATTTGGAATCACATTGGGTGTCACATTCTGAATCATATCATCTCGAGCGCACGAATCTGCGATCTGCTTGATCATTGTTCATTGGATTGATCGATGGTTGTGGATCAATATCTCCAAAATCAAGGATTCCTGAAACATCTTCTTCAACAGTTTTATGGCCAAGATCCGTTAGATCATCAAAAACAATGTTCATAGATTCCATAATAGTCTTAGTCCTGAGATTGAACACTCTGTAAGCACGACTATTAGTAGAATAACCCATAAAGACACACTTGTCACTTTTAGAATCAAACTTAGAAAGTTGGTCTCTATCATTGAGAAGGTAGCACACACAACCAAAAACATGAAAATATTTTAAGGTTGGTTTCTTCCCAAGAAAGATTTCATAAGGAATCATTGTACTACCTGGTCTCAAGAAAACCACATTTCCAATGTGACAAGCTGTATTTAAGGCTTCAGCCCAAAATCTTTTAGCCAAATTTTTTGAGGTTAACATCACCCTAGCCATCTCTTGTAATGTCCTATTTTTTCTTTCCGCCACTCCATTTTGTTGTGGAGTTTTGGGAGCAGAAAATTCATGAGAGATGCCATTAGAGGCACAATAGTTAGAAAAGGATGAGTTTTCATATTCCGTGCCATGATCTGATCTAATTCTAATAAGCTTTAGATCATACAAGTTCATCACACGGGTGTACCAGATTTTAAATGCCTCAAAGGTTTCAGATTTTTCTCTCAAGAAAAACACCCAAGTGTATCTAGAAAAGTCATCCACACATACAAAAGTGTATTTTTTCCTTCCTAAACTTTCTACCTCAATGGGACCCATGAGATCAGTATGAATCATCTCTAGACACCTAGATGTGGAACATTGTGATATAGGAAGATGAGATGCCTTGATTTGCTTACCTTTTAGACAGGGACCACATACCTTTGTATAGTTCTTTTCCAAGTTTGACAACCCTTTCACTGCATCATGTTTCACAAGCTCATGGAGCTTACGAAAACTCATATGTCCAAGTTTTTGATGCCAAATATCTGTAATATCAAGACTAGCTTTTTGGCATGATTGGCTATTGTTGAACATATAACAATTGTCAGATGACCTTGTACCTGCCAGAAGACATTTGTTAGTTTGATCAAAAACTTCACAAGAATTTTTATCATATCTTACCTGAAGGTCATCATCACATAATTGACTTATACTGATCAAATTTGTTATAAGTCCTTCCACATGATAAACATTGGTGAGATTTGGAAGACCTTCAACATTCAGTGTTCCTTTGCCAATTATCTTGCCTTTGGCACCACCTCCATAGGTCATTGAACCACCATTGATGCTCACATAATCTTTCAAATTCTCAATTGAACCTGTCATATGTCTAGAGCAACCACTGTCAAAGTACCATGACCTAGCTGTATGAGATTTCAAAGAAGTGAAGGTAACATTGCACATCTCATCATCAGACATTCTAGCACCAGGACATATGTCATAGGGTTCACAGTATTTGGACTTGCCTTTGTCATTACTACCCTTAGGAACCCACATCTGTTTAAAAACTTTAGGTTGATTTTTCTGAGAATGAGATTTCTGATGTGTCTTCGAATGAGACTTCCAATGTTGCTGCATTGGCTGTTTCATTCGATGTTGCATCTGATTTTTTGCCTGGATGGCCTGCCTAACTTCATCCTCATATATAGCCTTTTTCATAAAACAAAAAGGTTGTATATGTCCAGGCTTATGGCAGAAGTGACAAACAAAGTTTTTTTTTCTTGTTTTTGGCTTTTCGAAGGAATCAGGTTTCTGAAAATTCTGAGCAGTTTGTTTAGGTTCAAATGTGCCTTCTCCTTCTCTCACAAACACTTTTGGAACAAAACCAATACCTGCCTTGGATGAGTTACCTGAATTGAGCATCTCATCGATTTTAAGTTGACTTGAATTCCATTTGGCAATGGTTTCTTTTGCTTGAGTGAGCTGTTCCTTCAACCCTTCGATCACAACATCCTTTTTGCTCAGCAAGCTTTCCAGCCTTACAATGCAATCTTTCTGATCTTCATTGGCCTTTTTCAATAGCTCATTTGCCTTACCAAGCAATGTAACTTGGTGAGCTCGTTTCTCCCAATCTTTGTACAGTTCCTTGTACCCTTCCAGCAAGTCAGACTCTGAATCTCCACCATCATCTGGGGCTGTGGAGTTATAACAATAGAGAGCATCTGTGGGTTCCCGGGAATGCGTGCTCCCGCGCCCCGCGTGCCCTTGGATAGGGGCGCCCGTGCGGATGCGGTGACATCCACGCTGCCCCCCTCCCTTGTTTAGGGAGGACGAAATCAAAAGTGCGGAGGAGTCTTTGTCGAATAGCGTTGGAATGCGCCTCGGTTGCCTTTAGTGAATTTTGATCCAATATGGGAGCTTTGGGTTTTCTATGTCAAGTTATCCCTTGTTTAGGGGATACCAGGATATAGGAATGCATCACCCTTCTATTCTCATTCTCCCTTTTTTAGGGGAAAACGTGAAAGTGCAAGGAAGGAATGTTGCAGCGCCCCCACTATGGATTTTATGAAAATAGCCTTATGGCCTATTTCGGATCACTATGAGTGCTTTGGGTTTTCTATGTCAAGTTATCCCTTGTTTAGGGGATACCAGGACATAGGAATACATCACCTTTCCATTCTCATTCTCCCTTTTTTAGGGGAGAACGTGAAAGTGCAAAGAAAGATGTTACAAGGCCCCACTTGATCCAAAATGTTTTTAGAGTCGCCATCTTTATTTTAAGGCAAAAATAAAGCAAAACCAGAAAAAGAAAACCAGAGATGAAGAAAACGGGTTCGGAGGCTATGTTACGAGTTGGGAAGGTGCTAGGCACCCAACTCGCCTTTCGGTCTCAAACGGTTTTTGGCTAAAGTATGCTTTTGTTATATTTATTAAACAGTATAAATAAAGCATTAACTGCCTACAAATACATCCATTACATCTATATTATTTACGGACTTGCAACAGACTCTTTTACAAACAATTACAAATATACTTGGAAATATTCGGCCATAGTAACGGCTACATTTAGTATTATTTCCTAACAAAATCCGGGCAGCATAACTGCTTATATATTGATATTGAACCGGACCGGAAATAATACATTTACAAATAAAGACTTTAATGAATAACTGAAGTAAATAATTACAAACTTATCTAAAAACATTTTTCTATAATAACGGCTACATTTAGTACTATTTCCTAATTAAATCTGGGCAACACAACTGCTTATATGACTACATTGGGCTGGATTGGAAATAATACTATTACAACAAATGAAAGACTTAAAAATTAAAACTTACAGACAGCGTAGGGGTGTGCTCGCTCTGTCCTTCGGGGAGAGAGAGTCTTTTTTTTTTGTTTGAAGTTGTGTATTGTGTGTGTGTTGTGTGAATTTGGGTAGCGTGATCGCCTCGAAAGTTACTTTTCGCCTCGGATCGGGCGGTAACTGCTTGTTTCGTTGTTTGTTTGACCGAGGTAGGCCGAAATCGGGCGCAGTAAAGGCTTAATATTGGCTGATTTGGCCTTTAAATCGGCAGCAAACTGCTCTTTCCACGATTTTTGGACCGGGGAAAAAGGGTGGATATCTAGCTGGGGGACTAAGGTACACTTCTATCGGTTGGTTTTGCGTTTGGAGGAAGTTTGGCAAAGTTTCGAGGCTTTTTGAGGTGATCACTCACTACCTATTTCTCCAGCGTAACTTTAACGCGGAGAAACCTTACGCAAGTTTTTCTCTCTGAAATGAGGAGCCGGGCTCTGCTATTTAGAGGAGAAGAGCAGGGACATCGGTGGAATTTCTTTTCTTCTCAAACGCATCAACCGGTTGCACCGCGCGCTTGCGCACCGAATCAGTTGTGTTTTACGGCAAATCTTTGATGAACAGTGGTCGAGAATTGAATTAAGCGCCACCCCCATTAGATTTGGGTGCCATGCCCAAATTAATGGGTAGCCACCAAATCCCAAAGTTGGCCTATTTTGACACTTTAGTCCCCGCAATTTGTCCTTTGCGCATCCCTGCTTTGTCCTTTTGCATTTTTGACCTCAGTAACTTGACATTTGTTAATGTTTTAACAGCTTCTTGATATTTTTTGTCATGTCACATACCGGGTAAAAATTGGGGTGTCTACAGAGCCCCTCAACGATGGAGTCCATGGGTAACCCAGTTTTACCGAGTAGACGAACATCGTTGATAAGAATAGACTCTCCAATTTCGTTTCATTACAAAACGAGGGAGAAATATGCAGCAGGTAGCAGTTATAATGCAGCAATTAATCAAACCTCCATATCCTAGACATTTTTAGTCATTATAGCAGGTTATCGTAGTTTTTAAGCAGATATGCAAATTGAATGCTCTGATGGTCGGACCTACTAGAGTAGGCTGGCTACGTATCCCTTAATAAAAGGAATCGACCAAACGTGAGTTCGGCCTGCCGAAACACAAACAACTGAGGAAGTTGTGCTCTTTTGGGTCAAACCCGGGTCCGAGAACACAAACGAAGAAAAGATTTTCATGTTTTTTCAAAAAGTCGTATTCTTACGAAGATTTTTGTGTTCCAAACCGTTGTTAAATACGGTATGAAGATTTTTGTTTTTCGAAAACCGTATTTCCTTGAAGTACCGTTGAAATTAAATACGTTAAAATCATATCTCCGATTTCCAAACATAATAAGAAAACTTCAAATTTTCGAAAATTGTATCCGACCGATAAACTGTCATCGAATACGACAAAAAGAATTTTCTTCAAATTTTCGAAAACTGTATCCAACCGATCAAAATATGTCGTTGAATACGACAAAGAGATTTTTCTTTTTCTTCTTCCTCTTTTTTTTTTTTTGTTTTTTGAATATTCCTCTTTTTTTTTTTTTTTTTGAAATCAAAACTCATTTTCAAAAGAGTTTTTCTTTTATTTAAAAGCAAACTTTCCTTTAAAAGGAAATTATTCTAATAGTCAAGGTAAGAATACTGCACCGACTTTCTCTTTATACGGGTGGTCACTGACTGGCCGATCTTGGCATTTTTGCCACTCTTGCTGGGAAATTTATTCTCTCTCTCTTTTTTTTCTTCTTTTTTTTTCTTTTTTTTTATTGTTGTGATGGTCGTGCCTATTGAAATAGGCTGCCTACGTATCCCTATTCAAGGAATCAGACCAAACGTAGTTCACCTCTGCTGGGGATTTTGTTCTTGTTCTTTTCTTTTTATTTTCATTCTTTTGCATTTTTCATTTTATTTTGTGCTTCCCCTCTTTTTTTATGATTTTTTTTCTGACTCCCCCTTTTTTTCTTCTCTTTTTTTTTTCTTGATTGATTGATTTTCCCTCATGACTTTATTTATTTTTCTTTTTCCTCCTTTTTTTTTTTTTTCTTTGATTGATTTTTTTTAAAAAGGAAAAAGGGACTTACCTTTGCCGAGCTCGATTTTTCGCTTGTCCGCAATGACTTGTCGATATGAGCTTTTCTTGCTTTTTGGGTGAAAGGCCGTCGAATGTCGTTAACAAAATTGCTTTTGTTATTTTCCTGTTAAGTCTTAGGGACCACTTTGCAGCTTTGAAATTTGGAGGACTTAGGTGCTGATGCTGAACTGTTTGGAGGGGGAAAAGTGAAAATTTCACTTTTTCCTCCCTTTATTCTTTCATTCACGGGAATGAAGGCAGAAGCCTTCATTTATCTTTCTCTTCTGCTCCTGCTTCAGCTTCCATTGCCGACGAGGTAAGCTTCTATTTTTCTTTTTTTCATTTTCTCTCATTTTCTCAATTTTCTTTCGCCAAAATTTTTTGTTTTTCTGCGCAGATGGCTTCTTCCTCTAGATCTAGGAAAGGAAAAGCACCAATGGACCCAGAATCTGGCGAGGAAAAGAAAGAACTTCCTCCTTTGGTTCGGAATCATGTTGGCTATTATTATTCGAAACATGCTTTCTTCCACCCATTTGGTTAATTTCTCAGATCTGCTCATTTTCTGTGTTGTTCTGGACTTTTGGAGTATATGTATGCAGCTTATGATATTTACGCATGCGATTTATGGGTTAAAATGATGCAATTTTAGTAATAATGCATGAGATTTGGACAATTTATTTTTGCGATGCCCAAATTGAACTAATAGTTACTATTTGACCCTACTATGCATGATTTATAATGTTAATGCAATTAAGGCTATATGATGCATGTTTTAGCTCTAAAAATATTTTTACATGGCATATATTCACAGGATGGAATTTTCGGAATGAAATCCGAATTTTTCTGGACACATTTTTCGGATACATTTTCGGATATATACAAGACAAAACAGATATATTTCATGCACCAGAATTTATTTTTTATGCATGCTAATGCTGTAGGGATATAAGAAATGCCAGGAAGATATTATGTTTTCATGACAGATGACATTTTTATTTTTCTTTTTCGCGCACTCCCAATACTGCGTAGTAAATGATAAATGCAAATTATGGATGCATGGACTACTTTATTTAATGCAAATGCGATATTGAATATATATGAGATGCTTTTTTGATGCAAATGCATTGTAGTTTATTTATTTACCTGAATGTGAAAAGAAAAATGTGACATGTATATTTAAATGCAAAGTATATATATATATATATATATATATATATATATATATATATATATATATATATATATATATATATATATATATATTTTTTTTTTTTTTCTTTTCTTTTTATGTTGACATGCATATTTATGTGCAAAGTATATTTGTATACTATTGTTATGTACTTAAAATGATAACATGTATTTCTATGTACAAAGATAATTTTTAATGTACAAATATATATATATATATATATATATATATATATATATTTTCCCTTTTTTTTGACAATCTAATGTATTAAATATGCGAGGAGAAAATGGTTTGTGAGAGACTTACCTTTATTTTCCTCCCTTTTCTTTTCTTTTTCAGGAACGCGGGATTTCGGACAAGGCCATAGCGACTTGTGCCAGAGTTTCTGATATATTCCATTCGATGCCTCTGGCAGCTTAGACTTTGGTAGATGGTACGGGCTTGGGAGTCTTCCTATGGGCCTTTACTCCCTTCCGCTTCTGAGTCATCTTCGACGTCTGCGGAATTTCTGGATACCACCCACTTTCCACCTTACCGGGGAGAGATCACCATGACTCCCTCGCGACTTTGCGGCTAGCGGCATTTCTACAAGATTGGGCAATCCGAACCCATTTATACTCTCCGCGGCGCCATGACGAGGTGGAGGACCTTTTGGGGTTCGTGCCCGAGTGCAAGACGGGTGATGAGGTGACCATTCTCAAAGTAAGTGGCTTCTAGAAAATGCCGGGCGTTGATGATAGCGTTGCTAGTGACTCGTCTTGCCTTGCCCTGACATTTTTATTCTTTTTCTTAGGCACGCTCTTTTGCCAATGCTTCTACTTCTTTGAGGGTCTCTTTCATTGGTGCCTTCGAGATCTGGAGCATGTGATTGACTATGATCAAGTGGGTTTGGTGAGCTTTACTTTTGCATGGATAAATTGAGTCGGAATGACTCAAAGGTGATGACTGGTTTTGCTCCTGCCTGGGAGGTACTCTTTTTTTTTTCTTTTATCAGCATATATATATTTTTTCCACATATTTTTTTTCTTTCTTTTTTTTTTTGCTGACTTTTACCTCTCTGTTTTTTTTTCAGGTGTGGGCTTACTCTGTTTTGACTTTGTACTGGTCCCCATCAGGCCGATGTCCTTGGCCCACCGTGATTCGGTCAAATTTGTAAATGTGAATCGGAAAGAAACGGACGCCAGAGGCCATTATGTTGAGTCACTGGGGCTGCAGAACAGAGTGGCAAGCTCGACTTATGGTTCGGTGACTTTGTTTCCTTGGCGGAATCTGGTAGGGCCAATCGAGGTTACTTTGATATTTAATCGTTGCCGGATCTTGATGGTGTCTATCATGTGCGATTCTTTGTATATGGGTGAGCGGGTCAACCGCCAGCATGTCCCGTTTTCGATTGCCCCGGTGGCACCTCCTCCACCTCCTCCGCATGTGATTGAGCCACATTTCATACCAAGCCGGCTCCAGTATTTGTCTAAGTATGAGATGCCTGTCAGTGACTTTCCAGTCATAGCCTATGAAGACTTTTTGAGGACAATGCTCCATCCTCCTCCTCCTCTTCATGTGATCGGGAGACGTGCATCTGTTGATGGTGCTTGGGCTGAGTCTTCTCATTCTGTTCTGGATGCACAACTCGAGTTTTCCATGCCTGACGATGCCTTTTCATCCTTCCCATACCGGTAGATGGTAGGCTTGTAAGAGAGGTCCTTCCGGATGTGGAGATTCCTGAGGAGTATCGCTGGCCCCGATCAAAGAGCCCGGCAAGATATTCATCACTCTTTCTTTTTTTTCTGGCTAACTGATGCTCACTTCTGATTTTTTTTTTTTGATGCTTCCCCTCTTCTTTTTTTATTTGACTGATGCTCTCTCTTTTTTTTTTTAGGTCAAAGTGTCCACATACAAGAGACTCTTGCGGGGCTTCGTCGGCATCAGCAAACTCTATCAGCGTCTGATGGATGACTTTTCTTGTAGGAGCAATGACACTATGCGGCAGACTAGGCGTCGCAGTGACGATGATGATGATGATGCGGACGTAGGATCTAGTCGTGCTCAGAAGGAGGGACGACATATGCACCTGATGGCACGCCAGCCCCGAGTCAAGTGGAGGTGGCTTGAGCAGAGGCGTAGTATCATTTGACTATTAGCTTCCTTTCCAACATGTCGCCTTTCTCTCTTCTTTCTTTTTATTTGTAATTAGTATCTGTACAAACATGAATGATAAAATGCAATATAACTTTAAATGCCATGTTAAAATAAAATCCACACTCAAAATACATGCAGAAAAATAAAGCTATACCGACTCCTAAGGGTAATGGCACGCGGTATTTTTTTTTTTAGAAATAAATTTAGAAAGAATACACCTTCGCTTAAGGGGCTTTTCTCGGGCGATTATGGGTAGAGGAAGAGGCAAAATAGCCTTTCTCTTCCTCGTATGGAGGAAGCATAATTGCGACCATCTATTCTCGTGATAGGCTTTGCTTTTCGATGATTGCCGAGCTTCCGCGGATCGACAAAAGATTAATTGGTGATTTGGACAGAAACCAGAATATCAGAGGCAGTAAAAGAGCAATTTGGGCGTGGCATATAAGGGATTTGGGCGCCATGCCCAAACTTCATGAGGGTGGCGCCCAAAATGGCTTTCCTGGGAGATTTTCTTGACCATCAAGCCACCGTCATCCTCGCTTTGTCGATTTTTATTATTTCTCGCTATAAAAGGAGACCCGGTGAGCTCCCGATTCTTCACGCCCGATTTTTCACCGCTTCATTTCTTTCCTTCTCTTCTGTTATTTCTTTTGACAGAAAGCTTCTTGTTTCGCTCTAATGGCCGCCTGCACTATACACCTCTCGAATTAGAAATTTATGAAAATGCCCTCGACCTATGGATTCTTGCCCTCCGAGCCGACGAGCGTGGATCGGTTCGATCACATTTTTGGCTTCGTGTGTCTTCTTTCCTCGAGGAATATTGTGATCAATCGACATGCCGAGGGAAGCGCCCATGTTCCGTCGTCTCGCCGATCATCATTTTTAATTTTGGGATGAATGAAATGCGCTGAAATTTCAAGAATTTTGTGCCACGGGAGTTGCCGCCACTCATAACATTGTCGTGTTCGGCCTCGCAGGCATCCCTACATGGCCATTAGGAGCTATTCCGCACTACGCC
>CM028382.1:36156085-36194031 GCA_013146195.2 Codonopsis lanceolata
GTGGCGACCCGACCGGATCCCAAGGCGAAATCCCAAGGTCGTGCCACCGAGGGAACAAATTAATAACACACAAATAGCAAATAATGGGTAGGGCCATAACGGCGATACACCGACAACTCAAAACACATGCGGAAGCGAAATAAAATAAAGCAGTGGCGCCCGAGCTAACAAGCTCAAACTAAAACAACCAAAGAGATGATAAATCTCTCGGTCCAAAAATTCGATTCGCGTGCGCAACATTGGGCACGTAGAACAAACTCCACGTTATGCAATTCATATATAAGCATAATAAACCAAGTCATCGGCGAAACTACGGTAGGAACCCAACATTAAACTAAGTCTAAGACTCTAGTCTAACAACTCAACGGCTAAAACATGCTTGGGAGAACAAACATCAATTAAACTAGCAATTTAACATGCTAAACATAAACACCAATTAACCACGCCGCGACTAAAACCGATCGGCTACCAACAAAATAAGTACTAACGGTTATATGTACTAACAACTATAAAGCATATGGAGATTAACAACCATATATACACATCAAGCACAACCACCACCGGTTGGCTACCAAAAGAATAAGCTAACCACATAATTACAACATTACAAACACATAAAGGTTTGCTACCCAATCATGAAGTTTATATAACTTCATCTTCCCAACGACCTCACCAAAAACAAAACCAACATCTAAGTAGCAACCTTGTCCAAAAGACTTCCTTGCCAAAGTAACCTTCTGGATTTACTTGGATCCGCTAGCTCGGCTCGGATCTAGGGAAAAACAACCAACAAATAAAAGTAAGTCACAATGACTTAGTAAGTTACTAACCATAACTTCCTACCATGGCATAATGCTCAATCATAAATATATCATGCTATTGTCATGAAATAACCTCATAATAAAT
This sequence comes from Codonopsis lanceolata, assembly GCA_013146195.2. Taxonomy (NCBI): domain Eukaryota; kingdom Viridiplantae; phylum Streptophyta; class Magnoliopsida; order Asterales; family Campanulaceae; genus Codonopsis; species Codonopsis lanceolata. The sequence continues at coordinate 36,156,992 of CM028382.1, forward strand.
CATGTATGGCATTCATGCTCAACATTGAATAAATATGTTATCATCCTAGTATAACATGTCATCATAAATTCATGTCAAGTCATTTTTGTCTTAACAATAATAATTTATACCTTTGGCATAAAACAACATTCCAATAAAGCTTCATGTGATAGCATTTATGCTTACAACATTAATCAATAGGCTATCTATTAAGTATAACATGTAAGAAACCAAACCATCAACATATCATATCCAATTCACTAAGCACGTATTCACTTAAGTACTAGTGAAGCAATTCATATATATAAGGGATATGATACCATACCAAAATTCCTCCGCGCGTGTCGCTCCTGCAAAAACACGTGCAAAACCCTTATGTGCCCTCGATATCCCTCTCGTAGATATCGGCGTCCCGAGCAGTCTCGCTCTCGAGTTCCATAGTTATCAAAGTCATGTGTATTACTACAACTAAGATAAACTACTTCCCCACCGTGGCCATCGATGGAGGGGTGTGTGCAACCCGGCACGGCGATACATCGCGATCACGAATCCCATAATTCGTGAGGGCGATGTATCGACCCACCAAAGACTCAACAGGCCAGGTGGGTGGACTCAAAACCCAAGCACAAGTAATATATACTCATATGCTCAAACAAGTAGGTAAACACTCTACCATCAAACTAGTCATGCAATTAATCCACAACTAGCATAAACATCACAACAGAGAATCATATAAGCTCTCATAATCAAGTGTGCTTCACACACTTAAAACTTCTTGGAGGCTCGACCTCCATGAATTCTACCCAAGATTCCGTAGGACTTAAAATCATAGTTCTAGGATTCAAACTAACCCAAAGGTTAACTCCGTTGAGTTCAATCTAAGTTTTCGAAAATTCAAGGAATAGAAGCTTAGGCTTCATCATCCCCCTAAGTTCATATCTATCGTCAAAACCATAAACCCGACGATCAATAAACTCACATAAACCCCACAAAATGATTAACAAAGTAACTTAGAACAAATTAGCCATCTTGGTTATAAATTTATTCAAGTCACCATACCAACCAATAATTTCCAATTCATGCGATTAATTCACACAATATGGTTTAATATGCTCTACTAAACATATAAAACATTTTAATCATGCTCACATCAATAATTTTGCAAGCTAATCAAAATTAGGGCAAGACACCCTCCAAGCATCTCAACCAAACCAACATTAATCCACATTATCAATCAACATAAACAAGTTCAATAGGCTAGTTAGAGCATGAATTTTACAAATATCATAGTCTCACATAGGCCAATCGAGTTCTATCATTCAATTGAAAACCTAGGGTTCATACATCTTCTATAACCCTAACAATGGCTTCCATTGACCTCAAATACCACAAATGGCTGTTTCCCTAGGGTCAATGGAGCTCAAAAATCAAGGGAAGAGAGGTAGAAACTTACAATTTCTCAGCCCTATAAACTGCCCAAACTCGAACTCAACGATGAAGCCGTTTCTTCTCACTCCGCTCTCTTCAATCTTGCGGGTTAGATGGAGAAGAAGACCCCCAGCAATGGCTTCCAAGCTTAGCCTCTTGAAGCCCTAGAATCGCCTCCTCAAAAGCCCTCTCTCACGAGTTTCCTTGGCTGCTTTCGCGAGAAGGCCTTGAAGGAGAAGGCAAAGCGATCGGCCGAATGAATAAAGAGTGCGGCTGTTTGCTTTTATATGAGGATTAATTCCCACTAATCAATCACTAATTACCCCTAATTCTCTTAATAGGTGATTAGGATTAGTCTTAGGCTAATTAAGTGAGGTTAGAATAGGTTTAGTTTAGGTTTAATAGGCCAAAAGTTCGGACGGCGCACAGAACAACAAAATCCGTAAGTCGATATGAGGACCTTGCGGTCGCTTGGGCAAGTGATGCGACCGCATCACTGTATTCTCGGCATTCCATGTTTTACGCTTTCCTTGCTCGGTCCGGACTCTCCGCATTCAATCCCAAGTCCTTCCAAGCCAAAAATGGTCTATAAATCAACCTTAATAACCTCCAAACCATAACCAAAGTAATCAAGCCTCAAACCCCATCAAAACAAGGCCAAGAAATCGAGGCGAGAACTCTCCCGACGACGGCCAGGAAAAGTCAAGCGAAAAGGGTTAACGCTAAAATCAAACTAGCAACCCAACCAACAATGCAACAAGCATCTAACCAATATCCAAGGCATGTTAATGATGTTATAAATGCCTTCTAACAATTATCCATGTGATTACATCACATAAATCGTAAACCCGAGATTCAAAGCACATCTCGCGAAAGAAAAATGCATACGTGCATCTCAAACAACGTCAATGATCATGCTATTGACTCTAAACATAACGGGAGCTAAATGAACATATTCATCATGATTATAAGTGTATGAATTCATGCATATCACAAGCAAGCGATATTCGGGGTTTTACATTCTCCCTACTTTAAGGAATTTAGCCCTAAATTCTTACCGTAGTCATCGAACAAATGAGGATATTTCTCTCGCATCTCCAACTCGGTCTCCCAAGTTGCTTCCTCGATCTCGTGATTCTTCCAAAGGACTTTCACCAATGGAATTTTCTTGCTCCTCAAAACTTGCTCTTTCGTGTCAAGTATCTTCACCGGCTGCTCAACATAAGACAAGTCCGGCTGAAAAGTAATCTCCTCATACTCAAGAACATGGGAATCATCCTTAAGATATTTCCGAAGCATAGACACATGAAATACATTATGAATCTCGACAAAGGCGGTAAAGCCACCATATGCCAAACTCCCAACTCGCTCCAGAATCTCAAAAGGTCCAACATACCTCGGTGATAATTTCCCTTTCTTTCCAAATCTCTTGGTACCCCTTCTAGGCGATACCTTAAGAAACACAAAGTCTCCAACCTGAAACTCCAAATCTCTCCTTCTATTATCCGCATAGCTTTTCTGTCGACTTTGAGCGGTGAGCAATCTATCTCGAATTATCTTCACACTCTCAACAGACTGCTGAACAATTTCTGAACCCCATAATTTTGCTTCTCCAACCTCGTCCCAGCAAATAGGAGATCTACACTTCCTCCCATAAAGAGCCTCATACGGTGCCATCTCGATGCTCATTGGTAACTATTGTTATACGCAAACTCTGCCAAAGGAAGATGTGTATCCCAACTCCCTTTAAAATCAATCGTACAAGCCCGTAACATATCCTCAAGTATCTGAATCGTTCTCTCGGACTGTCCGTCGGACTGAGGGTGAAAAGCTGTACTAAAGTTCAACTTGGTCCCCATAGGCTTCTTGCAAAGCTTGCCAAAACCTCGATGTAAACCTCGGATCGGTCGAAACAATACTACTTGGAACCCCGTGCAATCTAACAATCTCCTGCACATACAATGCCGCTAGCTGACTCAATGAATAAGTCATAGCAATCGGAATAAAATGAGCCGACTTCGTGAGCCGATCAACAACAACCCAAGCGGCATCAAAACCTCTGAGTGCGTGGAAATCGAAACAAAGTCCATCGTAACATGTTCCCATTTCCACTCAGGAATATCAACGCGTAACAACCCCGCGGTCTTTGGTGTTCGCCTTTACCTGTGACAAGTGAGACACCTCGACACATAGTGCGCTATCACGTAAGCTTCATGCCACTCCACCAAAATTGTTTCTTCAAATCTCTATACATTTTCGTACTTCCCGGATGGATAGTATACTTTGCTTTGTGAGCCTCATCCAATACAAGCCGTTTAACATCATCAACTGATGGAACACAAACTCTACCCTTAAATGTCAAAATACCATCTTGGTTCATCGAGAACTCATTCTCTTTATTCTCACTCAAACCATCAATAATTTTCACCAACTACGGATCTTTCTTACGAGTCTCCTTAATTCTCTCTCAATAAAAGGAATAACCGCACACTAGCAAATAATACACCATGATTAATCTCGCTAGGATTCCAATCACGGACATCTTCCAACATTTTCCATTCCCGCATCATCAAACATGACAAGTGTACTTTTCTACTCAAGGCATCTGCGACTACGTTCGCCTTCCCCGGATGATACAGTATAGTGCAATCGTGATCCTTCAATTTCTCCATCCATCTCCGCTGTCTCATGTTCAACTCTTTCTGAGAGAAGAGATATTTCAAACTCTTGTGGTCCGTGAAAATCTCAAACTTGAACCATACAAATAATGCTTCCACTTGTGCAAAGCAAATATAATCGCCGCGAGCTTCAAGATCATGCGTAGGATAATTCATCTCATACGGAGACAACTTTCTTGAAGCATAAGCAATCACTTTCCCATTTTGCATAAGCACACATCCCAATCCTTCTTTCGAAGCATCACTATAAACAACAAAATTATCACCTCCGCTAGGCAATGCTAACACTGGTGCCGTAGTCAACCTTCTCTTCAATTCTTGGAAGCTTTCTTCACATTTATCACTCCATACAAATGCGGTCTTCTTTTGAGTCAAATTTGTCATAGGCGTAGCAATCTTCGAAAATCCTTCAATGAATCTCCGATAATAACCGGCTAGCCCCAAGAAACTCCGTACCTCAGTAACTGTGGTCGGTCTCCTCCAATTCATTACTGCTTCAACCTTGGAAGGATCCACCGCTATCCCGGCACTAGAAACAACGTGCCCCAAAATGAAACCTCCTCTAGCCAAAATGCACACTTGCTAAACTTGGCGTAGAGTTGCCTCTCGAAGAATAGACAAAACCATCCGCAAATGTTGTGCATGCTCTTCCGAGACTTAGAATACACAAGGATGTCGTCTATGAAAACCACCACGAAGCAATCAAGAAAATTATGAAATACCGGTTCATCAAATCCATGAACACCGCCGGCGCATTAGTCAACCGAATGGCATCACCATAAATTCATAATGCCCATACCTCGTGCGGCCGTTTTGAACATCTTCGGCTCTAACCTTCAAGCGATGGTACCCAAATCTCAAGTCAAGTTTGGAATAGACCACCGATCCTTGCAATTGATCAAACAAATCATCTATATGTGGCAATGGATACTTGTTCTTGATCGTTGCCTTGTTCAACTCTCGATAATCGATGCACAACCTCAAGCTCCCATCTTTCTTCCTCACAAATAATACCGGCGCACCCCAAGGCGATACGCTTGGCTTAATGAAGCCAATGTCAAGGAGCTCTTGTAACTGAACTTTCAACTCCTTTAATTCCATAGGTGCCATTCTATACGGCGCCTTGAAAGTGGTGTAGTCCCGGCAATAACTCAATACAAAATTCAATCTCTCTATCGGAGGCATCCCAAAATCTTTAGTGAAAACATCAGGAAACTCACACACGGCACATCTTCAAGATTAGAAGAAGAAACCCGCTTGTCCACTACGCAAGCAAGATACCTGTGCACCCACGCGACAACAATTTCCTAGCCTTAAGCGCGAAATGGCGCGTAAACCACTCGGTGCATTATCTCCCAAAACACAAAACTTAGGAGCATGGGCAAAGTAAAAGTGACCCTTTTACTAAGGCAATCCACCAAAGCATGATATGTGCTCAACCAATCCATACCAAGAATAACATCAAAATCACGAAGTGGTAACACCACCAAATCCGCATGCAACACATGTTTATCCACAAGTACATCGCATGCTCTATAAATATCGAAGCTAACAAACATTCCCCAAGAGGGGTAGATACTTCAAGCACATATGGTAAAGGCGAGGCATAACACATAGCTTATCAACGAAATGTGATGCAACATAAGAATGCGATGATCACGGGTCTATAAGTGCACGAGCCTCATTACCGAAAATAGAAAGCGGTACCTCCAATCACTGCTTTGTAGACTCGGGTACACCTCTCGATCTAGAGCAAATACACGACCTGCACCTTAGCTTTTCCATCGCTATCTCTCTTTGTTCAGTTGTAGTCGACTAGAACCTCTGACGATTGCTCTTTAACTTTGGACAATCCTTCTTCATATGCCCGGTAACTCCACGTAGTAACACTCCATTGGTGCTCCATTCTTATTCCGGCACCTATCTTACGTATGCCCAATCTTGGAACAATAAGAGCAAACCAATGCCACACTACGATCCCTACGAGTAGATGTAGTACTAGCTCCCTTGCCACTTGGCGACTTCTTCGCATGTCCTTCATAATGAGATTTTCCACTTCCTTTCTTGCGATCATTGCCTCCACTAAAATTTCCACGATTACCCGATCCATGACTCCGCCCGAGGCGCTTAGAGGCTGGCTGAGAAGAACCGAAATAGACATAGTGCGATGCTCATCAATGTCTCTCTCAATAGTGTAGGCCCTATCAACGGCCTTCTGTACTCCACAAGCGATGAGAAAGAAGTTGTTTCTGAACTCCGTCCTCAAACCCTTTACAAATTTACGTGTCCTCTGGCCTCATCGGGGAATCAAATGTGTGCGATAACGAGCCAACTCGTGAATCGGTGAATCTTGGGAAGCTGTCATACTCCCTGCACCAAATCCATAAACTCTTTCTCTCTTTTCTCCCTGACAACATCCGGTACATAGGAAGCTCTGAACTCTCGAACGAAATTAGGCCATATCTGTGGGACTCTATGCAGTTCCCAACTCTCCCTCAACACTTGCCACCAGTGCTCTGCGGCACCCTCAAGCTTGAACACAGCTAATACAACTTTACGTTCATCATCGCAACCCGATGGTGCAAATATTTTCTCAAGTGTTCAATCCAAAGCTCGGCTTTTGCGGCGTCCGGCTCTCCATTAAATTGCCTCGGCTTCAACTTCACAAATCTTTCAAGGCATAGAATTATCATTATTTCTAGCCTCACGCCTCGGCCTCTCTACGTGGTTCGGCGTGGCTCGGCCGTGGTCCTCCTTGTGGTTCCACTCTACCAAAACCTCTCGATTCATTTGGTTCATCATATCAAGCATCCGCGATACATATTTGCCATCGCCTCATCTTGCTCTTCCGGTGTTCGCGGTGGAGGAATATTACGTTGGCGGTTATCGTTAGCATTTCTGCCACCGCCAATACCTCTACCAGCACCTCTACCGGTGCCACCTCCGGAACTAGCTCCTGCTCTAGTATCCACCATTAACACCTACAATAACACTCGGCGTTAATAAAATAAATCTATCACACAAACCAACCCCCAAAGCCAAGGAACCTATCGGTGAAAGCTAAATTTATAATCATAGCTCGATACCAAGCGTGGCGACCCGACCGGATCCCAAGGCGAAATCCCAAGGTCGTGCCACCGGGGAACAAATAATAACACACAAGTAGCAAATAATGGGTAGGGCCATAACGGCGATACACCGACAACTTAAAACACATGCGAAGCGAAATAAAATAAAAGCGGTGGCGCCCGAGCTAACAAGCTCAAACTAAAACAACCAAAGAGATGATAAATCTCTCGGTCCAAAAATTCGATTCGCGTGCGCAACATTGGGCACGTAGAACAAACTCCTGTTATGCAATTCATATATAAGCATAATAAACCAAGTCATCGGCGAAACTACGGCGGAACCCAACATTAAACTAAGTCTAAGACTCTAGTCTAACAACTCAACGGCTAAAACATGCCGGAGAACAAACATCAAATTAAACTAGCAATTTAACATGCTAAACATAAACACCAATTAACCACGCACGACTAAACCGATCGGCTACCAACAAAATAAGTACTAACGGTTATATGTACTAACAACTATAAAGCATATGGAGATACAACCATATATACACATCAAGCACAACCACCACCGGTTGGCTACCAAAAGAATAAGCTAACCACATAATTACAACACTTCAAATACATAAAGGATTGCTACCCAAATCATGAAGTTTATATAACTTCATCTTCCCAACGACCTCACCAAAACAAAACCAACAACTAAGTAGCAACCTTTCCAAAAGAATTCCTTGCCAAAGTAACCTTCTGATTTACTTGGATCCGCTAGCTCGGCTCGGATCTAGGGAAAAACAACCAACAAATAAAAGTAAGTCACAATGACTTAGTAAGTTACTAACCATAACTTCCTACCATGGCATAATGCTCAATCATAAATATATCATGCTATTGTCATGAAATAACCTCATAATAAATCATGTATGGCATTCATGCTCAACATTAAATAAATATGTTATCATCCTAGTATAACATGTCATCATAAATTCATGTCAAGTCATTTTTGTCTTAACAATAATAATTTATACCTTTGGCATAAAACAACATTCCAATAAAGCTATGTGATAGCATTTATGCTTACAACATTAATCAATATGTTATCTATTAAGTATAACATGTAAGAAACCAAACCATCAACATATCATATCCAATTCACTAAGCACGTATTCACTTAAGTACTAGTGAAGCAATTCATATATATAAGGGATATGATACCATACCAAAATTCCTCCGCGCGTGTCGCTCCTGCAAAAACACGTGCAAAACCCTTATGTGCCCTCGATATCCCTCTCGTAGATATCGGCGTCCCAGACATCTCGTCTCTCTCGAGTTCCATAGTTATCAAAGTCATGTGTATTACTACAACTAAGATAAACTACTTCCCCACCGTGGCCATCGATGGAGGGGTGTGTGCAACCCGGCACGGCGATACATCGCGATCACGAACCCCATAATTCGTGAGGACGATGTATCAACCCACCAAAGACTCAACAGACCGACGCCAGCTGGACTCAAAACCCAAGCACAAGTAATATATACTCATATGCTCAAACAAGTAGGTAAACACTCTACCATCAAACTAGTCATGCAATTAATCCACAACTAGCATAAACATCACAACCGAGAATCATATAAGCTCTCATAATCAAGTGTGCTTCACACACCTTAAACTTCTTGGAGGCTCGACCTCCATGAATTCTACCCAAAATTCCGTAGGACTTAAAATCATAGTTCCTAGGATTCAAACTAACCCAAAGGTTAACTCCGTTGAGTTCAATCTAAGTTTTCTGAAAATTCAAGGAATAGAAGCTTAGGCTTCATCATCCCCCTAAGTTCATATCTATCGTCAAAACCATAAACCCGACGATCAATACCCTCACATAAACCCCACAAAATAATTAACAAGGTAACTTAGAACAACTTAGCCATCTTGGTTATAAATTTATTCAAGTCACCATACCAACAAATAATTTCCAATTTGCGATTAATTCACACAATATGGTTTAATATGCTCTACTAAACATATAAAACATTTTAATCATGCTCACATCAATAATTTTGCAAGCTAATCAAAATTAGGGCAAGACACCCTCCAAGCATCTCAACCAAACCAACATTAATCCACATTATCAATCAACATAAACAAGTTCAATAGGCTAGTTAGAGCATGAATTTTACAAATATCATAGTCTCACATAGGCCAATCGAGTTCTATCATTCAATTGAAAACCTAGGGTTCATACATCTTCTATAACCCTAACAATGGCTTCCATTGACCTCAAATACCACAAATGGCTGTTTCCCTAGGGTCAATGGAGCTCAAAAATCAAGGGAAGAGAGGTAGAAACTTACAATTTCTCAGCCCTACAAACTGCCCAAACTCGAACTCAACGATGAAGCCGTTTCTTCTCACTCCGCTCTCTTCAATCTTGCGGGTTAGATGGAGAAGAAGACCCCCAGCAATGGCTTCCAAGCTTAGCCTCTTGAAGCCCTAGAATCGCCTCCTCAAAGCCCTCTCTCACGAGTTTCCTTGGCTGCTCGCGAGAAGGCCTTGAAGGAGAAGACGCAAAGCGATCGGCCGAATGAATAAAAGAGTGCGGCTGTTTGCTTTTATATGAGGGATTAATTCCCATTAATCAATCACTAATTACCCCCTAATTCTCTTAATAGGTGATTAGGATTAGTCTTAGGCTAATTAAGTGAGGTTAGAATAGGTTTAGTTTAGGTTTAATAGGCTAAAAGTTCGGACAGCGCACAACCGAACAACAAAATCCCGTAAGTCGATATGAGGACCTTGCGGTCGCTTGGCAAGTGATGCGACCGCATCACTGTATTCTCAGCATTCCATGTTTTACGCTTTCCTTGCTCGGTCCGGACTCTCCGCATTCAATCCCAAGTCCTTCCAAGCCAAAAATGGTCTATAAATCAACCTTAATAACCTCCAAACCATAACCAAAGTAATCAAGCCTCAAACCCCATCAAAACAAGGCCAAGAAATCGGCGAGAACTCTCCCGACGACGGCCAGGAAAAGTCAAGCGAAAAGGGTTAACGCTAAAATCAAACTAGCAACCCAACCAACAATGCAACAAGCATCAAACCAATCTCCAAGGCATGTTAATGATGTTATAAATGCCTTCTAACAATAATCCATGTGATTACAACATAAATCACAAACCCGAGATTCAAAGCATCTCGCGAAAGAAAAATGCGTACGTGCATCTTAAACGACGTCAATGATCATGCTATTGACTCTAAACAATAACGGGAGCTAAATGAACATATTCATCATGATTATGAGTGTATGAATTCATGCATATCACAAGCAAGCAGTATTTCAGGGTTTTACAGATATCATGCATCTTTGAAAAGTAGCTGGTGCATTACACAATCCAAAAGGCATTCTCCTAAAAGCAAAAGTACCAAAGGGACATGTAAAAGATGTTTTCTCTTGGTCTTCGGGTGCAACAGGGATCTGATTATACCCAGAAAAACCATCAAGAAAGCAATAATATTCATGACCGGCTAATCTTTCAAGAATTTGGTCAATAAAAGGCAAAGGAAAGTGGTCTTTCCTAGTTGCCACATTTAATTTACGCAAATCGATACACATTCTATAACCAGTTATAGTCCTTGTAGGGACTAATTCATCTTTCTCATTTTTGACGACAGTAATTCCTGACTTTTTAGGAACTACTTGGACAGGACTAACCCATTTACTATCTGATATAGGGTAAATTATACCCGCATCTAAAAGCTTAAGAACTTCTTTCCTAACAGCTTCTTCCATGTGTGGGTTAAGTCTTCTTTGTCTTTCTCTTGAAGGTTTACTACCTTCTTCTAAATGTATTTTATGCATGCACATAGAGGGACTAATTCCTTTTAAGTCAGCTAAGGACCATCCTAAAGCTTCTCTATGTGTCCATAAAACTTTTAACAAACTTGCTTCTTGTGTTTCCGTTAAGTTAAGTTGCTATAATAACGAGGCAAAGTGTTACCTTCCCTAAAATGCATATTTTAAGTGGGATGGTAATGGCTTTAATTCTTCGACTTTGGGAGAATTAATGGAAGACATAAATTCAGAATTTTCTACTTTAATAGTTTCTTTTATTTTAGCCTCATTATTCTCTTCTTGCTTTTCTTCCTCAATATCTTTTATCTCAATTTCTTCAAAGAGAGATTTCAGAATCTCTACTTCATCATCTTTGATTTCATAACTTTCTTCTAATACTTTCTCAAACTTATCAGAATTATTTTCTGATTCTATTTTTATTTCTTTTTCTTCTAACTTTTTACTAGCTTCTAACTTTTCTTTCTCTAATCTTTCCTCTTCTTCTATTTCTCTTTCAATTTCCTCAATGTCAATTTTTATGGGAGGGATAGGGCTATCATCGTAGACGATAAATCTATCTCTCTCATACTCTTCCTCTTTTTCAAAAGTTTCGGTTGATAGTTTTTCAATCTCATCTATTGAAAAACAAGCACTTTTGTCACTAGGTCTATTCATAGCATCGAACACAGAAATTTCAACTGTTTCACCTAGGACTGACATTGTGAGTTTACCATTTTTCACATTAATCATTGTGTTGGCAGTTGCCATAAATGGTCTGCCTAACAATATTGGGACTTCATTATTTTGCATATCTTCCTTTCCATCTCTAGAACCACAAAGTCAACTGGTATGATCAATTTATCAACCTGAACTAAGATATCTTCCACTATACCCAAAGGATATTTAACTGAGCGATCAGCTAATTGCAATTGCATAGTAGTGGGTTTTAGTTCTCCTAAACCTAATTGTTTATAGACCGCGAAAGGCATCAAATTAATACTTGCTCCTAAATCTAGCATTGCTTTCATCTTTTTAGAGCTTCCCAATGAGACTTGGATATTAAAGCTACCAGGGTCTTTCAACTTAGGTGGTAATTCGGGTTGTAAAACAGAACTGACATTTTCAGAAACAACAATCTTTTCGTTGTTTTCAAACTTGTGCTTTTTAGAGTGAAGATCTTTGAAAAACTTTGCATAAGCTGGAATATTTTTAATAACATTAAGCAAAGGTAAATTAACATTTACTTTGGATAACATATTATAAATTTCCGAAAATTGTTTGTCCATTCGGTTTTTCATAAGTCTTCTTGGAAAAGGAATTGGAGGAACGTAAGGTGGTGGAGCCACATAAGGTTCCTCTTCTTCTTGATCCAAATCTTTTTCTACTTCAATTGTATTATCTTGGTTTTGAATTTCTTCTTCTTTTTCTTGTTCCTTATTTGGAACATCTACTTCTACTTCAACTTCTTTTTCTACCTCTTGATTACTTAAATCATTATTTTCTTTATTACTATCACTATCTTTTTCGATTTCTTTTTCTATTACTTTTTCAGAATTTTCTACTGTAGCAGGCATATTAGAAGAAGGATCAGGATCACTTACCTCTTCACCTATCACCTTACCGCTTCGCAAGACGGTGATTGACTTAGCCTGCTCAGTTTGACTAGGGAACTTCCCTTCTTCTCTTTTATCTGCTCCAGAACTTTCAATGTGTTTCTTCAAATTTTCAATTTCTTCAAGCATGTACTTCATCAAAGCTGCTTGTCCTTTACTAGCTACTTCTTGCTTGGGAACTTCTTCAATTCTCAACTGATTTTGATTTGGCAACTGTGGAGGTTGTGGTGGTTGAGGTTGGAATTGTTGAGGTTGCAAAGGCTTATTTCCTCCCCAAGAAAAGTTAGGATGATTCCTCCAACCAGGATTATATGTATTTGAATAGGGATCATTTCTTGGCCTTTGAGGGTACATATTCATAGCATTAGCCTGTTCAGAATACATAGCACTTGACGGGCAAAAATTAGTAGCATGAGAATATAATCCACATAAAGCACATGCTTCTTGAATTTGCCAATTTTCAAATTGGGCTTGTGTATTTGAATTATCTTGCAATTGATATAGGCTCCTATTTTTACCTCTAGCACTTTTCTGTTGGGAATTAATACTTAGCATCTCAAATAATTCTTCTAATGCTTCTAGTGTCATTCTATTAATAGAACCACTAGCTGCACTATCAACCATAGTTTGTAAGCCTGGCGAAAGACCATGATAAAATTGAAGCACTAACACATGTTGAGCCAGATTATGATGAGGACACATAATAAGCAGATTTTTAAATCTATCCCATGACTCATGGAATGTTTCACCTGGTTCATTTTGAAATGACATGATTTGTTTTCTATACTCCGTAAGAGATGCATGTTTGTAAAATTTGCTCATAAACAAATCATATAATTGTGCCCAAGTAAAAACACTATTTGGTGTTAGGTTCATAAACCATCTCTTTGCCAATTCTTTTAATGCCTTTGGGAAAATATTTCATTTTAATTTGATCTTCGATCAACCCTCCTAAAGGAAAAGTACTCATCATGTATTCATATTCTCTTAAGAAACCGCAGGATCTTCATGGGGCATCCCATGAAAAGATGGTATGGCATTAAAATAATGTCCTTTTAACTCAAAATTCCTAACGACATCGGCAAGACTAGACATGATGTCACAACATTTAATGAAGGTCTACTAAAGTCATTAATAGTTCTTTGATTTACCACTACTTCCATATTTCTTCTTGCGAGTTCTTCTTGTCTTTGATTCCTATTAGTGGGTCAACTAGGTTTCGAGGATTACGATTATTGTTATTTTCTTCCATTGTAGGATCAACGGAGGATCCTCTTGATTCAAGTGGTCTTGATTATCAGGCTCAAAAGCTAGATTTTCAAAATATCTTTGGTATCTTTTAACAATATTTATATCTTGATCTAAGTCTACCAATTTAGGATTTAAAGATCTACGACCTTGCATACAAATAAATTAAAGCAATTTAAAAACAAATAACTGTAAAAATAAAATAAAATCTTTTTGTATTTTTATTTTAATGAAAACTGAAAATTAAACTAAAAACTAAATTAAATTAAAAACTACGCTACCAACAAACTAACTACGTGAACTAGCTTGTCCCGCCGGCGCCAAAAACTTGATCGATGTTTTATTTAATCTTTTTCCTTGCAAGTGGACAAGACTATTATAGAATAGACTCGGAAGCAAGGGTCGAACCCACAGAGACAAGTGATCACGAACAGTGCGATTATTAATAGCAAATTATTAACCTAAGGGGGTTTTTATTGTTTAATTCTACTCTAAACTACTAGTTATAGATGTTTAACTAATTAGACAGTAATAACAGATATGAAGATCTTATGGTGAGTGGAAATCTAGGATTCTGGGTTTCACTTATATCTCCTTTATGTTCAATTCATAATAATGTCATTCAATGTCTTGGGTTCGTTCACTAAAAATAGATATAGTCTGTTGAACAATTGGTTCGGCCTCCATCCCATAAAAATTCATCCATTCTATATCCTAAGCACGAGGCGTTAATCTAGCTGTCACCTAGATTTATGATCTATCTGTCACCTAGATCATCTAAGAACCTGGTCCTAACTTATCACTCGGTCATGCAGTTATCCGCACCTCTAAGCCTTTATTATTTGCGATTACATTCATTTGTTCAAAACAATATAATATAGGGGTTGATAAACAACACAATCAACAAGCATTGAATAGACATATATATAAGAATCAAAACATAAATTCGATACAAGTTACCTCCCACCTCCTAGATTATGGATGATTTAGTTCATCATAGACAATGACAACACATGGAGATGATTGGATACATGATTTGATCTTCAATACTTGAAATTACAGGATCTAACTATGTTATACAATCTAAAACTACCTAAAATCTATGAAAAGAGAGCTTCCAGCCGTCCTCCCTATGCTTTGGCTCAGCCCCTGGCTTCTATATATACTCGGGAGTTGTGATCGGATTGAATAACTGTGTGAAAATCCGAATAGGTCGCATTCTGCCTACCTTGCGGTCGCAAGGTGTTGGATACCTGCGTCCATGGTCTCGATGTGGGTGGCTTTTGATTTCTTTGATTGCTGGCTTCGAGGACCCGTACTGCCTACCTTGTGGTCGCAAGGTCTGAGGCACCTTGCGTCCGTAAGGTGTCCAGTTTGTGCAGTTTCCTTGTTTCTTCAATTTTCCTCTTTGGCCTTTTCTTGTAATTTGCACTTAAAACCCTGGAGTTTAACGTATTTTCACAAATAATCCTGAAACTTGCAAAACTCACCGAAAACATATATTAGTGCTCAAAAGCCTCGTGAAATAGCATAATTTAAGTCATAGAGGTATATAAAATCGACGTATAAAATACATCGATCAATAACACTCATGGATCTCCTCAAAGAGTTTGTGGACATGTTTACCGGGTCCTATGAAGATGTGTCGGGGGTAGACCCAGCCATAGTCAAACACCGGATCCCCACATGTCCGGATGTTCAGCAGATCAAGCAAAAGCTCCACCGCATCAAGTCAGAATGGTCACTACAAGCTAAAAAAAAAAAAGAGATAGCATGAAACAGCCGCACGTCAACTTCATTGGGGTAAAAAAAAAAAAGGGGCACAAAAAAAAAAAGAAGGGGGAAGGAAATAAAAGAAAAGAGAGTAAAAAAAAAACCCGATCAGGCTTTCCAATATAGTGACCGTTCCAAAGCCCAACAGGAAGGTTCGGATCTGCGTAGACCTCCGCGACCTCAGCAAGGCATCGCCCAAAGATGACCTCTTTCTACCCAATGTTGATATTGTGGTAGACGCCATTGCTACTCACAAAATCAGATCCTGCGTCAACAGCATGCTGGGTCATAGTCAAATCAAAGGCAGCAGGAGACCAAGAAAGGACCTCATTCACCACCCCTTGCGAAACCTACTGCTATCATGTCATGCCATCTGGGCTAAAATGCTGGGGCTACTTATCAAAAGGCTACTACCACTCTCTTCCACGATGTGCCGTATATTGCCAAAGAGATCCGGTCAGGAGATGTCGTACTCCTCACAAGCCAGGACAGGAGACTTTGTTCAACCCTCCAATCTCAACGAGCTTCAAAGGTATTATGCTCGAACCACCCTATCTGGCAAGTGCTTCCCTCTCCAGCCCACTAGGCTGAAAACCCGAAAGGGCGGCCTAGGCAAAAGTTAGGGCATAAAATATATATATATATATATATAAATTGAAAATAAAAAGGAGAAATAAGGGCTCACTAGGCTGAAAACCCGAAAGGGCGGCCTAGGCAAAAATTAGAGCAAGTAAAAAAATAAATAAATAAAAAGAATAATAAAGGCTTGCTAGGTTGAAAACCCGAAAGGGCGGCTTAGGCAAAAGTTAGAGCCAAATAAAAAATATATATATCAGGAGAATAAGGAGAGGGAAAGCACTTTTTGAAACCTCGGCATCCTACCTCCAGTCTTTAACATGCAAGGGGCTCGACTGACAGAAGAGAAAGAAAAAAAACACGACAGGAAGCTCGCAATAAAATGCTAAAATATAATATTACAGGTCCTAAGGTGCAACTTATGAATAATTGCTAAAGAAATTTAGGTTATGCATTAATTGCTTGTACATATATATTATTACCTATACCCCCTTTGTTTCCCTCAGAAACTATCCCTTCTTTTGCAGCTTAAGCCCCAATGTGGTCCATCAGTACCTGCGGCGTCCGCCCAACCGAGCCCATATACTTCTTCTGCAAGGTACAGAAAAGGTTCAGTCTCATCAGAATGAGAAGCACCAGAAGTATCCTCGTCCTATTCATCATCTGCATTGTCATTGTCCTGAAGCAACCAGACGATTTAGATTCCGATCATTCACGGCTGCCCTGTCTGATTGTGAAGAAAAATGCAGGGGCTATGAGAATAGCCTTATGCCAAGGTATAGCCCTGCAACAATTATATGGCCAAGGAGGTGATTGCCTTTTCCTCTCCCTGCATACCACAAAAAAAAAGGGGGAAAGCATGTTCAAACCCGAAGGTATATTCCTTTAAAATCCATTTTGGAGATACAGCGTGCCATTACCCGTTAGGTCGGTATAGCTTTGTTTTGTGCGTGCGTTTTGAGTCTGCATGTGTTTTTTTATTTATTTTGCATCATATAAAATTAGATTGCATTGTAAATATTTGTATAGGTTCTTTTAAAAAACAAAAAACAAAAATTTTTTGTACTGTTTTGCATCTAGATAAACGTTTTTGCATCGTAGGCATCATAAAAATGCATTTTGCATCTTAAAAAATATGTGCTGCATTCTGCATTATTGCATGCACGATAGAATAAATAATACTCATGCATCATGTTAATAAACATCTCATAATTTTTAGACATCACATTTGCATTAAATAAAGTAGTACATGCATCGAGCATTTGCATTTATTATGCAATAAGCTGCATTAGGGGTGCGCTAAAAAATAAAATAAAATGCCACCAATCAGAAAAATAAATATTTTTATGGCATTCACTATGTCCCTGCAGCATAAGCATGCATCATATAGCATCATTTGCATTTATAGTATAAATCATGCATGGTAGTGACCACTAGTTTAATCATGCATCGTAAAAATAAATTGCATGCATCATTACTTAATTGCATCATTTAGGCATAAATAGGACATGCATAAGCATCATTAATAAAGTCAGGAATGCTTCAAAAGTGTCAAACAGTGCCAAAATCTAGCAGATCAGAAGTATATCCAAGCGGACCAAAAAATAATAAAAACAAAGAGAAAAAAAAAGAGGTAATAAGCATGCAAATAAAGAAAAGTGGCAGGCATGCAGAAAAAAAAAGAAGAAAAAAAAACAAACAAAAAAAAATTGGGAGAGGGGAAAATGCATGTACGAGAAAAGAAAGGAAAAATTTATGAATACATGAAAAAAGAGAAAAGGCGGCGGCAGAAGAAGAAATTTTCGGCTGAAGCTAGAAAATTAAGCGAAAAGAAAACAGCAGCAAAGAAAAGATGATTTCAGCTGGTACCAAGAAATGTTGTAGCAAGAAAAAGGAAGTTTCTGACCAAGGTTAGAAAGAGCAGTAAAGTAAAATGCAGCAGCATCAAGAAAAATTTTCCAGCTAAAGCCGAAAACATAGCGGGACAGGGGAAGAGATTTTCCAAAGAAAGGTGAGCAGTGATGAAAAGAAAAATCCCCAAAGAAAGTACAAAAAGAACGACAAGCGAAGCGAAAAAGCAACAGCATCAGCAATTTGCCGCACGGGCACGACAAAGGTAAAGGAAAGGAAGGTATTTTCCTTTTTAGCAGTGCATTTGATTAATGTTTGGAAACTTTCCTTTAAGGGGTACGCAGCCCCGGATTAATAGGGAAATGTCTTGTTCTCCGTTGAAGGCTGAGTTCCTGAGGAGGCAATGCATTCCATTCATTGGCTGTGTGGGAAACTTTCCTTTAAGGAGTACGCAGCCCGGTTTATAGGGAAAGGTCTTGTTCTCCAAGAGGTGAGTTCCTAGGAAACAATTCACTCGCGGCGAGCTACGATTGGTCTGATTCCTTGGCTAAGGATACGTAGGCAGTCTATCTCGGTAGATGCGACCAAACACAACACATTATTTACCTTTGCAGCACTCATTTGATAAAGCTTTGCATGCACTTTCTCATTTAGTATTGTTGCACTTGCACCGCAGCATTTAGTCCCCAGCTGAATGAACTACATCTCGGTCTGATTCCTTGTATAAGGATACGTAGGCAGCCTATTTCGGTAGGCACGACCGTTGCATGAATGATAGTTTAGGTTTTGGCCGAACTACGTTTGGTCTGATTCCTTTTATTAAGGGATACGTAGGCAGCCTACATTAGTAGGTCCGACCATCAGAGCACTTAATTTGCATATCTTCTTAAAAACTGCGATAACCTACTATAACTGACTAAAAATGTCTAGGATATGGAGGTTTGTTTCACATTATAAATTGTTGCATTATAACTGCTACCTGTTGCATCTTTCTCCCTCGTTTTGTAATTGAACAAAATTGGAGAGTCTATTCTTATCAACAATGTTCGTCTACTCAGTAAGCTGCGGGTTACCCGTAGACTCCATCGTTGTGGGGCTCTGTAGACACCCCAATTTCGTACCCCTGGTATGTGACATGACATAAAATATCAAGACCTGTTAAAACATTAACAAATGTCAAGTTACAGGGTCAAAAGTGCAAAAGGACAAAGCAGGACGCACAAAAGGATGAACTGCAGGGACCAAAGTGTACAAAAAGTGGAACCTTTGAAATTAGGCATGGCCACCATAGAAATTGGGCGTGGCTCCCAATTTGCTTGGGCATGGCGCCCAATTCCTCTTGCTGTGCCCAATTTTCTATTACAATGCGCCCAGTTTCTTCAGCGCTCCACTATTCATTTGCCGTAAAGCCCAAATTCTTCTGCGCAGTGTAGAAACGGATGATGCACAGAGAAGGAAATTTATATCCATCGATGTCCCCAGTTTAGCCTATAAATACAGGCTCTCAGCTCTTCAGTCGACACACCTTTTCTTCGATAAAAATTCTCCGCGTCCTCGTTACGCTGGAGAAATAGAGAGCGAAGTGAGATAGTGAGTGATCACCTCAAAAAGCCTCGAAACTCTGCCAAACCTCCTCCAAACACAAAACCAACCGGTAGAAGTGAGCCTTAGCCCCCCAGCTAGGTATCCACCCTATTTCCCCGGCCCAAAAACCATAAAGTAAGCCGTTACTCTGCCCGAGTAATAGGCTGAAAACCAACCCATATAAGCCGTTATTCCGCCCAACCAAATAAGCCAAAACCACCACAAATAAGCCGTCATTCTGCCCGAGTGAGTAAGCCAACAACACCACAAATAAGCCATCACTCTGCCCAAATCACAGCAGCAACAGCAGCAATAAAAGACTCCCTCTCCCGAGAAGGACAGAGCGAGCACACCCTAGGCCGTCAGTAAGTTTTATTTTAAAGCTTTTATTTGTAAAAATATTATTTCTAATCCGGCCCAATGTAGATATATAAGCAGTTGTGCTGCCCGGATTTAGTTAGGAAATAGTACTAAATATAGCCGTTATTATGGCAAAATATTTTCAAGTATATTTGTGATTATTTGTAAAGGGACAGTTGCAAGTCTGTAAATAATGTAGACGCAATGGATGTATTTGTAGGCAGTTAATGCTTTATTTATCTGTTAAATAAATATAACAATAAGCATACTTTAGCCAAAAACCGTTTTTTGAGACTGAAAGGGCGAGTTGGGTGCCTAGCACCTTCCCAACTCGTAACTTAGCCTCCGAACCTGTTTTTTAACATTCTCTGGTTTTCTTTTTTTGGTTTTGCTTTATTTCTTCCTTAAAATAAAGATGGCGACTCTAAAACATTTTGGATCCAGTGGGGCCTCGCAACATCTTTCTTTGCACTTTTCTGTTTTCCCCTAAAAAAGAGAAAATGGGAATGGAAAGGTGATGTATTCCTATGTCCTGGTATCCCCGAAACAAGGGATAACTTGACGTAGAAAACCCAAAGCACCCATAGTGATCCGAGATAGGCCATAAGGCTATTTTCATAAAATCCATAGTGGGGGCGCTGCAACATTCCTTCCTTGCACTTTCACGTTTTCCCCTAAAAAAGGGAGAATGGGAATAGAAGAGTGATGCATTCCTATATCCTGGTATCCCCTAAAAAAGGGATAACTTGACATAGAAAACCCAAAGCTCCCATATTGGATCAAAATCCACTAAAGGCAACCGAGGCGCATTCAAACGCGCTATTCTTACAACACTCCTCTCGCACTTTTGATTTCGTCCTCCCCTAGAAAAGGGAGGGTGGAACGAGAGCAGTGGATGTCACCGCATCCGCACGTACGCGTACCCCTATCCAAGGGCGCGCGGGGCGCGGGAGCACGCATCCCGGGAACCCACAAGCACATACCCCAACAGCATACACTATGTCAGGTCTGCTGGCGGTGAGATAGAGCAGAGATCTGATTATTCCCCTATAGTGGGTGACATCAACTTTCTTTCCTTGTAAGTCTTTTGTAAGTTTGCATTTAGCAGCCATTGGTGTATCAAAGGTGTTTGCCATTTCCAATCCAAACTTTTTGACAAGATCTTTAGCATACTTGGATTGGCTGATGAATATTCCTTTGTTGGATTGTTGAATTTGAAGACCCAAGAAGAATGTGAGTTCTCCCATCATGCTCATTTGAAATTTTCACTCATGAGTGTCTCAAATCGCTTACACAGCTTCTCATTTGTAGATCCAAAGATGATATCATCGACAAATATTTGTACCAGCAGAGAGTGGCCTTTGTGCTTGAGAATAAAGAGAGTGGTGTCGATTTTACCTCGCACAAATCCTTGTTCTATCAAGAATTTGGATAGAGTTTCATACCAGGCACGAGGAGCTTGCTTAAGACCATAGAGAGCCTTCTTAAGCTTGTAGACATGAGTCTCTTTTCCTTTTTCCACGAAACTTGGAGGTTGTGTAACATAAACTGTCTCTTGAAGATCACCATTGAGAAATGCACTCTTGACGTCCATTTGATATAGCACAAAGTCCTTGTACATAGCATAGGCTAAGAAGATTCTGATAGCTTCCAACCTTGCTACTAGAGCAAAGGTTTCATCATAGTCGATTCCTTCTTCTTGGCGATATCCTTGTGCAACGAGTCTAGCTTTGTTTCTAATGATGTTCCCATCTTCATCCTTCTTGTTTCTGAACACCCATTTGGTGCCAATGATAGTATGATCAGCAGGTTTTGGGACTAGCTTCCATACTTGGCATCTTTCAAATTGCTGAAATTCTTCTTGCATGGCTTCCAGCCAACTTGGATCATGTAAAGCTTCATAAATCTTCTTTGGCTCATCTTCTGAAACGAATGCAACACAGAACATACATTCATTTCTGGAAGATCTTCTAGTACGCACTCCAACATGAATATCACCAATGATTTGAGAGATTGGATGGTCTTTACAAGTTCTTGTGACAGCAGGAATATGATGATTTACTGCTGTTTCTTCATGACAAGGTTCAGAAGGAGAACTAGGAGGAAGATCAGCCGTGTATTTATGAGTATTTTGTTCAGAATTTGATTCAAAGGTGAGTTGAAGAAAAGGATTTTCAGGTTCAGAAGCAATGGGTTCTGGATTGGAGTTTTCTTGAGCAGGGTTGAGGTCTTCTGGTGACCCATTTGATAAGAGATGATGGTCAGGGATATTTGATTGAGTTGCTGGAGATGGATTAGGTGTATGAGAGGATGATGGTTGGGAGGTACCTGTCTCAATATCAATAAAATCATTAGCAACATTTGGAGCCACGTGTGGCTCTAATAAATCAAATTCATCAAATGAGACATGAACGGATTCAACTATTTTTAACGATCTTTTGTTGAAAACCATGTAAGCCTTGGAGTGTAAAGCATAGCCCAGAAATACACCTTCATCCGCTTTGTTATCAAATTTGCTTCTGTAGTCATTACCATTGTAGACTACGAAACACTTGTAGCCGAAGATTTTAAAAAAATCCAATGTTTGGGGCTTTACCTCTCCAAAGTTCATAGGGTGTTTGGGCAGAAGTGTTTGGGCAACTTTGCTTCAGCAAGCATAGTTTTAGCAGCTTCGATAAGTGTTATGTTTCTCCTTTCTGCTACACCGTTCTGCTGTGGTGTCCTTACTGCAGAGAAATTGTGACCAATGTCATGATCATCACAATACTTTGCTATTCCATTATTTGTGAACTCAGTACCATTGTCTGATCTAATGTCACTGATTTCATCAAGTTTTTGTGTTTGCAGTCTTCTGAACAAAGATGTAAAAAGATCGTATGTGTGGTCTTTAGAAGACATCATCTCTGTCCATGTATATCTTGTATAATTGTGGTAGCCCGACCCGGACTCCAATCCGGAATCCCAAGGTCGTGCCACCAAGACAAGCTAAAGACAGACAAGCACCTGCTAATCATAATGGTGCGAGTCGGAAGTTGAGCCATCAAGCTCAAAACAGGAAGGTAAAGCCGTAACGGCGATATGGAAACAATAAAAACCAACACATGCGGAAGCGAATCATAAGTGGGACCAAAGCCTATAATTAAAAACCAAGGAATACAAGGCTGAGAGATAACTATCTCTCGACAAATCTACGACGCGCGTGACGCAACATTGTGCACGTGCAACAAACCATCGGCAATCCTAAGGGGCCGGCGAATCAACAAAATACCAACCTGATAAACAACCACTCAACGGCTATAACATCCCGGAGGGACAAATCAACTAAAAGAATAAGAGATTAAACACTAACAACTAAACCAATGTCTCTCGACTAAAGTTGTCGGAGATAGAAATAACAATAACACAATACTAGAACATGCGAGCTAAAACCTTGCGCGGAAAGACAACGGAATAAACTTCTAAATAAATACAACAGCTCGACCAAACAAGTCGGCTCCCAAAATAATAGGAAATAAAATACTAACATAACTACCCAAGTAAAGTTTACATAACTTTACATCCGTGTCTCACAAGGTAATAAGTACAATAATAATAATAACTCCATGCTATTGCCCGGAAGACCACCTGATATCAAACATGCACCCGTAGCTGCAACGTGCACTAACGAGCTCACTGCACAAACTAAGGAAAACAACACATGAAATGAGTCATAATGACCCAGTAAGCTACTAAATGCAACTGTATGACATAGCATGACATGACATGGCATAATGCACCAGTAAAAATACAATTGTGGCATCATAATAATAATGTACCAACAATAATCATGTATAACCAGAATATGGGCCCAGCCCTCAATAATAAAACCATGGGTCCAACCCTCAAATGATCACAACATGGGTCCAACCCTCAAAGATCACAACTGCACTTAGCACGTTATTCACATAAGTGCGAGTATTAAACATCACAATAGGATATGTTATGGGCCCGGCCGCTACGTAGCTCCTATAAGAAAAACACTGTTACCCAATATCGTGACTACGATGCTCGTGACTTCGCATCGATATACCGAACTCCGTCGGCTAATAGCAGCCTGTGACGCACATATTGTTACGGCAAAGGGGCTACTTCCCCATTGCGGCCAACAATGGAGGGTGTGTGAGGTCGAATGCGGCGATCCATAGCGAATCGGCGATTCGTATAGGCGATGTATCGTCCCACCCTGACATAAAAATCATACCAAATAATGCCAGCTGGACTCAATGCAATGCACAAGTAGATATTTACTCGTCAAGAACAAATAAGGATCGGATTCGACAAGAGCGAACCCGTCCGACCAAATGCTCAAGTATGTATTTACTCAATATAATAACAAATAAGGAATGAATTCGACAAGAGCGAACTCATCCGACCAAATAGGTTATTATTCTCTACCATAAATCAAGTTAAGGCAAATACATTGCTCACAGCCAATTAATCTTAAAAGATCTCGAGTCACCAATTAAATCAAGAATAGTATAAACCCACCAAGAATCATATTATGAGGTCTATAATGGACCTCTACTTGAAATCAAATCAAAGACTACACCGTAGTCATAACCCACAAGTACGTTCATGTGCAACCGATCAATTCCCCAAAAGTGAGAACTCACTCAATAATTATTTTTCAACCATACTCGAGACCATAGGTTGGCCTTTAATGTACCGTGCTCTCTCGAGCACGCTTCTAAATAAATCCCCTAGTAAATCTCTATAATATAAGTGTCTCAATTGGACACAAATCGAGATGCTCGGGTGCTCACCATCATAACCAACCGAAACCCGAACATCGTAGGAATTCATCCCAACGGTTATTAGCATGTTATTGAACTTGTAACGACTCCGTTGAGTCTTAGCACTACATTTCATTATTTATATATATCATAAATCCCCAAATTAACACTCCATTCAAATATATAACAAAACACTAAAATTCATTCGGGCTTGATTCCCAAGCCTAAAAATCCAAGAACTCATCGTAATCATAATCCCACTTGAAGTTTAGAAACTAAGTGCACCGCAATCATAATCAAACGAAACCCAAACATCGTAGGATTTCAACCCAAGTTCACTAACACATTATTGAACTTATAATGACTCCGTTGAGTCTTACTATTAAGTTTCATTATTTACACATTCCATAAATCCCAACATTATCATCCTCTTCAATTTATAACAAATTCCAAAATAATTCGGGCTTGATTCCCAAGCCCCAAAATTCATAAAAACCTTAACAAAGGGATAACCCATATCTTACAACACATAATAACATTGAAATCATCCTATTCATGTTATTAACAAGTTCATATCTCCAAAAATCCCCAAAATGGGCACACATAGCATATCAAGTGTTCATTGCCCACAAATAGCATATAGGTTGTTTTCCTTAGGGCCAATGAACCAAAATCAAAAGAAAGTACCTTACCTAGCTTGGATGAAAACTCCAAAGAACGCAAATCCGATCGGTGAACTTGTTCTACTAGTCGAGGAGGGCTTCACGAATCCGAAGTTTGAAGGCAATCCGACGGTTGGATCGTTGTGGATCGAAGGAAGAATGAAGCTAGGGCTCAAAACCAACAAGAGCTCTTTCTCTCTCTAATATGTATGGTGGAAGAGAAGAAATGAAAAGGATTTTCTGAAAATTGTAAAGGGTTTGAGCTTTTATACCCCCACAAACCAAGAGGGAAAAATAGGGAATTCCTTGGTACAATTAGAAAAGATTAGGATTAATCATTCACTAATCTAACCTTAATTAACTTCCAACTAATGTTAGGACATGTTTAGGGCTAAGTATGGGGGGTTAGGAAGGGTTTAGAGGGGGTTTGATGAGGGTAGGATAGGTATTTCTCGTTAAAAATCGAAACAGGGCAAAGCAGGGTCGGGGCACCTTGCGGTCGCAAGGTCCCCTATAGCTTGCGACCGCAAACTCTCCAGCACTCTCCATGGACAAATTCTAATGACCTTGCGGGGGCAAGGTCCTTCCCCCTTGCGACCGCAAGCCTCCCATACCAAAAATAGCTTAGAATTCAACCCCGAACGACCTCAAACACATAACCAAACCTAAAAAGGTTCAAACCTCATCCAAATTAGGTCTAGAACTCCCATAGAACACCCACAAACAACTCCCAAAATAACTCGGAGCGAAACCGGGAAGAGGTGCAACAACGTGCAACTGAAACGACGAATGGACTAGCAATTGAACGTGCATCGAAAGGAGAATTTTAAGGCAAGTCTAAGGGCTAATTAAGAAGATTGAATACTTCTAGAAAGTTGAATAACAACTAGGGAAATAAGAATTCCAAAGGAGAGATGATTACGCGACTCAATCCCCGAACTACGCGATAGAGACGAATGATGTCTCCAAAGTTTCCAAATCATCGGTAGACTTAAGGAACACCTCCGACTTGAAGTCTAATACATCTAAACATGTTAATAAACCATCATATAGAGGTCTAGGACAAAATCAAGGTCACAAACACAAAACGCAAGCAAACTCTCAATCGCGTCGCATTCCGACTATCGTCGAGTCACGACTTGTGACTTTAGCAAGTCAACAACTATATGGCATCTCTTAATAGTGTTTTGGTCTTAATGTGGTCTCTCATATACATCTAGACCCTCTTGCAAACCAAACATACAGTCGACAAAGGAAGAAGTGCAAGTATGGCACGCAAACCGAGCTAACCAAGGAGCGGGGTGCCACAATAATCATACACTACTACTAGCGTGTATCTGTGACCACCATAGCTGATAGTAGTGACTGGTCCAAAGTGATCCATGTGGAGAAGTTGCAGAGGTCTTGATGTTGTGTGTCCTGGTTTGCTCTTGAAAGACGTTTTTGAAAGCTTTCCCAGTTGACAAGCTTTACAAGCACGATCATGATCAACAGAGACCTTTGGCAATCCTTTTACTAGACCTTCTTTGGATAACTTAGACAGATATTTGAAGTTCAAATGGCTGGGTCTTTTGTGCCATAACCAGCTTTTGTCTTGAGCAGAGTTTGCCACAAGACATAGACTAGCAGCCTTGCCGTAAGCATTCAAATCTATCACACAGACATTCCCTTGTCTATGTCCAGTTACCAAGGTTGAGCAGGAGACTGGATCCTTGATATCACATCTGTTTGAGGAGAATTGACAAATAAGTCCTCTATCATAGAATTGAGAAATACGCAGAAGATTATGTTTCAAGCCTTTTACTAGAGAGACTTTTCCTATGGAGAGATTTCTTTGAATGATGGATCCGTAGCCAATAGTTCTTCCTTTAGCATTGTCTCCAAAGATGACTGGAGGGCCTTCTGCTTCAGAGATGTTAGAGAGAAGGCAAGATTCTCTGGTCAGATATCTTGAGCAGCCACTGTCTAGATACCATATATCTTTCTTCTCTGAACTTGAAGCAGCCATGAAGCACACTTGAGATGTAGAGGTAAGAAAATCATGGTCCCCTTTTATTTTTCTTATGGGTCCAAATGGTTAGCGTATTTTTGGAACCCATACTTGTCTGACTTTTGGAATAGGTGATCCAGCAGACTTCATGATGGATTTCAGCAGACATTCATGGACCAAGTGGCCTAAACATTTGCAAAAGGTACATTGATGGAAATTACAAAAGTCTGTTTGATCATGCTGGGCGTTGATAGGCTTTCGAACATTTTTCTTAATAGTAGCTTTTGATTTAGCAGTCTTGTCAACAGCAAGCTTAGGGGCATTTGTGTGAGGCTTCTTGAGTGCATCAAAGAGTCTTTGCTTTGGCAGAAGCTCATACATTTTACCTTTAAGCTTGGTATCAACATTTTGTGTAGCAGCAGCACCATCGGTAGTACTGTTGATGAATTTGATAGGTTTGGGCGCACTTTGTGGACCTTGAAACATCGCCTTTGCTCACGAGGTGCCGGTGGAGGGCCGTTGAGAGTCTACACTACCTTTAGCGATTTCTCTCCGGCCAGATGATTGCTTTGCTTTTGAAGCGCCACTATTCTTGATAATTTGAACCTTAGGGTATTTATACGAGTAGCGGTATAACCAATTCCTTGTTTACCCTTGTTAGGCTTCGATATTGTGCAGAATATTATTTTGCATCAAATTGTTATTTTTCCTGTTCGAGGTTACGCTGTAAGTGCTCTCGAGAGAAACCTAGGCTAGTTTTATCCGTTGAGGGCTTCTGATCTCCTAGAATTTGATCAAAGACAACCGTTGAGTTATTCCATGAGTTGATGGTCTTTTGTAACTCATCTTTCTCAGCAGATATCTCTTTGGCATGATCAATAAGGCAGGCAACCTTTTCATTGAGAAACTTGTTCTCTTCTTTTAACTTGATACTTTCCTTGAACTCCATGGAGAGTTTTTAACTCGGCTTCCAAAGATGGATTTCGCTCGGTTCTCATGAATTTTAGCTAACTTAACATAGGTCTTTCTAAATTCATTGAATTCCTCTAGCATGTCATGAGCATCCTTGAGGATTTCTTCTTTTGAAGGCTCTTTAGAAGGTTGTTCAATGTTAGCTTGAAAAGGAGAGTATTTAACTTCACTATCTCGAGTCATAGGTGGGAGGTGACTCTAGAGCAACAAGGCAAATGTGTGCTCTGCTCGGTGAGTCATCACTATCATCCTCATCGAATCAGTTTCAAACCAAGTAGATACTTGGTTTTCTTCTAAGTCCTCAGCCAGTAGACCTATATGTTTAGAAAATGATTTAGATGGTCTCCTTTTGTAGGCTTCATATTTTGGCTTAGGACATTTAGAAGCAAAGTGACCAAAGCTTCCCGCAGCTTGTAGCAAACTAACTCATTGTTTTGTGAGCTTTCAGACTTTCGAAAGTCTCGCTAGTTTGCTTCCTTCTTTTGTTAAATTTTGAGAACTTTTGAAACTTCTTAACGAACATAGCAAATTGCTCGTCGAGAGAATTTCATTTTCATTTGAAGAAGAAGTAGATGGTTTATTTTCTTGAGCAGAATTTCCGAGAGATAGCGAAAAAGGAAGGAAGTTTAAAATGTTTTTCTCGTTCTTGAGCTTGAAGCAATTCTTGTGATATGATTCTCGACCACCAACCAAGAACCAAGATTGTCACAAGCAAGGGAGAGACATTGGAAGTATTTAGGTCAAGGTTCGATGGTTCATATGAGCATGGATCGAGGTTCAAGGGTTCTAAAGTGCGTAAAGTATGATTGGAAGATTCAAGAGTTCTATACAAACTTAATTCGTGGATTTATTGGAGATTCAAGTTATTACAATGGCTACTCTACAAATTCAAACATGTGTTGTGAAGCCTTAGATTTCATGGAAGATGACTTGAAGACTCAAGAAATGTTCGTTAATGTCATACAATGACTTTGGAAGCTTTTAACGCCTAAAGGAAGACCTTAGGGGGCCAAAATGCAACTTTGAAAATTAGGCCTTTACAAAAACAGGATTTGTAGATTTTTCTTATTTTGGAGGATTTATGTTTCCTAAATAGATTAGGTAACTTACCTAATTGTTTCCTACATAGATTAGGTAAGTTGAGTAGTTTCCTAAGTGGATTTTAGGTAGTTTCCTAAGTTGATTCTACTTAGACTTTTCCTTTTACTTTTAGGTTGAGGATTCACAACCCATATAAATAAGGGTTGTGGCTTATTGTTTTGGAGACAACTTTCTGATTATTGATTAATATAGTTTTTGAGTGTTTTTCAAAACCTCTTTGTTCTTCATTGAACTTGTGATTATTTGGTGAGAGGCTAAGTAATCGAAACCCGAACTTCCTTATACCATGGTTCGTGTTCGTCTCGTAATTGGATCGCGGAGTACCACGTTGTGACAGCCCGACCCAGATCCCAAGACGAGATCCCAAGGTCGTGCCGTCAGGACAAACTAAGAGACAGACAAGCACCTGCTAAGCATAATGATGCGAGTCAAAAGATGAGCCATCAAGCTCGAAACAGAAAGGTAAAGCCATAACGGCGAAATGAACCAATAAAAACTAAAACCTGCGGAAGCAAAAACAAAATGGGACCCGAGCTAACAAGCTCTGAAATAAAAACAACCAAAGAGATAGTAAATCTCTCGGCCCAAAAATTCGACGCACGTGACACAACATTGGACACGCGCAACAAACCATCGGCAACCAAAGGCCGGCAACTAACAAAATCCCAACCTGATAAACACCACTCAACGGCTACAACATGCCGGAGGGACAATTCAACTACAACAATATAATATCAAATGCTAAACCACCAACCAAGATCTCACGACTAAAGTTGTCGGAGGTAGGAACAACAATAACACAGTACTAGAATAAACGAGTCACACATGCTCAAAATGACAACGGGAATAATTCTAAAGATACAATAGCTCGGCTATACTAGCCTGCTCCCAAATACACAACAATAATATACTACTATAATCTACCCAAGTAAAGTCTACATAACTTTACATCCGTGTCTCACAAATAAATAACAACATTAATATTAAATAACTCCAAGCTTATAGCCCTAAGACCACCGCTAGAAATCGCTATCCAAGTCGCCGCTTACTAACGGGATCATCGCACACACTAGGGAAAACAACCACACGGAGTGAGTCATAATGACTCGCAAGTTACTACATGCAATCAGTATGGTGTATTATGTCATGGCATGGCATAATTCATAAGCATATAAAAATCATGGTATCATACTAGTATACCAACAATAAACATGCACTTAATTACCCAAGCACATCATCTCACATAAACCACATAGCATAATGTCTTTCATATAAATACTCATAATTAAACATGTGTAACAAGACACGTAAATCGAACCGTTACAACCGAATCCGGGTCCAACACCCAACCAAACTTACCATGGGATTCATCCTCAATCCAAATCCGGGTTCAATACACAACCAATCATACCCTGGGGTTTCGTCCCCAAATAATCACAACTCATCAGTTTTCCTTTTGAGTACTCGTTACATTCATCCAACCTAGGATGAGAAATGAGAGCTCGATGTCAAGTTAGATGGCATAACTCGAGATCACATCCCACTATTGGCCAAATAGTGAGGAGAAAGGGAACCAATGCAACGATTCATAGCGATTGTTTCCAAAGACTATGAATCGTCCCATTGCCGACACTACAACCAAACCCGCCAGCTGGACTTAAACTAAAATGCTCAAGTAGATATTTACTTGCATAAACCAATGAGACCAAGTTCATTAATATCGGGCTCATTAAATCATGTAGGACATAATGCTCTACAACATCTCATAAACCATGCACATAATTGCATATAAACAAGTAGGACATAACGCTCTACAAAGTCTCATGAACAATGCATATATTTGCATATAACCAACGTGTTCAACTAACTTATAAGTTTAGTTCAAGAGTTACATATTGAGGTACTCATTATTCCTCAAGTCATCACCCAAATCAAGTATAGCATATAAGCTTAATAAATCATAATGTGAGGCCTACAATAATCCTCCACTCAAAACCAAACAAAAGACTACTATATTAGTCTAAGAATATCCACAACTCAAGACTTGATATTTTCGTCTTTATTTTAAGCACACCGGACTCAATTATAGTCTTAATTGTCGTATATGATTGACATCTCCGTTACCATTCTCAAGAACCTCATGTGTGACGACCCGACCCGGACCCCAATGCGAGATCCCGAATCGCGCCGTCCAAATAATCAAGTTAAACACATAAGCATGCATAAGTAGGGTTTTAAAATTCACGTGGCGCAACATTTCAGATAATTAACAACTCGGCTACACTTGGCCGGAAAAACAACCTGAATTAAACAAGTCATCGGCGACGTTACAGCCGGAACCCAACAACTACTCCTACAATTAACACATGCTTAATAAACCTCAACGGCCACAACATGCCGGAGGCAACAACAATAATAATACTTTAAACGCACTTTAGCGGAAGAAACTATGATGAACCATACACACATATAAACAAGCTCGACTTATAGTCGGCATACCAAAAGATTACAAGTATTAATAATAAGTTACTACAACACAAAAACCCAAGCTAAGTCTACATGACTTGCTTCCCATCGTCCTTTCCAAAATACAAGATTAACCAATTAATGTCCAAAAGAGCAACCTTGCTCACAACGTCCAAGCGAATGCGTGAATCTAGCGTGGAACGTCACCTCGGCTTTGATCTAAGGAAAACAAAGCAAACAAATAGAGTAAGTCGAAAGACTTAGTAAGTTACCAAAATATGCATGTTCATATTATAGCATGATATTTATCACTAATATGGCATGTTATCATCATTTAACACTTAGCACCTTATTCACATAAGTGCGTAAAGTAAATCATACAAGTAGGATATGATAGTCACGGCCGCGTCGTAGCTCCTGCAAAACATTCCGTTACTGGTTCGTGCCATCGATGTTATGTGAATTCATCGACTGTCGTCGAGTGCTACTCGATCTCAATAGCAAGCCAATGCGGCACTTAACTAATACGGCAAAGGGGCTACTTCCCCACTGCGGCCCACAGTGGAGGTGTGTGTGGAGTCCCGGGTGCGGCGATCCATAGCGAGCACGAATCCCATAATTCGTGAAGGCGATGTATCGTCCCACCCTGACTTGAAAAACAAACCATTTAATGCCAGCTGGACTTAATGCAATGCACAAGTAGATATTTACTTGACTTTAAACCAATTAAGGACCGAATCCGACAAGAGCGAATTCGACCAACCAAGTAGGGGTTAATCTCTACCGTGAACACATCAAGGCAATAATTTGCACAAATACCAATCTTTCATAACAACTTGTTACAATCAATTTAACCAACTCATACTTGAGTAAACCAAGTCAAATGACGTTCAAACTTCGTAGGGATTGAAATTAGAGTCTAACGTGTTCAATTCTTCCCTAGAGTCGACTGTTGAGTCTTTCACTAAATTCCAATTTTGGGGAAATTGAAGCTATATGCTTCATAATCCAACTTAGGTCACTTCTAAGTTCAACAAGGCATAAATTCACCTAAAACATTTTAATACAATTTATGTTCTTCATGTAGTCCAATAGTAAGGTTACAACACTTAACCACTTTTACACATACCACATAGGCATAATTTAGGCAATCCCAAATAATTTCACTTTCATCAACAAACATATTACATTACTTCTAACATGTTCAAGACCTCAATTAATCATAGTGAAAGAGTAATTTCAACATTCAAAGGCAAGAATCAACCTAGACATGCTCCTAGCAAAATTATACATTCAAAATTCAGAAGAAGCACTATGTGTCCCCATTGACCACACACATCATAAACTTTGTTTCCTTAGGGTCAATGGGAGCTAAAATGAAGAAGAGTAACTTACTAGTTCAACACCAACGAAAGCAAATGAAGAAACCAATCGGATGGAAATGCTCCCCTTCTCGAGCTCTACAACTTTAATGAAAGGCTCTTGGGCAAATGATGAATGGTTGATGAAGACCAAGGGATGAGACTTCAAGAAGCCATGGAAGAACCTTGAGAGAGATGAAATTCGTTTTTGGAAGAGAGAGGGTGAGAATGAGGGTCAAAAATCTGATTTGGGGCTTATATGTGGTCAAAAGTTTGAGTGGGACATGTGTCAAGACCTTAGGGTCTCTTTGAGATTCTTAGGATAGGGTTTGGATAATCAACAAGCCTTCTAATCCATCATTAAAAATAAGTTAGGGATGTTAGGACTTAAGTAGGAAGGGTTAGGGAGGTTTAGGATAGGTTTAAGTAGGGGTTAGAACAACCAAATTCGAAATTCAAACAGGAGAAAATCATCCCTAGCAGTGTAGCAAAGAGGAGGCGGGCGGGTGAAGGCCACCTTGGCAACCACGACCGCCTCAACCTCTGGGGCTTCTCCAAGGCTTTCCCCAAGTTCAGTCCATTTTGAACTTGCTCTCTGCGATTGAGGCGGCGCCACCCCTCCCACGTCCCACGCGCGCCTCGGCCTGCCTCGTAATGTCTAAAACTTGATTCAAACTTGGTCTAAATGGTCCCAAACTTTGGGCAACCATTCTAAGGTCTAACCCTACTCAAAACAAGTCGGAAACGCACCAACAACCCCCGAACAAGCTAGGACAAGGCGAACACGCGATTTTAATGAACAACGGATTAAACTCAAATCAAACACCAATCAAACTAGGATGTCTTGGGCATGAAAAAGGTTTGTTTCAACTTGATTAAGACTTGAATATAAAGCTAAGAACTCAAGGAACACTTCGTACGTCGAAATAGAAGCAAATACGAGCAACTAGGGGAATCGCTAAGGCTAAAATCAAAAGCGATCAAACCCGGCGATTCAACAAACAAACTTTCGTGATTCTAAACATGTTAAGAACTTCAAGAATGATTTAAGAATGATTCTAAGACGTTTATAAACTAGGTAAACATGATCGCAATCAACCAAGAAAGCACAAATACAAGCATAGAATGCACATGCAAGATTATGGGCGCACTTTCCTCCTTTGAATTTAGTCCCTAAATTCTACCAAGTTCATCAAACAAATGTGGATGCTTCTCGCAAGATCTCCGTCTCCGCTCCCAAGTCGCTTCAATGTTGTGGTTTCTCCAAAGAACTTTAACTAAGGGAATCTTCTTGGTTCGTAGCACTTGCTCTTTGGTATCCAAATCTTCACCTGCTTTTCGACATAAGACATATCCGCTCAAACGTGATCTCTTCATACTCAAGTACATGGGTATCATCCTTCAAATACTCGCAACATGGAAACATGGAATACATTATGAGTCTCCGAAAGTGAAGGTGGCAATGCAATACGATACCAAAGACCCAACTCTCTCAAGAACCTCAAACGGGCCAATGTACCTCGTAAGCTTCCCTTTCTTGCCAAATCTTCGTACCTCTCCTCGGTGTCACCTTCAAGAACACGAGTCACCCACCGAACTCAAGATCCCGCCTTCGATTATCCGCATAACTCTTTGTCGACTTTGAGCGGTGCGCAAACGATCTCTAATCAACTTCACGCCTCAACCGACTGTCGCACTAACTCGAACCCCAAAGTTTCGCTTCTCCAACTTCATCCCAACAAATTGGCGATCTACACTTACGCCCATACAAAGCTTCATACGGCGCCATCTTGATACTGACCGGTAGCTGTTATTATACGCAAATCCCTTTAAAGGTAAGTGAGAATCCCACTTTCCTTGAAATCCACTAAGACAAGCTCAAGCATATTCTCCAAAATCTGAATCAATCGCCGATCGACCATCCGCTTGCGGATGAAAAAGTCGCATCGAAGTCTAGTTTGGTCCCCAAAGCCTCCTGCAATGTCTCAAAACCTAGATGTGAACCTCGATCTCTATCGATACAATACTCAACAGTACGCCATGAAGTCTCACGATCTCCTCGAATGTACAAAGTCGCTAACCGAGTCAATGAATAAGTGATAGTATACCGGAATAAAGTGTGTGCACTTAGTCAATCTGCCGACTATAACCCAAACCGCATTAAAACCTCGCTGCAACCCCGTCACAAAATCCAGTAATGAACCCCTTTCCACCTCAGAATCTCAAGTGGTTGTAGAAGTCCCGCAGGCCTCTCGATGCCTTAACCGACAAGTCAAACACCTTGACACATACTCCGCAATTTCTCTCTTCATGCCTTTCCACCAAAATTGTCTTTCAAGTCTAAGTACATCTTCGTGCTCCCCTGTGAATGGTATACCTCATTTATGAGCCTCATCAAGAACCAACCTCTTCAAGTCATCATTAGAAGGAACATACCTCGAAATGCCAAAGCACCTCACTATTAACCGCAAAATCAGCGATACATTCTCACCAACCCATCAATGATTTTCTTCAACTCGATCATCCCTTTGCGCTTCTTTAATCTTCCCAAACAAAATGTAGTATACCGAACATTCGCAAAAATTACACCTTTTTCAAAAAACACTAGACTCCAATCACGCAAGTCCTCCAACATCTTCCATTCTTTAACCATCATACATGACATGTGAACCTTCCTACTCAAGGCATCCGCTACCACATTTGCCTTCCCGGATGATATAAAATAGTGCAATCGTGATCTTTTAGTTTCTCCATCCATCTTCTTTGCCTCATGTTCAACTCCTTTTGGGAAAATAAATACTTCAAACTTTGTGGTCGGTGAAGATCTCAAATTTAGCCCCATACAAGTAATGTTTCCATTTATGCAACGCGATAATAATAACTCCATATCGTGTGGGTACCTGCCATGAATAGACAACTTCCTCGACGCATAGGCGATAACCTTACCATTCTCGCATCAAAACGCAACCCAAACCTTCCTTAGAAGCATCGCTATAAATCACAAAATTATCCCTCCACTAGGCAAAGCCAATATAGGTGCCGACGCCAACCGCTTAAGCTCTTGAAAACTAGCTTCACATTTTCGCTCCAAACAAACGGCACATTCTTCTCTCAATTTCGGTTAGAGTCACGATCCGAGAAACTCAATAAATCTCCTAATAACCCGCTAGACCCAAGAAACTCCGAACCTCGGTAACCGAACTAGGTTCTTCCACCGCCAACCTTAGAAGGATCAACTGCTACCTCGCACTAGAAATGATATGCCCCAAGAAGGACACCTCCTCAAGCCAAAAGGCACATTTGCTAAACTTGATAAAGTCTGTTTCTCCAAGAATAGACAAGACAATCCTCAAGTGTTTCATGCTCCTCCCGAGATTTCGCTAATACTAAGATGTCATCGAAGACTACCACAAAACAATCAAGATAACTATGGAAGACACGGTTCATCAAACATAAAGTGCCCATATTCAAAGTGCTAAAAGTCAGCTGTCTCGAACGCCTTTCCCTCTAACCTTCAATTGATAGTAACCCCATCGCAAATCAAGCTTAGAATAAACAATAGACCCTTGCAATTGGTCAAATAGATCATCAATGGGTAGTGGGTATTTGTTCTTAACGGTCACCTTATTCATTCTCGCAGTTATGCAACCGCAAACTCCCATCCTTCTTTCTTCACAAATAAGACCGGTGCGCCTCTGCGCCACACTGCTTAATAAAACCAATCTCAA
>CM028382.1:36194131-36228765 GCA_013146195.2 Codonopsis lanceolata
ACTCAGAGACTAACCCTTTCCTTCGTGTATCATTAATGTGTGCCAAATAATCTTGGCAACCCTTCCTTAATAGTCTACGGGCTTGTATTGGCGAGATAAAACACTGTAAGGCCGTCGGCTTAGAACCCTTAAATCGAAACTCCGATTTTCTAGAATAAAATATTACCTCCTTCCCAAACGATTACCCTAGCATGGAAGGCGGCTAACCAATTCATTCCCAAAATTATGTCAAAATCTCGAATAACCAAGGAAATAAGATCTATAGGCATTTCCCACCTTCCAAATTTAACGAACAAGACTTATATCTGGAAGTCACTAGAATAGACTCCCGTTGGTGTATCTATAACTAACTCGATATCTAGCTTTTGTGACAATTTCAATGATTTGCAAGAGATGTAGATATCACGAGAATGGGTTGCACGGATCAATCAATGCATACAAAATACGAGAAGAGAGAGTTGGATGGTACCTGCCACCACGTCATTAGTAGCGCGAGCATCTCCTGCGTTCATTCATACACTTTACCTTGCTCCCTTGGTTTAGGTTTGTCCCCGCCACCAGTGTTTTGTACAACCCGATTCCTCAGCGGCTCAGGGCAATCTCTGACCTTGTGTCTCATTTTGCCGCAGTTAAAACAAGCTCCGGTTTCCCTATGGCAGGCCAACGCGGATGCTTTCCCAGCGAGGTCTTACAAGTCTCACGCTCGATTCGCATTCCATCTATCAACCTTGGTCTGTCTACGATCTTGTCCTTGATTCCGATTCGACTCCACCGATTTGACCCACTTTGGATCTATTATCATCTGTGTTTCTCTCTTGTTGCCTTTGTAACTACCTCCTCGATGACTGTTGATCGCGTGAATTATTTCCTCGATAACCCGGCGATCGAGAACTATTTCCTCGATGCCCCGCTGATCCAGAACACCCTCAAAGACTTTCAAAATCTCTCTTTTTCTCCTCGCGCTTCTTTTGATAGTCTGTTGATACCCGTTCAAGAATTCTAGCCCGGTCGACCACTTCAGAATAAGTCTTCAACTGCAAGGCTACTAAGAGATGACTAATTCTTCCATCGAGGCCTCTTTCAAACATCCTAGCCTTCTGTTTCTCATTCTCAATGAGACCCGGAGCGTATTTTGACAGCTCCGTGAATTTGACAGCATATTCATCCACCGTCATCTTCCCTTGTTCCGTTTAGAAACTCAACCAGACTTGCCGAGTCACCGCACACTTTAGGAAATATTTCTTGTAGAAGACCTCGAGGAAGGTCTCCCATGTGTATTCTTACGCGGTTGCTTCCATAGTTCTCATCTCTGGATCGGCTTCTCATTCAAACTTGAAAGTGGCGAGGTTGACCTTTTGCTCACTCGTGAGGGTCATCGTTCTAAAAATCTTCTTCATACTCTCAATCCACTCCTCTGGTTTAATTGTGCTTGGCGCGCCTGAGAATGGTTTAAGGCTTCTTTTCTGAAATATGTCAAGGGGGTCCTTTGCCACCGTTCGAAGTTGAGGAACTACGGGCGGAGGTTGCGTGGCGAGGCGGAGGTTGTGGTCTGCCGGGTTGGGGTTGTGGTGCGGCCAGTGAGGTTGTGGTCTTTGCGAGGTTGAGGCTGTGGTTGGACAATTTGACAAATCCTGTTTACAGCTTGAGTCAAATTTTGTAGAAGGTTCATCATAAGGACTGGGTCCGCTAAGGTGGGATTTGTTGCGTTTGGCTGAGGCACTTCAGGGGCAGGGTTTTCATTGCTCATACTAAATTGGGTTCCGGATGGTCCCCACACACTTTCAGAAACCGAGTCTTCTACTGCTCTTCCTCCCCTGTTTCCTCGGCCACGACCACGACCTCGGTTAGTGGTACGTCCTCCTCTACGTGTCATATTCTGGTACAAAACGAGGAAGTGTCAAAAGATATCTAAGATGCCATTACACTAAGATGTGATTGCTAACTGACATGACGTAATTGGAAACAATCTACACACTTGTTATGTAAATATCAGATTCCTTCCCAAAGTTGTTCTCAAAATCATCTCGAAACCAATATCAAATACAAAAAAAATGGTTCAAAGGAAACATCAATGTATTCAAAAAAATAATCTCCCAAAATTTATTAAGTATCAAAAAAAAAAAAAATTCAACCCACATCTCAAAATTTGGACATACTTAGTGTATTCCATGTCTTATGACTAAAGATAACAAGAAACCATCTGAACGAACCTAACAACTATGATGGCCATAAACAAAATTTAAAAAAAAACTAATGTAAGAGTGTTATCCTATCTAGTTTCCTGACTCTGACGCATCTTCTTCTTCACTTGGATCATAATCATCATTATTCTGACCGACATTAGCATCAGCCTCCACACCCACGAGAGCCACAGAGTTGACATCAACTTCTATGTCAACGCTTTCGTCATCTTCAGCCTCTTCCTCGGACCTTGGATTCTCTTCTATGTTTGGACCATCATCAATGGCCACTTGGAGACTTGGAGTACATCTCATACTTTCTCAAAACTCTGACGTGACTCCCTGAGTCTAAGGTGCATCTCCCAATTGTGGGCCTGAGACTCCATGATATCATCATGAGGCTTATGCAGAGTGTACTGGACATCATTTAGCACTTGTGTTTGTCGTCGCAGTTTAGCTTCTAGCTCTCTTTTCTCTTCCCTCAACTATTTATTCATCCTCTCTGCTTCGATTAGCTTATGGTGTGCCCTAGCTAGCATTCGTTCTGAAACTTCCAGAGGCGACGCAACAGACTTCCAAGCCGTTGTCTTATGCGCCATTCCTACAAGTAACACGAGTATATTAGTCTAACGAAATAATAATTTCTTAATCATAAGTGAGATCATAACTTAGCTATAATCACAACTTAATGCTAGTATCATAATCCTATCGTAGTATCACATCTTATTCTTAATTGTTCATAAATCTTAAGACCATCCGGATCTAAGGCCTAAGCTCTGATACCAATCTGTAACGCCCCAAACTTGGGTCCCACTACATGGGCCCACATCTGGCCACGTCACTACAATTTCAAACTTAAATAAAGACTAATCAAACGTCATCCAATCAAAATTACAAAAGTCTCCAATCTTAAAATACATCCATCCAAAATAAATTTCAAGACAAAGTCTACTAAATTTACTACGTCTTCATTAAATTCCAAACCTATAAATATGTCCTAAAAAAATTCTTGATTTCTTCACCGGTATCCTCTACCTCAAGCTTTGTCCTTAATTTCGACCTGGAAGAAGAGGGTTGTGAAGGGTGAGCGAACAAAGCTCAATAAGATCATACGTCGCCCCTCCGGTTTCTAATTAAGGAGGGGTGACTTGAAGAATAATCATGACATATGTAAAACAGAGTTTTAGATATTTGACAACTTGCAAAAATCTAAGATAGGTAACGAAAGGCTTAAAAATCTCTTTTCAAAAGGAGAGTTCAAACAGAACAAATATGGATCAAACAAGTTTGTCATTTCTGACTGTCCCATACCAGCCAGTAATAACCGAATATCAAAATATTTATTTAGATCACATAAGGGTCTATTGACCAAGAACCAAATCCTCCGAATGGTACACAAATCCCCCGAAGGGTACACAAATTAAGGTATATCCGGATAACCGCACTTATAGGCCAAGTGGTGCAATTTCAATTATTTCAAATATTGTCACGAAAATCCCCGTGACGGGTTGTTCATACTTAGTGATCATAAATAATTTCAAAACATGAATAGTACTATTAATGTACTATTATTAAAACATAATTCATATCAAAATCCGTCACTTTTAATACCAAAGAGTATACCGACAAGGTTTACAAATATAGAGCAATTTCTCAATAACAAAGGTATTTCATGAAAATCAAGTAGACATGAAATTTGCGAAAACGAAGATAAAACAGAGATATTCAATAAAGCTAACGACGAGTCAAAGCAACTACCGACATGAGGTCGGACATGGCAAATGAAAGAACGAATAATTTCAAGAATTTGCGGAAGCCTAACATTAAAAGTATTTTTATACTTTTTCAAAGAACCTAAAAGAAACGTAATCTCTTACCTTGTTAAGGTGTGCTCACAACAAAAGTCTCGAACCGCAAATTGAAGCCTTAATTCGTCTTGTCCAAATCTAATTAAAATATAACACAATCACTAAACTAAAAAATGTACCAACCAAAACCTATTAATTTAAATAACAACAATTATAGTAATACTTTATTAAATAATTTATTGTTATTATTATTATTTTATTTTATTTATTATTATGATTATTTACTTTTTAACTCAAACACACACACATAATCACACACACAGAACACGCACAAAACACACACACACTAAACACACAAATTGTAAAGTCAAAACCTATATACCTATATATATATATATATATATATATATATATATATATATTTAGTGATCTAATTGATACAAATCAAACTATCAAAGTCTGCTCACTACCATCCCTAAAGTATTATATCACTTCATTTAATTTAGTTCAATCTACCGATTAGGACTTTTAGTCATTTGGCTTTTTTTTTTTTTTTTGATTTCTCCCTCCTCTGCACACACACTTACACACCTTCATGACACACACACGCACCTATATTATTCATCTACATTTCAAATCAATCCATTTTATTTATGCTTCTCCTTTTTGCATGTTTGCTTGGACATTTGTGCTATACAGTGTTTACTTCGTAAATACTTTGAAGACTAATCAACCCTTTTTATATACATATATATTTTAACCCAACCATTAAACAAGATAGGTATGTGTTCTTACCTCAAATCACAGACTCAATATTACGTTTGCCGGATGTTTTGGTGCGCTGTCGGAAGACTTCCTTCTCCCAGCCGGTTAACTTGCTGCTCCCTTTTAATGTTATTAGTATTATTATTATTATTATTATTATTATTATTATTATTATTATTATTATTATTATTATTATTATTATTATTATTATTATTATTATTATTATTATTATTATTATTATTTCACCATAAAGCTTTCTTTTATACTCCACTTGCTAGGGTTTACTTAACCCTAATGGAAAAGCCTAATATTAAATGAGCTAAAATTAATTAAGTTACACTAATAAAAGACTAGAATTAAAGTCTTAGTCAAAATGGGCCTAGCCCAAACCCAAATTAATTAGTTACCAAATAGGTCCAAAACAAAAATTTTATTTTTAATCAATATAACTTAATATTTTAAAATCAAAATAATCGGGGTATTACAAGCACTTTGCGTTTGCGACGTTTAGCACCACGCTATTATCCGTGTGTGGAGCGAGCTGTACATATGTGGAGTGAGCTATAGACGAGAAAAAAAATATATCTAAACCTCCTAGTAACACTAATATTAATCCCTACTATTTTGCACTGTTTGAAAAGTTAGCCATAAGAAACTTTTTCCTAAGTTACCATTTTAAAAAAAAAAATTGATAGCAAATGTGATGGTAACATAGGGGGAATCTCACAAAAAAAACCCCAACATATAGGACCAAACGAATAGAAAAAAATGTATGATCCAGTGTTCTAAAACTCCCCGCCTAGCTCCGTTTAGGCCCGCCTAGGCGCTAGGCCCCTCTCTACCGCCGCGACTTTCTTAGTCGCCGCCTAATCAATTAAGTCGGCGTCTACGCTAAACCTCGCCAATCATAATTTATTTTTGTAGCTTTAATTTTGTGGTATGCGGTGACCGGAGAAGGAAGGGGGGCGATCTGGAGAAGGAAGGGGGAGTGGTAATGGTGAGGGAGAAAGGGAGGTAATGGGAGGCGAACTGGAGTAATATCTTTTTTGTTTTTAGTTCTAAACTTGGCTGGTTTATTGCTTTGGGGTTGTTGATAATTGTGATTAATGGTAGATTTGTATATTTTTGTTCATTTTACAAACATAGACAAGTGTTTTATAAAATGACAAACATAAAAAAAATTAAAGTTGTATTCAATGTGTTTGATCTTTGATGTAAATTTTCAAAAAAATGGTAATTATGCCTTAATTCTAGGCCCCGCCTAGGCCCCGATTACGCCCCGACTAGTCCCCTAGGCGCTAGGCGCTAGTGTGCCGCTTAGCGGTCGCTTAACGATTTTTAGAACCTTGGTATGATCAAACTAATTGTATAGTTAAAGTCGAGAAACCAAATTATATAATCATCCTATTTTATTTCGTAATATATTGATATATAACTTTTTTAAAATAAATATATAGAAAACGTATTACCACTACTTTGAATATTTACACATTATTCTATTCCATTGTGTAAGACTAACTACTAAATTTATTATATAAGATAAATTGTAGAGCACAGAGAGAGATCACTGAAATATGAAGGATTTATTTTTTCAGAAATTAAAACAATTTTGAAAGTGAGATGCAAGGATAATCAACCTTACATCCCGAGGTAATGTTTCCGATGCTTTAAATTTGTTATGGTGAAATTTCTTAGAGGTGTATGCATTTTCTTATAACTATAATAATAGATTTATTAGAAAATATCAAGATATTAAGCAAATCGATGGTGTGTTTAATGATTATCAATTTACGAGGAATGTGTTACGAAAAGAAGCTATACTTTCACGAAGATCAAGAAGAAATTGGAGAAATCAAT
Source organism: Codonopsis lanceolata (assembly GCA_013146195.2). Lineage (NCBI taxonomy): Eukaryota > Viridiplantae > Streptophyta > Magnoliopsida > Asterales > Campanulaceae > Codonopsis > Codonopsis lanceolata. Next base: position 36,200,742 of record CM028382.1, read on the forward strand.
TTATAAGTCTATGCATTTTGATGGAAAAGCAAGCTATAATTTACGGATCCCTTGAATGTTTGAAACTACAAGTAGTCTTAAAGACTAATATATCGAATTTTGATGAAAACGCAAGCATTTTGATGGCTTTTTTGATCATGTCATAAGCGTGTTGGAGCAGCTTCGATCCGCAAACCAAGATGTAATTAGCAAGCAAAGATTCCATGCTAAATCAAATTAAGAACAAATCAGAACAATCAACCAAGAGAACATTCCACATCCTAATATCAATCGGTGAAGTTAACTAAACAAGAAAAAAGGATGCGAAAGCCATACCTTTGAATGAAATGTCATGAACAACGACCATGTAACTTCCATCGTACGTCAACACATTAATGCTAAGAAACTACATAAAAAAGAAAATAGAGAGAGGAAAAGGTAAGCAAAAGTTTGCTGTTTTCTCTCTTCAATCCATTAATTTAGCATCATGACACTGCTATACCGAATCAAAATCGAATAATAAAAAGTCACTTTAACCAAAATTTATTTGCTCTTACTATCAGTTAAAAAGTTGGCAACGAAAAACAAGGGTATTAAAGAAATGAAAATAGAAATGAAAGAAACTAACTTGCAAATCATCTTCTGGATCACACATCTTGGCTGGTGGCACTGGGAGGTATGGATTGCATGCAGACAAAATGAGAACTAGGTGTGAGGGAGAAGGAAAGCAATAGCTTAAACTTTAGTTTGCCAAATTAATGTGGTCTCGGTGCAGATATTAAGAATCCAAAATTTGTATAAAATTTATGTCCAGTCGTTGTTCTAATCCATTAACTTTTCATAAACTTTCCATTTTAAGAATTCAATTTCAGAACTTACTACATTTCCAACTCTTATTTTAGAATGTCTTTAAAGCAAATTGTTCTCGGAATCCAAAACAACCTGACACGAAAAAACATCGTTTCTGCTTATAACGACTAGATATTCTGAAAATCTGAAATACTTAGAAATAGGCCCTGTTCTCTTTTCAGGACTAACAATCGTTAAGAAATTAATATTTGTGAACAGATTCACTTTCTTTCCTCCACTTTATTTATTCAAACAACTTTCTCGTACGTCATGGGCTGCACAGAATCCTTTAGCTATTACACAGCTAGAAAGTTCAAGTGCCAAATAGGAGTATACATGTTGAGAATAGAATGAATCGATTAAATATGATAAAAATGACAAGTCAACGGTTGACTAGTCATCCTCTACGCTGCCTTCCCACGCGCCCAGTCGGAGAGTGGGCTCCACGCACCGCATTCCAGTGCTCTGATGAGGTCGTGGACGGTGGCGTTGTATACTTTCCAGTCATGTAATTTTTACATCAAAAGGAGTGCTACAAAAGGCACGTACATCGAGGCCGAGAGTGGGGGTCGTAGGAAACCTATTTTTCAACCCTGAAAATCGATTCGCGAACGTGATCCGCGAGCCAAATTTGCCAGGCCGTAAAACGTTCATTTTAAGTTCAAATTAAGCATATAATATGTCGTTGGAAAGCCCTCGCGGAGTATTATAAGTACAGACTATTGATGGAGGGGGTATGCCTGATTTAGGTTTCTAGAATATAAATGTGTGTAAGGAAGAGAGTGATTAATATCCTCGAGCAATTAAGCTCTTTCCTTAAGACAAAAAGCCCGTCGTAGGCGACGGGATATGTCAATGTGTCTCCTGTGTTTCGTGGATACTTACGTGATTGAAGAGGGCAGTCCTCTGATCTTCAGTCACCGGCGAATCAAGAGCACGCTGCTGTAATCTCTGTATTCGGGGCAGGAAGGTTGTAGAAAGAGTAGAATTTTCAATGACCAAAAAACTGGGTTTGAGGCGATTTAAGTGGCGATTGGATGCGGTTGGGGAGCTTGGGCGGTTGAGGCTGTCACAACGTACACAACCAGGTACGTTTAGCGTTCGTTGGAGTCCAAAGAGACACAACTTCGTATTCGCGATAACTAAGCGTCTCGCGTGTGGTGAACTTCGAACTCTGCAAAGGTTCATCTTTGAAAGAGTCACACACCAAATGAACCGGTAGCAAAAGATAGGTTCAGGCAAAGCCAATTGGTGGCATGACCAACCAACCAACCAACCAGCCCAATGAGCCGAGCCAAGTCGGAGGCGGGACAAACGGGCGGCGTGCGCGCGTGTGTTTGGACTTACACCTAGGTAGGTCTTCCCTCATACACAAAAGTGTAGTGGCCCAAGGGCCTGAAAGCAAAGCCTCAAAGCTCTACCTTATAAGGTAGAGCTTATTTCATTGTTGTTCCCAATGTGGATTCATTATACACTTACATAACTCCTTATTCAAGCTATTATGGAAACAAGTTTCCAACAATCCCCACATTGAATAAGATATCATGTAAGTTGATGACATATTGATTTTCTGAGATACAAGATACAACCGAAAGGAGCTAGAGTGGAAGAGGTGGCTTTTGGCTTTGAACCTTTCCTTATGAGTTACTATCGGAAGACTTACTAATCGATGGCGGTGTGTCTTGAGCCGACCGGTGTTTGATGTCAACCAAGACAATAGTATTCACATACGCCCTCAAACAACGTTTGATTCTATGTTTGTGTTCATTTTGGCCTGAACGCTTCACAGTTCGTCAGAATGTTGTTAGAAAATTTTGCCTCGAAATTTCCATAAGATCGGCGATCTTACATTCACATAGGTGATTTCTTATAAAGGGTGTATCCTGTCACTACCCCGTTTGATCAAATCAAGTCAAAGAATCATTAAAAACAGTGCTTATCCTAAACCGTGACAGGTAACACTAGTGTTTTCACCATAGGAATGAGTAGGAGTGTGAGTCCGTTAGTGTTTAGCAGTGAGATCAATTAGTTTGGTTGAACCTTTGAACCTAGACCATGGGGTTGCCAATCAACTAGGTGGGGTTTTCCGCTAAAGGTTCTCTTTATTTCATAGGCTTGAGGCCCATTCCCTTCGATGAACTGTATACTAACTCTCTGGACAATCCTTTAGTTAATGGATCCGCTAGGTTGTCCTTAGATCGAATATAATTGATGGTGATCACGCCATTTGAGAGTAGTTTCCTAACGGTATTGTGTCGTCGCCTTATATGGCGGGACTTACCATTGTACATGTTATTTTGTGCCCTTCCAATTGCGGCTTGACGTCGCAATGGATGCAAATGGCTGGCATCGGCCGCCATGTTGGAATATTTTCAAGGAAGTTACGCAACCATTCAAATTTCCTCACCGGCTATCTAAGGCGATAAATTTCGATTCCATAGTAGACCTTGCAATGCAAGTCCTGTTTGGAAGATTTCCATGCAATGGGCAATCGCCACCAAGAGTGAATACAAATCCACTTGTTGACTTGGAGTCGTTAGTATCAGAAATCCAGTTAGCGTCATTGTATCCTTCAATAACTGCCGGATACTTGGAGTAATGCAACCCATAGTCCTTAGTGTATCGAAGATATCTAAGAGTCCTTACAATGGCTTTCCATTGATCGGGCCGGATTACTTGTAAACCGACTCAATCGTTAACTGCTTGCGAGGTCGAGTGCGTGCTGCGGCAGTTAAATGTAAGATACATAAGACTTCCAATGATTCGAGAGTATTCAATTTGAGATACGCTCTCGTGTGTTCTTTTGAGATGAAAGTTAGGGTCGATTGGAGTCTTAGCAATGCTTGTATAACCGTTGCTAAATTTCTCTAGCGATTTCTCAATATAATGAGATTGTGATAAAAACGATCTCCTCGGATGTTCTAGATATTTTAATACCTAGGATGACATCGCCTAACCCTAAATCTTTCATGTCAAATCTGGCTGCCAACATCTTTTGGTGTCTTTGATCATGTTATTATTGCTACCAATAATTAACATGTCATCAACGAGACGTGGATAATGATCGTAACCTTGTTGTGTATTCTTAGCGCGATACACACTTGTCACATTCATTAATCTTGAAGTAATTAGGAAGTATAACGTCATCAAAACGTTTATGCCATTGTTTTGGTGCTTGCTTTAGACCGTATAAAGATTTGACTCAGATCATGACCTTAGTTTCATTGCTCGAGCAATAAAGCCTTCTCGGGTTGCTTTCATATAAATTTCTTCTTCAAGTTCACCGTTGAGGAAGGTGGTTTTGACATCCATTTGATGTATCTCGAGACCGTAGTGCCGCGAAGGCAATTAGTAGGCGAATTGAAGTAATTCGAGTAACCTGAGCATAGGTGTCAAAATAATCAACACCTTCCTTTTGATTAAAAACCTCGCGACTAGCCGGCCTTTGTCAGATTTATCAATGGACCCATCGTTTCAATTTCGCTTGAAGACCCATTTACACCCTAGGGTTTGCAACCTTGGGAAGGTCGTCGACGAGCTCCCAGTGTGTGGTTTTGCATAATGGAAGATATTTCGCCGCTGACGGCTTCCTTCCATTGTGGAGCTCCCCTCGAGTAGACATTGCTTCCTTGAACGCATTACGTGGTTCATTATCCACGAGAAACGTGGTCACAAAGTCTGGTCCAAAGGTCTTACTCTCAGGCGAGCTCAAGAAGCTTGTTTCAACGAGGTTCATCAATGTCTTCATCTTGATGAATACCTTGATCAATGGCCATGTGGGACTATTGCTTGTGAGGTGTTATCTTGTTGTCGCCAATTGACCAAGGAAATGAGCCGCTTTTATCAAGTATCAACTTTTAGAGGAAAGATAGCTTCAAAAAACGTGGCATTTCTTGATTCCATAACGGTATTCACCTCGATTTCCGATTATCGATTTATGGACTAAGAACCGATAGGCGCACCTCTATGGGTTGCATAACCAATAAAAGTACAATCCACGGTTTTGGAACCGATTTAACCCTTTTAGGTGGTGGGACAACTACTTTAGCTAGGCACCCCACGCTTTGAGGTATTTGTAGGATTTGTTTTCACCATGCCATAATTCATAGGGTGTTTGTCCAATTTCTTTGGGGAAGCTTGTTTAACAAGTAATTGGCAACAATGAGCACCGCCTCCCCCACATTTCGCTTCCGGGTAGACCGGATTGAAGTAATAATGCTCATCATTTCCTTTAAGGTTCGATTTTTTCTTTCTCGCAATCCCATTGATTGTGGGCTATATGGGGTGTAACTTTGTGAATAATCCCGTGGTCACATTAAGTCTTTGAAGGGAAAACATATTCGCCTCCTCGATCGACTTAAGAATTTTATCTTCTTTGAAAGTTGATTCTCGACTCTGCTTTTGTAAAGTTTAAAAGCTTCAAGGCTTCAACTTTACTTTTTAAGAGATAGAGATGACAAAACCGGTACAATCATCAATAAAGGTGATGAAGTATTTGTTTCCGCCATAAGATTCTATGGATTTTAAGTCACATAGATCACTATGAACCAAATCTAATGGTGCCGTGTCACGCCGATTGTCTTAAACGACGTTTGTTTGCTTAGCTTCAACGCAAGTATGGCATTTGTTATTTTTATTAATGCGACTTGGAGGAATTAATTCCATTTTCATTAATCGCCTCATAGAGTCATAGTTAACATGACCTAATCGATAATGCCAAAGATCAAAATGCTCAAGCAAGTAAGAAGAAGATAGTGCATTAGCACTTTTATTATCAACTTTGTATGCGGTGTTAACCACCATTACATTACACTTAAAAAGGCCCTCATCGAGGTAACCTTTACCAATAAAAACCCCACTCTTACTTAGGATAAACTTGTCCGACTCAAAATCCAACTTAAACCCATGTTTAACCAAAAGAGAACCTGAGATCAAATTTTTAGCGAATGTCGGGAACATGAAGGACATTGGTTAGCACCAACTCCCGCCCACTCCATTTTCGTGGTCACTTGGCCTTTGCCTTCCACTCCCGAAGTAGATGAATTGCCCATGAAAAGCTTCTCCCCGGATGTCACCTTGTTGTAAGATGAAAACATCTTGGCATCGCCGCAGATATGATGCTGATCTAACCACTGAGACCACATATCATGCCGATCATCTCTTCTCACAACCATGTTGGCTTCACGCTTGACCCTCTTTTTTTTTGCCTCGACACTCCGCAGCCTTTATGGCTTTTTCTTATCATAGTTCAAGCACTTGCCCTTGAACTTGTACTTTTTACTTGCGTAGACGCCCCTTCCTGAGCTTTTACGCTTCCCATTCTTGGCGCCTTGCTCGACCACATGCGCCCCTTCTATGGGGCGAAGCCGCTTGCCGGCTGGCTGACACTCGGTTATTCTCGCTTCAATCCTTAGCCTTAGGATCAAATCCTCCAACACATATCTTTGCATTTATGCTTGAGATAGTTTTTGAAGTCTTTCCACGCTGAGAGGTAGCTTCGATCATTGCCGCGACTTTGGAATGCTTCGAAACTATCATTCTTTCTGGCCGCTATCTCGCAAGATAAGTTGGAGTTGTTCAACTCAGTGTCATAACACTTTTGGAATCATTCATCATAAATTCTAAAAACCTAGCAACTACGAATTTCTTCGAGCCTAAGCATCTTCGGTTTTGTATTTCTTTTTCCAATGATTCCCAAAGGTCCTTGGTCGCCTTAAATGGGTCAGATAATGCCGTATAACGAAGTTATCCAAATTCATTTAAGACGTAGTTCCAAAGCAAAGGAAGTCTGAGTGCTTCCATGACTTGACATGCCACACTGCAGGGTGGAAAGCGATCCGCTTCCCTTCTTTTAAGATAGGGTTGTTTCCTTCAGCACTTGGACATGTTCAACGTCGTAAGGTAGAAGAGCATCTTTGTTGCCATCTCTTGAACTCTTTGCCAACAAATTTTTCGGCGCCACCGTGAGTGTGGAACGGTGGTATGCATCATTTTGCCATGGGCGTTGCGGCCTACAGTTAGAATGGTTCCTTTTCCGAATTGGAAGCCATGTCTTTGCACACAAAACATGATTATGTTAAGTTATATTTCTGAAACACTATTGTTTCTATATAATTAGCAACCGTTTTTTAATAGACTTTTGGAGTCGATCGATTAAAATACTATAGTTGATATAATTAAGTATTAAGCAAAATATGCTGATTATAGATTACTAAGTAAAAGTAACAATCAGATATTTAAGTGTTTTATACTTAATCAAGGTGGACTGAATTCTGTTGTAACAAACAGATTATGATGCTATAAACTTAAAACAGATGTATCAATTCAGTTAAGTTCTAGTCAAAATCATAAGCAGAGGCGTAATAGTTGATGGATTTTCCGACGGTCAGCAACGAATTTACGTGCGGAAGCAGTCTTTATGAACTTCCGAATCGGTGGCTTGAGGTTTATTATACTTGAAATAGAAACAGAATATCAACGAGATCTGAATGCGAGGTTTCTTCATGAAACACATGCGGTATCGAAATTGAGAATCGAAGCAATTAAAAGCGTAACAGATGAAAGTATTTTCAGATTCTGTAACATGTTTTATCTTAAGCAAACTTATCTTTGCCTTTATGAATTTCCATAGGGTCAAAATAAGAAATAGGAGCACATTTAATGCGGTAACAGTTGTTTAAAGTCGGGTTTAAAGCGTCGAGAATTATGTAGCATGAGCGAGTTTAGGCATCTGAGAGCTGTCTGAGAGCCAGAGACTTTGTTATGAAACCAGATTCTCAGACTGTTTGAAAACCAACAAATAGAAGAAGCAGCCAGCGACGGGGAATCGGATTTATCACTGATTCGATGTGTAACAAAAGCAATTCTGCGCGGTAAGTAGTGGATTAATGCAGAAGTTCACATTTCTGATCTATAATTTGGTGTGATAAACACATGCGAAAATTCGAACCGGCTTGTTTTAATGGATGCTTGAAGATGATTACGTGTTTAAGGTTTTAATATAGAAGAAGAAAGCTTGATTAAATTTGTTTGAATATGTTTGTATGAGCTGAGGTTATAACTTGAGTTTGATTTAAAGCGTAATAGGCTAAATGCACGCTTCATACAACCAACTAATGCAGAATCAGATTAACATGCTAATGAAAACTGAAACAAAAATAAGTTATATGACTATCCGTAACATTTTGTATAAGCTGAAATGAGAAAGTAAACTTGAGTTACGTATGTACAAACGAGGTTGTCGAGAAGGTGTGTTACGGAATTGGTAAAATACAGATTTTAATTTCGAACAACGTGTTTGTAACAGATTTTAAAGCGAATGTGCATGAATTGCGGCAAGATGCGTAACTGAAAGCGTGCAGCGTAACGGCATGACTCAGCTGCAATACGCAGATTATGTACTAAGGTTCTGTAATTAAACAGTTTTAACAAATCAGAAGCAGATTATGTAAGATGTAGAATCTGCCCTTTGCTGGAAACGAAACCAAGCCAAAATGAACTTTTGTCTTAAGATTGATGGAGGGGGTATGCCTGATTTAGGTTTCCAGAATGTAAATGTGTGTAAGGAAGAGAGTGATTAATATCTTCGAGCAATTAAGCTCTTTCCTTAAGACAAAAAATCCGGCCTGTACGAGGCGGGCCGGGTGTCGGGATATGTCGGTGTGTCTCGGAGTTTCGAGATACTTACGTGATTGAAGAGGCATTCCTCCGATCTTGATCACTTAGGCAAATCAAGAAACTTATTCTGCGCTGTAATCTCGTATTCGGGCGTGAAGGTTGCAGAAAGAGTAGAATTTTCAATGACCAAAAAACTGGGTTTGAGGCAGTATTTAAGTGGCAGTTGGGAGTAGTTATGGTTGTCTGAAAGCGACACAACCTTTCGCATGACAAACCGATTAGCTGCTCTGGCGTGGCGAACTTCTTAAAGGGTCACACACCAAATGAACCGGTAGCAAAAGATAGGTTCAGCAGTAACCAACAAGTCGGCCGAGCCGGGAGCCAGGCGGGGCTTGGCGTGTGTTTGGACCTACACCTAGGTAGGTCTTCCTACACAAAGTGTAGTGGCCCAAGGGCACGAAGAAAGCCTCAAAGCTCTACCTTATAAGGTAGAGCTTGTTTCATTTTGTTCCCAATGTGGGATTCCCACATTATACACTTACATAACTCCCTTATTCAAGCTATTATGGAAACAAGTTTCTAACAACTATAAAGCCACGGTTTTACATAAAATAAACAGGTCAAAACAGCATGCAAAATTTTGGAAAAATCAATTTTCAACAAAACTTGGGTTTGCGATATTTTGAAAAATTTCCAACGAATTTCAACGAGAATTTAGTATGTTGTTCGCCTTGTAATAGAGAACTCAAACATATAATTTTTTCTCAAAAATAAAAACGTTTTACACATAAAATAATAAAACCCATTTGGTTCGTTATCGGGTAAAACTTTTAAACAAACTCAAAATCAAAAGCATGCAATTCATGACATAATGAAACTAGCAATTAAGCATATAGGCTCTAATACCAATGAAGGATATATATATATATATATATATATATATATATATATATATATATATATATATATATATATATTATAATACAGCCTTTGGGAAATACACTCGCAATTGACTTGGGATAAAGAGCGGCTGAGATCGATTCCTTTACTGAGATCCTACGGCCCCAATTTCATCTAGATTTCACATGTGCGAAGGGCAGTTAGAACCCTTCTCCAACTCCCTCCACTTCTCCCTGCGTGTCAGTCTTCAATCCTTTGGTTTCTCTTTCTCTCTCTCAAGCCCCTCTCCTGTACGTCTGTTTTTTCCCTCTTCGCAACCCCTTTCTCCTCCATTCATGCATGGCATGCACCAACACCTTCGGGCTTCTAGTCAAGGTAATCCACGAAGCTTCCATTCAATCCTCTTTTGTTTAACGATGAAGCCGGTGACGGAGAAATGGGTTTATGACCAGCCAGCTTGCAAGATCGCCCTCTCCGTCTTCGATGTTGTCTAACAACTCTTTCTCCAGTTGCTGTAGTCGATCCATCATTTTTTTCTCCGATTCATACCCCACCAGTTTCGTTTTCGCCCCCAAATTGGCCAACGGGAAAGGGGAAAAATTATGACGGCCATTAAAATTGCCGTTACCGAGAGAAAAATTATGCTGACGAAACTGTTGAAGAACGGGAAGCCCATAACGAGTTAATTGAAATGGAGGAGACCTCCGACGAAATCGTAGAGGTTGAGAAATCCATGGGGGAGGGAGGCGATATCGGAGACATCTACTGGTACGGCCTCAGCTTCACGTTCCGGAGATAAAGCCATTGTTGGGGCAGAGTTCATGAAGTCATTTCCAGACTGCTTTAGGTGTAAAGAAAAAAATGGGACCAAGAGATGAATTTGGCTAACTTTCAATAATCTTAACAATTTACATTGCTTACTGGTGGTATTTGTTTAATGTACACAGTTTCTACTAAATGTATGTTTAGGTATTTGTCAAGAAAAATTCATTCAAAAGTTTCTAGCCCCACTGTTTGGATAGGCTGATAGGCATATTTAGCCCAGTCCAGCCGTTAAAATTAGTTTAAGTTTGGACAAATTGTTGTACCTTTTTTCATACATTTTTTTAACCGCAAGAATTGATGCAACGTAATACCTTTGAGTGATTGAAACGTGTCTCAGGCTCATTAAGCTATCAGTGTCTTTTCACCCGCAAAAGTAACTTTTTTTCCGATTAAAAAGAACATATATTGAAAACTAAGAGAAATTTGGGTTAAATTAGAAGGAGGGCCACATTGATTTTATAAAGCTCACCCTTTCTTTTACCAATGCATTTTACTTACAGTGCCAGTCATCTTCTGTTCCATGATATATTTATATTCTAATATAAATTGTTTTAGGGGAAAAGTTTTACATTAAATAGGTGATGTAACATGAAAAGTTTTACATTAAATTGATGCTCATAACTCTTAATTGTTGTCTTATACTCCTATTTAGGAATAAAAATAATTATTTTTTATGTTGTCTTATTTACAAAGTTAAGAAAAATTACAAAATTTTAAATTGAAAAATAGTCACTTGGGGTAATTTAGTCATTTTCATCAAAAAAGTTTCTTTAGTACCAGAGCAACCCAAACAAGTTCAAATGTCAATGGCTCAATGCGTTGATTTGAGACAGGGAAGTTTAAGAGGAAGGAACTCCAAGTTACATGGTGTTCTCAACTCCTCCATCCAAACAGATGGTGGTTGTTTCTCATCTCCTACTCTGTTGAATCTGTTCACCTTTGTTCTGCTTTAATCAGTTCAATCTCACATTGGCTTGGCCTATGCTTTATTTTTAACGAGTTATGCATTAGCTTTAACAAGGCTGGAGGTAGGGAAAGACTATACCTGTGATGGACAACAATATTAAAGACATATATGAGTGAGTGTGGCTTGTCTTTTATGATCTTGCTTTAATTTAATGGAATAGCAAAGAAGGATTGATGTAACTGATCCCAATTAATTGGGACAAAGGCTGAGTTGAATTGAGTTCTTTATCAGCTTCATACCGCCAAAATTGATGTAAATGGTCCTATCTTGGTGGTCACTTGCAATTCACATTCATATACTTATTATGAAATATAATGCACAGGTTACTGTGATATACATACATATTTGGACAGTCAAAGTGGAATAAGCAGTATCAAACTAATTTAACTGAAACACCAAAACCCTATCAAACAGTGTATGTAGTTGAAATTACATTACATAATTTTTCTTGTACAAATACATATAAGTTTAATGAAGATCTGATCACAACATGTGCCAAACTTGACCATTGACAGATCATGCCAAAAGCCTAGCAATCACCAATCATAGACAGTCCAAATTCCTTAGCTTCACCCAAAAATCATACTATCCTCAATATGCTCCACAGTCCACTCTAAAAAAACTAACTCTTGCCATTACACTTGCCACTACTTGCCATTTCTCCTTTTTCTTTCTCTTCTAAATTGTGGGGAGGAGAAGCATTCCAAGTTATAAATCACGAAAACCATCAAGGTCATATCCATTGTTTCTTTTCTTTATTTTGTAAGTGATGAGTAACATCCACAACTTTTGCAGAAAAACATACCAGATGCTTCTACATTCTTTACTTGAGCACCTAGCTATACATTTAACTCAAAAGACAACAAAAGGTTGTACCTTTGAGGCATTTAGTCCTCTGAGTAGAATAGTTAAGCACTTATTTATAGTAATTTTTATAGTAATTTTTGTCATAAAGATATAGTTAAGCACTTATTTATAGTAATTTTTGTCTCCACCATCACATTCACAATTAGTAACTATGACTTTCTCGGCAAGAACTGTAAGCGAGTAGAAACCAACTCCAACCGCCCATATCGAATCGCTGCACCGCTCGCCCATATTGATTGATGCATCTCCACAGAATACCATGGTGTGCCCAAATAACTTTTGACTAAAAGATGTAAACTTCTATGTACGAAATAAGTAATGCACAAGACCCCAAAACCCTAGTTGTGTTATGTTTTATAACAACAGCAGTAACAGCAACCTAGCACAGCCCCGACAGAAAGGAAAGAATGCAGCTTTTTTTATTGTCCCTTTTCATTTCCCAATGACAAATCTAAGTTTTTCTTTCTATTCCTTTTGACATAATTTTCTAAATAGGGAAGTCCTTGTTGAAATGCTCATTCTATCTACTTGTCATGTGAGATCAGTCACATTCACAATTAGTAACTATGACCTTCTTAGTAACCAGGTAAGCAGAGTAGAAACCAACACCAAACTGCCCATATCAGTGTCTGCTCTGCCTGCTCTTCCCATATTGATTGATGCATCCCCATTTTCTTTGCGATCAGTTGTCAGATATGTCTTTCAGTTTTTGGAGTGTCACCAAATAATAACCGCTATAATAGTTTTATTACTTCAGAAGGTTTTTTAGAAATCATCTTTGGGGCAAATTCTTGCCTGTGCTACTTAAAATATCAGACTTGTTCTCAAAGGGTGTTCTTTTGAAATGTTGGATGGACCTTTGTTGTGTTTTTTAATTAGTTGTGTCTTGGAACTATATATATATTTTTTGAGTAGGTATATCCTTCTATGCTATTATCACAAGTCTCCATGTATTTCCACTCAAATATTTTTCTTATGGTTGCTTATCATATTGAGGTACACATATTCCTGCAGGTTAAGAAATTATAAGAAAAAACCGGAATCGCTTTTTTTATATCATTCCGATGTTGCTGGTTCGGTTCTTCATGCTAAACTTTTCCAGAGTCATATCTTGGGCCAGTAGACAAGGCCTATATTATGAGTTGGTCTTGATTGGTTATATATTTATAAAGTATATAGTAAAGATGTCATCAATAGTAGGCAGCCATCTTTTCCCATGGTCAAACTATCCTAGTAGATTCAAAGTGGCGCTCCCGTTTAACGTTCATCCAACCGATAAGATTGATTCATCATGTGAATATAATAGCCGTCCCTCTAAATCACCCCTAGCAAAGGATATTTTAGACCTCTTGCCTTGTGCTTTTATCTTTCCTGCATTGCCTTCTGTTTTTGTAGTGTGATCAATCTTTCGTTATATGTGAGATTAGACATCTTTTCTGTTTGGTTCCAAAGCTTTCTGACTTTCTTGGTCCAAAGTCGGCCAATTGTGGGCTAATGTGATACAAGTAGAGAAAGTTCAGAAGTGTAAGTATGTTCCGCTCTGAGCCATTGTTTCTCCAACTTAAAGGATTAGCAATTTCAATTTTCTAATTCCATTGTACTTGCTTTGCTTGCTGTCGATTCATTGACTAGTAGTTTAAAGCGAAACTTCCGAATCCCCGAGCCTAGAATCACCTTCATTATTGAGACATGCTTGGTGGACCTCTTTTGTGAAAGCTTCTAATTCAGTATAATTGCCACAAAGATGTGGGTGTGTTCAGTGTTTGAGTAAGTCTTAACTCAAGAAAATGGTTCGCTTAACTTTCCCCTGCATGTTATGTGACTCCCATCGTACACTGGGTTTTATGGGGTTTAATCAGAATGGTCTCTTTCCAAGCAGAGATATGTATAATAATCCTTCCTGCACCGCAATGACCGGAAGTTCATCTATTGGTTGTCGTTTACTCAATGCTTAAGAGAAAGGCTCAGCTGATTTCAGTTGAGTTATATGTCATAGTGGTGCTAATAATGGATTCTTTTTCGATAGAAAAAGAAACAGCGAGTAAGATGCTTATATTGAATTAGAAATTTGGGCATTATTGTTTTAAATTATCTGATCTATTCAAGATATTGTAGTACTACTGAATGATGGTCAGGCTTAATTATCAAGTTTTTTGTTATTGCTATATGGCTTTTGGTTTCCCTAGGAAGAGTATGCTTTTGCTTTGTTAGGAGTATATGTAGGGGTGGCAAAATGGTGTTATGGATAAATGGATAGTTCACTAAATAAGCTCCAAAATAGTTCCTGTTCTGATTAAACTCCTCCAAGTTCCAGTCCGGATTGGAATCACAATGGCTGCTTCTACCAAGAGGGCTGCAAATCTTGTTCCCATGTGATTTCTAGTGGGAGTACACCACTGGTATGTGCTATACCCCCAAAAGAAATTGCTTCTGTTCATTTCAGTGGGGATCGATTCTTCTTTCTTCCCCAGCTGCTGATGCTTTCTCGGGGAATACTTCAGGGGAGAATAACTGAATGAACTAGATGTTTGGTCATTGTCCTTGTCTTCCACTGAACTAATATGCTTATTGGAGTCTTAGCTCATAACATACTAATATTTTCAGCGACCTTCTCAAATGTTTTTTTTAAATAGGTAAGTGTGACCCCTTAATGTCTTTGCCCGAGTGCCCTTGCTATCTCTCCCACTCCTTCTCAGATGTTAACTTGAAAGCATTGAAATGAGCCCTTTAGGTGAGTGAAAGGCGAGGAAGAAGCAGTTTAGCTGATCATGGACTACCCTGCTTGTTCTTACTCCTCCGGCTCACACTCAAACTCATTGACTCATTGCCAGACCTTAAAGCAAGTGAAGGTTAGCTTTCTACAGTCAGCACTAGCAGCCTGTAACCTTAACCATATCCAATCTATGAAGCTTACCACTTTCACTAAATCCAAGCTAATTTCTCTTACAAGATTGTTGGGTTTGCAAAGATAGAGTTGGATGGTTCAATCATTGGCTCAATGGTTGTTTTTTCTTTTTCCCCATCAATCTGATTTCTGATAGATTGAGTGAATACTGACATGATGAAGATAAAACTATTGTATGCTATGCCTATTGAGAATTTAGCGATGAAGATAAAATTCAGCAGAGTTGACAGTGTTACATGATTACGAGACTTTGATTTGCCGGGCGGGCACCGCACGTTTAGCGTAGTTTTTTTGACCTTGAAATGATTTTTTTAAAACATTTCAGGTTAGTAGTTCCGCCGCAGGACGATGGTGTCAAGTTTCCTTGTGTTGCTACTGGGATTAGGAATGCAATTCAAGGGAAATTTGTTGTGGGTGATGATGGCCCCACATGGAAGAAAGTGTCTGAGGAGATGAAAGATTATTATTTTAGGGAATGGAATG
Source organism: Codonopsis lanceolata (assembly GCA_013146195.2). Taxonomy (NCBI): domain Eukaryota; kingdom Viridiplantae; phylum Streptophyta; class Magnoliopsida; order Asterales; family Campanulaceae; genus Codonopsis; species Codonopsis lanceolata. The sequence goes on from CM028382.1 coordinate 36,216,134, forward strand.
TAAAAATCTTTATATTCAATCCTGTTAATTAGCTATTTCATTTATACTGAAATAAAACATTAGTTTTTTTGACTTGCCATTTGCAGAGACACTACAAGTGTGTAACAAACATTCCAGAAAGACAGATAAGAAAAATATGGAATGCAATGGCGAGCTGCCAATACAGGCTTATGTGTCATAGGGGACGCCAACAGTTCAAGCGAAGTGGGCATCCATCTTGGTGCACGAGCACGATTGGAATCGCTATTTGTTGTTTTATGCAAATGACAACTCAAGAAAGAAGTGTGAACAAGCTACTAAAAATCGAGGTAATGGCTTGGGATTATCTAAGCATTCAGGGGGTTCTAGGAGTTTTGCGTCTCACGAGCTTGTCATGGTAAGAGTTTATTACTTGTTTATACGTCTTTGTGGATATCCATTGCATTTGTGTACAGTGTCGTTACTTAACTTGTTTATTTTCTTTGTCATTATAGATAAAGGAGAATCCTGAGAAAGTGATAACACAAGATGATGTTTTCCTGAGAACTCATAAGAAAAAGAAAGGAACGGGCGAGTTTGTGGATACGAAGTCAAAAAAAATATTTGTGAGTTTATTTATGATACTTAATTTTTTTTACGAATTTACTTTGAGCATTTCATTTTTTATAGATGTATCCTTGATCTCAATGTTCATAATATTATTTAAAACTCAAGTTGAAAAGTTAGTTATAATATTAATTTTTAACATTTTAGGAGGATTATACTGCTCGTAAGAAAGGTATAGATTTTGATCCCACAGCTTGGGTTGATGCATCTGGTGGTGTTGCCAAAAATCGTTTGTATGGCTTTGGTTCGTTGGTTCCTCCATCAAAGATCTTGAGTGGCAGTGGCAGCGCAAGTTATTCGTCACATGGAAGTGTGAATGAAGATTTCACACAAACCCAACAATTTCAAGATAAGCTTTGTGAAAGAGTAGAACAAGTGAGGGAAGATATTCAAAAACAAATACAAGCTGACAATGTTGCGGAAATGGAAAAAATCAAAGCTGATTTCAAGCTAATGCAAGAGGAACTTCGGTCACTTAGAGCCCAACAACCTCCACCAACGTCTATGTAGTTTGACAGTTAGACAATGTTTTTTGTTAATCACTTGGAGGATCTCAACATTCTATTTACTTTCATGTAATCCGACACTTCGACAATGACTTTTAAATGAAATGCTTAAACTTGAGTTGTTTTAAATGTTTGATTTTAGATTTAATTTTTTTTTTGTAAAATGTGAAATATGAAATGTTCAATCAGGTACGATATATATATATATATATATATATATATATATATATATATATATATATATATATATATATATATATATATATATATTTTGCAACGATATCTTCTGTTGCAATAATAATTAAAAAAATTCAATTACGAACTAGCAACAGAAATATTATACATTGTAACGGAAAAGTCTGTTGCAAAAATGCAACGAAAAAGTCTGTTGCAAGAATGTAACAAAAACTGCAACGAAAAAGTCTGTTACAAGAATGCAACAAAAAATGCAACAAAAAAAATCTGTTGCATTCTTGCAACAAAAAATGCAACGAAAAAGTCTGTTACAAGAATGCAACAAAAAATGCAACAAGAAAAATATGTTGCACGAATGCAACGGAAAAAGTTTGTTGCAAGAATGCAACAGAAAAAATTAGTTGCTATTTGCAACAGCCGTCAAATGTCCTTGGAAACACATTTTCAACCGAAAATTTTGAAATTGCAACACTCGGTTTTCGTTGCAATATCATGCAACGGAATACATACGGTTGCATAAAATTTGCAACGAGGGTTTTCCAAACGGAATTTGCAACGAACTTTTTCCGTTTCAATCGTCTAATTGTAACGGAATTTCATTTTTTGCAACGGAATTTTCCGTTGCTGTTGCCCTGTTTTCTTGTAGTGACATCATGCAAAATTTTGGAAAAATCAATTTTCAACAAAACTTGGGTTTGCGATATTTTGAAAAATTTCCAACGAATTTCAACGAGAATTTAGTATGTTGTTCACCTTGTAATAGAGAACTCAAACATATAATTTTTTCTCAAAAATAAAAATGTTTTACACATAAAATAATAAAACCCATTTGGTTCGTTATCGGGTAAAACTTTTAAACAAACCCAAAATCAAAAGCATGCAATTTATGACATAATGAAACTAACAATTAAGCATATAGGCTCTAATACCAATGAAGGATATATATATATATATATATATATATTATAATACAGCTTTGGGAAATACGCTCGCAATTAACTTGGGATAAAGAGCGGCTGAGATCGATTCCTTTACTGAGATCCTACGGTCCCACTTTCATCTAGATTTCACATGTGCGAAGGGCAGTTAGAACCCTTCTCCAACTCCCTCCACTTCTCCCTGCGTGTCAGTTTTCAATCCTTTGGTTTCTCTTTCTCTCTCTCAAGCCCCTCTCCTGTACGTCTGTTTTTTCCCTCTTCGCAACCCCTTTCTCCTCCATTCATGCATGGCATGCACCAACACCTTCGGGCATCTATTCAAGGTAATCTACGAAGCTTCCATTCAATCCTCTTTTGTTTAACGATGAAGCCGGTGACGGAGAAATGGGTTTAACAGCCCAGCAGAAACAGTATCGCCCTCTCCGTCTTCGATGTTGTCTAACAACTCTTTCTCCAGTTGCTGTAGCCGATCCATCATTTTTTTCTCCGATTCATACCCCACCGCTTGCTTTGCCCCAAATTGGCCAACGGAGAGGGGAAAAATTATGACGACGTTAAAATTGCCGCTGAGAGAAAAATTCCGATCTGTTGAAGAACGGGAAGCCCGTAACGAGTTAATTGAAATGGAGGAGACCTCCGACGAAATCGTAGAGGTGGAGAAATCCATGGGGGAGGGAGGCGATATCGGAGACGTCTACTGGTACGGCCTCGGCTTCACGTTCCGGAGATAAAGCCACTGTTGGGGCAGAGTTCATGAAGTCATTTCCAGACTGCTTTAGGTGTAAAGAAAAAAATGGGACCAAGAGATGAATTTGGCTAACCTTCAATAATCTTAACAATTTACATTGCTTACTGGTGGTATTTGTTTAATGTACACAGTTTCTACTAAATGTATGTTTAGGTATTTGTCAAGAAAAATTCATTCAAAAGTTTCTAGCCCCACTGTTTGGATAGGCTGATAGGCATATTTAGCCCAGTCCAGCCGTTAAAATTAGTTTAAGTTTGGACAAATTGTTGTACCTTTTTTCATACATTTTTTTAACCGCAAGAATTGATGCAACGTAATACCTTTGAGTGATTGAAACGTGTCTCAGGCTCATTAAGCTATCAGTGTCTTTTCACCCGCAAAAGTAACTTTTTTTCCAATTAAAAAGAACATAGATTGAAAACTAAGAGAAATTTGGGTTAAATTAGAAGGAGGGCCACATTGATTTTATAAAGCTCACCCTTTCTTTTACCAATGCATTTTACTTACAGTGCCAGTCATCTTCTGTTCCATGATATATTTATATTCTAATATAAATTGTTTTAGGGGAAAAGTTTTACATTAAATAGGTGATGTAACATGAAAAGTTTTACATTAAATAGATGCTCATAACTCTTAATTGTTGTCTTATACTCCTATTTATGAATAAAAATATTTATTTTTTATGTTGTCTTATTTACAAAGTTAAGAAAAATTACAAAATTTTAACTTGAAAAATAGTCAATTTAAATCAATAGAAGTGACAATAATAATTTAAATTGAGTGAATAAAACATTCTTCTGATTTTTTATATTGTTAAGAAGGGTGGAGTAATCTTTTTTTTGTTTAACAATTTTTTAAAAATGTCTAAAACACAATTTATTGGGTTTTTTTAAAGGTGGTTTGGGTTTTAAAATGGGTATTAGCTTTTTTGGAAATTTTTTGGTTTAACTAAGAATATGTATAACCACTAATTTGGAATTTTTCCGATTTTTTATGTTGTTAAGAAGGGTGGAGTCATCTTTTTTTGTTTAACCATTTTTTTAAAAATGTCTAAAATATAATTTATTGGGATTTTCTTACAAAATATGCTAATATTCGATTTTGATTACCCTCTCTCTCTCTCTCCAACTCCCCCCACTATTCACGGTTGGTGGCTGCTAATCATTCCTCCACCAAACTCACGTCCCTTTTCTTTTTCGATATTTTAATTAATTAATCAATTTTATGCCAAAAAAATTATAAGTTTTGTAATTTAAAATAATTGTTTTTTTTGTCTTTTTAACTGCTATCGTAATTAATTTAATCAATTTATTTTTTGAAACTGAATCCCAATTTAATTTATGTCTAAGTTTTGAATATTTCTATTTTAATTTTTTTTCTTTTTAATTGTTATCGTAATTAACTTAATCAATTTAATTTTTTTCCGGCCTGTAATTTCGTATACAAATAAATTTTTTAAAAATCGTAAGTTTTTTAATTTGAAATATTTGTTTTTTTTTCTTTTTAGCTGTTATCATAATTAACTTAGACAAATTATAAATAAATATTAATTAATTTCCATATTATCTGCTTCGTTTATTGATAAATTCACAAACGGGCGCTGTGCCATCGGCACGGGCAAGAGTACTAGTGTATATATATATATATATATATATTTATATATATATATATATATATACACACACACATATATATATATATATACATATATCACACAAGTATGTTAACTAAGAGTAATCATGAGTTACCTTGTGCGAACTTAAACTTTGAGTTAAGCGAAAGACGAAAGCTTGAGCTACGATCTTCGTATGTCACGATCAAAGATCCTGCAAGTCTCTCTCGTCGGATTGATATCACGTAGCACGAATATCAACTTTGGTTCACACCGCAAATCCAAGCCTCTTGATGGTTAGGCTAGAGGGAGTATTTGGTGAGATAGTATTTAGGAGAGAGAGGAAGAGGGCGGCCACTCTTAGAAGAAGTGTTCTTCTATTGTTAGGGTTTTATCCCTTTAGTTGTCCTATTTATATTATTGTACAAGAAACCCTATTTCTTGTAGGTTAAGTTAAGTCAATCCCGAACCCCTTAGGATTAGGAAACTAATTAACCTTTAATAATATAAATATATTCCATGTGAGTGGAAGTAAATAATCGGGCTACAAGTCCAATTACTAACATTTATAATATTATATATATAAATAGGCATCCTTGCCTTTTGTATTTAGGGGCACTCTAGATCAATTGATTCACTTGATGAGCCTTGTGTTGTTACTTGGGAATTGAATTCAATAATAGTTGTGACTACATTTTATGATTCTCACTCTCTCTCCCAATTCTTGAGCAAGTTTGAAGTCCATAAAGAAAAGAATTACCTAAAGTACAAGGATTGTAGCATTCTCTCTTGGTTCTATGGAACTTTGGTTCTCATAAGTTGATCTTGAATAAAAATGAATACCCTTAGAAGAGTGTGAAAACTACCTAAAGGAAAAGAGCTACCTATGAACAAGGTTTGTTGTCATTCTCTCTTGGAACTATGAATCATTAGATTTCATGGGTTGATCGTGTGCAAAATGGTTACCCTTGGTAATAGTGTGAAAGTTTCATAGTGGCATGTTTTGTATAGTTTGAAATAAAGTAGAGCTATACTCTTAGGGAAATAAAGTACCTATGGAATCAGGTATGAGAAATTTTTTGGGAGAGGAGTTTGATTGAGAAAAGAAAAGATGCAAAAGTGCTCAAAAAATTAATTGTTGTTGAATGCACCTCCCAATGTAGTTGCATCAGGAACTATATCCGATTGATCTGGTCATTTTTTTTCCCGTGTGTGTGATTGCATTATCTCCCTTCGTATTTGATATTTTTACATCATATTTTAGGACATGCATTGGTGGTGAAAATATCAGTTAGATTTTTGTCCTAAAATAAAAATATGCATATTGTATTCCAAAAATTTCCATGTTAAAAAATATTTAGTGGTTGTCTAATTTTTGTGGGGAATTAAGAGATATTGAATCTAGATATGAGCTACTAAAGTGTTGCTAAGGTTTGATCAATTTTTGGGTTACACTTTATTGTGTTTTGTAAAAATATTGGATTTATTTGAGGAATCTAAATTATTTTTGAAAAAGAGATGAATGTTGCTCTAATTCAGTACTTACCATTTATCTATACATGGTTTCATGCCCTTAATACATGTTTTGTGGACTTGTGATTGATTTGGTCAAAATAACCTTCTTTCAAAAATCAAAAGTATATCTTATCATAATTGACCCCTTCAAATTCCATAGCGTTATCATCTAACGGCTAATTTCTAGATTGGTAGCTCCTTGAAGGGTTTTAATATCAGGTTGAAGAAATAAAGATTCACTCATCCCTCCCATTTTGCTAAAATCGCGTGCCTCTTCTTCTCCTCTTCCCAAACTCTAATTCATCCCCAATGGCGTCAAATCCCTCTAGTCCCTTAAACCCTAAAATCTCGACTATATGAAGCTTTGTGTTGATACTTTTGTATTTAGATTTATATCTGCTCATACATTACACTAATTTTATACTTCAGTGGCTAATTGGGCTGCGTATCGATTAGCGTGGCAACTGTGTATAGAACTTTGCCAAGTAGTTTTTATAGGACTTCACAGTTCAGCGGAAGACCTCTTCAAAGCTTCACCGGAAGACCTGCTACAGCTTACAACGGCAGACCTTGTCTACACATGGTCAATCATGACGTGTCCAGTCAAGCAATTTATAATGGATCAATTTAAGTTTATCCTTATCAAGTTTGAATTTAAATTGAGACATTCCCTGACATCTCGCACTCCGCCGAAAGCAATTTCCAAAAGCGTGAAGACTTTCGCAGACCGAACAAGAAAAGGTGAAAGCTGCATCGTCACCTACCGTCAGACAACTCTCACAGATCTGACATCCAGATTGCCCAACTTCCAGTTCTCGCAAAGATCTCACCCATTCCCTCGCCGATATCTCGTGAAGATTTCTTGAAAGACAGCTCCATGCATTTAATGCATTCAACCTAATAGAGTTGTTAAGTCTTCGTCTTCTCCAACGGATCTCCAGAATGCTCCTGCTATAAATGCTGCCATTAAAGACTGAAGAAACACACTTGACGAATTGCTCTGAAAATCTACAACAACTCTAAGTCTTAATACTCAGTGCATTCAAGAGATCCTAAACAGATCAAGAAGTCCTCATCAACAACAAGAAGTCCTGCATCAACATTTATTTTGTTACTTTTGTTGTTTTCATTCAAAGCTATTCTTTTTTCGCACTAATTAAATATCTGTTTACGTATATTTAATTCCTTAACCCCAAACACAAGTCAATATTTTGTACACGATCCATTGGGAATATTCTTTGTAATAGATCTAGTGGAAAACATAGTGCACTATTTAAATCCAAGGTTGATCGCTTGGTGGTGGACGAGCACTCTTTATAGTGTGAACCATCCCAAAATACTTGTGTTAATTCCTTTATCGCTTGTCTACTTATTGAACCGCTTATTACTTTGTTTATCTTTATCCTTTTCAACAAAACTTAAGTAACCTGTTAAGGTCTACCGGTAGTCCTTATCGGCAGATTTGAACCAGCTTCCTTGAAAGACTTCCGCTACTTCAATCTTTTCAATAGATTGTAAGTACTTTTCAAAGAACTTACTTAAAAGTTTTAAGTGTATAATAAGCTATTCAACCCCCCTTCTAGCTTATTATTGTGTCTGCTTGGGACCCACAATTGGTATCAGAGCTTGACTCTTTGAAAACTAGTTTTTCCGAGATTAAACTCTTGAGAGATTCGATCCAATGGCACAAACACACTACATGCTGCCTACATCAAATGCGAACCACGTCCCAATATTGGACGAAGGCCATTTCGATGTTTGGAAGGATAAGGTAATGCGTTTTATGAACTCCATTGACAAATGATTATGAAAGTGCTATTGCAGACAACATGTACCAATGAAGGCCAACCTTCTAGCCTCCATCGCCGGGAATCCTCGAAGTTCCCAAAGAAGAATCGAATGGACGAGGATCTACGTAAAACCGGTAGAGCTTGAGTAAAGCAATCAATATCATTACTAGCTCTCTAGACACAAGCACATACCAAAGAAGTGATCCGATGTACTACCTAAAAGAGATGGGAAGCTTTGTGGAATACTTGGAAGGAGACCAAGACACAAGAGATAACGTAAAATACACATACATCCAAATAGCGACTCCTTCAAAAAGGATCCAAAGGAAACCTTGAGACAAGCATACGATCGCTTCTGAGGTAATTAGTCTTTCTCTTGGTAAAACCTATGACAAAAAGGAAATGAACATGAGGTTTCTAGGCTCTAGGTAGCTTATGGCATGTTAAGACCATCGCCATGAAAGAATCCAAAAACTTAAACGAGATGACTCTCCGTAGTCTCTACGCAAGTTTGAAGGTTTATGAGCTCGAAGTAAATCAAGCTCTAGAGCAGACAAACAGTCAACCGTGTCCTGCCACCATGGTCCAAGAAGAAACCAATGTTGAAAACAAACCTTCCACTTCCTCCAAAGGAAAATGATTTTCTCTCGATGAACAATTTGCTATGTTTGTAAAACGTTTTCAAAAATTTGCAAAATATGGAAGGAAGACACACACCAACAGCCCTTTTAGAAAGATCGGTGAAAGCTCATCTAAAGAAGAGCTTGTGTTACAATTGTAGAAAACTCCGGTCACTTTGCCTCCAAATGTCCAAAGCCAAAATTTGAAGCATACCGAAGACCTACTTATAAAAAATTTCAAAAACAAAAAGGTATGTTGGTGAAGACATAGAAGACAAACAAGTTGCTACATGGTTTGAGACCGATCTGTAAGAGGAAGAGGATGATTGTGAGCAAGCTAACATATGCTTAATAGCTCATGATTCAGTCCCACCTATGACTCTAAAATGAAGTCGAAATCTCACCTAGTCCCTTGGATAAAAGTGAGATCAACAGGAGAACTTCAAGAAGAACTTCTCAAGGATAATCAAGATATGCTTGAAGAGTTCAATTCCTTTAGAGTAGCCTATGTAAAACTCGCCAAGAACTCGGAGAAACTTACGCCGAGAAATCTCTGATGGCAATGAGATTCAAACTCTCAATAGTCAACAACAAGAAAGTATCAAGCTCAAAGGAGAAAACAAATTCCTTTGTGACAAAATCGAATGTCTCAATCGAGCACATCAAAGGACTCTGACCTAGAAAATTGCCTTGCAAAAGACAATTGACTCGAACAGCTCCAAGGATACCTTCAAGAAATCCTTTCAAGCCAAAAATCATGTAAAGATAACTGCATAGGATATTGGATGAGCCCAAGATGACATTCCCATCTGTCACAGAAAGGTGAATCCTCCGAGACGCAATGATATCTCCTTCTCTAAATGACGCTCGAAACAAAGGAAACAAGGCCTTGGTTATTCAAGTGTTCCTTATGTTTACCCCAAGGCTCGAAAGGGAAAGCCAAGATCACCGTCAAATGAGAAACCCGAGAAAGTAACGGTAGAGAAACTAAAGTCCGCCGGCAACAACTCGCTAAGGCAAAGTCCGCCGGCGGTAGACCTACTAAATCTCTACCGGTGACTATCAAGTTTGTCTATGAAACAGCAAGGCACTGCACTGCTTGAAAGTTTAAAGGTATTCTACCGAATCCTCCTAAAAGGTTATCAATGCACAAGCCAAAGCTAAGTCCGTGGTAACATACCTAGGAAGATTCAAAAGAAACCAATTAAGTCTACCAACAAGCAAGTCGAACCAAGACTACTGTTAAGAAAAAGGATAATCATAATCACTCTTCACTAAAGCCACCGACGCTCTCTATGGAACTTCCATTTATGTCATTCTTGCAATTGCCTAGGCCATCCGCCCCTGCATGCCTGCTGTTCACTCCAAAACTGAGAGACCTAGTTCTCTCAAGGTTAGTGTGTATGGGTTCCAAAAGGTTGCTAATCTTAGACCCAAAAGAAAAAAGGGGACCTTGTTTTTAAATCTTTTCGTGTATGCTTCATGGCTATAGAATCGTAAAACAAAGACATCTGGTACCGGACGTTGGTCGCCAAGACACATGACAGAAATGTAAGTCTACTCACGATATAGCCGAAGCCAAAGGTCCCACAGTTATTTTCGAGACAATGCAAGAGGAAAGACAATTGGGTATGGCTCAATCACTGAGGAAGTCTCTCCATCAACAAAGTTTCTCTAGAGTGCGCTTAAAGCATAATCTTCGAGCATATCCCACCTATGACAAAGGATTAATTCGCCAATTCAACTCCAACTGCCTCATCAAAGATCGTGAATCCTCTACAATAACACCGACCGGCAATAGACAAGGAAACGCCTATGTCGTGGACTTAAATCTTCTAGGAGATTCTCCAGCCTTTGCCTAGTTGCTAACAACGCTCGCGGACAACAATTGGCTATGGCACAAGCTGCCTCGCCACCTCAACTTCAAGCACCTCTCCAAGCTCTCCAAAGATGGGCTTGTCAAAGGTCTACCTACGGTGTCCGCCGACCATGACGTAAGTTGTAAAGCTTGCCAACTAGAAAACTTTCCAAGTCTTCCTTCAAAAGAAAGTCTGTCTTGTCAACAAACGACCTCTTCAACTTCTGCATATGGATCTCTTTGGACCAATCACTACACCAAGATTTCTCGAGACAAGTATACACTTGTAGTAGTTGACGACTCACTCTAGGTTCACCTCGATTGAAACAATGACTTCAAAAGATGAGACATATGATCTAGTCACCGCTTTTCGTAAGACTTCAAACTCAAAAGCTTGAAGACATTAGTGACATAAGATCGACAATGGCACCGAATTCAAGAACAACGGTAGAAAGATACCGTGATGACCACGGATCGCCACAACTTCTCTCCGAACTCCTCAACAAAATGGTGTAGCCGAATAAGAACGTAACACCGATTGAAGCAAAGAAGAACTATGCTAGCGTAAGCAAAACTTCCAAAGTACTTCTGCGTAAGCCGTCAACTCGCATGTTTTACCTGAATGCATCCCTCGGTAAACAAGTTTCATAACAAAACTCCATATGAAATATGGAGAGGAAGAGCCCCAAACATAGGATTTTTAAAATCTTCTCAGAATGTTTTATTCTTCATAATGGAAAAGAATATAGAGGAAAATTTGATGCAAAATCGATTTAAGGAATTTTTCTCTGGGTATTCCAAACATTCAAAAGCATTTTCGCATTTTCAAGAAAACTCATTTGAAAATTTTAGAATCTGTGCATGTTTCTTTTGATGAATATGACTTGTTAGAGCCTAGAAAGGTTCGAATGTTGCTAATGATTCTCGATAATGATGAGACAGTACAAATACAACATCTACTTCCACCTCTTCGTAATCCCGCAACCGCACCCTTCCAAGATCGCTAACCCTTCACCGGCACTTCAACTCGCCGATACTAGTCCAACTCTTCTCGCTGACCCGAACCCATCTCTTCTCTGCCTTACCCCAAACACCTTTGCAGATCACTCATCCTTCTTGTTCACCGTAAAATGAAGGTTTCAAGATCCTATCTCTTCTCGAACTGATTTTGGTGAATCTCCTTCTCAACCTACCTGCATTCTTAAGGGAAGAACCCACCGTAGTGATCTTCCTCCAACCATTATTGAAACAAGAGATCATCCTATTTCTCAAATCATTGGTGATCTCAACTCAGAGTTCGCATGAGGAATAGAGTTCGAGATGAGACTATGTTTGCATTTGCATCGTGATCCGAAATCGAGCCAAAGAAGATTGATGAAGCTAGAGATCATAACTGGATTGAAGCTATGCAAGAAGAGCTGAACCAGCTTTGAAAGATGCAAAGTGTGGAGCTTAGTTCAAAGGCCGACCGATCATCCAGCTTATCTAAGCACCAAATGGGTTTTCAAACAAAAGAGATGAAGATGGGAATGTCACCGTAAACAAAGCTAGATTGGTTGCTCAAGGCTACCGACAGAAGAAGGGATTGACTTCGATGAAACATTTGCTCCTCGTTGCTAGATTAGAGGCAATCGACTCTTTCTAGCCTATGCCTCGCTCATGGACTTCAAAGTATCGATGGATGTGAAGAGTGCCTTTCTCGAATGGTGATCTTCAAGAAATGGTATACGTTGAACGCCTCCGTGATTTGCCATTCAAGACAAACGGATCATGTCCCGACTCAAGAAAGCTCTCTATGGCTAAAGCAAGCTCCCGTGAGCTTGGTATGAAACTCTATCCAAGTTCTTAATAGAACAAGGATTCGTGAGAGGAAGAATAGACACTACTGCTCATCCTCAAGCACAAAGGTCATTCTCTTCTCGTACAAATCTATGTGGACGACATCATCTTGGATCAACTAACCAAAGCCTGTGAGATTCGAGAAGCCGATGCAAAGCAAGTTCGAGATGAGTATGATGGGAACTTACCTACTTTCTAGACTCAGATTCAACAAACTTCCGACGGAATCTTCATCACCAAACCAAATATGCAAAGGAACTCATCAAGAAATTTGGTCTTGATTCAGCTAAAGGATTTGAGACTCCAATGTCTACCGACCGCCATCTTGATAAAGATGAAAAGGGAAAGCAAGAGAACATGACCAAGTACCGAGGAATCATAGGTTCACTTCTTTACCTTATCGCCAAGAGATTCGACATTATGTTT
>CM028382.1:36228865-36255470 GCA_013146195.2 Codonopsis lanceolata
GGTCTCTTTGTATTTATAGTGAATCACATCCATTTCTTTGGTAGCCTCTAAGAAGCAACTTTGCCGCTTAGTGTAGCATGAGTAGTAATGAAGAAGCGAGAAAGAAAGGACCAAAAAGTATTACAGAGGTTGTTGACCTATTAAGAATTTCTTGTGGCATTGTGTTATTTACGTTACTCTGGGTTCTAACTAGTTTGCTTTTAGAATATGATACTTGGAAGATTTGGAGGAAGCATGGAAGTGGTATTAAAAAGTAACGAGAGAAGTGAAAGCCCGAGGACAAAGTCTTCAGAAGTCAACTTATGGTCATTACAAGGATGGCGTACTCAATGTCAAACATTCTACGAAATGCGTTGGATCATCTAGAGACGGTGGTAATGTTGGTCGCGAACCACGCAACTATGGTGACAAGTAATGGTAAAGGAAAGGAAAATGGTGGTAGAAAGAAGCAAAACAAAAATGGTGGCGGTAGGGCGCCATTAGAACATCTAAGCTGAAATGTTTAAGTTGAGAGCTACCGATCCTTCCTCCTGGCTCCATCTTAGTGACACACATACGGGGACAATATTAGGCAACCGAAAGGTAGCAGGTTCATATCTCGGTTTTATGCGGCTACATAGTTACATTGTTTTAATTGTAGCACCCTTACATTCTTTATGAAGATTTTCGTTTTTGATCATCGTGGTTTTTCTTGTCTGAGAACTAGTAAAGTCTATAAAGAATTCCTCCACCTTACAATTTCTTGGTTTTATATTGAAACTTGGAGTTCAATCGTGGGGATACTTGGATCACCAAGCCGGTGCACTTACACATTCAATTGCAATGACTAATGAGGATTTCCTTACCCTTATAAAGCTTTAAGTTATTGTAGGAAGGCAAGGAGAGACTTGAGAAGCAACCGATATGGTAGTAGGCGTCGCTGAGAGGTTAGAAAATGGCGACAAAGCCGCTAATCGAGGTTCAACATTTCTTGATTAGTTCTCATCTCTATCCCGATACACAATCCCATTTGATTATTAATTTTCGATTAGTTATCGATTCGTTTTTAGTCATCTATTATCGGTTTGGGAGCTGGTTTTTGCCTCGATTGGCTTGCTCGCATTGGCTTGTCGGGTGTGGTAATTTTTTAGTAAGTTTTTACAAAAGATGTTTATTATTCAATTATTTTATGTGGCTAAATCTAACTTACGGTTAAATCTTGTATGTAAACTCGGAATCTACGTTCTTACAAACATGTAATCCTGGTGAAAGCAGTGCAGTTTAAAACTTCAAGTAAAGTCTATTGTTTTCTTATCATATTTTGATCAATGTAAACTTAGAGCGTCTTTGTTTGTCGCCTCAAATCAAGAATGATGGGAGATCCGACATACAAAAGTACAATCGATTGTTTCATCGAGACATTGAAGAATGATGTAAGTTCATTATTCTTCCATCAAATTCTTGTCTCTCTCTCCCCCCCATAGAGCGCGTGTGTGCCCCCTACGCACAAGCTTGAAGCACGTTCTAATGCTCTTATTTTATTGTATACTTCCGTTGATCTCGATCTATTGCCATCTTGAGGTCTAGGCCAATTTAACATGTATATTACAAGGACCCCTTACTTTTTACAAGAGCTTTATCCCAAATTTGGGATGGAATGGGATCATGGAATATGATAATGTTTCTAATCTTGGAGTAGGTGTATAATTTGACTTTTATTCTTGTTCCATTTTTCTCGCTTAATTGTATGGGTGGTCAAAATGTACCGGTTGGGAACTTACTTTGCTTATGGTTTCATATTTGTTTTTGACGAGGCTTGGTTTCATACAGATTGATTCCCAACCTTCTCACATTGACAGATGATGATGGAAAATTCCAACTTGTCATCTCCTGGAGGCGATAGGTGTAGTGGTACACTAAGAACTTATGGAAATTTTATATTTAGATTTAGTGATGCTCATGTTCTCTTATACAATGACAACATCCTCTCTTTCTCAATTGATGTAGAATGAATGTGGATGTCGATAAATTGTTAAGATGTGTATTATTGTTTAGGCGATCTACTTAGGTACCAATTATAGTTGTGTATTTATTAAATTTGAGTTTTTTATAATTTTTTTAATAATTTTTCTTATTTTACCAAGGAATTTGGCATGGAATACGATCCTCGGTAAAATAATTATTACCAAGGAAATTTACCAAGGAAATCAATTTACAATTGAAGGCTTATTTATCCGAGGAGGAAAATTATTCCTAGCTGATTTCCTTGGTAAAATTTACAAAGGAAAAGTCAACTTTTTTTTGATTAATGAATTGTAAATTACAGGGGCGTATTCGTTGGAAATTTCCTTGGTAAATTTCTAGAATTTGAATTCCTCGACAAAATCACCGAGGCACTAATTGCCAAGGAAAGCTAAGAAGATTGCCAAGGAATTGTTTTCCTTGCTAAACACATTTACCAAGGAATTCTTAAAATTACCAAGGAACCGGTCCATGGTAATGATGAGTTTTTTCTAGTGTAAGCATATACTTGCCAATTAGCATTTTTCATCGAGAACTATGCAAGCAATTGAACATTTTCTTCAAATTTCAATAAACCATCATCATTAGGGAAATGAAATCAAATGTCGAATTCATACCTTAAATAAAATGGCATCCTGATAAGGTATAGATTGAAACAAATCACCGCAACAAATTTCAGATTATGGCTCTCTGGCAAGTTAGCTATCACATGTGGAAGATCAAGCACAGTGCATGTGATGTGAGGGAATGCCTCCAATATGATATTTGCTAACATTCCATTTCCACCGCCTACATCAACTATTGATTTCACCCCCTCAAAAATTTCCTTAGTATCATGGATAATTAAAGTCATCATTGACGTATCACTAGCCGATGCCTCATTGAACACCTGGTTAAATTCTGGGTTCCTATTCGTGAATTCCCACTCCGACATTCCATGAGCAACTTCAAAGGCTGATGACTCATTTCCTCGGAACCACTTGCCCAAGAATTGCCATGGAGTTAAAAAAACTGGATCAAGCAATCCTTGAACCAATGGAGATAAGCAAGGGACCTCATTTTTTAGAAGGAGCCTGGAAGCTGGAGTAAGAATGTAACCTTCTTTTTCTTCTCCTTGATCACTAAATTTTTTTGTTGAAAAGAATTTAGAATGAACTAACGAGCTCATAAGCCTGCGCAGATGATCTGTTTTATTGGTGGGGAGTTTAAGCGATGAAACTAGCTCTTGAGGAGTAATAGGTCGGTTATGAGAGTGTATTATATCTGGTATGCCTAGCTCAACTGCACAACCAAGGGACATGCACAAACTTAAAGATATGGCTATAGATATGACATTGAGCTTGAAATTGCTCAATTGCTCCCTGCCTTTGATTGGGATCCATCTCTTTAATCCTTTGCAGCTACTTGTCTAATTCTCCTTCTTTGGTTCTTTACAACTTAGTCGTTCATTTATACAACATTTACTAGTAATGCGCCCCCCCTCCCCTCGATGCACGTAATGTACATTATTACAAAAAATAAAAAGTTTTTAGTGGCTGCGATGTATGAAAAATAAAAATATAAGATTGTATTTATTCAAATATTATTTTCTAATCATTTACGGCAAGTTCAATGATAGGGATTAAAACCAAATTTTAAAATTTATATAAGAGTATTAGGCTCTCCTGATAAAATATGAAGGTACCAAAATTTGGTTAAGTAGTACTCCCTTCGGACCTATATATAAGAAAAAAATACCAAATTTTGGTGGACTTAAATATAAGCAAAAATCACCATATTAAACTCTACTCACAACTTTCAAGAAGTTTGGTACTAAAAATACCCCTTGTTAATTCTTTTGATTTTCAAGATGTGTGCACATTCCCTATACACAAAGAGCCACTAATTATAAAAGGAGCTATAATGAATTGATGACAATGAGTTAATATTGCATTAATTGTCCTCAGTTTTGAGTGGGATACTTAAAGGTATTTTAGTAAGTATACTTTTGTTTTATATAAAATCAAGACAATTTAACTAATTTAACTTACTTTCTTAATTTGTGTGAAATCGGTTAGTTTTGCTTATATATAGGTCCGGAGGGAGTACCTAGTTTAGCAGTTTCCCAACAATTGCATGTGCGCGGTGGCTTGATTTCTTTCACTTTTGTTAAGTTTGGTGGTCCACATGGGCTTGTTTCATGCAGTGTTCTAAAACTCCCCGCCTAGCTCCGCCTAGGCGGCTAGGCCCCTCTCTACCGCCGCGACTTTCTTAGTCACCGCCTAATCGACCAAGTCGGCATCTACGCCAAACCTTACTGACCTTAATTTATTTTTCTAGCTTTGATTTTGTGGCATGCGGTGACCGGAGAAGGAAGGGGGCGAATTGGAGAAGGAAGGGGTAGTGGTAATGGTGAGGCAGAGAGGGAGGTAATGGGGGGCGAACTGGAGTAAGATTTTTTTTTTGTTTGTAGTTCTAAACTTGGCTGGTTTATTGTACTGGGGTTGTTGAAAATTGAGATTAATGGTAGGTTTGTATATTTTTGTTCATTTTACAAATATAGACAAGTGTTTGATAAAATGAGAAACATAAAAAAAAAATTTGTATTCAATGTGTTTGATCTTTGATGTAAATTATCAAAAGAAAATGGTAATTATGCCTTAATTCTAGGCCCCGATTACGCCCCGACTAGTCCTCTAGGCGCTAGGTGCTAGTATGCTGCCTAGCGGCCGCCTAACGATTTTTAGAACATTGGTTTCATGTCAGAGTGTGTCTTTTTCATAATTTTCTAATTCAAACATTTACTATTTTCAATGTGGTCAAACAAATTTCTGATCCAAACATTAAATAATCAAGCAATTGTTCAAAACAAAAATAAATAAATGTGAGACTACAAATTTAATACTTATGGTTGGAGATGTTGTTATATAGGTATCAAATTTTGGTTTTGATACATCATGAATAGTGATCAACTAGTTTTACACCCGTGCATTTAACGCACGAATATATATATTTTTTAATTAAACTTATCACTCAATAGAAATAAAGAGACAGATTAAAATTAGAAAAGTAAATTAAAGAAAAGTATTGATTGAGGCAACTACTAAAATAAAATTTTATCATTGTATCAATAATATTATAGATTCAACTGAATCATCTTTACACGACATCTTTTGTTTCATTATTAACATTTTTGTTAGCTTTCCATCTTCATCGTTTATCAATTTCTTTAAACCAGAATTGTTGGTTACCTTAAAAACTGCGAAATACAGCTGCCTCTGTCTGAATATTAACTTCTTCATGAAGAGTTATACATGCGACATTGATTGATCTTGTCTTTTGTTATTTGTCATTGTATACGATACTATCAATGAAAATTGTATTCCTTGAAATTTTAAAGACGAACTCATATCTCATGGATACAATGACTTTATTGGAATAAATAATGTGTCTTCAACATTGCTTTCATTTAAAATTTTATTGATTAAATTAAAATATAAGAGACTTTAGTGGTAGGAAATTGTTTAAAGTGGACCAACCCGATTATCACTCATAATATTATCCTTGACTAAAGTAATTAAAAATCTACCAAAGTGGGCCTGAATTTTTTGTTAGATTAAATAATGTTTAATAAAACATGGCCTAAAAGTGTCAATAAACTCAAGTTGCGTTGCTTAAAATGAGTGATGCCCAAATTTGGGATGTGCCTTTGTCCGTGCGTCTTTCCTTCATTAAGGGTATCTTCGTAATTTTTTCTCCAAAAGTGTACTTTAACGATTTAAAACAAATATAGTGAAGTTTTTCGGTTATATTTTCTCCATAGGGGACCGATCCGATTATCAATTTATCATCCGTAAAACAATCTCCAATTAAAACAAGTATTATTTTTTGAACATTTTCTATGTTTTTACCAAATATCTGCAAAAAAAATTTGGTATCTTTTCAAAAGATTTACTGAAGAAGTGAAAATGAATTATTTTTATTTTTCCGAAAATTATTTTTTTAGAAATCTTTTTTCGTGAAACAAACCGAACCGAACTTTCCCGACAAAAAAAAACTCTAAAGCAGGGAAGAGATTTCGACTTTCCCAACAAAACAAAAATTAAAAACCTCAAAAGGATGACAGATGGACTTTCCCGACCAAAAAAAAACATCCAAAGGAGGGAAGATAACAAATTTCCCAACGAAAAAATTTCAAAAAAAAAACTTAAAAGGGAGAAGAGAGATCGAATTTCCCATCAAAATATGTGTTTAAATAAAAAAAAACTCAAAAGGAGGGAAGAGATTGACTTTCCCAACAGGAAAAAAAAACTCAAAGAGAGATTGAATATATAAACAAAAATATTCGAAAACAAAACCTCGAAAGTAGTGATGAGAGTGTCTTTCCCAACAACACCAACAAACAAAAACCTCGAATGTAGTGATGAGAGTGTCTTTCCCAACAACACCAACAAACAAAAAACCTAGAGTAAAACAGCTGAATGGAGTAGGTGGGGGATAGAAAAGGAAGGAGTTTAGACACTCTTTCACGCTACTAGCACAAGGATGGGTTAGTGTGCATAGGGTCAGGGGTAATAATTTTTAGTCGGAAGACGATTGGTTGTACACAAATACCATGCGAAATTATAGTGTTTGGATTGAGGCTTAACGGGTCGGGGTTCGTGCCATTTTTGGCAAAACAATAAGGCACATTAAAAGAGGAGAAAATTATTTTTTTAATCATCGTATTACTACTAGCTATCCGATTTAACCAATCACATTTCATAACTATTAAATTGAAAAATATACTAAACAAGTTGGTAAATTTTGATGCATGCCGTTAACATCTCATCCAATTTCGTAACTGAGATGTTAATATCGACTAATGAAGGGATTTTATAAGGGGTATTTTTATCAATCTTCAAGAAAATATAAAGACAAAAATTAAAAATTAAATGTGGAGATGTCCATCATTATGAGGGGAGTTATCTTTTAATGGAGATGACAAAAATACCCCTCATAAAATCCCTTAGTTAGTCGACATTAACATCTTTGTTACGAAATTGAGTGATATGCTAACGGTACGGACCAAAACCTACTAACTTATTTAGTACATTGGTCAATATGAGAATTATAAAATGTGGTTAGTTAAATCGGGTAGCTGGCAGTAGTATGATGGTCAAAAGATCATTTTCCCTTAAAAAAGGAATAATTACAGGCCGGTCGACTTTCCAAAGTTTTTAGGGTGATAATCGGGGGCGGTCTCATTAAATGAAATTAGAACTGAAAAAGTCCTTAATATTTGTCTTCAACCACTAAATTATATTTTTGATGATAATCAGATTGGAGCTTGCAAAATTGGAACGGTGGTTCTAGGATGCAGGGAATTATGGAAGGCTCGTTGTCGAGCTGTTTTTGATAATATTCCAATGAACGTGCAAGAGATTCTTAAAGAGGTTCGCAATGGTTTAAAAGATATGATGAGTTTGTATAGTCCGAAAGTGGCTTCTAATGTGGTGGGTATTATGGATCTTCACTCTCTTCGGGTCTCCATTAAAGAAGTTAAATTTCGTCGAGGTTGTTGGGTTCGATGGGAACCTCCTGAGATGGGTGCGTAAAAGCTTAATACAGATGGGTCGGCTAGACACAGTTTATGCACGGGGGGTGGTATTATCAGAAATCACCAAGGCAGAATGGTTTGTGCTTTTTCGGTTTCCTATGGCCAAGGTACTAATACTTTTGCGGAGATTGCTGCTCTCGGAGATGGTCTTGTTTTATGTCGGAGATTAGGTTTAGAAAAAGTTTATGTAGAGACTGATTCTCAGGTGGCAGCTCGGGGTTTGGTTGGTTCTCAAAAATTTCCTTGGCAGTTTGAGTATGAACTTTTTTATTGTAAGGAGCTTCTTGGTTGCTATTTCATCCGGCATGTTTATACAGAGGTGATTGGTGTGGCGGATAGGCTCGCGGATATCGCTTACACTGTGTCTCAGTATACTACGTATGATATCATTCCTCAACTTCCGGATACGGTTCGACATGCTTTTAGACAGGATTGTTTGGGTTTATTTAATTTTCGTAAATGATATTGTATTTTATTTTCTGGTAGAGGTAAGGCTCCTTCGCCCTCGCTTTTGTTTTAGTGAGGCGGGTTGTCCCCCTCGTTGTTTATTTTTTCTGTTATTAATAAAATTTCCGGGGTGCCGCCCCTGTTTCCTAAAACAAAAAAAAAATAAAAAAAATAAAAAAAAGCAAACGCACGCATTAAAACCGTCGGCAAACATCAATATCTATACATATATAAAAAGAGAGAAGCTAGTTTTGGAAAGTTTCCACCAAAAATGACTTTTCAAATTTAGAAACACTTCTAATTTATATATAAGTCACTTTTTGCATTGGAAATTGAAAATAGAAAATAGAAAATATCGTTATTATGATTGATTGGATAAATGATTTCAAAACTTCTTCACATTCTTATTTAGTATATTAAGAAAAATATGCAAAGTACAAACATGAGAGATAACAAAACCATGTTTTTTTGTCAATTTTTTTGCATCAATAATATTCAATATCCAGGCTAGGAAAAATAAAGATTGAATAAAACAACGATTTTGAAACTAAATCATATACACACACTTGAAAGTTAAACTAATTCACAGACAATCAATTAATAATAATACAAACTTTAGAAAAGGGACTAGCCAGAATTTATCCCTAAAAAATTGGGTTGATATCGGATTGACCAAATAAATACGATATGATACGATAATTAATAAATACTTTGTCCGTCACGGATAAATATTCCTAGTAAACAAAACACAAGGTTTAAGAAATGTAATTAATGATGAGTTATGAAATATGTTGGGACAATAATATCCATTACGCACATACACACTTTTTAGGATGTGCAATAATGATAGTTTTAACATACTTGGATGTTTGAGCATCTTTTAAGAGGATGGTAGGAGGCTGTGACGCCCCGCTCCTTCGTTATCTCGGTTTGCGTGCTATACTTGCACTTCTTCCTTTCTTGACTGCATGCTTGGTTTGCGAGAGGGTCTAGATGTGTTTTAGAGACCATATTAAGACCAAAACATTATTGAGAGACTTCATATAGTTGTTGACTTGCTAAAGTCACAAGTCGTGACTCAACGATAGTCGGAATGCGACGCGATTGAGGGTTCACTTGCGTTTTGTGTCTGTGACCTTGGTTCGGGTCCTAGACCTCTTTTAGATGGTTTATTAACATGTTTAGATGCATTAGACTTCAAGTTGGAGGTGTTCCTTAAGTCTATCGATGAATTGGAAGTTTTGGAGATAGCGTTCGTCTCTATCGCGTAGTTGGGAATCGAGTCGCGTAATCGTCTCTCCTTTGGGACTCTTATTTCCCTAGTTGTTATTCAACTTCCTATAAGTATTTAAGCTTCTTCTTTAGCCCTTAGACTTGTCTTAAAAGTCTCCTTTCGTTGCTCGTTCGATTGCGAGTTCATTCGCCGCTCCGTTTGTTGCACCCCTTCCCTGGCTTTCGCCCGAGTTGTTTCGAGTTGTTCGGGTGTGTTTTAGACTTGTTTTGAGTTGGGTTAGACCTTAGAATGGTTGCCCATGAGTTTGGGACCATTTAGAACATGTTTGGACCAAGTTTTGGAGGTTCGAGGCCGAGGCGCCCGCCTGGACCTTGAGGCCGCCTCAAGTACGACATTATTGGTCGGACAGGGGCCCCGGTCCGCATGGAGAGGAGTGAGGCACCCGCCTCAACCTGCCGGGATTTTTGCCCTGTTTTGAGTTTGGACGAATTATACCCATTCTACCCTCATTAAACCCCCTCTAAACCCTTCCTAACCTCTCATACTTAACCCTAAACATGTCCTAACATTAGTTGGAAGTTAATTAAGGTTAGATTAGTGATTGATTAATCCTAATCTCTACTAATTGTACTTGGGAAAAGTCTATTGTGCCCTTGTAACGCCCCATAACCTTGCATGTGCATTCTATGCTTGTTTTTATACTTTCTTGGGTGATTGTGAGCTTGTTTACTTGATATATAAACGCCTTAGAATCATTCATAGATCATTCTAGAAGTCCATAACATGCTTAGAATCATATAGACTTGTTTATTGAATCGCCGGTTTAATCGCTTGTAGTTGGCCTTAGCGATTCCTCTCGTTGCTCGTATTTGCTTCTATTTCGACGTACGAAGTGTTCGTTGAGTTCTTGGCTTTATATTCAGGTCTTAATCATGTTGAAACAAGTCTCTTTCATGCCCAAGTTATCCTAGTTTGAATGGTGTTTGATTGTAGTTTGATTCGTTGTTCATTCGTCGTGGTTCGCGCCTTGTTCTATCTTGTTCCTGGAGTTGTTCGGTAAGTGTTTCCCGACTGCTTTTGAGTAGGGTTAGACCTTAGAATGGTTGCCCAAAAGTTTGGGGACCATTTAGATCAAGTTTAGATCAAGTTTTAGACATTCTGAGCCGAGGCGGCCGCATGGAGCCGGTGAGGCGCCCGCCTCAATCAGAGAGCAAATTCAAAATGGACGAACTTGGGAATGGTCTCGGGCCGAGGCGTTGGCCTTGGGTGAGGCGCCCGCCTCACCTGCAGATCTGTTCGGGATTTTTCTTGCCCTGTTTTGAGTTAGGTCGTGAAATGCCTATCCTACCCCCTTTAAACCCCCTCTAAACCCTTCCTAAATACCCACACTTAGTCCTAATCAAGTCCTAACACTAATTAGAGGTTAATCTAGGTTGGATTAGTGCTTGTTAACTTCCTAATCTCTACTAATTGCAAGTGAGAAATACCTCTTGTACCCCTTTTTATTTGGGAGGTATAAATACCAAGCCTTGACCAAATTTTCTGAAAACTCTTCATTTGTTCATCCTACTTCTACAAGTTAGAGAGAGAGAGAGTTGGGGGCTTGAGTTTTGAGCCCTAGCTTCACCTTCTTCCTCCGATCCCCAAGGATTCCACCGTTCGATCGCCGCCAAACTTCGGATTCTCGACGGGTGAGACGAAAGGAACGACTTCACCGTTTAGATTTGGATTCTCTTGAGTTTTCACTCAAGCTAGGTAAGTTACTCTTCTTCATTTTAGTTCTCATTGACCCTAAGGAAACAAAGTTTATGATGTGTGAGGTCAATGAGGACACATAATTGCTCCCTATGCTCTTCATTTGAAATTTTAAATGTATGATTTTGATAGAAGCATGTCTAGGTGAATTTCTTGCCTTTGGGAGTTTAAATTACTCTTTTATTATGTTAATTGAGGTCTTGAACATGTTAGAAATATGTGTTATGTTTGTTGATGGAAGTATTGTCATTATTTGGGAATGCCCTAAATTATGCCTATGTGATATATATAAAAATGGTTAAGTGTTGTATCCTTCACATTGGACTATATAGGAACATGAATTACATTAAATTGTTTTGGGTGAAATTATATCCTTGTTGAACCTAGAATTGACCTAGGTTGGGTTATGAAGCACATAGCTTCAATTTCTCTAAATTTGGGAATTTAGAGCAAAGACTCAACGAGTCGACTCTAGGAATATTTGAATGTGTTGAACTCTAGTTTCAATCCCTACAGTTTGGACACCGTTTGACTTGGTTTACTCAAGTATGAGCTTGGTTGATTGTTTATAACAAGTTGTTGTGAAAGATTGGTTTTGTGCAATTTAATTGCCTTGATATGATTTTATAGTAGAGATTAATACCCTACTTGGTTGGTCGAGTTCGCTCTTGTCGAATTCGGTCCTTAATTGGTTTAAAGTCAAGTAAATATCTACTTGTGCATTGCATTGAGTCCAGCTGGCATTATATGGTTTGTTTATCAAGTCAGGGTGGGACGATGCATCGCCTTCACGAATTATGGGATTCGTGCTCGCTATGGATCGCCGCACCTGACTCCACACACCCTCCACCGTGGCAGGGGGGAAGTAGCCCCTTGTCAGACGCTTAAGTGCCGCATTGGCTTGCTATTGAGATCGAGTAGCACTCGACGATAGTCGATGAATTCACATAACATCGATGGCACGAACCAGTAACAGAATGTTTTGCAGGAGCTACGAAGCGGCCGTGACTATCATATCCTACTTGTATGATTTACTTTACGCACTTATGTGAATAAGGTGCTAAGTGTTAAATGATGATAAAATGCCATAATTGTGATAAATGTCATGCTATAACATGAACATGCATATTTTGGTAACTTACTAAGTCTTTCGACTTACCCTATTTGTTTGCTTTGTTTTCCTTAGATCAAAGCCGAGGAGACGTCCCACGCTAGTTTCACGTACGCTTGGACGTTGTGAGCGAGGTTGCTCTTTGGACTTTAATTGATTAATCTTTTATTTTGGAAAGGACGTTGGGAAGCAAGTCATGTAGACTTGGCTTGGGGTTGTATGTTGTAGTAACTTAAATATTTGGTACTTGTAATTCTTTTGGTATGCCGACTTTATGTCGAGCTTGTTTATATGTTGTTGGTTCATCACAGTTTCTTCCGCTAAAGCTCGTTAAAGTGTTATTATTGTTGTTGTCTCCGGCATGTTGTGGCCGTTGAGTTTTTTATAAGCATGTGTTTAACTTGATTATTTGGACGGCGCGATTCGGGATCTCGCATTGGGGTCCGGGTCGGGCTGTCACAGTTGGTATCAGAGCTATAGGTTAGCTGTCGGCCAGGATAGGTTCCATGGCCTAGGTGGGTTGGTTATTTGTGTGATGATTCTAACGTCGAGTGAATTCTTGTAGGAGTTCGATGGATAATCCTAGGAATGGAAATGGCCGCGTAGAGGTAGGCCCTGTGAGAGGTCCCCGAACCTCGGTTGAGGTACCGCCGCAGTAATCCGTGGGTCCGGATATGGCAGAGTTACACCGTATGTTGTTAGCTTTTCTGGCTGGGGCAGGCCAGGGAGGTCAGGCAGGAGGAGCAGTACCACCACCACCTCCACCACCAAGACCGAGGACTGATAACACTCTCCTAGAGAGATTCCTTAAGTTGAAGCCTAGTGCATTTCTTGGGGAGCCAAACCCTAAGGAGGCTGAGTTGTGGATGGAAGAGATGATCAAGATACTATCTATGTTGGAGTGTACCGACGAAGAGAAAGTCGACTAGCGACGTTAAGTTTAAGGGAGCCGCCGAACATTGGTGGAATGTATTGAAGGAAAGTTGGGAGATGCAACAAGTCCCAATCACTTGGGCTAATTTTCGTGAGGGAATTTAAGGAGGAATACGCACGGATGTGGTTCGCAACCAAAGGGAGAAAGAATTCTATAATCTTGAGCAAGGTACCATGATCGTGGCGGAGATTCTCGCGAAGTTCACCGAGTGAGCCGTTATTGCACGTATTTGATCCCTACAGAGGCTCGGAGAACACATAAGTTTGTTAAGGGGTTGAGGACTGAATTTAGGAAGCAGATTCTAGCACTTAAGCTCACCGATTATCGGACTGCAGTTGATAGAGCTTATGAGGTTGAGCAAGACATTGATGAACACCGAGTCAAGAATAATGCTAGTAGTGCACCCATCAGCTACTCGAGAACACTAATCGTGGAAATAATTCGGGAAATGTAAGGGATACCAAGGGAACCGCGATAGGAGAGGTGGAGGCCAAGGTAGGCCACTGTGTGGAAGTGGCAACAACACTTCTTCTACTCGGGGCAAGAAGGGTCTCGCAATGAGACTATGATTTGTCTGCTCGCCGTAAGTCGGGCACACAGCTGATAGGTGCTGGGCAAAGACTGGGAAGTGTTACATTTGTGGAGATGGGACTCACATGAAGAGAGATTGTCCCAAGTTCAAGGCTAGTCAGTCAGGTGGCGCCGGGCAGCAGTCTGGGGCTAAGAGAGATGTGGATGGTAAACCGAAGGTTCAGGGCCGTGTGTTTGCGCTTGATCAGCGCGAGGTTCAGGGGTCTACGGCAGTGATAGGAGGTACTCTTTCTATATTTGATCATAAGGCTCGAATTCTCATAGATCCGTGGTCTTCGTGATTCTTATGTTGCTTCGCACTTTGTTGAGAATCTTTGCGTGTTGCCTCAATCTTTGCCATACTTGCTTGAAGTGTCTACCCCGCTCGGGGAGTATATGCTCGCGTCTGAAGTGTTTAGATCTTGTGATGTTTTGGTGGGTGACCACACTTTGCATGCGGACTTGGTAGTTCTCCCTATACGTGATTTTGATGTGATTCTTGGCATGGACTGGTTATGTGCTTATCATGCTATAGTTGACTGCCATAGGAAGAGGGTTACTTTTTATATGCCGGGTGTGCCTGAATTTACTTTTGTGGGTGATCAAGCGTCGAGTGACTTGCATTTCATTTCTGCGCTAAGGGCTAGAAAATTGTTATCTCAAGGGTGTACGGGTTATCTTGCCTGCGTTGTTGATAAGAAGAGGGCTTCGCCGAATTTAGAGGAGGTTCCGGTAGTATGTGAGTTTCCCGATGTGTTTTCTACCGATCATGCTATGCCGCCCGATAGAGAACTAGAGTTTTGTATTGAGCTTATTCCGGGGACTTCACCGATTTCTAAGGCAATCCGATAGGATGGCGCCATGAGCTTAGAGAGTTGAAAACTCAGTTGCAGGAACTTCTAGAGATTGGTTTTGTTAAACCAAGTGTGTCGCCTTGGGGCGCACCGGTCTTGTTTGTGAGGAAGAAGGATGGGAGTTTGCGGTTATGCATAGATTACCGAGAATTGAATAAGGTGACCATTAAGAATAAGTATCCTCTACCCCACATTGATGATCTTTTTGACCAATTGCAAGGGTCTATCGTCTATTCTAAGCTTGATTTGCGATGGGGTTACTATCAACTGAAGGTTAGAGAGGAAGACATTCCGAAGACAGCTTTTCGCACTAGGTATGGGCATTTTGAATTCGTGGTGATGCCGTTTGGGTTGACGAATGCGCCAGCGGTGTTTATGGATTTGATGAACCGTGTCTTTCACAGTTATCTTGATTGCTTCGTTGTAGTCTTCATTGATGATATCTTAGTGTATTCGAAATCTCGGGAGGAGCATGAGAAACACTTGAGGATTGTCTTGTCTATTCTTCGAGAGAAGCAGCTTTATGCGAAGTTTAGCAAATGTGCCTTTTGGCTTGAGGAAGTGTCCTTTTTGGGGCATATCATTTCTAGCGCCGGAGTAGCCGTTGATCCTTCTAAGGTTGAAGCGGTGACGAATTGGAAGAGACCTAGTTCGGTTACCGAGATTCGGAGTTTCTTGGGTCTAGCGGGTTATTACCGGAGGTTTATTGAGGGATTTTCTCGGATTGTGACTCCTATGACGAGATTGACGCAGAAGAATGTGCCTTTTGTTTGGAGCGAGAAATGTGAAGTTAGTTTCCAAGAGCTTAAGAAGCGGTTGACGTCGGCACCTATTTTGGCTTTGCCTAGTGGAGGAGATAATTTTGTGATATACAGCGATGCTTCCAAGGAAGGTTTGGGTTGTGTTTTGATGCAGAATGGAAGGGTGATAGTCTATGCATCGAGGAAGTTGTCTATCCATGAACAGAATTACCCGACACACGATATGGAGTTGGCTGCGATTATTTTCGCGTTGCATAAGTGGAAACACTACTTGTATGGGGCTAAATTTGAGATCTTCACCGACCACAAAAGTTTGAAGTACTTGTTTTCCCAAAAGGAGTTGAACATGAGGCAAAGAAGATGGATGGAGAAACTAAAAGACCACGATTGCACTATTTTATATCATCCGGGGAAGGCGAATGTAGTAGCGGACGCTTTGAGCAGGAAGGTTCACATGTCGTGTATGATGGTTAGAGAATGGAAGATGTTGGAGGACTTGCGAGATTGGGGTCCTAGTGTTTTTGATAGAGGTGTGATTTTCGCAAATGTTCGGTGCTATACTGCTTTTTATTTGGGAAGATTAAAGAAGCGCAAAGCAAGAGATGATCCGAATTGAAGAGAATCATTGATGGGTTGGCTGAAAATGTATCGCCTGATTTTGTGATTAATAGTGAGGGTGCTTTGACATTTCGAGGTCGAATTTGTGTTCCTTCTAATGATGACTTGAAGAAGTTGGTTCTTGATGAGGCTCATAAATCAAGGTATACCATTCACCCGGGGAGCACGAAGATGTACTTAGACTTGAAAAGACAATTTTGGTGGAAAGGCATGAAGAGGGAAATTGCGGAGTATGTGTCAAGGTGTTTGACTTGTCAGCAGGTTAAAGCTGAGCATCAGAGACCTGCGGGACTTCTACAACCACTTGAGATTCCCGAGTGGAAATGGGAGTTTATTACCATGGATTTCGTGATGTGATTATCACAAGACGCGCGAGAGGTTTTAATGCGATTTGGGTTATAGTCGGCAATTGACTAAGTCTCGCACATTTTATTCACGTCGCGATCACTTATTCGTTGACTTCGGTTAGCGCTTTGTATATCCGGAGATCGTGAGACCATGGCGTACTGTTAGTATTGTGTCGATAGAATCCGAGTTCACATCGATTTTGGCAAGCGTTGCGGGGAAGCTTTGGGGACTAAATTAGACTTGATGCAGCTTTTCATCCACAAGCGGATGGTCGGTCAGAAGCGATTGATTCAGATTTTTGGAGGATATCTTTGCGAGCTTGTGAAGTGGATTTCAAGGAAAGTTTGGATTCTCACTTACCTTTAGCCGAGTTTGCGTATAATAACAGCTACCGGTCAGTATCTTTTTTTTTTTTTGGCAAGGGCGGCACCTGCGGATTATATAAAAGGAGAAAAGGATACAAACGAGAGGGGGACAACCAGTCTTACCCAAAAGACGGGGGGACAAAGGAGCCTGACCTCTTAAACCAGAAGCAAACTAAAACAGCTAACAAATAGAAA
The DNA here is from genome assembly GCA_013146195.2 of Codonopsis lanceolata. Lineage (NCBI taxonomy): Eukaryota > Viridiplantae > Streptophyta > Magnoliopsida > Asterales > Campanulaceae > Codonopsis > Codonopsis lanceolata. The sequence continues at coordinate 36,245,637 of CM028382.1, forward strand.
AGATCACAAGCTACATTACGCCTTACGGAAATTGTAAAACCTATAGCATCATGAGCGCTTTCCCGACACGACGGCAATTGATATATCTGTTAAATTCACTGGAGACCAGTTATGAGCAAAGATTGGCAAGACGATCGGCCACTAAATTTTCTCTCCGATAAATATGCTCTAGAATAAAATTACCCATCAAAGAGACACACTGACGATACTCGTAAGTATATTGCCAAGGGCAATTATATCTTCCTTGAATAGCAGAGACTACAACCAAAGAGTCTGATTCAACCACCACATTTGTTAAGTGCAGTTTGTGACATAACTGAAGCCCATCCCGCAGAGCCATAAATTCAGCCTTAGTATTAGTTCCCTGACCATAAGAGTGCAAAAACCCGGCTATAAAGTGCCCAGTCGAGTCTCTAATCACCCCACCCCCCGTAGCTAGACCACCAACCGAAGAGCCGTCTATGTTGAGCTTAAAACCAGAATTTTTAGGAGCGCACCATCTCAGCCATAAACCTTTCTTAATCTTAGGCTGTAAAACCGATAAATCCAACATTTGAAGGCTACGCAATCCCCTAGAAGTCGGAGATGATTTGGGATGAAAGAGTTGCATACTATTGCGCAGCCCATGCAGAATCCGAATATAAGCCTTGGCAACATCCATGGGCTGGTTGTCATAAACTGCACAGCATCTCTCTGTCCAAATCGCCCAGCAAGAAAATATCTGATACAAGCAATCGAGCTGCTCCTAAGCGAGTTCGCATTGCAGGCTCCTTCTAACCAGATCTGAAAAAGGTGATTTATAGAAGAATATCTATCAATCTTGTTAAAAGGTAAAGCTAACCGGCTCCACAAATCATGAGCAAACTCTGAATCCAGAAAAAGGTGATTAAGCGATTCCCTCTCATGGTTTATCTTACAGCAAACGCAACGAGAAACGATCGGTACACACCGAGAATGAAGACGGAGGTCGACCGGAACTGCCCCGAACATAAGCTTCCATCCGAACCCACTAATCTTGGTGGGAATCCAATCCTTCCAAATTTTCTTGGCCCAAAAAAGAATGTCACTTCGCTGCCTGATATGGTCCCAATAAGTTTTGGCATCAAAATCCCCATTAGTTGTTAAACTAAAAACTAACTTATCCGGAGTATCATCTTGTAGTTGCACTTGCTGAATCTTGTCATGAAACTGATAAGGAACAACCTGTAACATCGAAGGCAGCTGATCAAAGGCCTGCTTAACAGATAAGTTCATATCAATAGGACGTGGGCCTTCAAGTCGAACACCTAACCAATTGTCGTTCCAAAACGAAACATTCCCCCTGCCCAGCATCCATTGACTGAGATCCATGATGTCGCCAATATGAGAATAAACCGATCGCCAAACGTGTGTCGCACCAACTGACACAATATATCCATGCACAGTTTTATATTTGGAACCGATGAATCGAGCCCATAAACTCTTGCCAACAAGGACACTCCAAGCGAGTTTAGCTTGAAGAGCATTCCGAACTTGAACAAGACTGCGAAGACCCAGGCCGCCTTCACATGTCGGTCTGCAGATATTGCGCCAAGAGACCCAATGAATTCGACTATCACCTGAACTACCCCAAAGGAAATTTGCCATAGCCATTTCAATACGATTAAGAAGCATTAGGGACCTTAATAGGCGCCAAAGAGTATATGGGTATGCTACATAAAAGCCGACTTGAGAAGAACTATTCTGCCACCGAAAGATAAGAGCCTCGATTTCCAACCCTCTATCTTCCTCTTGACCCTGAATTCCAAATCTTCAAAATAACTGCGTTTAACCCGTCCCCGAAACAAGGGGAGACCCAAATATTTCATGGGGAAAGAGTGATGCTTACAACCCGACCAATTTGCAATGCGATTAATCTTAGCTCGAGAGAACCAAGAAGGGGTATAAAAGCCACTTTTCTGCAAATTTATACTCTGGCCAGAAGATTGCTCATATATATTGAACAGCCGCTTCAAATGAACAATGGTTTGCTTCCCCGCATTACTGAATACAATCATGTCATCGGCGTATAAAAGATGCGTTATAAGCATATTACCCCGACCATGAAAGTAAGGAACCAATCGACCCTCCAAAAAACTCTTATTAAGCGCACGAGAGAATATTTCCTGGGCAAGAATAAAAAGGAGAGGCGATAAAGGATCACCTTGCCTCACTCCGCGAGACGATTGAAAGAAACCATGGCTGGAGCCATTAATTCTGATCGAGTACCATATATTATTAACCAATCGAGCTACCATATCACAGCATCTATCATCAAATCCAAAAGCACGAAAGGATCGAAGGAGAAAGGGCCATTCTAGCCGATCGTACGCCTTGGACATATCGAATTTAAAAGCAATATTACCCCCCCGCACTTTCTTATCCATCCGACCAATTAACTCGTGAGCAAGAGCAATATTTTCATGAATAGCCCTCCCTTGAACAAACCCCGACTGCTCAGGAGAAATTATACGTGGTAACAGCCCTGCCAACCGTTTCGCAACTACTTTTGAAATAATCTTACAAGAGAAATTGCATAAACTTATAGGACGGAAATCCCCAAAACTCGTTGGATCATTTACTTTCGGAAGTAAAACCATAACTGTAGCTGATAAGCCTTGAGGAAGAGAAGTGCCGCGAAAAAAATCCTGAACAGCCTCCACTACATCGTTCTTAACGATAGACCAACATCCTTGAAAAAAATGTCCCGTAAACCCATCCGGTCCTGGAGCACTATCGGCATTAAGATCACAGATGGCATCCCAAATTTCTTCCGGCGATGGCACCATAGACAGCATGTGATTATCCTGTCTATCAATACATTCCTCTATTCCATCAAATAAAGTAACCTGATCAACTGGAGAAGAGGTAGTTAAGAGATTCGAGAAAAAGGACGTGGCAAGATCACCTAAGACATTATTGTCGACACCACGAGCCGATCCGAAGTTTAATACGAACCTTATTATGGGCATATCTCTCCTTAATCGATGCATGAAAAAAAGAAGTATTTCTGTCACCATCATGAAGCCACTTTTCTCTCGATTTCTGTTGCACAAGATCTTCCTCCCAGCGCAGTAATTGGTCCATCTCCAGTCTGTGCGATCGAAGCTGTTCATTCACTGTATCATCCCATCCGAACTGAAGTTGAAATTCGAGGCGGATAATGCTATCTTGAGTACTACAGATCTTCTTATGCACATGCCCAAAAACCGACCAATTCCAAGACTTTAGTTCTTTGCGAAGATACATCAGTTTTTTATGAAGAAGCACCATAGGAGATCCCATAAAACCAGCGACAGGTCTGTTCCATTGTCGCATAACAAAGGGAAGAAAATCTTTATGTTCGACCACATGCTTGAAATCAAGACTCCCTTCGGCTTTTGAAACAACTGAAAATCAATCAGAAGAGGAGAGTGATCAGAATACATACAACACAAATGTGAAACGCGCAAAGCGGGTAACGATGACTTAAAAAGACCATTCAAGAGAACCCTATCCAACCGCTCCCATATCCTTCCTCGGCCTTGATGACCATTGCACCATGTATATTTACTGCCCTCAAAGCCCGCATCCACAAGCCCCGCTTGCATCATAAAATTCGAGAAATCATCCATACTATTGAAGTCATGACCAATCCCCCCCAATTTTTCTGAAGAGTGAACAATAGTATTAAAATCGCCTCCTAAAAACCAAGGTTCTGCAGTGATTCTAGAAATATCCAACAGCTGACTCCAAAGCTCCTTTCGCTCTACTCTAGTGCACTTAGCATAAACAAAGGTGGCTAGAATAGAAGGAAAATTATCCCCTGATAAATGAACTGTAACATGCTGATTTGCTGCTCGAAATAACCTAACAGAAATCTCATCTGACCATAAAATCCATATATGCTTATTAACAGGGCTATTATGCAAAGAATGGCGATAATTTAATTTCTTAGCAACATTAACAATGCGATCCCCCGCAATTTTCGGTTCTAAAAGAACTACCAAAAAAGGAGAATATTGACGACGAATATTCTTTAAGTAAGATATGGTCTGTTTATTGCCCACACCACGTGCATTCCATATGAATATTGACATAAAAACAATTAAGAAGAAGGTGTTGGAGCTTTTGTAGAAGCTCTAGTATGTCTTTTAGAGACTTGAACTTTCTTCAGTCCTTTAACCTTTTTGGCCTTTTTAGTTGCTTTGCGACATTCTTGTCGAAACCCCTCCGTCGACGAATCAGACTTTGGAAAATCGTGGATGTCATTCATAGAAGGCGATCCGTAAGCTTTTCTTTTGCCACCTTGACCTTCGGACTAGCTGATTTTGACAAATGATGTTCATCCAATTCACCCACTTCCCGATCTGCTAAGTCATGCAGAGATGCAAACGCATTACTTAAAAAAGGTGCCCGTTCCTTTTTGTCTCCTGTAAAATCTTCCAAAGTGTCTTGGTTACCGACAACATTCTCCTTAACATTATCCTTCTCCTTTCCATCCGCCATCGCATACGACTCTGAAGATACCCCAGTCGAAGAAACCGTAGCCCTAGGACACTCCTTACTCTGATTCAATTGATCAGGTTGAACCTCCTCCAAAATAACATTGGTGCAGCTAGGCCGGGAATCTGATTACGCCGTGCGCTCGGATGATACCTTTTCCAAAACAATCTTGGTTTGGCTAGGTTGAGAAGTCTTTCCATCCTCTTGAACTTTAGAAATTCCGCCTTTAAATTCGTATCATCGCTATATCAATAACCGGGATCACAACTCTTCCCTTGAGAGTTCTTGGCATGAGATACTGAGGCTGCTTCTACTCGTTTGCCAACAGGTTTCCATGTAGTCTGCGGTCCTTCCTTCATGTTAGGAATTGATTGATCCTTAGCAACATCCTTAGTATTCTCTTGAGCGTTAGCATCGTGACCATTTTTGAATCCAGGAGTCTTAGGAACAAACCGATTTTTCTTACGACATTCCTGCACAACATGTCCCAATAATCCACAACCCGTACAATACGCAATATTGCCTTCAAATTCAATAGGCTGCCAAAAACCCTGATCCTTTGACGTCCCAATCCATATGCGATCTGGAAGAGTTTCTGAAACATCCATCTCGATACAGATACGGGCATACATGGGGTGCGATAAGGAGAGGGTTGTGTCATCGACACGAAGAAACTGTCCCAGAGAGTTCCCTATCCTATTAAGGTAGGAGGCATTAAAAAAAGATAGCGGAAGATGATGCAGTCGAGCCCACACAGCAACCCTAGGATTGTCTCTCTTGAAACCGAAATCGGGTGTCCACCGAAACGATCGATACATGCAACTCTCGATCATGTGCGATTCCTTGGACAAGGCTCGTGTTAAATCCTCCTTGGACGCCAAATGAACCATAATATGCCGTGGATCAAGCAAACCTACCACCGCGGGGCCAATGAGTTTCCAAGACTTGGATATATGATTTTTGATAACCTGAAGCGATGGTCGACCCGACGAGAATTTCAATACAATAGTGTTCTCAAACTGATGTTCTGCCGCCTCAATTTCCAACGGGGTAAATAAACAAGCGGGCTCATTGAGGATCTTGGAAGGAGGGCGGGGAGGCAAGGCGATAGGAGGGAGAACATTAACTCGGTTAGGTTGAACACAACTTGGACCAGCCGCTGGCTTAGAAGCCGCTGCTGCATAAGAGATCGGATTTTTAGGTGCGGATTGGGACGTATCATTCACTGCAGCATGAGGCGTAGCACCAGATCCGACTGTTGTCTTACCAGGCCCATCCGGCGGCTTAGCAGCCGGATCCATGCAAGAAGCCGAAACCCTAACGAGGGAAGAAGGAACAAACCCTAGAGAGAGAAAGTCTCAAACCCTAGACGTAGTTGCTAATTGGGCTTATCACCAGTCGAGTATCAAGATGGCGCCGTATGAAGCTTTGTATGGGCGTAAGTGTAGATCGCCAATTTGTTGGGATGAAGTTGGAGAGGCTAAACTTTGGGGTTCCGAGTTAGTACAACAGTCGGTTGAGAGCGTGAAGTTGATTAGAGATCGTTTGCGCACCGCTCAAAGTCGACAAAAGAGTTACGCGGACAATCGAAGACGGGATCTTGAGTTCCAAGTTGGTGATTACGTGTTCTTGAAGGTGACACCGAGGAGAGGTACGAAGAGATTTGGCAAGAAAGGGAAGCTTACACCGAGGTACATTGGCCCATTCGAGATTCTTGAGAGAGTTGGATCTTTAGCGTATCGCATTGCATTGCCACCGTCACTTTCGGAGACTCATAATGTGTTCCATGTTTCCATGTTGCGAAAGTACTTGAAAGATGATACCCATGTACTCGAGTATGAAGAGATCACGTTTGAGCCGGATATGTCATACGTTGAAAAACCCGTGAAGATTTTGGATACCAAAGAGCAAATTTTACGAACCAAGAGAATTCCCTTAGTTAAAGTTCTTTGGAGAAACCACAACATTGAAGAAGCGACTTGGGAGACGGAAGCGGAGATGCGCGAGAAGCATCCACATTTGTTTGATGAACTTGGTAAGAATTTAGGGACTAAATTCCTAAAGAGAGGAGAGTGTAACGCCCGTAACCTTGCATGCAGCCTGCATCTATGCTTGTTTTTATACTTTCTTGGGTGATTGTGAGCTTGTTTACTTGATATATAAACGTCTTAGAATCATTCATAGATCATTCTAGAAGTCCATAACATGCTTAGAATCATATAGACTTGTTTATTGAATCGCCGGTTTAATCGCGTTGTAGTTGGCCTTAGCGATTCCTCTCGTTGCTCGTATTTGCTTCTATTTCGACGTACGAAGTGTTCGTTGAGTTCTTGGCTTTCTATTCAGGTCTTAATCATATTGAAACAAGTCTCTTTCATGCCCAAGTTATCCTAGTTTGAATGGTGTTTGATTGTAGTTTGATTCGTTGTTCATTCGTCGCGTGGTTCGCGCCTTGTTCTATCTTGTTCCTGAGTTGTTCGGGTGTGTTTCCGACTCGTTTTGAGTAGGGTTAGACCTTAGAATGGTTGCCCAAAGTTTGGGACCATTTAGATCAAGTTTAGATCAAGTTTTAGACATTAGGAGCCGGCGCAGATGGTGAGGCGCCCGCCTCAACTAGAGAGCAAATTCAAAATGGGTGAACTTGGGAATGGTCTCGGGGTTGAGGCCCATGAGCCTGGGTGAGGCGCCTCACTGCTGAGATCTGCTACGGATTTCTTGCCCTGTTTTGAGTTAGGTCGTGAAATGCCTATCCTACCCCCTTTAAACCCCCTCTAAACCCTTCCTAAATACCCACACTTAGTCCTAATCAAGTCCTAACACTAATTAGAGGTTAATCTAGGTTGGATTAGTGCTTGTTAACTTCCTAATCTCTACTAATTGCAAGTGAGAAATACCTCTTGTACCCCTTTTTATTTGGGAGGTATAAATACCAAGCCTTGACCAAATTTTCTGAAAACTCTTCATTTGTTCATCCTACTTCTACAAGTTAGAGAGAGAGTTGGGGGCTTGAGTTTTGAGCCCTAGCTTCACCTTCTTCCTCCGATCCCCAAGGATTCCACCGTTCGATCGCCGCCAAACGGATTCTCGACGGGTGAGACGAAAGAGCGACTTCACCGTTTAGATTTGGATTCTCTTGAGTTTTCACTCAAGCTAGGTAAGTTACTCTTCTTCATTTTAGTTCTCATTGACCCTAAGGAAACAAAGTTTATGATGTGTGAGGTCAATGAGGACACATAATTGCTCCCTATGCTCTTCATTTGAAATTTTAAATGTATGATTTTGATAGAAGCATGACTAGGTGAATTTCTTGCCTTTGGGAGTTTAAATTACTCTTTTATTATGTTAATTGAGGTCTTGAACGTGTTAGAAATATGTGTTATGTTTGTTGATGGAAGTATTGTCATTATTTGGGAATGCCTAAATTATGCCTATGTGATATATATAAAAATGGTTAAGTGTTGTATCCTTCACATTGGACTATATAGGAACATGAATTACATTAAATTGTTTTGGGTGAAATTATATCCTTGTTGAACCTAGAATTGACCTAGGTTGGGTTATGAAGCACATAGCTTCAATTTCTCCAAATTTGGGAATTTAGAGCAAAGACTCAACGGAATTCGACTCTAGGGAATATTTGAATGTGTTGAACTCTAGTTTCAATCCCTCACAGTTTGGACACCGTTTGACTTGGTTTACTCAAGTATGAGCTTGGTTGATTGTTTATAACAAGTTGTTGTGAAAGATTGGTTTTGTGCAATTTAATTGCCTTGATATGATTTTATAGTAGAGAGATTAATACCCTACTTGGTTGGTCGAGTTCGCTCTTGTCGAATCGGTCCTTAATTGGTTTAAGTCAAGTAAATATCTACTTGTGCATTGCATTGAGTCCAGTTGGCATTATATGGTTTGTTTATCAAGTCGTGGGGACGATGCATCGCCTTCACGTTATGGGATTCGTGCTCGCTATGGATCGCCGCACGGGACTCCACACACCCCCCACCGTGGGCGCAGTGGGGAAGTAGCCCCTTTGCCGTATCGGTTAAGTGCCGCATTGGCTTGCTATTGAGATAGGTACTTTCGGCGATAGTCGATGAATTCACATAACATCGATGGCACGAACCGGTATGTAAATGTTTTGCGGGGAACTCTGGCGTGACTATCATATCCTACTTGTATGATTTACTTTACGCACTTATGAATAAGGTGCTAAGTGTTAAATGATGATAAAATGCCATAATTGTGATAAATGTCATGCTATAACATGAACATGCATATTTTGGTAACTTACTAAGTCTTCGACTTACCCTATTTGTTTGCTTTGTTTCCTTAGATCAAAGCGGGAGACGCCCACGCTAGTTTCACATGCGCTTGGGCGCTGTGCGAGTTGCTCTTTTGGACTTTAATTGATTAATCTTTTATTTTGGAAAGGACGTTGGGAAGCAAGTCGTAGACTTGGCTTGGGGTTGTATGTTGTAGTAACTTAAATATTTGGTACTTGTAATTCTTTTTGGTATGCCGACTTTATGTCGAGCTTGTTTATATGTTGTTGGTTCATCACAGTTTCTTCCGCTAAAGCTCGTTAAAGTGTTATTATTGTTGTTGTCTCCCGCATGTTGTGGCCGTTGAGTTTTTTATAAGCATGTGTTTAACTTGATTATTTGGGACTCGCGATTGAGGTCGGGGTCATTTGGTGTGCCACTGTTGTTGAGAAGTATAAATAGCCTAACCCTTCACCAATTCAGCCAAAATCCTCTTCATTTCTCTTCCACAAACCGTGAGTTAGAGGGAGACTCCATGGGAGACTCTTGAGCCCTAGCTTCTTCTCTCTTCGATCCAAGGCGATCCACCCACCCGATTGCCTTCAAACTTGAATCTTGAAGCCCTCGGCAGAGTAGAACAACTTCACCGATCGAGTTTGTGTTCTCTTGAGTTTCACTCAAGCTAGGTAAGTTACTTCCTTTTGATTTTTGGTTCATTGGCCCTAAGGAAGACAATCTATATGCTATTTGTGGGCAATGAACACTTGTCTTATGTTTGCCCAATTTTGAGGATTTTGGAAGTATGAATTTGTTAGGATTATTTGTAGATGACTACTATGATTGTTGATGTATATGTTTATCCTTCATCTTGTGATTCTAGGCTTGTGAGCATGCTAGAAATCATGTTTACATTTTATTTGGGTTTATGTAAGAAAGTATGCCTATGGTTGGGGCTTTTGGATATGTGAACTCTCTATATTTCTATTTTTTTTTTTTTTGTAATAAAATCAGATAAGCCCCAACAATACCTCGATTAGTTTACAAGCGAGCAAAATTGTAGATTTTGATT
>CM028382.1:36255570-36286635 GCA_013146195.2 Codonopsis lanceolata
AATCCCAAGACGAAATCCCAAGGTCGCCGGAAGACAAATAACAACAAACAAGTAGCAAATAATGGGTAGGGCCATAACGGCGATACGCCAACAACTCAAAACATATGCGAAGCAAATAAAATAACAGGCGCCCGAGCTAACAAGCTCAAACTAAAACAACCAAAGAGATAATTAATCTCGGTCCAAAATTCGATCGCGTGTCGCAACATTGCACGAGGACAAACTCCCTGTTATGCAATTCAAATATAGCATAATATAAACCAAGTCATCGGCGAAGCTACGGCCGGAACCCAACATTAAACTAAGTCTAAGACTCTAGTCTAACAACTCAACGGCTAAAAACATGCCGGAGAACAAACATAATATTTAACTAGCAATGCAACATGCTAAACATAATCACCAATTAACCAAGCCGACTAAAACCAACCGGCTACCAACAACATAAGTACTAACAATTATAAGTACTAACAACAAGAAAACATATGGAGATATAACCATAAATATACATCAAGCACGACTTCTACTTGTCGGCTACCAAAAGAATAGGCTAACAACACAATTACAATATTACAATCACATTAAGGTTTGCTACCCAATCATGAAGTTTACATAACTTCATCTTCCCAACGACCTCACCAAAAACAAAATAAACATCTAAGTAGCAACCTTGCCAAAAGAATTCCTTGCCAACGTAACCTTCTCGATTTACTTGGATCCGCCGACGGCTCGGATCTAGGAAAACAACCAACAAATAAAAGTAAGTCACAATGACTTAGTAAGTTACTAACCATAACTTCCTACCATGGCATAATGCTCAATCATAAATTATATCATGCTATCGTCATGAAATAACCTTATATAAATCATGTTATGGCATCCATGCTCAACATTAAATAAATATGTTATCATTAAAGTATAACATCTCATCATAAATCCATGTCAAGGCATATTAGTCTTAACAATAATGATTTATACCTTTGGCATAAAACAACATTCCAATAATGTTCATGTGATAGCATATGCTTAACAACATTAATCAATATGTTATCTATCAAGTATAACATGTAAGAAACCAAAAACCATCATATCATATCCAATTCACTAAGCACGTTATTCACTTAAGCACTTGTGAAACAATTCATATAAGGGATATGATACCATTACCCAAATTCCTCCGCTGCGTCGCTCCCGCAAAAACACGTGCAAAACCCTTTATGCCCTCGATATCCTCTCAGATATCGACGCCCCGAGACATCCGCCGAGTTCCATAGTTATCAAAGTCATGTGTATTACTACAACTAAGATAAACTACTTCCCCACCGTGGCCATCGATGGAGGGGTGTGCAACCGGCACGGCGATCCATCGCGATCACGAATCTCACAATTGCGGAAGACGATGTATCGCCCCACCAAAGACTCAACAGACCGACGCCAGCTGGACTCAAAACCCAAGCACAAGTAATATATACTCATATGCTCAAAACAAGTAGGTAAACACTCTACCATCAAACTAGTCATGCATTTCATCCACAACTAGCATAAATATCACAACCGAGAATCATATAAGCTCTCATAATCAAGTGTGCTTCACACACTTCAAAACTTCTTGGAGGCTCGACCTCCATGAATTCTACCCAAAATTCCGTAGGACTTAAGATTATAGTTCCTAGGATTCATACTAACCCAAAGGTTGACTCCGTTGAGTCCAATCTAAGTTTTTCCGAAAATTCAAGGAATAGAAGCATAGGCTTCAACATTCCCATATGTTCATAACTATCGCCAAAACCATCATCCCAATGTTCAATAAACTCATATAAACCCCACAATTTATTTAACAATGCAACTTAGAACAACTTGGCCATCTTGTGCATAAATTCATTCAAGTCACCATACCAATCATAACCTTCAAATCATGATTAAAATTTACAACATGGTTTAATATACTCTATTAAGCATATAAAACATAGTAATTAAGCTCACATCAATAATTTGCAAGCTAAAACAAAATTAGGGCAAAACACCCTCCAAGTATCTCAACCAAATCAACTCCAATGCTCATGGATAATCAACATAACCAAGTTCAATAGACTAGTTAGAACATGAATTTCACATATATCATGGTCTCATATAGGTCAATCAAGTTCTATCATCAATTTGTAAACCTAGGGTTCATGCATCTTCTATAAACCCTAACAATGGCTTCCATTGACCTCAAATGGCACAAATGGTTGTTTCCCTAGGGTCAATGGAGCCCAAAATCAAAGGAAGAGAGGTAGAACTTACCAAATTCAGCCTCCCCTACAAGAAGAAACTCAAATTCCTTGGTGTGGTGTTCTTATTCTTGACCTCTCTTCAAAACAATGGTGTAAATGGGGAAGAAGATCCCAAGCTATGGCCTCCAAGCTCAGCCCTTCAAGAACCCTAGAATCTCCTCTCAAGCTCTCTCAAGCTCTGAGTGCCACGTAAGAAACAACAAGGTGAAGTCGATTGTCTTGGCCGAACAATGAGAGAGTGGCCGATTTGTTTATATATGGGGATTAATTCTCTAATCAAGTCACTAATTAACCCCTAATCTCCTAATAGATGTTTAGGATTAGTATTAGCTAAGTAAGTGGGTTTAGGATAGGTTTAGAATGGGTTTAATGGTTAAAAGTTCGGACAAATAAGACAAAAAGATTGGAAAATCCCATTCCTCGAATTAGGGGACCCCTTAAGTGTCTAGAGGAAGGGTGATGCGACCGCATCACTCTGAATTTCTCAAAGGATTCTAGGTTTTTGTCTATTCCTTGCTCGATCCTCGACTCTCCAAGATGCAATCTCGAATCCTTCCAAGCCAAAATGGTCTATAATCCAACCTTAATGTCCTCCAAATCATAACCAAAGTAATCAAGTCCCAAACCTCAACAAAAACAAGGCCAAGAACTCAAAGTGTAACTCTCCGAACGCATCTAATCTAAAAGTCAAACTGAAGGGTTTTCGCTAGAATCAACTAGCAACCAAACCCATTTATGCAACAAGCATCTAACCAACATCCAAGGCATATAAATGATGTTATAAATGGGAATCTTCACCGGCTGCCAACATAGACAAACCGGCCGAAAAGTAATCTCCCATATAAACAAGGAATCATCCTTAAGATATTTCCGGCATAGACACATGAAATACATTATGAATCTCCGACAGACAAGCGGTAAAGCCACCCTCAGATGCCAAACTCCCAACTCGCCTGAATCTCAAAAGGTCCAACGAATCTCGGTGATAACCTTTTTCCCAAATCTCTTGGTACCCCTTCTAGGCGATACCTTAAGAAATACAAAGTCTCCAACCTGAAATTCCAAATCTCTCCTTCTATTATCCGCATAGCTTTTCTCGTTCGACTTTGAGCGGTGAGCAATCTATCTCGAATTATCTTCACACTCTCAACCGATCGCCGAACAATTCTCGAACCCCATAATTTTGCTTCTCCAACCTCGTCCCAGAAATAGAGATCTACACTTCCTCCCATAAAGAGCCTCATACGGTGCCATCTCGATGCTCGATTGGTAACTATTGTTATGCGCAAACTCCGTAAAGGAAGATGTGTATCCCAACTCCTAAAATCAATCGTACAAGCCCATAACATATCTCAGTATCTGAATGGTTCTCTCGGTTGTCCATCGTGAGGGTGAAAACTGTGCTAAAGTTCAACTTGGTCCCCATAGCTTCTTGCAAAGCACTTAAAACCTCGATGTAAACCTCGGATCGGTCGAAACAATACTACTTGGAACCCTGCAATCTAACAATCTCCTGCACATACAATGCCGGTAAGCGACTCAATGAATAAGTCATCGCAATCGGAATAAAATGAGCCGACTTCGTGAGCCGATCAACAACAACCCAAGCGGCATCAAAACCTCTGATGCGTGGAAATCGAAACAAAGTCCATCGTAACATGTTCCCATTTCCACTCCGGAATATCAACGGTACATGTACAACCCCCGGGTCTTTGGTGTTCGCTTCACTGTGACAAGTGAGACACCTCGACACATAATCCGCTATCGTAAACTTCATGCCTCCACCAGAATTGTTTCTTCAAATCCCTATACATTTTCGTACTTCCCGGATGGATAGTATACTTTGCCTTGTGAGCTTCATCCAACATAAGCCGCTTCACATCTTCAACTGAAGGAACACAAACTCTACCCTTAAATGTTAAAATAACATCTTGGTTCATCGCGAACTCATTCTCCTTATTCTCACTCAAACCATCAATAATTTTCACCAACTCGGATCTTTCTTACGAGTCTCCTTAATTCTCTCAATAAAACAGTTGGAATAGCCCGCACACTAGCAAATAATACTCCATGATTAACCTCGCTAGGATTCCAATCACGAACATCTTCCAACATTTTCCATTCCCGCATCATCAAACATGACAAGTGCACTTTTCTACTCAAAGCATCTGCAACCACGTTCGCCTTCCCCGGATGATAAAGTATCGTGCAATCGTGATCCTTCAACTTCTCCATCCATCTCCGCTGTCTCATGTTCAACTCTTTTTGTGAGAAGAGATATTTCAAACTCTTATGGTCTGTGAAAATCTCAAACTTCGAACCATACAAATAATGCTTCCACTTGTGCAAAGCAAATATAATCGCCGCGAGCTCAAGATCATGCGTAGGATAATTCATCTCATACGGAGACAACTTCCTTGAAGCATAAGCAATCACTTTCCCATTTTGCATAAGCACACACCCCAATCCTTCTTTCGAAGCATCACTATAAACAACAAAATTATCACCTCCGCTAGGCAATGCTAACACTGGTGCCGTAGTCAACCTCTTCTTCAATTCTTGGAAGCTTTCTTCACATTTATCACTCCATACAAATGCGGTCTTCTTTTGAGTCAAATTCGTCATAGGCGTAGCAATCTTCGAAAATCCTTCTATAAATCTCCGATAATAACCGGCTAGCCCCAAGAAACTCCTAACCTCAGTAACTGTGGTCGGTCTCCTCCAATTCATTACTGCCTCAACTTTGGAAGGATCCACCGCTATCCCGGCACTAGAAACAACGTGCCCCAAGAAAGAAACCTCCTCTAGCCAAAAAGCACACTTGCTAAACTTGGCGAGAGTTGCTCTCTCCGAAGAATAGACAAAACCATCCGCAAATGTTGTGCATGCTCTTCCCGAGACTTAGAATACACAAGGATGTCGTCTATGAAAACCACCACGAAGCAATCAAGAAAATTATGAAATACCCGGTTCATCAAATCCATGAACACCGCCGGCGCATTAGTCAACCCGAATGGCATCACCATAAATTCATAATGCCCATATCTCGTGCGAAAAGCCGTTTTCGAAACATCTTCGGCTCTAACCTTCAACTGATGGTACCCAAATCTCAAGTCAAGTTTGGAATAAACCACCGATCCTTGCAATTGATCAAACAAGTCATCTATATGTGGTAGTGGATACTTGTTCTTGATCGTTGCCTTGTTCAACTCTCGATAATCGATGCACAATCTAAGGCTCCCATCTTTCTTCCTCACAAATAATACCGGTGCACCCCAAGGCGATACACTTGGCTTAATGAAGCCAATGTCAAGGAGCTCTTGTAACTGAATCTTCAACTCCTTTAATTCCATAGGTGCCATTCTATACGGCGCCTTCGAAATTGGTGTAGTCCCCGGCAATAACTCAATACAAAATTCAATCTCTCTATCTGGAGGCATCCCAAAATCCTTAGTGAAAACATCCGGAAACTCACACACAACTGGCACATCTTCAAGATTAGAAGAAGAAACCCGCTTGTCCACTACGCAAGCAAGATACCCTGTGCACCCACGCGACAACAGTTTCCTAGCCTTAAGCGCAGAAATGACGCGTAAACCACTAGGTGCATTATCTCCCAAAAATACAAAGTTAGGAACGCCAGGCAAAGCAAAAGTGACCCTTTTACTAAGGCAATCCACCAATGCATGATATGTGCTCAACCAATCCATACCAAGAATAACATCAAAATCACGAAGTGGTAACACCACCAAATCCGCATGCAACACATGTTTATCCACAAGTACATCGCATGCTCTATAAATATCTGAAGCTAACAAACATTCCCCAAGAGGGGTAGATACTTCAAGCACATATGGTAAAGACTGAGGCATAACACATAGCTTGTCAACAAAATGTGATGCAACATAAGAATGCGATGATCCTGGGTCTATAAGTACACGAGCCTCATTACCGAAAATAGAAACGGTACCTCCAATCACCGAGACTGTACACCTCTCTGATCTAGAGCAAATACACGACCCTGCACCTTAGCTTTCCCATCGCTATCTCTCTTTGTTCCAGCTGTAGTCTGACTAGAACCTCCTGACTGATTATTCTTCAGCTTAGGACAATCCTTCTTCATGTGTCCCGAAACTCCACAGTAGTAACACTCCATTGGTGCTCCATTCTTACTCCAGCACCTATCTTCTGTATGCCCAATCTTGGAACAATAAGAGCAAACCAATGCCACACTACGATCCCTCTGAGTAGATGTAGTACTAGCCCCCTTGCCACTAGACTGATTCTTCGCATGTCCATCATAATGAGATTTTCCACTTCCTTTCTTGCGATCATTGCCTCCACTAAAATTTCCACGATTACCCGATCCATGACTCCGCCCAGAAGACTGCTTAGGCTGCTGAGAAGAACCCGAAATAGACATAGTACGATGCTCATCAATGTCTCTCTCAATAGTGTAGGCTCTATCAACGGCCTTCCCAGCATCTCCACAACCGATGAGAAAGAAGTCGCTTTCTGAACTCCGTCCTCAAACCCTTAACAAATTTCTGTGTCCTCCTGGCCTCATCAGGAATCAAATGTGTGCAGTAACGAGCCAACTCAGTGAATCTGGCCGAATACTGGGAAACTGTCATACTCCCCTGCACCAAATCCATAAATTCTTTCTCTCTTTTCTCCCTGACAACATCCGGTACATAGGAAGCTCTGAACTCTCGAACGAAATTAGGCCATATCTGTGGGACTCTATGCAGTCCCAACTCTCTCAACACCGCCACCAATGCTCAAGACCCTCAAGCTTGAACACAGCTAATACAACTTTCTGTTCATCATCGCAACCCAATGGTGCAAATATTTTCTCCAAGTGTTCAATCCAAAGCTCGGCTTTAGCAGCGTCCGGCTCTCCATTAAATTGCCTCGGCTTTAACTTCACAAATCTTTCAAGCATAGAATTATCATTATGTCTAGCCTCCTGCCTCGGCCTCTCTACTTGTGGTTCAGGCTGTGGTCCTCCTTGTGGCTCCACTCTACCAAAACCTCTTTGATTCATTTGATTCATCAAATCAAGCATCCCACGATACATATTTGCCATCGCCTCATACTGCTCTTCTGGTGTTCGCAGTGGAGGAATATTCTGTTGACGGTTATCGTTAGCATTTCTGCCACCGCCAATACCTCTACCAGCACCTCTACCAGTGCCACCTCCGGAACTAGCTCCTGCTCTAGTATCCACCATTAACACCTACAATAACACTCGGCGTTAATAAAATAAATCTATCACACAAACCAACCCCCAAAGCCAAGGAACCTATCCCGGCTGAAAGCTAAATTTATAATCATAGCTCGATATTAACCGTGACGACCCGACCGGATCCCAAGACGAAATCCCAAGGTCGTGCCGTGCCGCCGAAACAAATAACAACAACAAGTAGCAAATAATGGGTAGGGCCATAACGGCGATACACCGACAACTCAAAACACATGCGGAAGCGAAATAAAATAAAACAGTGGCGCCCGAGCTAACAAGCTCAAACTAAAAACAACCAAAGAGATGATTAATCTCTCGGTCCAAAAATTCGATTCACGTGCCGCAACATTGGGCACGTAGGACAAACTCCCTGTTATGCAATTCATATATAGCATAATATAAACCAAGTCATCGGCGAAACTACGGCCGGAACCCAACATTAAACTAAGTCTAAGACTCTAGTCTAACAACTCAACGGCTAAAAACATGCCGAGAACAAACATAATATTTAACTAGCAATATAACATGCTAAACATAATCACCAATTAACCAAGCGCGACTAAAACCAGTCGGCTACCAACAACATAAGTACTAACAATTATAAGTACTAACAACAAGAAAACATATGGAAGATATAACCATACCAATATACATCAAGCACAACTTCACCACGGTTGGCTACCAAAAGAATAGGCTAACAACACAATTACAATATTACAATCACATTAAGGTTTGCTACCCAATCATGAAGTTTACATAACTTCATCTTCCCAACGACCTCACCAAAAGCAAAATAAACATCTAAGTAGCAACCTTTGCCAAAAGAATTCCTTGCCAACGTAACCTTCTGATTTACTTGGATCCGCCGCACGGCTCGCGCGGCTCGGATCTAGGGAAAAACAACCAACAAATAAAAGTAAGTCACAATGACTTAGTAAGTTACTAACCATAACTTCCTACCATGGCATAATGCTCAATCATAAATTATATCATGCTATCGTCATGAAATAACCTTATAATAAATCATGTTATGGCATCCATGCTCAACATTAAATAAATATGTTATCAATACAAGTATAACATCTCATCATAAATCCATGTCAAGGCATATCTAGTCTTAACAATAATAATTTATACCTTTGGCATAAAACAACATTCCAATAATATTCATGTGATAGCATACATGCTTAACAACATTAATCAATATGTTATCTATTAAGTATAACATGTAAGAAACCAAAACAAACATCATATCATATCCAAATTCACCAAGCACGTTATTCACTTAAGCACTTGTGAAACAATTCATATATAAGGGATATGATACCATTACCCAAATTCCTCCGCGCGTGTCGCTCCTGCAAAAACACGTGCAAAACCCTTATGTGCCCTCGATATCCCTCTCGTAGATATCGACGTCCCCGAGACAGTCTCCGCTCGAGTTCCATAGTTATCAAAGTCATGTGTATTACTACAACTAAGATAAACTACTTCCCCACCGTGGCCATCGATGGAGGGGTGTGTGCAACCCGGCACGGCGATCCATCGCGATCACGAATCCCATAATTCGTGAAGACGATGTATCGACCCACCAAAGACTCAACAGACCGACGCCAGCTGGACTCAAAACCCAAGCACAAGTAATATATACTCATATGCTCAAAACAAGTAGGTAAACACTCTACCATCAAACTAGTCATGCAATTTATTCACAACTAGCATAAACATCACAACCGAGAATCATATAAGTTCTCATAATCAAGTGTGCTTCACACACCTTAAACTTCTTGGAGGCTCGACCCCCATGAATTCTACCCAAAATTCCGTAGGACTTAAAATTATAGTTCCTAGGATTCATACTAACCCAAAGGTTAACTCCGTTGAGTTCAATCTAAGTTTTCCGAAAATTCAAGGAATAGAAGCTTAGGCTTCATCATCCCCCTAAGTTCATATCTATCGTCAAAACCATAAACCCGTCGATCAATAAACTCACATAAACCCCACAAAATAATTAACAAGGTAACTTAGAACAAATTAGCCATCTTGGTTATAAATTTATTCAAGTCACCATACCAACCAATAATTTCCAATTCACGATTAATTCACACAATATGGTTTAATATGCTCTACTAAACATATAAAACATTTTATTCATGCTCACATCAATAATTTTGCAAGCTAATCAAAATTAGGGCAAGGCACCCTCCAAGCATCTCAACCGAACCAATATCAAACCACATGAACAATCAACATAATCAAGTTCAATAGGCTAGTTAGAACATGAATTTTACATATATCATGGTCTCACATAGGTCAATCAAGTTCTATCATTCAATTGAAAAACCTAGGGTTCATGCTTCTTCTACAACTCTAACAATGGCTTCCATTGACCACAAATAACACAAATGGTTGTTTCCCTAGGGTCAATGGAGCCCAAAAATCAAAGGAAGAGAGGTAGAAACTTACCAATTTTCGGCCTCCCAAACTGCCCAAACCCGAAACCCAAAGAACGATGTCTTTTTTTTTTTTTTTTTGGCAAAGCAGGGCGGCACCTGCGGATTATATAAAAGGAGAAAAGGATACAAACGAGAGGGGGACAACCAGCCTTACCCAAAAGACGGGGGGACAAAGGAGCCTGACCTCTTAAACCAGAAGCAAACTAAAACAGCTAACAAATAGAAAAGATCACAAGCTACATTACGCCTTACGGAAATTGTAAAAACCTATAGCATCATGCTGGAGCGCTTTCCGGACCGCCGACGGCAATTGATATATCCTGTTAAATTCACTGGAGACCCAGTTATGAGCAGCATTGGCAAGACGATCGGCCACTAAATTTTTCTCCCGATAAATATGCTCTAGAATAAAATTACCCATCAAAGAGACACACTGACGATACTCGTAAGTATATTGCCAAGGGCAATTATATCTTCCTTGAATAGCAGAGACTACAACCAAAGAGTCTGATTCAACCACCACATTTGTTAAGTGCAGTTTGTGACATAACTGAAGCCCATCCCGCAGAGCCATAAATTCAGCCTTAGTATTAGTTCCCTGACCATAAGAGTGCAAAAACCCGGCTATAAAGTGCCCAGTCGAGTCTCTAATCACCCCACCCCCCGTAGCTAGACCACCAACCGAAGAGCCGTCTATGTTGAGCTTAAAACCAGGATTTTTAGGAGCGCACCATCTCAGCCATAAACCTTTCTTAATCTTAGGCTGTAAAACCGATAAATCCAACATTTGAAGGCTACGCAATCCCCTAGAAGTCGGAGATGATTTGGGATGAAAGAGTTGCATACTATTGCGCAGCCCATGCAGAATCCGAATATAAGCCTTGGCAACATCCATGGGCTGGTTGTCATAAACTGCACAGCATCTCTCTGTCCAAATCGCCCAGCAAGAAAATAATACAGTACCAATCTGAACTGCTCCTAACTGAGTTCGCACAGAGGCTCCTTCTAACCAGATCTGAAAAAGGTGATTTATAGAAGAATATCTATCAATCTTGTTAAAAGGTAAAGCTAACCGGCTCCACAAATCATGAGCAAACTCTGAATCCAGAAAAAGGTGATTAAGCGATTCCCTCTCATGGTTTATCTTACAGCAAACGCAACGAGAAACGATCGGTACACACCGAGAATGAAGACGGAGGTCGACCGGAACTGCCCCGAACATAAGCTTCCATCCGAACCCACTAATCTTGGTGGGAATCCAATCCTTCCAAATTTTCTTGGCCCAAAAAAGAATGTCACTTCGCTGCCTGATATGGTCCCAATAAGTTTTGGCATCAAAATCCCCATTAGTTGTTAAACTAAAAACTAACTTATCCGGAGTATCATCTTGTAGTTGCACTTGCTGAATCTTGTCATGAAACTGATAAGGAACAACCTGTAACATCGAAGGCAGCTGATCAAAGGCCTGCTTAACAGATAAGTTCATATCAATAGGACGTGGGCCTTCAAGTCGAACACCTAACCAATTGTCGTTCCAAAACGAAACATTCCCCGCCCAAAGATCCATTGATTGAGATCCATGATGTCGCCAATATGAGAATAAACCGATCGCCAAACGTGTGTCGCACCAACTGACACAATATATCCATGCACAGTTTTATATTTGGAACCGATGAATCGAGCCCATAAACTCTTGCCAACAAGGACACTCCAAGCGAGTTTAGCTTGAAGAGCATTCCGAACTTGAACAAGACTGCGAAGACCCAGGCCGCCTTCACATGTCGGTCTGCAGATATTGCGCCAAGAGACCCAATGAATTCGACTATCACCTGAACTACCCCAAAGGAAATTTGCCATAGCCATTTCAATACGATTAAGAACTGTTACAGGGACCTTAATAGCTGCCAAAGAGTATATGGGTATGCTACATAAAACTGACTTGAGAAGAACTATTCTGCCACCGAAAGATAAGAGCCTCGATTTCCAACCCTCTATCTTCCTCTTGACCCTGAATTCCAAATCTTCAAAATAACTGCGTTTAACCCGTCCCCGAAACAAGGGGAGACCCAAATATTTCATGGGGAAAGAGTGATGCTTACAACCCGACCAATTTGCAATGCGATTAATCTTAGCTCGAGAGAACCAAGAAGGGGTATAAAAGCCACTTTTCTGCAAATTTATACTCTGGCCAGAAGATTGCTCATATATATTGAACAGCCGCTTCAAATGAACAATGGTTTGCTTCCCCGCATTACTGAATACAATCATGTCATCGGCGTATAAAAGATGCGTTATAAGCATATTACCCCGACCATGAAAGTAAGGAACCAATCGACCCTCCAAAAAACTCTTATTAAGCGCACGAGAGAATATTTCCTGGGCAAGAATAAAAAGGAGAGGCGATAAAGGATCACCTTGCCTCACTCCGCGAGACGATTGAAAGAAACCATGGCTGGAGCCATTAATTCTGATCGAGTACCATATATTATTAACCAATCGAGCTACCATATCACAGCATCTATCATCAAATCCAAAAGCACGAAAGGATCGAAGGAGAAAGGGCCATTCTAGCCGATCGTACGCCTTGGACATATCGAATTTAAAAGCAATATTACCCCCCCGCACTTTCTTATCCATCCGACCAATTAACTCGTGAGCAAGAGCAATATTTTCATGAATAGCCCTCCCTTGAACAAACCCCGACTGCTCAGGAGAAATTATACGTGGTAACAGCCCTGCCAACCGTTTCGCAACTACTTTTGAAATAATCTTACAAGAGAAATTGCATAAACTTATAGGACGGAAATCCCCAAAACTCGTTGGATCATTTACTTTCGGAAGTAAAACCATAACTGTAGCTGATAAGCCTTGAGGAAGAGAAGTGCCGCGAAAAAAATCCTGAACAGCCTCCACTACATCGTTCTTAACGATAGACCAACATCCTTGAAAAAAATGTCCCGTAAACCCATCCGGTCCTGGAGCACTATCGGCATTAAGATCACAGATGGCATCCCAAATTTCTTCCGGCGATGGCACCATAGACAGCATGTGATTATCCTGTCTATCAATACATTCCTCTATTCCATCAAATAAAGTAACCTGATCAACTGGAGAAGAGGTAGTTAAGAGATTCGAGAAAAAGGACGTGGCAAGATCACCTAAGACATTATTGTCAGTACACCACGAACCGTCCTGAAGTTTAATACGAACCTTATTATGGGCATATCTCTCCTTAATCGATGCATGAAAAAAAGAAGTATTTCTGTCACCATCATGAAGCCACTTTTCTCTCGATTTCTGTTGCACAAGATCTTCCTCCCAGCGCAGTAATTGGTCCATCTCCAGTCTGTGCGATCGAAGCTGTTCATTCACTGTATCATCCCATCCGAACTGAAGTTGAAATTCGAGGCGGATAATGCTATCTTGAGTACTACAGATCTTCTTATGCACATGCCCAAAAACCGACCAATTCCAAGACTTTAGTTCTTTGCGAAGATACATCAGTTTTTTATGAAGAAGCACCATAGGAGATCCCATAAAACCAGCGACAGGTCTGTTCCATTGTCGCATAACAAAGGGAAGAAAATCTTTATGTTCCAGCCACATGCGCTGAAATCTGAAGACTCCCTTCGGCTTTTGAAACAACTGAAAATCAATCAGAAGAGGAGAGTGATCAGAATACATACAACACAAATGTGAAACGCGCAAAGCGGGTAACGATGACTTAAAAAGACCATTCAAGAGAACCCTATCCAACCGCTCCCATATCCTTCCTCGGCCTTGATGACCATTGCACCATGTATATTTACTGCCCTCAAAGCCCGCATCCACAAGCCCCGCTTGCATCATAAAATTCGAGAAATCATCCATACTATTGAAGTCATGACCAATCCCCCAATTTTTAGAAGAGTGAACAATAGTATTAAAATCGCCTCCTAAAAACCAAGGTTCTGCAGTGATTCTAGAAATATCCAACAGCTGACTCCAAAGCTCCTTTCGCTCTACTCTAGTGCACTTAGCATAAACAAAGGTGGCTAGAATAGAAGGAAAATTATCCCCTGATAAATGAACTGTAACATGCTGATTTGCTGCTCGAAATAACCTAACAGAAATCTCATCTGACCATAAAATCCATATATGCTTATTAACAGGGCTATTATGCAAAGAATGGCGATAATTTAATTTCTTAGCAACATTAACAATGCGATCCCCCGCAATTTTCGGTTCTAAAAGAACTACCAAAAAAGGAGAATATTGACGACGAATATTCTTTAAGTAAGATATGGTCTGTTTATTGCCCACACCACGTGCATTCCATATGAATATTGACATAAAAACAATTAAGAAGAAGGTGTTGGAGCTTTTGTAGAAGCTCTAGTATGTCTTTTAGAGACTTGAACTTTCTTCAGTCCTTTAACCTTTTTGGCCTTTTTAGTTGCTTTGCGACATTCTTGTCGAAACCCCTCCGTCGACGAATCAGACTTTGGAAAATCGTGGATGTCATTCATAGAAGCTGATCTGGTAAGCTTTTCTTTTGCCACCTTGGCCTTCGGACTAGCTGATTTTGACAAATGATGTTCATCCAATTCACCCACTTCCCGATCTGCTAAGTCATGCAGAGATGCAAACGCATTACTTAAAAAAGGTGCCCGTTCCTTTTTGTCTCCTGTAAAATCTTCCAAAGTGTCTTGGTTACCGACAACATTCTCCTTAACATTATCCTTCTCCTTTCCATCCGCCATCGCATACGACTCTGAAGATACCCCAGTCGAAGAAACCGTAGCCCTAGGACACTCCTTACTCTGATTCAATTGATCAGGTTGAACCTCCTCCAAAATAACATTGGTCTGGCTAGGCTGGGAATCCTGATTCTGCTTCGTCTGCTCAGATGATACCTTTTCCAAAACAATCTTGGTTTGGCTAGGTTGAGAAGTCTTTCCATCCTCTTGAACTTTAGAAATTCCCGCCTTTAAATTCGTATCATCAGTTATATCAATAACTTCAGGATCACAACTCTTCCCTTGAGAGTTCTTGGCATGAGATACTGAGGCTGCTTCTACTCGTTTGCCAACAGGTTTCCATGTAGTCTGCGGTCCTTCCTTCATGTTAGGAATTGATTGATCCTTAGCAACATCCTTAGTATTCTCTTGAGCGTTAGCATCGTGACCATTTTTGAATCCAGGAGTCTTAGGAACAAAACGATTTTTCTTACGACATTCCTGCACAACATGTCCCAATAATCCACAACCCGTACAATACGCAATATTGCCTTCAAATTCAATAGGCTGCCAAAAACCCTGATCCTTTGACGTCCCAATCCATATGCGATCTGGAAGAGTTTCTGAAACATCCATCTCGATACAGATACGGGCATACATGGGGTGCGATAAGGAGAGGGTTGTGTCATCGACACGAAGAAACTGTCCCAGAGAGTTCCCTATCCTATTAAGGTAGGAGGCATTAAAAAAAGATAGCGGAAGATGATGCAGTCGAGCCCACACAGCAACCCTAGGATTGTCTCTCTTGAAACCGAAATCGGGTGTCCACCGAAACGATCGATACATGCAACTCTCGATCATGTGCGATTCCTTGGACAAGGCTCGTGTTAAATCCTCCTTGGACGCCAAATGAACCATAATATGCCGTGGATCAAGCAAACCTACCACCGCGGGGCCAATGAGTTTCCAAGACTTGGATATATGATTTTTGATAACCTGAAGCGATGGTCGACCCGACGAGAATTTCAATACAATAGTGTTCTCAAACTGATGTTCTGCCGCCTCAATTTCCAACGGGGTAAATAAACAAGCGGGCTCATTGAGGATCTTGGAAGGAGGGCGGGGAGGCAAGGCGATAGGAGGGAGAACATTAACTCGGTTAGGTTGAACACAACTTGGACCAGTCTTCTCCTCAACTCTTTCCTCAAGTTCACGTGTAGGAAGGGGGAAGAAGACTCCCAGCTATGGCTCCCAAGCTTAGCCCTCTTTGAAACCCTAGAATCGACTCCTTTCAAGCCCTCTCTCGCGCCTTGGCTGAAGTGGTCGCAGGAAACTCAAGGAAGAAGTCGCAACCGAATGAATGAGGAAGAGAGCGGTTTTCACTTATATATGGGGGATTAATTCACTAATCAAGTCACTAATTAACCCCTAAATCTCTTAATAGATGATTAGGATTAGTATTAGGCTAATTAAGTGAGTTTAGGATAGGTTTAGATTGGGTTTAAGTGGTAAAAAGTTCGGACAATGCACAAAACAAAAATCCCGAAGTTGATTTAAGGACCTTGCGGTCGCTTCATATAAGGGGGATGCGAGCGCATCCTCCAGCATTCACTTTCCCGGCCTTTTCTGCTTCCCTGCTCGATCCCGGACTCTCCCGCATGCATACTCGAGTCCTTCCAAGCCAAAAATGGTCTATAAATCAACCTTAATGTCCTCCAAATCATAACCCAAGCAATCAATCCTCAAACCTTAACAAAACAAGGCCAAGAACTTAGGCAGAACTCTCCCGAACGATGACCGGAAAAGTCAAACTGAGAAGGGTTAACGCTAGAATCAAACTAGCAACCCAACCGACAATGCAACAAACATCTAACCAATATCCAGGCATGTTAATGATGTTATAAATGCCCTCTAACAATTATCCATGTGTTAACCACATAAAACATAAACCCGAGATTCAACGCATCTCGCGAAAGAAAAATGCGTACGTGCATCTCAAACAACGCCATTAATCATGCTATTGACTCTAAACAATAACGGGAGCTAAATGAACATATGCATGATGATTATAGGTGTATGAATTCATGCATATCACAAGCAAGCAGTATTTCAGGGTTTTACATTCTCCCCTACTTTAAGGAATTTAGCCCCTAAATTCTTACCGTAGTCATTAAACAAATGAGGATATTTCTTTCGCATCTCCAACTCGGTCTCCCAAGTTGCTTCCTCGATCTCGTGATTCTTCCAAAGAACTTTCACCAATGGAATTTTCTTGCTCCTCAAAACTTGCTCTTTCGTGTCAAGTATCTTCACCGGCTGCTCAACATAAGACAAATCCGGCTGAAAAGAAATCTCCTCATACTCAAGAACATGGGAATCATCCTTAAGATATTTCCGAAGCATAGACACATGAAATACATTATGAATCTCCGACAAAGACGGCGGTAAAGCCACCCTGTATGCCAAACTCCCAACTCGCTCCAGAATCTCAAAAGGTCCAACGAACCTCGGGGACAATTTCCCTTTCTTTCCAAATCTCTTGGTACCCTTTCTAGGCGATACCTTAAGAAATACAAAGTCTCCAACCTGAAACTCCAAATCTCTCCTTCTATTATCCGCATAACTTTTCTGTCGACTTTGAGCGGTGAGCAATCTATCTCGAATTATTTTCACACTCTCAATAGACTGCTGAACAATTTCTGAACCCCATAATTTTGCTTCTCCAACCTCGTTCCAGCAAATAGGAGATCTACACTTCCTCCCATAAAGAGCCTCATACGGTGCCATCCCGATGCTCGATTGGTAACTATTGTTATACGCAAACTCCGCCAAAGGAAGATGTGTATCCCAACTCCCTTTAAAATCAATCGTACAAGCCCGCAACATATCCTCAAGTATCTGAATCGTTCTCTCGGACTGTCCGTCGGACTGAGGGTGAAAAGCTGTACTCAAATTCAACTTGGTCCCCAAAGCTTCTTGCAAAGCCTGCCAAAACCTCGATGTAAACCTCGGATCCCGGTCTGAAACAATACTAACTGGAACCCCGTGCAATCTAACAATCTCCTGCACATACAATGCCGCTAACTGACTCAATGAATAAGTCATAGCAATCGGAATAAAATGAGCCGACTTCGTGAGCCGATCAACAACAACCCAAACGGCATCAAAACCTCTACGAGTACGTGGAAATCCCGAAACAAAGTCCATCGTAACATGTTCCCATTTCCACTCCGGAATATCCAACGGCTGTAACAATCCCGCAGGTCTTTGGTGTTCCGCCTTTACCTGCTGACAAGTGAGACACCTCGACACATAGTCTGCTATCTGTCGCTTCATGCCACTCCACCAGAATTGTTTCTTCAAATCTCTATACATTTTCGTACTCCCCGGATGGATAGTATACTTTGCTTTGTGAGCCTCATCCAATACAAGCCGTTTAACATCATCAACTGATGGAACACAAACTCTACCCTTAAATGTCAAAATACCATCTTGGTTCATCGAGAACTCATTCTCTTTATTCTCACTCAAACCATCAATAATTTTCACCAACTCTGGATCTTTCTTCTGAGTCTCCTTAATTCTCTCCAATAAAACAGGAATAGCCCGCACACTAGCAAATAATACACCATGATTTACCTCGCTAGGATTCCAATCACGGACATCCTCCAACATTTTCCATTCCCGCACCATTAAACAAGACAAGTGCACTTTTCTACTCAAGGCATCTGCAACAACGTTAGCTTTCCCCGGATGATACAGTATCGTGCAATCGTGATCCTTCAATTTCTCCATCCATCTCCGCTGTCTCATGTTCAATTCTTTCTGAGAGAAGAGATATTTCAAACTCTTATGGTCCGTGAAAATCTCAAACTTCGAACCATACAAATAATGTTTCCACTTGTGCAAAGCAAATATAATCGCCGCGAGTTCAAGATCATGCGTAGGATAATTCATCTCATACGGAGACAACTTCCTTGAAGCATAAGCAATCACTTTCCCATTTTGCATAAGCACACATCCCAATCCTTCTTTCGAACCATCACTATAAACAACAAAATTATCACCTCCGCTAGGCAATGCTAACACTGGTGCCGTAGTCAATCTCTTCTTCAACTCTAGGAAGCTTTCTTCACATTTATCACTCCATACAAATGCGGTCTTCTTTTGAGTCAAATTTGTCATAGGCGTAGCAATCTTCGAAAATCCCTCTATGAATCTCCGATAATAACCGGCTAGCCCCAAGAAACTCCGTACCTCAGTAACTGTGGTCGGTTTCCTCCAATTCATTACTGCTTCAACTTTGGAAGGATCCACCGCTATCCCGGCACTAGAAACAACGTGCCCCAAGAAAGAAACCTCCTCTAGCCAAAAAGCACACTTGCTAAACTTGGCGTAGAGTTGCCTCTCCCGAAGAATAGACAAAACCATCCGCAAATGTTGTGCATGCTCTTCCCGAGACTTAGAATACACAAGGATGTCATCTATGAAAACCACCACGAAGCAATCAAGAAAATTATGAAATACCCGGTTCATTAAATCCATGAACACCGCCGGCGCATTAGTCAACCCGAATGGCATCACCATAAATTCATAATGCCCATATCTCGTGCGAAAAGCCGTTTTCGAAACATCGTCGGCTCTAACCTTCAACTAATGGTACCCAAATCTCAAGTCAAGTTTGTTATAAACCACCGATCCTTGCAGTTGATCAAACAAGTCATCTATATGTGGTAGTGGATACTTGTTCTTGATCGTTGCCTTGT
This sequence comes from Codonopsis lanceolata, assembly GCA_013146195.2. NCBI lineage: Eukaryota > Viridiplantae > Streptophyta > Magnoliopsida > Asterales > Campanulaceae > Codonopsis > Codonopsis lanceolata. The sequence goes on from CM028382.1 coordinate 36,275,029, forward strand.
TCAACTCTCGATAATCGATGCACAATCTAAGGCTCCCATCTTTCTTCCTCACAAATAATACCGGTGCACCCCAAGGTGATACACTTGGCTTAATGAAGCCAATGTCAAGGAGCTCTTGTAACTGAATCTTCAACTCCTTTAATTCCATAGGTGCCATTCTATACGGCGCCTTCGAAATTGGTGTAGTCCCCGGCAATAACTCAATACAAAATTCAATCTCTCTATCTGGAGGCATCCCAAAATCCTTAGTGAAAACATCCGGAAACTCACACACAACTGGCACATCTTCAAGATTAGAAGAAGAAACCCGCTTGTCCACTACGCAAGCAAGATACCCTGTGCACCCACGCGACAACAGTTTCCTAGCCTTAAGCGCAGAAATGACGCGTAACCCACTAGGTGCATTATCTCCCAAAAATACAAAGTTAGGAACGCCAGGCAAAGCAAAAGTGACCCTTTTACTAAGGCAATCCACCAATGCATGATATGTGCTCAACCAATCCATACCAAGAATAACATCAAAATCACGAAGTGGTAACACCACCAAATCCGCATGCAACACATGTTTATCCACAAGTACATCGCATGCTCTATAAATATCTGAAGCTAACAAACATTCCCCCAGAGGGGTAGATACTTCAAGCACATATGATAAAGACTGAGGCATAACACATAGCTTGTCAACAAAATGTGATGCAACATAAGAATGCGATGACCCTGGGTCTATAAGTGCACGAGCCTCATTACCGAAAATAGAAACAGTACCTCCAATCACTGCTGTAGACTCAGGTACACCTCTCTGATCTAGAGCAAATACACGACCCTGCACCTTAGCTTTCCCATCGCTATCTCTCTTTGTTCCAGTAGTCGATTAGAACCTCTGGCGATTATTCTTCAGCTTAGGACAATCCTTCTTCATGTGTCCCGAAACTCCACAGTAGTAACACTCCATTGGTGCTCCATTCTTACTCCAGCACCTATCTTCTGTATGCCCAATCTTGGAACAATAAGAGCAAACCAATGCCACACTACGATCCCTCTGAGTAGATGTAGTACTAGCCCCCTTGCCACTCAACTGACTCTTCGCATGTCCATCATAATGAGATTTTCCACTTCCTTTCTTGCGATCATTGCCTCCAATAAAATTTCCACGATTACCCGATCCATGACTCCGCCTCGCTTAGGAGAAGAACGAAATAGACATAATGCGATGCTCATCAATGTCTCTCTCAATAGTGTAGGCTCTATCAACGGCCTTCTGTACTCCACAAGCGATGAGAAAGAAGGCATTTCTGAACTCCGTCCTCAAACCCTTAACAAATTTACGTGTCCTCGGCCTCATCGGGGAATCAAATGTGTGCGATAACGAGCCAACTCGGTGAATGCGAATCTTGGGATCTTGTCATACTCCCCGCACCAAATCCATAAATTCTTTCTCTCTTTTCTCACGACAACATCCGGTACATAGGAAGCTCGAACTCTCGAGCGAAATTAGGCCATATACGTGGGACTCTATGCGGTTCCCAACTCTCTCTCAACACGCCACGGTGCTCGGCGGCACCCTCAAGCTTGAACACGGCTAATACAACTTTACGTTCATCATCGCAACCCAATGGTGCAAATATTTTCTCAAGTGTTCAATCAAAGCTCGGCCTTAGCAGCGTCCGGCTCTCCATTAAATTGCCTCGGCTTTAACTTCACAAATCTTTCAAGCATAGAATTATCATTATGTCTAGCCTCCTGCCTCGGCCTCTCTACTTGTGGTTCAGGCTGTGGTCCTCCTTGTGGCTCCACTCTACCAAAACCTCTTTGATTCATTTGATTCATCAAATCAAGCATCCCACGATACATATTTGCCATCGCCTCATACTGCTCTTACGGTGTTCGCGGTGGAGGAATATTACGTGGCGGTTATCGTTAGCATTTCTGCCACCGCCAATACCTCTACCAGCACCTCTACCAGTGCCACCTCCGGAACTAGCTCCTGCTCTAGTATCCACCATTAACACCTACAATAACACTCGGCGTTAATAAAATAAATCTATCACACAAACCAACCCCCAAAGCCAAGGAACCTATCCCGGCTGAAAGCTAAATTTATAATCATAGCTCTGATACCAACTGTGACGACCCGACCCGGATCCCAAGACGAAATCCCAAGGTCGAGCCGCCAGGGAAACAAATAACAACAACAAGTAGCAAATAATGGGTAGGGCCATAACGGCGATACACCGACAACTCAAAACACATGCGGAAGCGAAATAAAATAAAAGCAGGGCGCCCAGAGCTAACAAGCTCAAACTAAAACAACCAAAGAGATGATTAATCTCTCGGTCCAAAAATTCGATTCACGTGCCGCAACATTGGGCACGTAGGACAAACTCCCTGTTATGCAATTCATATATAGCACAATATAAACCAAGTCATCGGCGAAGCTACGGCCGGAACCCAACATTAAACTAAGTCTAAGACTCTAGTCTAACAACTCGACGGCTAAAAACATGCCGGAGAACAAACATAATATTTAACTAGCAATATAACATGCTAAACATAAACACCAATTAACCACACACGACTAAAACCAGTCGGCTACCAGCAAAATAAGTACTAACAACAGAAAACATATGGAAGTTTAACTACCAATATACATCAAGCACAACCACCACCGGTTGGCTACCAAAAGAATAGGCTAACCACAATTACAATATTACAAACACATACAGGTTTGCTACCCGATAATGAAGTTTACATAACTTCATCTTCCCAACGACCTCACCAAAAGCAAAACAAACATCTAAGTAGCAACTTTGCCAAAAGAATTCCTTGCCAACGTAACCTTCCTGATTTACTTGGATCCGCTCGCACGGCTCGGATCTAGGGAAAAACAACCAACAAATAAAAGTAAGTCACAATGACTTAGTAAGTTACTAACCATAACTTCCTACCATGGCATAATGCTCAATCATAAATAATATCATGCTATCGTCATGAATTAACCTTATAATAATTCATGTTATGGCATCCATGCTCAACATTAAATAAATATGTTATCAATACAGTATAACATCTCATCAAAAATCCATGTCAAGTCATTCTTGTCTTAACAATAATAATTTATACCTTTGGCATAAAACAACATTCCCATAATATTCATGTGATAGCATACATGCTTAACAACATTAATCAATATGTTATCTATTAAGTATAACATGTAAGAAACCAAAACAAACATCATATCATATCCAAATTCACCAAGCACGTTATTCACTTAAGCACTTGTGAAACAATTCATATATATAAGGGATATGATACCATTACCGAAATTCCTCCGCGCGTGTCGCTCCTGCAAAAACACGTGCAAAACCCTTATGTGCCCTCGATATCCCTCTCGTAGATATCGGCGTCCCGAGACGATCTCCGCTCTCGAGTTCCATAGTTATCAAAGTCATGTGTATTACTACAACTAAGATAAACTACTTCCCCACCGTGGCCATCGATGGAGGGTGTGTGCAACCCGACACGGCGATCCATCGCGATCACGAATCCCATAATTCGTGAAGGCGATGTATCGACCCACCAAAGACTCAACAGACCGACGCCAGCTGGACTCAAAACCCAAGCACAAGTAATATATACTCATATGCTCAAAACAAGTAGGTAAACACTCTACCATCAAACTAGTCATGCAATTTATTCACAACTAGCATAAACATCACAACCGAGAATCATATAAGTTCTCATAATCAAGTGTGCTTCACACACCTTAAACTTCTTGGAGGCTCGACCCCCATGAATTCTACCCAATACTCCGTAGGACTTAAAATTATAGTTCCTAGGATTCATACTAACCCAAAGGTTAACTCCGTTGAGTTCAATCTAAGTTTTCCGAAAATTCAAGGAATAGAAGCTTAGGCTTCATCATCCCCCTAAGTTCATATCTATCGTCAAAACCATAAACCCGTCGATCAATAAACTCACATAAACCCCACAAAATAATTAACAAGGTAACTTAGAACAAATTAGCCATCTTGGTTATAAATTTATTCAAGTCACCATACCAACCAATAATTTCCAATTCACGATTAATTCACACAATATGGTTTAATATGCTCTACTAAACATATAAAATATTTTATTCATGCTCACATCAATAATTTTGCAAGCTAATCAAAATTAGGGCAAGGCACCCTCCAAGCATCTCAACCGAACCAATATCAAACCACATGAACAATCAACATAATCAAGTTCAATAGGCTAGTTAGAACATGAATTTTACATATATCATGGTCTCACATAGGTCAATCAAGTTCTATCATTCAATTGAAAAACCTAGGGTTCATGCTTCTTCTACAACCCTAACAATGGCTTCCATTGACCACAAATAACACAAATGGTTGTTTCCCTAGGGTCAATGGAGCCCAAAAATCAAAGGAAGAGAGGTAGAAACTTACCAATTTTCGGCCTCCCAAGCCCAAACCCGAAACCCAAAGAACGATGTCTTCTCCTCAACTCTTTCCTCAAGTTCACGTGTAGGAAGGGGGAAGAAGACTCCCAGCTATGGCTCCCAAGCTTAGCCCTCTTTGAAACCCTAGAATCGACTCCTCTCAAGCCCTCTCTCGCGCCTTGGCTGAAGTGGTCGCAGGAAACTCAAGGAAGAAGTCGCAACTGGCCGAATGAATGAGGAAGAGAGCGGCTGTTTTCACTTATATATGGGGGATTAATTCACTAATAAAGTCACTAATTAACCCCTAAATCTCTTAATAGATGATTAGGATTAGTATTAGGCTAATTAAGTGAGTTTAGGATAGGTTTAGATTGGGTTTAATTGGTAAAAAGTTAGGACAGCGCACACAGCCGAACAAAAATCCCGTAAGCTGATTTAAGGACCTTGCGGTCGCTTCATATAAGGGGGATTCGAGCGCATCCTCCAGCATTCACTTTCCCGGCCTTTTCTGCTTCCCTGCTCGATCCCGGACTCTCCCGCATGCATACTCGAGTCCTTCCAAGCCAAAAATGGTCTATAAATCAACCTTAATGTCCTCCAAATCATAACCCAAGCAATCAATCCTCAAACCTTAACAAAACAAGGCCAAGAACTCAGGCAGAACTCTCCCGAACGACGACCGGAAAAGTCAAACTGAGAAGGGTTAACGCTAGAATCAAACTAGCAACCCAACCGACAATGCAACAAGCATCTAACCAATATCCAAGGCATGTTAATGATGTTATAAATGCCCTCTAACAATTATCCATGTGTTAACCACATAAAACATAAACCCGAGATTCAACGCATCTCGCGAAAGAAAAAATGCGTGCATCTCAAACAACGCCAATAATCATGCTATTGACTCTAAACAATAACGGGAGCTAAATGAACATATTCATGATGATTATAAGTGTATGAATTCATGCATATCACAAGCAAGCAGTATTTCAGGGTTTTACAGAAAAATACAGCTATCAAGGCAGAGGTCGAGAAGCTTCTGAAAGCGGATATCATCGAAGAGATCCAGTATCCGACCTGGCTGGAAAACGTAGTAATGGTCAAGAAGGCCAATGACAAATGGCGGATGTGCGTCGACTTCACGGGTCTCAACAAAGCTTGCCCGAAAGACTGCTACCCACTGCCCCGCATCGATGTGTTCGTGGATTCCATAGCCGGGCTTGAAATGCTAATGTTGATTCTTATGTTAGATTTATATCTGTTCAAATCATTACATTAGTTTTATACTTCAGTGGCTAATCGTCGACGATTAGCGTGGCAACTGTGTATAGAACTTTGCCTAGTATAGTTTTTATAGGACTTCACGAGGTTCAACGGAAGACCTCTTCACAGCTTCAGGAAGACACCGCTTAAAGCTTAGAACCAGCGGACCTTGTGTCCACACGGTCTCTTATGGCGTGTCCAATCCAGGCAATAACTCATTGGATTAATTCAAACTTATTCCACATCTTTATTTGAATTAATCCAAGACATTCCCGACATGTCAAGCCCGAAAGCAATTTTCAGCGAGGAAGACTTTTCGTCTGAACAGGGAAAAAGAAAGTTGTCCCTAGTTTCTTTGCGCAACAACTCTCGGATCGACACCTAAATCGCCTACCTTTTTGAAGATCTCAGAAATCATTCCCTGCTCTAGATATCTGTGAAGACGAAAATCCTTGACTGACAGCCCCATGCATTTAATGCATTGATGAAAAGAGTTGTTAAAGTATTCGTCTCCTCCAACGGATCTTTTGAAGTGCACCTGCTATAAATACTGCCATTAAAGACTGGAACAAAAACAACGGTACAGAATCAATCGAACACTTAAAGGATTGCTCTGAAACTTCCTAGAACTCCAAGTCTTTCAACTCAGTACAATCAAGAGATCCTCAACAGATCTAGAAGTCCTCGTCAACAACAAGAAGCTGTTCATCAACACTTATTGTTTTATCTTCTTGTTGTTTACTTTCATTAACTATATACGCACGAATTAAATATCACTGTATTTAGATATTTAATTCCCTAGACAAACACAAGTCAATATTTTGTACACGATCCATTATGGGTATTCTTTGTAATTGATCTAGTGGAAAACATAGTGCACAATTTAAATCCAAGGTTGACTGCCTTGGTGGTGGACGTAGCATTCATTATAGTGTGAACCATCTCAAAATACTTGTGTTATTCCTTACTGTTTGTCTGATATTTGTACTGCATAATTACTTTGATTATCTTTATCCATTTACAGCAGAACTTAAGTAACTTGTAAAGGTCTACCGGTAGTCCTTATCGGCAGACCTGGAACAACTACTTTGAAGGTCTTCCGCTACTTGAATCTTTTCGATAGATTGCAAGTATCTTTCAAAGTATTTACCAAAAAGTTTTAAGTGTTTAATAAGCTATTCAACCCCCCCTTCTAGCTTATTATTGTGCCCATTGGGACCCACAATTGGTATCAGAGCCTTACTCTTTGAAAACAAGTTTTTCCAAGATTAAACTCTTGAAAGATACGATATAATGGCACAAACACACTACACGCTGCCTACATCTAATGCTAACCACGTCCCAATATTGGATGAAGGACATTTTGATGTATGGAAGGATAAAGTAATGAGATTTATGAACTCCATTGACAACAGATTATGGAAATGTGTTATTGCAGGTCAACATGTACCAATGAAGGCAAATCTTCTAGCCTCTATTGCTGGGAATCCTGCAGAAGTACCTAAGGAAGAATCTGAATGGACAGAGGATGATAGAAAGCTGGTAGAACTTGACAATAAAGCAATCAACATAATCACCAGCTCTCTAGACACAAGCACATACCAGCAAGTGATTCGATGTACAACTGCAAAAGAGATGTGGGAAGCTCTTGTGTAATACTTGGAAGGAGACCAAGACACAAGAGATATAAGAAAATATACATACATCCAGCAGTTTGATTCTTTCAAAAAGGATCCTAAGGAAACCTTGAGACAAGCATACGATCGCTTCAGTGAGGTAATTAATTGTTGTTTTTCTCTAAGTAAAACGTATGACAAAAAGGAAATGAACATGAGGTTTTTAGGCTCTCTAGGTAGCTTATGGCATGTTAAGACCACGGCTATGAAAGAATCCAAGAACTTAAACGAGATGACTCTTCGTAGTCTCTATGCAAGTTTGAAGGTTTATGAACTTGAAGTTAATCAAGCTCTAGAGCAAGACAAAGCAGTTCGAGCGTGTCTTTGCGACCACCATGGTCCAAGAAGAAATCACTGTTGAAACCAAACCTTCTACTTCTTCCTGTGAAAATGATTTTCTATCTGATGAGCAATTTGCCATGTTTGTAAAATGTTTTCAAAAATTTGCAAAATATGGAAGAAAGAACACACACCAACAACCTTTTAGGAAGAATGGTGAAAGCTCATCTAAGGAAGAGCTTGTGTGTTATAATTGTAGGAAACCAGGTCATTTTGCCTCAAAATGTCCTAAGCCAAAATCTGAAGCATACCGAAAACCCTCTTTTAGAAAATTTCAAAAACAAAAGGGTATGTTGGCTGAAGACATAGAAGACAAACAGGTTGCTACATGGTTTGAGGCCGATTCGAGAGAGAGGAGGAAGAGGATTGTGAGCAAGCTAACATATGCTTAATAGCTCATGATTCGAGTCCTACCTATGACTCACGAAAATGAAGTTGTAGTTTCACCTAGTCCTTTGGACAAAAATGAAACCAACAGTTATAACTTGATAGGAAGAACTTCTCAAGGATAATCGGGATATGCTTGAAGAATTTAATTCCTTTAGAGTAGCCTATGTTAAAGCTGGCCAAGAAGCTGTGAGCTTACTGAGAAATCTATGATGGGAGGCTGAGATTCAAACTCTCAATAGGCGTCAACAAGAGAGTATCAAGTGAAGGAAGAAAACAAATTCCTTTATGACAAAATTGATTGTCTATGAGCACATCAAAGGACTTGACCTAGAGAAAATTGCCTTGCAAAGACAATTGACTCTGGGCGGACTCCAAGGATGCATTCAAGAAATCCTTTCAAGCCAAAAATCTAGTAATGATAAAGCGGCATAGGATATTCGGATGTGCCTCTTCCGAGCAATCTCTTGATCATAGAAAGGTGAATCCTCAGAGGCGCAAATGATATTTCCTTCTCTAAACAAACATTTGGAAATATAGGGAAACAAGGCCTTGGTTATTCAAGTGTCCCTTACGTTTACCCCAAAGTTCGAGAAGGAAAAGCCAAAATAGTCGACTCAAATGAGAAACTTGATAAGGTAACGGTAGATAAAGTGAAGTCGAACACTTGGCTATGCCAAGGCAAAGTCTGGGCGGTAGACCTCTGAACCTCTACAGGTAACTATCAAGTTTGTCCATGAAAGCAGCAAGGCTCCTTTACTGTTGAAGGTAAACTTAAAGGTATTCTACGAATCCCTTACGAAAAAGTAATCAACAAAAAAGCTAAAGCTAAGTGCATTGGTAACCTACCTAGAAAGATTCGAAAAGAAACCAATTAAGTCTACCATCAACAAACAAAATTTGAACCAAAAATGGATGTCAAGAAAAGGAATAATCATAAGTACTCTTCGGTTGAAGTCACTAACTTCTCTATGGACTTTCCATTTATGTCACTCTTGCAATTGCCTAGGCCATCGGCACGAGAGTGCTGCTAAGGTTCACCCAAGATCACGAGAGACCTAGTTCTCTCAAGGTCAAGGGTATGGGTTGCAAGGTTGCTAATCCTTAGGACCCGAAAGAAAATAAAGGTACCTTGTTTGCTTTAACTCTTTTGAGGAATGCTTCATGGCTATAGAATCGAGAAAACAAAGACATCGGTACCTAGGCTTGGTGGGCTGCTCAAGACACATGAGGAGGAGCAGTCTTCTTCTGATATAGGCTTGAAAGGACCCATGTTATTTTCGGAGATAATGCAAGAGGAAAAACAATTGGATATGGCTCAATTACTAGAGGAAATCTCTCCATCAACAAAGTTTCTCTAGTGAGTGGTTTAAAAGCACAATCTCTTGAGCATATCTCAGTGACAAAGGACTTCTATGCCAATTCAACTCCAACCGGAGTGCCTCATCAAAGATAGTGAATCTGCTCTACAATCTTGACCGGCAATAGACAAGGAAATGTCTATGTCGTGGACTTAAATCTTCTAGGGAGATTCTCAAACACGTGTCTAGTAGCCAACAATGTTCGTGACAATTGGCTATGGCACAAGCTTCTCAAGTCACCTCAACTTCAAAGCACTCTCCAAGCTCTCCAAAAATGGGCTTATCAAAGGTCTACCTACGATGTCTGAGCCATGACGAGAAGTTGTAAAGCCTTCCAACTAGGAAAACTTTCCAAGTCTTCCTTCAAAAGAAAGTCTGTGTCTACAAAACGACCTCTTCAACTTCGCATGGATCTCTTTGGACCTATCACAACAGACCGGTATTTAGGAGACAAGTATACACTTGTAGTAGTTGACTACTCTAGATTCACTTGGATTGAAACCATGACATCTAAAGATGAAACGTATGATCTAGTCTTTGCTCTTTTCGGAAGACTTCAAACTCAAAAGCTTGAAGACATAAGCGATATAAGATCGGTTAACGGCATTGAATTCAAGAACAATGGTGTAGAAATACTGCGATGACCACGGGATCGACCAAACTTCTCGGGGTACTCCTCAACAAAATGGTGTAGGCTGAGCGGAAGAACGAACAACGATTGAAGGCAAGAACAATCTTGTGAAGCCAAACTTCAATATTTAAGGCGGCGATCCAACACCATGTTTTACCCAAAATAGATCCACAGTAAACAAGTTTCATAATAAAACTCCATATGAAATATGGAGGAAGATCCCCAACATATGATTTCTTAAAATCTTGGTTGTAAATGTTTCATTCTTTATAATGGAAAAGAATATAGAGGAAAATTTGATGCAAAATCGGATGAAGGATTTTTACGGGTATTCCAAACATTCAAAAGCATTTCGCATTTTCAAGTAAAACTAATTTAAAAATTTTAGAATACATGCATGTTTCTTTTGATGAATATGACTTGTTAGAGCCTAGAACGGCTCCGAGCGATGCTAATGATTCGATAATGATGAGACAGTACAAATACAACATCCACTTCACTCCTCATCGGAAAGCGGCAACGCAGAACCCACAGTATCGCTAACCCTTCACCGGTAGGCGAGAACTGCCGTTACCGATCCACAACTCTTGTTGACCTGAACCCATCTCTTTTTGTTTTACCCCAAGCACCTTTCTGAATCACTCATCCTTCTTGTTCACGAGAAAATGAAGGTTTTGAAGATTCTATCTCTTCTCGAACTAGATTTTGGTGAATCTCCTTCTCAACCTCTCCGGAATTCTTAAAGGGAAGAACCCACCAGAAGTGATCTTCCTTCAACTGTTATTGAAGCAAGAGATCATCCCATTTCTCAAATCATTGGTGATCTCAACACAGAGTTCGACAGAAATAAAGTTCGAGAAGAAACTATGTTTGCTTATGCTTGTATCGAACTCGAACCAAAGAAGATTGATGAAGCTATCGAAGATCATAACGGATTGAAGCTATGCAAGAAGAGTGAACCAGCTTGAAAGATGTAAGGTGTGGAGCTTAGTTCAAAGACCGACCGATCATCCAACATCGGCACCAAGTGGGTTTTCTAAACAAAAGAGATGAAGAAGGAAATGTCACCGTAAATAAAGCTAGACCTGGTTGCACAGGCTACCGACAGAAGAAGGAATTGACTTTGATGAAACTTTTGCTCCTCGCTGCTAGATTGTAAAGCAATCGAATCTTTCTAGCCTATGCATCATTCATGGACTTCAAAGTGTATCGATGGATGTAAAGAGTGCTTTTCTCAATGGTGATCTTCAAGAAATCAGATACGTGAACAAGATCTCGTGATTTGTCATTTCGCATAAATCGATCACGCCTACCGACTCAAGAAAGCTCTCTACGGCCTAAGCAAGCTCCTCGAGCTTGGTATGAAACTCTATCCAAGTTCTTAATAGAACAAGGATTCGTGAGAGGAAGAATAGACACCACTTTATTCATCCTCAAGCACAAAGGTCATTCTCTCTCTCTCGTACAAATCTATGTGATCTACATCATCTTGGATCTAACCAAAGC
>CM028382.1:36286735-36336478 GCA_013146195.2 Codonopsis lanceolata
AAGCAATCTTAATCTTTCTAGCTTATGACTCGCCTCATGGTCTTGCAAGAAACAAGGCAAACTCAACTGCTGTATAGAATATATTCGCTGCAAGCAACTGTTGCTCTCAACTACTATGGATGAAGCAACAACTAGTGGACTACAACATCAAGATCAAATCGCCTAATCATGTGTGACAACACATCAGCTATCTCGCCCAAAAATCCAAAGATGCATTCAAAGACAAAGCACATTGATATTCGTTATCATTTTCTCAAAGATCATGTGGAAAAAGGTAACATCACCGGAATATATTCCAATCGAGCATCAATTAGCGACATTCTCACAAAACCACCGGATGCCACGGGTTTGCTTATTTAAGGAGAAATCTTGGTATGATTGATCCTCTTGCTAATTTAAAAATTTTGTTAATGTTTCTTTCATACTTAGGTAGACCCGATATTAGTCTAATCGGAAGGCGTAAGTTCTCCTTCTGGGAAGACTTAAGGGTTAGTACTCTTACTTAGTCTCTTGTTTGCTAAAGAGGTTTCTAAAGCAATAAAGGGGGTCAGGGACAAAATTTGGTACTTAAGAAAATATCTTAAGTTCAGCTTTTCAAAACGATATTTTCTCGCCTTTAAATAGTCCTTGAACCGTCATTTCAAACTTTGAGAAACCTTACGAGCAATCTTTTTTCTCTCTCTCTCTACGAGTAACTACTTTACGCAAATTCAAGTTCTTCTTCTTGTTTCTTCTTCTCATCTTCAACAATGAGTACGCTTCTCTACTCTACTTTAATTTTCATTACGCATTTCATTATCAACCTAAAATCCTTTTGGAATTCAAGCGGTCATTCATTTTCGAGTTTATCATTAATTCGCCATTGTTTTTCTTACAAACTTGAATACTAACGATCGTTTTTTGTTTATTCATTGTTCATTCTTATGAAAACTTACGTTATGCATTTCTCGAGTATGGTTTCTCTAAACATTCTAGGGTTTTAAGTTTTGCTTGAAAATTTCATTTATTTTGGAAAACTTTGAAATTCCTACTTGTTTAGATGTCTAGATGAAAAGCCCTAATTTTATTTTGCTTTTCTTTCGGGCAAGAACTTCAAAATCAAAGCGACAGGTGGGAAGGCTTTTGACCACGAAAATGGCATTCCTCCAAGTTCAAATATCAACCTTCCGGAGGATATCCCATCTATCCAGCCGCTCATGACATTATTGTCGCTTTGGACCGAGAAGCTATACATTCGGGCATGTGCATTGACCTTGATCAATCAACTCTATAGTGCCGCCGTCAAAGCTTCTTCTGGGGATATGGGCGCCTACGGGATTACGCCCCTCTTACGCCTCAGCGACAAAAACTACTCTCTCTTCTGGCGGAAAGAATTTTATCAAAGAATGGAGCTCATGAACGGTGCATGCTCTTCGTGGGTGGATTCGAGGCGTCCCATCTCTCACCGCTAAATCTATTTCCACCATCATTGGTGTGCATTACGGAGGAGCTCTTTCAGCAACCAGTGGCGAGGCTTTACATGCACGGGAATCCATGAGGGAGTAGACACTCTCCGGGAGCCCTGAGGGAAGATGCTCTCGAATTTGTTCCCTCTTGGACGTCTATTGCACCGGCCACCTTTTAGACAAGGGGCTCCTATTCAAGAGTGGAGCACATGACATGTTTATCGGCCAAAAGATCAACGACCCGGTTGTATTTCTACGCCTACGCCTCAACTGGGGCTCATCATTTTCGACGAGCTAAAGCAGGTGGAGAAAGCTAAGAACAACCCCACTTGCAAACGCCCCTTCGTCAGGCTGATCAATGCCCTTTTAAGGGATGATGCAAACATCAACTCTTCTTTGAAAGAAGATGAGTTGTATATAGTGGCCAAGGAGAAGCAACTCACACCTCGCCAAGAAATACATCGAATACGAGAACAAGCGCCGGATGCGAAAGGTCTACCGCCTCTCTTGACAAAGTGGCCAATCCCGCACCTATCTTGGTCACCCGCTTCAATATGGAAGCACATGTGGCGGCAGCGGCAGCAGACCTACAAAAGGCCTCTGCTAAATTTGACGATCAAGTGGCCACGGACCTCCATCTAAAGGCCAAAGGCCTGGCTGATGAAGCAGAGCTGCTGCTAAGGTCCAGAATAGCAGCCAGAGGCAAAGCCAAGAAGACAAGGCCGGAAGTGGCACCTCCATCTGAAGAGGAGCAGGCCAAATGGATCAGAAGGGAGATGAAGGAAGGCCAGAAGAAGAAGGCACCAGGCCAATCTAGCCATTCCTCTCCTCCATCTACCCAAGCCAAGCCATCCTCTCAGCCACCTACCCAATCCAGCCAACCACCTTCACCATCTCCTGCCCCCATTCCCAAACCAAAACGAAGGAAACTTCGTAAAACCTTTGAAGACCAGCCACCGGCAGTCCCTCCAACCTCTACCGATGAAGCAGCTGAGTCTCCTATTCAGCCGCTGAGGAAGAAAAGGAGAGCTACCGGTTCCCAACCCTCTACCGCCAGCCAACCAACTACCTCTACCGACGCCCAAACCTTACCTGTCAACCCTTCATCTATACCTATCAACCCTTCATCTATTCCTCCTGAGTCATCTACTCAGAGGAATTCACCACCTCCGGAGGAGTCTATCCCTCAGGAGGAGCCTCAAAATCAGGAGGAGCCAGCCAGAACCCCAACTCCTCCTCCTCCTTCACCCTTTAACTACTCACCTGACCCATCCACACCTTCCTCACCACCCCAATCCCAACCAACTTCTTCCACACCACAGCCCTTAGACCCTGCTGCTGCCAAGTTCCTCTTCGAACTTTCGTCAGTAGCAGATCTATTCACCCCTATTCATCAACCTCCTCAACCTTCTCAACCTCCTCAACCTTCCCTTCAAAAACCAAAATCTCTATTCTACCCTGCCCCTTCTTTCTGGTTCTCTACCGAACCCATTCCCCAATCCTCCCACATCAGTGAAAATTCTGACACTGATATGGAACTGGATTCCCCACCAACTCCACCTCCACCCTCCCCTATAACCCTATCCTCTTCCACCAAAACCATACCAACCCAAGACTCATCCTCTTCTGCCTCCAGAACTCCCCCTCTCCAATGCCCCTTCAGCTGCGGACTCTGCCTCCGGCACCATTCACATTGGCAAGCATCTACTTCCCATCGGCCAATCTTGCCGAAGTTTTGTCCGGCTAGATGCCATCTACCGCGGCTAGGCGAGCTTACAAGCATATCTACCGCTACACCGAAGTAGCCACCTTTGCATGCCAAGGCCAACGATCGGATTGCCCTTACTCTTCGACAATTTCAAGAGGATGTCTGACTCGCTTTTGGGAGATAAGACGACTTCACCGATGTCAAGATCAACATCGAAGCTCAACGAGATGAAGGTTGCCGTATCATAGGCTTCATTTTCTACGAGTTCATTCCACGCCATCACTCTCCATCATCAGCCACGGTCGTATTCTATTATGGAACTCAACAACCTCGCTCGCAACTCGCTCATGATATTATGAATGCCAACCGTGATCGTGATCCGCCATCACGAGGAGAAGCAAATGAGATCTATCAACGTAATGCCGATGGAAGAGAACATCCGTCTTCGTGAAG
The DNA here is from genome assembly GCA_013146195.2 of Codonopsis lanceolata. Classification (NCBI taxonomy): domain Eukaryota; kingdom Viridiplantae; phylum Streptophyta; class Magnoliopsida; order Asterales; family Campanulaceae; genus Codonopsis; species Codonopsis lanceolata. The sequence goes on from CM028382.1 coordinate 36,290,342, forward strand.
AACTGACTACCGTTCTCGTTCCACCGCACGACCGATGCGGATGACGATTACCAACGAAGAATGGAAGAGCTAGAGCGAGAAAGAAGAGAAAAGGAGGTCGCAGGCAAAGGGAAAAGACCTTGGTAGCTTTTGTATCTTTTCTTCCCTTTCCTTTGTATTTATCTTATTTTTGAAAACTCGTTGTATGTAAACATCTTGTTTATAAATACGATGATTACTTGCTTTTTCAAAAATTATGATTCTTCTTGCTTTATTGTTTATCTAAATTAGAATTTAAACATTCAGCTTTAAATTTATTTAAACCGGCCGCTAATCTGTGTCGTTTTTGACTCTCTTATTCTTGTATGCACTTAGATTAGTCCCTTGCATTTGAGGTGTTATTCGTTCAATAGAGGCATGTCTACCGACTACTTAATATATATAAAATTTCTCAGACATGCTATTATCTATTAAATAGTTTGTTTTAAAACCTCATTTGTAGTAATGATGACCGATATAAATAGGAGGAGATTGTTGATTCTTATGTTAAATTTATATCTCGATCAAGACATTACATTAGTTTTATACTTGGCTAATCGGGCTGCGATCGATTAGCGTGGCAACCTGTATAGAACTTTGCCTTGTATAGTTTTTATAGGACTTTTCGGGTTCGGCGGAAGACCCCTTCTCGGCACCTGGAAGACCTGCTCAAAGCTTAAGATCGGTAGACCTCGTGTCCAGCTGATTTGCTTCTACGTGTCCTCTCCAGCAGAAAGCTAGCTGGATTAATTCAAACTTATTTCCATATATTATTTGAATTAATCCAAGTCACTCCCTGACATGTCAAGCAGCCGAAAGCAACTTTCCGAAAAGCAGGAATACTTTTCATCCTCGAATGGAAAGCAGCGCATCGCCCCTACTTTCTCCTTCATCTCTCGATCCGACACCAAATCGCCCACTTTTTGAAGATCTCAAAAATGATTATCTCGCTCTAGATATCTGTGAAGACGAAAATCCTTGATCTGACCCCATGCATTTAATGCATTTATGAATAGAGTCGTTGAAGTCTTCGCCCTCCAATGGATTCTTTTGAAATGCACCTCGCTTTAAATACCGCCATTGAAGATCGGAACAACGTACAGAATCAATCGAACACTTAAAGAATTGCTCTGAATCTTCACAACTCCAAGTCTTTCAGCTCAGTGCATTCAATAGATCCTCAACAGATCTAGAAGTCCTCGTCAACAACAAGAAGCTGCTCTTCAACATTTATTGCTTTATTCTTCTTGTTGTTAACTTCCATTAACTATACTTCTGCACGAATTAAATATCCTGTTTTTACAGATATTTAATTCCCTAGACCCAAACACAAGTCAATATTTTGTACACGATCCATTAAGGGATATTCTTTGTAATTGATCTAAGTGGAAAACATAGTGCACAATTTAAATCCAAGGTTGACTGCCTTGGTGGTGGACGTAGCACTCATTATAGTGTGAACCATCCCAAAATACTTGTGTTATTTCCTACTGTCTGTCTATTTATTGAACTGCTTAGTTTCATTGTTTATATTATCCATTTCAGCAGAACTTAAGTAATCTGTAAAAGGTCTACCGGTAGTCCTTATCGGCAGACCTGGAACAATTTTCTTGAAGGTCTTCCGCTACTTGACTCTTTTCATATATTGCAAGTAACTTTCAAGGAACTTACTTTAAAAGTTTTAAAGTGTTAATAAGCTATTCAACCCCCCCTTCTAGCTTATTATTGTGCTCATTGGGACCCACATACAGACTACATTCAATTGATGGATTTTTATCTTTGTTTGGGAATCCCTAATTTTGATTTTGAGGTGCTCTTGTGGTGTGTGTGCGTGCGTGTGTGAAGGAGGGTTTGGCAAGAAAACTAGGAAGATTGCTGAAAATGTTATTCATTAATTCCTCTTCCCACACTTAGATTCCTTCTCTATTAGGTTTGGCATGCCCGATAAATGAAACTATTGCTCCAGATCATCCCTCAGCGAAAAAATAGAAATCACTATCCATCACTTCTACTAAGTCTATGACCTGGCCCCAATGGGCTCCAGCTTTTGGATTATGGTTGTTTTCCAGTTGTTCTGGTTACTTTTATTTTAGTTTTTCTTATTTAATTAGTGTTTTTTTGGGGGTACTTTTTTGTTATTCTGATTATAAGCAAGAGAAAACTAGGCAGTGAAATTTACATTAACCACTACTGTATTTAAAATTAAAAATCTAATTTGCATGGCTTTGATAGGAATAGAATTTGAGTGCAAGGATGTTAAAGTAGCAAAATTGACCCAAGACTTATGGCCCAGGCCTAACAAGAAGTGTGTGGAAGAACCATGAATACTCAAAAGGACTGTACCAAAAGGCTATTTCCGTTGCTATTGTTTCAAGGCCAAAACACATGTTTCACTATTTTACATTTTTTAGGGATTTTTGAAGTTTAGAAGAGTCAAGTACGTTACTTGCTTTCATGACTTGTCAATTCACTATAGATCATAGAACTTGAGGGAATGTATAAATATCCAAAATGCACTACAAGATGATACCAATAGGTTAAAAGAATTATTAGCAGAAGAGTAGTTGTTCAAAACTATGAAATAGTGGAAAAAAGAAAGAAGCACATTCTGAAGGGATTTCAATAGGTTAAAAGCATGGAGTGCCTAACAAACTGATTTGTAATACCAGGCGAAATTCCTTCTCTTTAATAAAATTTATCCTGATTTTTTTTAGATAAAGTAAAATTAATCCCTGAATCTTAGAATCTACTAATGTAATATGAGTTCACTTGGTTCTGTGTTGTTCCCAAGTCCTTTGAACCTACCTTTGCATATAATATTCTTTTTCAGTTTTTGGATCAGGTGACTTCCTCTGTTAGGCCCTCAGTGAGGGTTGTTCTTACATTTAGTGAGATTGCCTGATTAGAAGGTTTCAGTCTTCCTGAAACCTTTTAGCCTAGGTCCTGACAATAGTTTAAATATGTGTAATCTAATCTGATAGCTTGCGCTAGAATGGTCGAGCTCCCACTCTGTTGTTCTGGAGATAATGTCTATAATTTCAAGGGCAATCAATAAAATATATGGTCAGATTTTATTAATTTGCTTGAATTTCTTAGTCTAGCCTTCACTACTTATGTTTATCTCCTACATGCTACTCCTTCCTTACCAAAATAAAATAAAATACTCCCATTTCTGAAAAAAGAATATGATTTTAGTGCAATTAAAAGAGGTAAAGCCAAGTAAAGCCATAGTCTTAGAAAGTTTGACTTGTTAAATGGGACAACTTTTTTTTTTTTTTTTTGTGACGGAGGGAGTATTTGTTTATTAGTTTCATCGTCTCTCTCAGTAATTTTTTTTGATTGAGTCAGCTAGAGTTTTCAATTGGAACTTAGAAGAAATACTTGATAGAATTGAAACAATGACTCAAAGAAGAATTGTTAACGCCACTATCTCTTCATCAGGAGATGTAAGATACTCGGAAGTATTTTAAATTAGCTACTCTGAGTTGGCGAATATTTCCCTTGGAAAATTTATTAAGTATTCCTATGCATGACTAAAATATACTCTCTGTAAATGATGTTGTAGAAAATCACAAGAGTAGTGGTATTTTGATGAGAAAAATGGAACAATCAAATATTATTTTGAGAAGTGACTAGGTGAAGAATGTCAGGTGAGTGTAGGTATTGAATAGTATCATAGCCTAAAGCAAACTGTAGATAGAATCGTAGCATTAAGCAAAGTATGCGTAATAAACGAGTCTAAGGTTAAGATTGTATATGAAGTGCTTTGGGATGAGTTTGAATTTTTATAGAGGCTTGTAAGTGGCTAGGAGATATCAAAGTTTATTTGCCAGCTATTTTGGTGAACATAGAAAGAGCTATATTTCCCAATACATAAGAGAAATACCATTGAATGAAATACCTTGAAATTATTGAGGTTATCTTGGATAAGCGACAAGAGAAATAAATTGACGATCCTTTGTATCCTGAAGTAAATTTCAATTCAGAGTAGTAAGTATCAATACCAATTTTTTTCTTGGCAACCAAACACAACAACTTGCATAAAATTGCATAATGAGCGACATTCATAGTAAAATTGAGCGACATTCCACTTCTAGTTTTGGTTTGATCTCCTCCATGATCTGGTATCAAGCTCATTTGAGTAGTAGTAAAAATGAGAATTTGAAGTTTCATTTTGCAATTGTTAGGTGGCTGGTGAATTCCCATCAATGTGTTATTGCCAAATAATACCATGTTTGGATTTCTGACTTGTGGATAGCCATCATTGAAGATCTTTGTATATATTTATTACTTTAAAATTTTTTCCTTCAAATTTATAGGAAAACAAAAGGAAAGAAAAAAAGAGCCATTCTTTGATGAATTGTGCAACTTGGAGATTTATTTTCCTATTTCCTGATTTAAGTTATGTTGTTTTTTTGTGTCCATGCATAGGGACAGTATATATGGTCATACCTTAAGACTTTGACTAGAACTCATATAGTGAAGTACGTGACATGCAAGAAAGCAATTAATGAAAAATAAAAGAGGGCAAAGGTCGAGACATTTAGGGAACTGTAAAATGGTTATAATTGTGGGGGCTATTTAAAATTATAATTAGCTTTCTATGTTAAAAGGGTTTGCTGCATTGCTCTTAGAATTTTCACCATCGTGAACCACAATTGATATTTTCAAGAAGAGTATTGGACTCGTTGATGTATCTATTCTCTGAAGTTGGCTGGGATTTTGTGGAAATTCTCTCATGTAACTTCACTTTCTTTTGTGAGGTTGTGCTACACTTGTGCTACTATTTTCATAGTAAAGAACATCAATTCCTTGGTTGTATGCTCCTGGTAGAAAGTTAAAATGGTCTCGGTCTTGATAATAAATCGAGTTTTGTTAGCAATATAGCATGCCTTTTAAATAGTTAAACATTTAGTCAAAGAAAGCAAAATATTTGAAATTCTCCATAATGTAGCAGTTTATAGATCTAGATCAACTATGTGCCTTTGGCCCTTTGTTCAACAAACCAAAAATTATAGACAAACCAATTACATTTCTTTCTTTTTTTCTTTTTTTTTTTACATTTCTTTCCCCAGACCTAAGAAAATATTCACAAGTGGAACTTCAAATTCCTCTTCCAGTCCTCAGAAATCCAGCATCTTTCCCCAGACCTTTTCTCAACCAGCTATATACATTATCCCTGAATTTGTCATACAAATACATACATATCAGCATATTTGGGAACAGTTTGGCGGTGACGCAGTGTTATGTCAGTTAGAACCTGAGCAGTCAGAGGATATCGGTCATCATTCACAGGAACACGTAAGTTAAATTGTTATATTCAAATTTTGTTTTTCAAACTTTTGAAGGTATCTGCCCAAGATTAACTTAGTCAAATATAGTTCGATTTGTATACCTTTTTATGCCATTCCCAATCTCATTCTTGTATTGGTTCAGTGTTGCATTAATCTGTGCTTTGCTCCTTGTCACGAGAATCCTGATCAGAGTGGCTGGTGTTATTTGCACTTCTGAAACAGTTAGCTTCGATAGTTACTATTATGATTTTACTGTTATATGTCAGATAATAGTTTATGAATGCTAATTACATCTTCTAAGAGGGAGAATGCCTTAGTAAAACTTCATGGTGTTACTTTGTGATACGGCCCTCACTGATTTTAACTACGTAAAAGCTGGTTGTCGGGTTAAGGTTCTTCATTGTACACCCTTTTGAAGGCCGTTTTTTTCCATTGCAATAACATTTATGTTCTGAACAAACAAGAAATATATTTTGCAAATGAGTGATTCATTTCCTAGAATGGTTTGAGTTTGGATGCAATTTATCTCGTGAGATATTGTAAAACCCAGAAATGTTACTTGCATGTGTTATGCATGGATTCATATATTTATAATCATCATGAATATATTAATTTAGCTCCCGTATATGTTTAGAGTCAATAACATGATCATTGACGTTGTTTGAGATGCACGTATGCATTTTTCTTTCGTGAGACGCGTTGAATCTCGGGTTTGTGATTTATGTTGTAATCACATGGATAATTGTTAGAAGGCATTTATAACATCATTAACATGCCTTGGATGTTGGTTAGATGCTTATTGCATTGTTGGTTTGGTTGCTAGTTTGATTCTAGCGAAAACCCTTCTCAGTTTGACTTTTCCGGTCGTCGTTCGGGAGAGTTCTGCCTGATTTCTTGGCCTTGTTTTGTTGGGGTTTGAGGCTTGATTGCTTTGGTTATTGATTGGAGGTTATTAAGGTTGATTTATAGACCATTTTTGGCTTGGAAGGACTCAAGAATGCATGCGGGAGAGTCCGGGACCGAGCAAGGAAAGCAGAAAACATGGAATGCTGAGAATACAGGTGATGCGGTCGCATCACTTCCTCATCAAGCGACCGCAAGGTCCTAGAATCAGCTTACGGGATTTTTTGTTCGGCTGGTGAACTATCCGAACTTTTTACCACTTAAACTCATTTTAAACCCTTCCTAAACTCACTTAATTAGCCTAATACTAATCCTAATCACCTATTAAGAGAATTAGGGGGTAATTAGTGACTTGATTAGTGAATTAATCCCCCCATATAAAACCCAAATCAGCCGCACTCTCTCATTCATTCAGCCAGTGCGACTTCTTCCTTTGTGTTTCCTGCGACCACTTCAGCCAAGGCGCAAGTGAGGGCTTGAGAGGGGCGATTCTAGGGCTTCAAGGGGCTAAGCTTGGAAGCCATAGCTGGGAGTCTTCTTCTCCATCTAACCCGCAAGATTGAAGAGAGCGGAGTGAGAAGAAACGGCTTCATCTTCGAGTTCGGTTTGGGCGCTTTGTAGGGCTGAGTTGTAAGTTTCTACCTCTCTTCCCTTGATTTTTGAGCTCCATTGACCCTAGGGAAACAACCATTTGTGGTATTTGAGGTCAATGGAAGCCATTGTTAGGGTTGTAGAAGATGTATGAACCCTAGGTTTTTCAATTGAACGATAGAACTCGATTGACCTATGTGAGACCATGATATATGTAAAATTCATGCTCTAACTAGCCTATTGAACTTGTTTATGTTGATTGATAATGTGGATTAATGTTGGTTTGGTTGAGATGCTTGGAGGGTGTCTTGCCCTAATTTTGATTAGCTTGCAAAATTATTGATGTGAGCATGATTAAAATGTTTTATATGTTTAGTAGAGCATATTAAACCATATTGTGTGAATTAATCGCAAATTGGAAATTATTTGTTGGTATGGTGACTTGAATAAATTTATAACCAAGATGGCTAATTTGTTCTAAGTTACCTTGTTAATTATTTTGTGGGGTTTATGTGAGTTTATTGATCGTCGGGTTTATGGTTTTGACGATAGATATGAACTTAGGGGATGATGAAGCCTAAGCTTCTATTCCTTGAATTTTCAGAAAACTTAGATCGAACTCAACGGAGTTAACCTTTGGGTTAGTTTGAATCCTAGGAACTATGATTTTAAGTCCTACGGAATCTTGGGTAGAATTCATGGGGGTCGAGCCTCCAAGAAGTTTTAAAGTGTGTGAAGCACACTTGATTAAGAGAGCTTATATGATTCTCGGTTGTGATATTTATGCTAGTTGTGGATGAATTGCATGACTAGTTTGTTGGTAGAGTGTTTACCTACTTGTTTTGAGCATATGAGTATATATTACTTGTGCTTGGGTTTTGAGTCCACCGGCGCCGGCCTGTTGAGTCTTTGGTGGGTCGATACATCGCCCTCACGAATTATGGGGTTCGTGATCGCGATGGTATCGCCGTGTCGGGTTGCACACACCCTCCATCGATGGCCACGGTGGGGAAGTAGTTTATCTTAGTTGTAGTAATACACATGACTTTGATAACTATGGAACTCGAGCGAGAGTTGTCTCGGGACGCCGATATCTACGAGAGGGATATCGAGGGCACATAAGGGTTTTGCACGTGTTTTTGCAGAGCGACACGCGCGGAGGAATTTCGGTAATGGTATCATATCCCTTATATATATGAATTGTTTCACAAGTGCTTAAGTGAATAACGTGCTTGGTGAATTTGGATATGATATGATGTTTGTTTTGGTTTCTTACATGTTATACTTAATAGATAACATATTGATTAATGTTGCTAAGCATGTATGCTATCACATGAATATTATGAGAATGTTGTTTTATGCCAAAGGTATAAATTATTATTGTTAAGACAAAATGACTTGACATGGATTTATGATGAGATGTTATACTTGTATTGATAACATATTTATTTAATGTTGAGCATGGATGCCATACATGATTTATTATGAGGTTATTTCATGACAATACAATAGCATGATATATTTTATGATTGAGCATTATGCCATGGTAGGAAGTTATGGTTAGTAACTTACTAAGTCATTGTGACTTACTTTTATTTGTTGGTTGTTTTTCCCTAGATCCGAGCCGAGCTAGCGGATCCAAGTAAATCAGAAGGTTACTTTGGCAAGGAAGTCTTTTGGACAAGGTTGCTACTTAGATGTTATTTTGTTTTTGGTGAGGTCGTTGGGAAGATGAAGTTATATAAACTTCATGATTTGGGTAGCAAACCTTTATGTATTTGTAATGTTGTAATTATGTGGTTAGCTTATTCTTTTGGTAGCCAACCGGTGGTGGTTGTGCTTGATGTATATATGGTAGTTAAACTTCCATATGCTTTATAGTTGTTAGTACTTATAACCGTTAGTACTTATTTTGTTGGTAGCCGATCGGTTTTAGTCGTGCTTGGTTAATTGGTGTTTATGTTTAGCATGATAATATTGCTAGTTTAATATGATGTTTGTTCTCCGGCATGTTTTTAGCCGTTGAGTTGTTAGACTAGAGTCTTAGACTTAGTTTAATGTTGGGTTCCTACCGTAGTTTCGCCGATGACTTGGTTTATTATGCTTATATATGAATTGCATAACAGGAGTTTGTCCTACGTGCCCAATGTTGCGGCACGCGAATCGAATTTTTGGACCGAGAGATTAATTATCTCTTTGGTTGTTTTAGTTTGAGCTTGTTAGCTCGGGCGCCACTGCTTTTATTTTATTTCGCTCCGCATGTGTTTTGAGTTGTCGGTGTATCGCCGTTATGGCCCTACCCATTATTTGCTACTTGTTGTTGTTATTTGTTTCTCGGCGGCACGACCTTGGGATTTCGCCTTGGGATCCGGTCGGGTCGCCACGCTTGGTATCGAGCTATGATTATAAATTTAGCTTTCAAAGGGATAGGTTCCTTGGCTTTGGGGGTTGGTTTGTGTGATAGATTTATTTTATTAACGCCGAGTGTTATTGTAGGTGTTAATGGTGGATACTAGAGCAGAGCTAGTTCCGAGGTGGCACCGGTAGAGGTGCCGGTAGAGGTATTGGCGGTGGCGTAAATGCTAACGATAACCGCCAATGTAATATTCCTCCACCGCGAACACCGGAAGAGCAAGATGAGGCGATGGCAAATATGTATCGTGGGATGCTTGATTTGATGAACCAAATGAATCAAAGAGGTTTTGGTAGAGTGGAACCACAAGGAGGACCACGCCGAGCCACAAGTAGAGAGGCCGAGGCGTGAGGCTAGACATAATGATAATTCTATGCTTGAAAGATTTGTGAAGTTAAAGCCGAGGCAATTTAATGGAGAGCCGGACGCTAAAGCCGAGCTTTGATTGAACACTTGAGAAAATATTTGCACCATTGGGTTGCGATGATGAACAGAAAGTTGTATTAGCTGTGTTCAAGCTTGAGGGTGCTGCCGAGCATTGGTGGCAGGTGTTGAGGGAGAGTTGGGAACTGCATAGAGTCCCACAGATATGGCCTAATTTCGTTCGAGAGTTCAGAGCTTCCTATGTACCGGATGTTGTCAGGGAGAAAAGAGAGAAAGAGTTTATGGATTTGGTGCATGGGAGTATGACAGCTTTCCCAAGATTCACCGATTCACTGAGTTGGCTCGTTATCGCACACATTTGATTCCCCGATGAGGCCGAGGACACGTAAATTTGTAAAGGGTTTGAGGACGGAGTTCAGAAACAACTTCTTTCTCATCGGTGGAGTACGTGAAGGCCGTTGATAGGGCCTACACTATTGAGAGAGACATTGATGAGCATCGCACTATGTCTATTTCGGTTCTTCTCGCCAGCTCTAAGCGCTCGGGCGGAGTCATGGATCGGTAATCGTGGGAATTTTAGTGGAGGCAATGATCGCAAGAAAGGAAGTGGAAAATCTCATTATGATGGACATGCGAAGAATCAGTCTAGTGGCAAGGGAGCTAGTACTACATCTACTCAGAGGGATCGTAGTGTGGCATTGGTTTGCTCTTATTGTTCCAAGATTGGGCATACAGAAGATAGGTGCTGGAATAAGAATGGAGCACCAATGGAGTGTTACTACTGTGGAGTTACCGGGCATATGAAGAAGGATTGTCCAAAGTTAAAGAGCAATCAGTCAGGAGGTTCTAGTCAGACTACAGCTGGAACAAAGAGAGATAGCGATGGAAAAGCTAAGGTGCAGGGTCGTGTATTTGCTCTAGATCAGAGAGGTGTACCTGAGTCTACAGCAGTGATTGGAGGTACCGTTTCTATTTTCGGTAATGAGGCTCGTGTACTTATAGACCCAGGATCATCGCATTCTTATGTTGCATCACATTTCGTTGATAAGCTATGTGTTATGCCTCAGTCTTTACCATATGTGCTTGAAGTATCTACCCCTCTTGGGGAATGTTTGTTAGCTTCAGATATTTATAGAGCATGCGATGTACTTGTGGATAAACATGTGTTGCATGCGGATTTGGTGGTGTTACCACTTCGTGATTTTGATGTTATTCTTGGTATGGATTGGTTGAGCACATATCATGCTTTGGTGGATTGCCTTAGTAAAAGGGTTACTTTTACTTTGCCTGGCGTTCCTAACTTTGTGTTTTTGGGAGATAATGCACCGAGTGGTTTACGCGTCATTTCTGCGCTTAAGGCTAGGAAACTATTGTCGCGTGGGTGCACAGGGTATCTTGCTTGCGTAGTGGACAAGCGGGTTTCTTCTTCTAATCTTGAAGATGTGCCAGTTGTGTGTGAGTTTCCGGATGTTTTCACTAAGGATTTTGGGATGCCTCCAGATAGAGAGATTGAATTTTGTATTGAGTTATTGCCGGGGACTACACCAATTTCGAAGGCGCCGTATAGAATGGCACCTATGGAATTAAAGGAGTTGAAAGTTCAGTTACAAGAGCTCCTTGACATTGGCTTTATCAAGCCAAGTGTGTCACCTTGGGGTGCACCGGTATTATTTGTGAGGAAGAAAGATGGGAGCCTTAGATTGTGCATCGATTATCGAGAGTTGAACAAGGCAACGATCAAGAACAAGTATCCATTGCCACATATAGATGATTTGTTTGATCAATTGCAAGGATCGGTGGTTTATTCCAAACTTGACTTGAGATTTGGGTACCATCAGTTGAAGGTTAGAGCCGAAGATGTTCCGAAAACGGCTTTTCGCACGAGGTATGGGCATTATGAATTTATGGTGATGCCATTCGGGTTGACTAATGCGCCGGCGGTGTTCATGGATTTGATGAACCGGGTATTTCATAATTTTCTTGATTGCTTCGTGGTGGTTTTCATAGACGACATCCTTGTGTATTCTAAGTCTCGGGAAGAGCATGCACAACATTTGCGGATGGTTTTGTCTATTCTTCGGGAGAGGCAACTCTACGCCAAGTTTAGCAAGTGTGCTTTTTGGCTAGAGGAGGTTTCATTCTTGGGGCACGTTGTTTCTAGTGCCGGGATAGCGGTGGATCCTTCCAAGGTTGAAGCAGTAATGAATTGGAGGAGACCGACCACAGTTACTGAGGTACGGAGTTTCTTGGGGCTAGCCGGTTATTATCGGAGATTCATTGAAGGATTTTCGAAGATTGCTACGCCTATGACAAATTTGACTCAAAAGAAGACCGCATTTGTATGGAGTGATAAATGTGAAGAAAGCTTCCAAGAATTGAAGAGGAGGTTGACTACGGCACCAGTGTTAGCATTGCCTAGCGGAGGTGATAATTTTGTTGTTTATAGTGATGCTTCGAAAGAAGGATTGGGATGTGTGCTTATGCAAAATGGGAAAGTGATTGCTTATGCTTCAAGGAAGTTGTCTCCGTATGAGATGAATTATCCTACGCATGATCTTGAACTCGCGGCGATTATATTTGCTTTGCACAAGTGGAAACATTATTTGTATGGTTCGAAGTTTGAGATTTTCACGGACCACAAGAGTTTGAAATATCTCTTCTCTCAGAAAGAGTTGAACATGAGACAACGGAGATGGATGGAGAAATTGAAGGATCACGATTGCACTATACTGTATCATCCGGGGAAAGCGAACGTAGTTGCAGATGCTTTGAGTAGAAAAGTACACTTGTCATGTTTGATGATGCGGGAATGGAAAATGTGGGAGGATGTCCGTGATTGGAATCCTAGCGAGGTAAATCATGGTGTATTATTTGCTAGTGTGCGGGTTATTCCAGCTTTATTGGAAAGAATTAAGGAGACTCAGAAGAAAGATCCAGAGTTGGTGAAAATTATTGATGGTTTGAGTGAGAATAAAGAGAATGAGTTCTCGATGAACCAAGATGGTATTTTGACATTTAAGGGTAGAGTTTGTGTTCCATCAGTTGATGATGTTAAACGGCTTGTATTGGATGAGGCTCACAAAGCAAAGTATACTATCCATCCGGGAGTACGAAAATGTATAGAGATTTGAAGAAACAATTTTGGTGGAGTGGCATGAAGCTTACGATAGCGCATTATGTGTCGAGGTGTCTCACTTGTCACAGGTAAAGGCGAACACCAAAGACCTCGGGTTGTTACAGCCGTTGGATATTCCGGAGTGGAAATGGGAACATGTTACGATGGACTTTGTTTCGGGATTTCCACGTACTCGTAGAGGTTTTGATGCCGTTTGGGTTGTTGTTGATCGACTCACGAAGTCGGCTCATTTTATTCCGATTGCTATGACTTATTCATTGAGTCAGTTAGCGGCATTGTATGTGCAGGAGATTGTTAGATTGCACGGGGTTCCAGTTAGTATTGTTTCGGACCGGGATCCGAGGTTTACATCGAGGTTTTGGCAGGCTTTGCAAGAGGCTATGGGGACCAAGTTGAATTTTAGTACAGCTTTTCACCCTCAGTCCGACGGACAGTCCGAGAGAACGATTCAGATACTTGAGGATATGTTACGGGCTTGTACGATTGATTTTAAAGGGAGTTGGGATACACATCTTCCTTTGGCAGAGTTTGCGTATAACAATAGTTACCAGTCGAGCATCGAGATGGCACCGTATGAGGCTCTTTATGGGAGGAAGTGTAGATCTCCTATTTGCTGGGACGAGGTTGGAGAAGCAAAATTATGGGGTTCAGAAATTGTTCAGCAGTCTGTTGAGAGTGTGAAAATAATTCGAGATAGATTGCTCACCGCTCAAAGTCGACAGAAAAGCTATGCGGATAATAGAAGGAGAGATTTGGAGTTTCAGGTTGGAGACTTTGTGTTTCTTAAGGTATCGCCTAGAAGGGGTACCAAGAGATTTGGAAAGAAAGGGAAATTATCACCGAGGTATGTTGGACCTTTTGAGATTCTGGAGCGAGTTGGGAGTTTGGCATATAGGGTGGCTTTACCGCCGTCTTTGTCGGAGATTCATAATGTATTTCATGTGTCTATGCTTCGGAAATATCTTAAGGATGATTCCCATGTTCTTGAGTATGAGGAGATTACTTTTCAGCCGGATTTGTCTTATGTTGAGCAGCCGGTGAAGATACTTGACACGAAAGAGCAAGTTTTGAGGAGCAAGAAAATTCCATTGGTGAAAGTCCTTTGGAAGAATCACGAGATCGAGGAAGCAACTTGGGAGACCGAGTTGGAGATGCGAGAGAAATATCCTCATTTGTTTGATGACTACGGTAAGAATTTAGGGGCTAAATTCCTTAAAGTAGGGGAGAATGTAAAACCCTGAAATGTTGCTTGCATGTGTTATGCATGGATTCATATACTTATAATCATCATGAATATGTTCATTTAGCTCCCGTATATGTTTAGAGTCAATAGCATGATCATTGACGTTGTTTGAGATGCACGTATGCATTTTTCTTTCGCGAGATGCGTTGAATCTCGGGTTTGTGATTTATGTTGTAATCACATGGATAATTGTTAGAAGGCATTTATAACATCATTAACATGCCTTGGATGTTGGTTAGATGCTTGTTGCATTGTTGGTTGGGTTGCTAGTTTGATTTTAGCGTTAACCCTTTTCAGTTTGACTTTTCCGGTCGTCGTACGGGAGAGTTCTGCCTGATTTCTTGGCCTTGTTTTGATGGGGTTTGAGGCTTGATTGCTTTGGTTATTGTTTGGAGGTTATTAAGGTTGATTTATAGACCATTTTTGGCTTGGAAGGACTCGAGATTGCATGCGGGAGAGTCCGGGACCGAGCAAGGAAAGCAGAAAACATGGAATGCTGAGAATACAGGTGATGCGGTCGCATCACTTCTTCATCAAGCGACCGCAAGGTCCTAGATTCAGGATTGCGGGATTTTTGTTCGGCTGGTGAACTGTCCGAACTTTTTACCACTTAAACTCATTTTAAACCTATCCTAAACTCACTTAATTAGCCTAATACTAATCCTAATCATCTATTAAGAGAATTAGGGGGTAATTAGTGACTTGATTAGTGAATTAATCCCCCCATATAAAACCCAAATCAGCCGCACTCTCTCATTCATTCAGCCAGTGCGACTTCTTCCTTTGCGTTTCCTGCGACCACTTCAGCCAAGGCGCAAGTGAGGGCTTGAGAGGGGCGATTCTAGGGCTTCAAGAGGCTAAGCTTGGAAGCCATAGCTGGGAGTCTTCTTCTCCATCTAACCCGCAAGATTGAAGAGAGCGGAGTGAGAAGAAACGGCTTCATCTTTGAGTTCGGTTTTGGGCAGTTTGTAGGGCTGAGTTCGGGTAAGTTTCTACCTCTCTTCCTTTGATTTTTGAGCTCCATTGACCCTAGGGAAACAACCATTTGTGGTATTTGAGGTCAATGGAAGCCATTGTTAGGGTTGTAGAAGATGTATGAACCCTAGGTTTTTCAATTGAACGATAGAACTCGATTGACCTATGTGAGACCATGATATATGTAAAATTCATGCTCTAACTAGCCTATTGAACTTGTTTATGTTGATTGATAATGTGGATTAATGTTGGTTTGGTTGAGATGCTTGGAGGGTGTCTTGCCCTAATTTTGATTAGCTTGCAAAATTATTGATGTGAGCATGATTAAAATGTTTTATATGTTTAGTAGAGCATATTAAACCATATTGTGTGAATTAATCGTGAATTGGAAATTATTGGTTGGTATGGTGACTTGAATAAATTTATAACCAAGATGGCTAAATTGTTCTAAGTTACCTTGTTAATTATTTTGTGGGGTTTATGTGAGTTTATTGATCGTCGGGTTTATGGTTTTGACGATAGATATGAACTTAGGGGGATGATGAAGCCTAAGCTTCTATTCCTTGAATTTTCGGAAAACTTAGATTGAACTCAACGGAGTTAACCTTTGGGTTAGTTTGAATCCTAGGAACTATGATTTTAAGTCCTACGGAATCTTGGGTAGAATTCATGGAGGTCGAGCCTCCAAGAAGTTTTAAGGTGTGTGAAGCACACTTGATTATGAGAACTTATATGATTCTCGGTTGTGATGTTTATGCTAGTTGTGGATGAATTGCATGACTAGTTTGATGGTAGAGTGTTTACCTACTTGTTTTGAGCATATGAGTATATATTACTTGTGCTTGGGTTTTGAGTCCAGCTGGCGTCGGTCTGTTGAGTCTTTGGTGGGTCGATACATCGTCTTCACGAATTATGGGATTCGTGATCGCGATGGATCGCCGTGCCGGGTTGCACACACCCCTCCATCGATGGCCACGGTGGGGAAGTAGTTTATCTTAGTTGTAGTAATACACATGACTTTGATAACTATGGAACTCGAGCGGAGAGTTGTCTCGGGACGCCGATATCTACGAGAGGGATATCGAGGGCACATAAGGGTTTTGCACGTGTTTTTGCAGAGCGACACGCGGAGGAATTTCGTAATGGTATCATATCCCTTATATATATGAATTGTTTCACAAGTGCTTAAGTGAATAACGTGCTTGGTGAATTTGGATATGATATGATGTTTGTTTTGGTTTCTTACATGTTATACTTAATAGATAACATATTGATTAATGTTGTTAAGCATATATGCTATCACATGGATATTGTTTATATGTTGTTTTATGCCAAAGGTATAAATTATTATTGTTAAGACAAAAATGACTTGACATGGATTTATGATGACATGTTATACTTAATAGATAACATATTTATTTAATGTTGAGCATGAATGCCATACATGATTTATTATGAGGTTGTTTCATGACAATAGCATGATATATTTTATAATTGAGCATTATGCCATGGTAGGAAGTTATGGTTAGTAACTTACTAAGTCATTGTGACTTACTTTTATTTGTTGGTTGTTTTTCCCTAGATCCGAGCCGAGCTAGCGGATCCAAGTAAATCAGGAAGGTTACTTTGGCAAGGAAGTCTTTTGGACAAGGTTGCTACTTAGGTGTTCATTTTGTTTTTGGTGAGGTCGTTGGGAAGATGAAGTTATATAAACTTCATGATTTGGGTAGCAATCCTTTATGTATTTGAAGTGTTGTAATTATGTGGCTAGCTTATTCTTTTGGTAGCCAACCGGTGGTGGTTGGGCTTGATGTGTATATATGGTTGTATCTCCATATGCTTTATAGTTGTTAGTACATATAACTTTTAGTACTTATTTTGTTGGTAGCCGACTGGTTTTAGTCGTGCTTGGTTAATTGGTGTTTATGTTTAGCATGTTAAATTGCTAGTTTAATATGATGTTTGTTCTCCGGCATGTTTTAGCCGTTGAGTTGTTAGACTAGAGTCTTAGACTTAGTTTAATGTTGGGTTCCGGCCGTAGTTTCGCCGATGACTTGGTTTATTATGCTTATATATGAATTGCATAACAGGGAGTTTGTCCTACGTGCCCAATGTTGCGGCACGCGAATCGAATTTTTGGACCGAGAGATTAATCATCTCTTTGGTTGTTTTAGTTTGAGCTTGTTAGCTCGGGCGCCACTGTTGTATTATAATTTGCTTCCGCGTATGTTTTGAGTTGTCGGTGTATCGCCGTTATGGCCCTACCCATTATTTGCTACTTGTTTGTTGTTATCTGTTTCCTTGGCGGCACGACCTTCGGATTTCGTCTTGGGATCCGGGTCGGGTCGTCACACTTAAACTCGTTAATCCTCAACTTAAGGTAATCCTTTCTAATGTGATCACCACCACAAACTAAACACTTGTCTATATTGCTCCAACACCTACGCTTGTTGTTTCATTTCCCAAACAAATTTATACAATAATTTATCACCTCTTCATCTATGACTTTAGGTAAAAGCATCACTCCGCTTACTAGTCTACGGATTTGCCTACTCCACTTTATGAGGTGCTAACTGCCCTCTAAACACATCATCATCCTTAACATTCCCCGAGGTCTTCTCTCGGGTGCATTCCTTAATATCTAACCCTTTTCTCATAAATATAGTCCACAGCCCCCCGAAAATCCGCAAGCTGTAATAAAATAAATCGTCTATAATATTTTATCCTTAATCCTTAACTCTTTCACAATTCATGGAGTCTTCCTAGTGTCATCCGGTAATAAGTTCTCTACTCTACTGAGCTAACTCCATGAACATCACTAAATATAGAACCATAATCCCAAAATATTTGCCACCAATACTCTGGTGGACTCGCAATCATGGATACTACTAGTACCACCTTATACTCATCAACACCGGCACCTCTACTAGTGCTAACACCCATTCTAGTTTCAAACATCTTAACATACTATAACACTTGACGTTAAGATATAATGAATCACACAAAACCTACCCCCAACCTAGGCCAAGGAACCTATCCTGGCAGACAGCTAACCAATAGCTCTGATACCAACTGTGATGTCCCGACCCGAATCCCAATACGAGACCCCAAGATCGTGACGTCAAAACACACAAAACAACAAGCAATGACAAATAATGGGTAAGGCCATAACGGCGATACGCCAACAACTTAAAACACATGCGGAAGTGAAATGTAATAACACAATGGCGCCCGAGCTAACAAGCTCAAACTAAATATAACCAACGAGATAATTAATCTCTCAGTCCAAAAATTCGACGCACATGCCGCAACATTGGGCACATAGAGCAAAACTCCCTGTCATGTAATACAATTATATAGCACAAATAAACCAAGTCATCGGCGACGTTACAGCCAAAACCCAACATTACACTAAGTCTAAAACTCTAGTCTAACATACTCAACGGCTAAAAACATGCCGGAGAATAATCATAATAATTTAATCATCGTGATAGCTTACTAAAGTATAACCATCAACATACACCAAGCGCGACTAACACAAGTCGGCTACCAAAAAGAATAAGCATTGACCAACATAAGTGTAAATATTACATTCAAAATTAAATTTTCTATCCATCATGAAGTTTACATAACTTCACTTTTCCCAACGTCCTTACCAAACAAAAACTAAGGCTACAAAAATAAATTAATAGCAGCCTTCACAAATAAGTCTGACATCTATCGTAGACTTGGCGGATTCCTTCGCATTAGTAGCTCGGCTCAAATCTAAGTAAAACAAAGCAAATGAGTAAGTCATAATGACTTAGTAAGCTACTAACGATGCAATGACATGGCATGGCATAATGCTCAAATAAAACATGTACATCTTATGTCATACTTATGATGTAACATTTCATGGTATAATTTTCCACACAAACCAAATCCAACCATAGACACATGGAATATAATTCTTCATAAATTATCATGAAATAAATCATATGAATAGATTATGATTTTAAATTCTGTAATGTGTAGTTGATCGATGTTTTAATTAATCTTTTTCCTTGCAAGTGGACAAGACTATTATAGAATAGTATTGGATGCAAGGGTCGAACCCACAGAGACAAGTGATTACGAACAGTGCAATTTATTGATAGCAAATTATTAATCTAAAGGGGGTTTTATATTTAATTCTACTCTAAACTACTATTTATAGATGTTTAACTAATTAGACAGTAATAACAGATATGAAGATCTTATGGTGGGTGGCAATCTAGGATTCTGGGTTTCACTTGTATCTCCTTTATGTTTAATTCATAATAATATCATTCAATGTCTTGGGTTCGTTCACTAAAGATAGATATAGTCTGTTGAACAATTGGTTCACCCTCCATCCCCGCAAAATTCATCCATTCTATATCCTAAGCACAGAATCAATCTAGTCACCTAGATTTATGATCTATCTGTCACCTAGATCATGTAAGAACCTGGTCCTAACTTCTCACTCTCGTGCATCGATAGGTCCAATTTATTGTGTTGGTGAGCCAGTGTACGACATATGCACTTGGTCATGCAGTTATCCGCACCTCTAAGCCTTTATTATTTGCGATTACATTCATTTGTTCAAAGCAAAATAATATAGCGATTGATAAACAACACAATCAACAAGCATTGAATGAACATATATAAGAATCAAAACATAAATTTGATACAAGTTACCTCCCACCTCCTAGATTAGTGATGATTTAGTTCATCATCGACAATGAACAGCACATGGAGATGATCGGATACATGATTTGATCTTCAATACTTGAAATTACACAATCTAACTATGTTATACAATCTAAAATCTACCTAAAATCTATCTAAGAGAGCTTCCAGCCGTCCTCTCCCTACTTAGGCTCGGCATCTGACTTCTATATATACTCGGGAGTTGTAATCCAATCGAATGACTGTGTGAAAATCCGATTTTGACGCATTCTGACCACCTTGCGGTCGAAGGTCTTTGGTGCTTGCGTCCGCATAGGTCTCGATATGTCCGGCCTTGGAATTTTTTGCTTCAGCTTTTGTAACTTGTACTGCCTACCTTGCGGTCGCAAGGTCTGAGGCACCTTGCGTCCGCAAGGTCTCCAGATTCTGTAGCTTTTACTTTTTCTTAATTTTTCCTTTTTGGCCCTTCTTGAAATTTGCACTTAAAACCCTGGAGTTTCGCGTATTTTCACTAATAACCCTGAAACTTACAAAACTCACCGAAAACATATATTAGTAGCCAAAAGCCTCGTGAAATAGCATAATTTAAGTCATAGAAGCATATAAAATCGACGTATAAAATACATCGATCAAATACCCCCAAACTTAAACTTTGCTCGTCCACGAGTAAACAATAAACTTATAAATACAAAAGCATATAAATAACAAAAATTAAAATCTTTTTGGAGGGTGACACTATTTACACTCCTCTATAAACCCACAAACTCAAGGAGACTCTTTCGAGTGACTTGACTATGCAGATAAATACAAAAGCGAATAAAAAGTTAACCTATAAATAAAACATAAAATCTTTTTGGCTTCAACCTCAAGTTATAAGTGTATGGCATGCAAGTAATCTCAGTTTGATGCTCACCACATATATGCAGGCTTAGTCATATAAAACCAACTGATCTTTTCTTAAAACTACTACTATTTTTAATTTCTCCGTGTGTGTGTGATCACCAGTCTTAAAGAATATCTTAACTAAAATAGTTTTATTAAGCTAAACACCACATTCATATGAAAATCAAAGTTTAAGAGAAAATCATGCATTAAGAATTATGAGATCTACCATCCAAACCCGGTCAGTTACAGACAGAAAGGTCCCAAGGATTTAAAAGATTTATACATCCATCCCATGCACTTCTATGTATGTCATACAATGCTCTCCTATCCCAATGACTTGTAATAGCTAAGATTATGCTAACACAGTGAGCTTTAGGGTGAATAATAATGGATAAGAAGTGTGTCATCAATTCCATGTTACTCACATGACAGTTAAAACAACATAAGCATTGGCAAGAAGATCATTAGGTCTTTATTTAACTTGTAATGTAAGGCCAAGGTGATGGGGGATATGAAGGAAAGGAATTGGAATTCAAAGTGAGAGAGTAAGATTACCCTTTTATCCCTCATACTTCCAAGCAAAAGGAAGTTTTCCTTTTTAGGCTAGGACCTGCAAAGACTACAAGTAGAGGGGTGCTTTTCGTTACTTTTTAGTTTTCTTCTTTCCCCCCCCCCCCAAACTTGTTTTGGGCAATATATACTTCTAAAAATATCACATCATTCTTATCAGCATGATTTTTCTAACATATTTTTCTCTTGAAAGCTATGCTTCCATTTGAATCTTTGTTTACACTCTTCTTCTTCCGTTTCATTTTTCGTCGATACATGATTTTTTTATTTTTTTATTTTTTTTTTACGACGGAAAGAAGAAGTCTTCTAAAAAATAGCCTAACTGAAAAGAAGTGGTCCTCCCAAAATTCAATTTCCCACCCACATCCTACTCTCTCAAAGGGTAGGCTAAAAGTGTATAGACTTTTAGGGTTAAGTTAATGTGGGTAATAGAAACGATGGCGAATGGGGGTTTCAATAGGGTGCTTAGCACACTCCATTCTTTTTCATTAGGCTCAACGGGGACACTAGGGATATATTTAGTATAGGTCAGGGAATATTTAGGCTCTAACGATCCAAAGATGGCCTAAGTCTTTTCTTAATGCCAAATGCTCATGTAGTATTTAAAGCAAGTAAGACAACATAAAATATCATATCAATTATGGGAATTGGGGGTTGAATGTTTAGCATCACTGGATTTCACACAAGCATTCGCTAAGACAGATGGTAGGGACAATTGAGATTAACATGCAGACACGGTTCGAAAGTGTGCTTGAGATATATAAATAAGAAAAATCCAAGCGATCTAACTATCATGCAATTGACCCTAAGTCAACAATTATGTTCGAATGGCTATGCATCATATTCTTGTGCATATCTTGTTGAAATGAAGTAGGTGTTATAAACTTTATAAAACTATTCTAATCAATCCATAGTTATGACTGGTGTGGGTGCATGAAGAATTTGAAGAAACGTAAAAGTTTCGCAAAATTAAGTAAATTCCAGAGGGATCTACGGACTAACTATGCGGTTCATTGCACTAACTCCTCATTGACTACGACTAGCATTACCACACCTAAACTCGAGGATGAATATTTTGAATTAAATTTTTTTTTTATAAATATATATTTTTTAAGAAATTTGGAGATGATGATGATGACACTTTTGATGATGGGACCTAAAGATCCTTCCTATTATAGTATTATGGTCATGCCAACAACTCCGAAAATAAGAAAAAATTAAAAACAAGAAAATAGGGTGAAGTTTTAAATGGTCATCAAGAAAATAAATTTTTCTTCACCCTAAAAACATAGCCCAACTCCATTCCTCGTTAGGCTAGGACCTGCTAAGACTTAAAGTTTAAAATCCCTCCCCCAAACTTAATTTCTATTTTGTCCTCAAAATAGAGGAACATATGAGTGGATTGATGGGGTAGGACAAATATCAAAAGGAGATAGCGGGTCCACCTGACGAAAGAGGATGGAACTTGGGCCTCAACTCATGGTGAGTCGGGCGGAAATAACGAACGAGGACGAAACTCGGGGATCGTGCCAGGAGGGAATCCATGCAGATTGGAGACATTTTGTCCCACAGTATTGACCCAACCGAAAAAATCGGTTTAGTCGGCACGTATTTGAGCCAACTGCTGACTCATCATATCATTTTGGAGGACAGCCTCCTCCAACCTGTTGGAGATCTCCACGACCGGGTCCTCCTCCTCTTCGGGTTCCTCCTCTTGAGGAACCCTCACTCTCAGCTGCTGCTGATGTTCAAACAAAATGGCCCTCGTAATGACGGACCCGGCCTTGACCTTTCGCGTGTTTGGGCATTCTCACGCTTGCCCCCTACACAAATCGGTAATCAAATGCGGGGAACGCGAACCACCATTCGTCCTACCTCTAATAAGGGTCTTGATTTGGCCGTTGATCAAACGGCCAACATCAACAGACCCACCGGTCATAATGGTGTAGGTCAAGACAACCCTCTCCCAATTCACCGTGTTTTGGTGACTTGAGGGCATGAGGCGTCCACAAACAAATTTATACGGGCTTGAGTAGTGTCTTGGAGAAGGACTCTCTCATGGTGCGTGGTCCAAAAGGTGGGTTACGGTTATAGGACCACACCACACCGGAGGGAGAGCGATGGTCGCATTGACCACCTCGGCAGGGGATCGGGGGTTGAGGTGTGTGCTAAAGTCATCGGCACCAACACTTAAAGTTGGAGGTGCCGAAATAAGTGTTAATGCTTTGGGATGAAAAATTTATTACGGTGTCCCTAGCATTAACGGTGTCTAGCACATCACCATCTATGCCAACGTTGCCATTGGCATAGAATTCTCGGACAATGGGCACTACGGCCCTTGCCCTTGTCGGAGAATCTAACAAAGCCCCACCTACGAGCTATCAGTTGGGACGGAGGCCAAAGTCTTGACCTTGAATCCCTTTCGGGCACCAAGGACTTGGAGAGCAGCGTGTACCTTTTGATGCCTCGTAGGACATGAATCGGGTGATGTCAAAATTTTGCTCTTCCTCTGGGCCGGGCAGGCCTAGGATGAGGCACC
The DNA here is from genome assembly GCA_013146195.2 of Codonopsis lanceolata. Taxonomy (NCBI): domain Eukaryota; kingdom Viridiplantae; phylum Streptophyta; class Magnoliopsida; order Asterales; family Campanulaceae; genus Codonopsis; species Codonopsis lanceolata. The sequence goes on from CM028382.1 coordinate 36,313,982, forward strand.
CCAGATTTCTACGCTATTTGAACATTTTGTTTGTTTTAATAAAATTTAAAAACTAAAGGTTTAACAAATAAAAATGTGTTTTTAAAATTTTAAAATTAAAAATTTATTCTAAGCATGCAAAAATTTTATCTACGTTAAATTTTCTAGCACCCTAACATGCAAATATTTTACGTATAGAATTAAAGAGGGTGTTAGTGTTACTTGTTTGCAGCCTAAATGGAGTGAGTGCAGCCTGAGAGGAGCTTGATCGGCGTCGGCAATGGAGGTTCTTCTTCTTCTTCTTCAAAATCTTCAACCTTTATGGGGTGCAATGGTGGATGGGAGAGAGGTAGGGGATGAAGAGTGATGAAGGAGGAGAGAGTATCTTGGAGTATGTGCCTAAATCTGAGCCGATCTGCAAGAGTTTATCGGAATTTGAGAGGAGAGGCTGGCTTCAGCTTCGTGTTTGAAGAGGAGGAAGTTTTGGGTGAATTGTAAGTGAAAACCGGCGGCAGCTTTATATCTGAGAGACCTTGCGGTCGCAAGTGCGCCACACTGCTGCGTTCGCAAGGTGGGCGATCAAAACGGTTGGTCTTTTGTCCGATTCCACGTGCCCGGTACGCGGTACATCGGACAAAAATCGCATTTGCTGGGGGCCTTGCGGTCGCAAGGTCCTTTACACCTTGCGTCCGCAAGGTGTCCAAAACTTCTCCTTCTTGTTTTCTTTTCTCAGCTTTTCAACAGTTTGCAGATTAGCCCTTTTCTGTTAATTCCGTTATGTTTTATATCTTTCCTGTATGCAAAAACTAAACAAAAACTCTAAACTAAAATTATTAGTAACATATAAATACAACACTAAGATGTTTTTCTCCCCCAAACTAGAATTTTGGCATATTTAATTAAAAATTAAATGACCAAAAATTAGATTTAACGGAGAAAAACATATTTAAACTAACTATAAAAGCAAATAATATTCAAAATAGTGGGTTGCCTCCCACTTAGCGCCTTTGTTTAACGTCTTTGGCTCGACCAAACTGCAAGCCTAATCTCGTGGTGGTTCATTGTCAGCCAAACGAATTAACTCAATTGTTCGTTCAACTGACATCGGCTCAAAATATGGCTTGAGTTGGTGTCCATTCACTTTAAAAACTTCATTATTTCTAGGGTTTTGAATATCAACAGCTCCATGAGGATAAATTCGTACGATTCTAAAGGGACCAGACCATTTAGATTTTAACTTTCCGGGGAATAGCCTCAATCTTGAATTAAACAGTAACACTTTCATACCTGGATGAAACGTTTTGTTTGCTAACCCCATGTCATGATATTTCTTGGTCTTTTCTTTATATGTCTTTGCATTCTCATACGAATTCAACCTATGTTCTTCTAACTCATTTAACTGAAACAATCTTTCTTCTCCGGCCAATGTTAAATCTAAATTCAATTCTTTGATTGCCCAATAGGCCTTGTGCTCAATTTCAACTGGTAAATGGCAAGCTTTGTCATACACCATTCTATATGGACTCATTCCTATGGGTGTCTTAAAAGCAGTGCGGTATGCCCATAAAGCATCCTTGAGTTTAGATTCCCAATCTTTACGATTAGGCCTAACAGTCTTTTCTAATACTGCTTTTATTTGCCTATTGCTAACTTCTACTTGTCCGGATGTTTGTGGATGATAAGGTGTAGCTAACTTGTGAGTTACACCATGCTTTCTAAGGACATTATTTAACAACTTATTGGTAAAATGAGTTCCTTGGTCACTTATTATGGCCTTAGGTACTCCATATCTAGCAAACAAATCCTCTACAAACTTAACTACTGTTTTCCCATCATTAGTCTTTGTTGCTACTGCTTCAATCCATTTAGAAACATAATCAACCGCTACTAGAATATACTCACAATTATTTGACACAGGAAAAGGACCCATGAAATCAATACCCCAAATATCAAAAATTTCAACCACTAAATTAATATGCAAGGGCATCTCGTTCCTCTTTCCTATTCCACCTGTTCTTTGACACTTGTCACATGTTCTATAAAACAGTTCACAATCTCTAAAAACAGTAGGCCAATATAATCCTGATTGCAAAATTTTCCTAGCAGTTTTGTTTCCACTAAAATGACCTCCACAAGAGTATCCATGGCAAAATTCCATGATACCTTGTTGATCTTTTTCTGGAATACATCTTCTTATTAAAGAATCAGAACAATTTTTTTATAAATGAGGTGCTTCCCAAAAATATTTTTTAGTTTCCGCCAAAAATTTCTTCTTTTCATAATGATCGAAATCCGGATTAATGATATCAGACACATAGTAGTTGACAAAATCAGCATACCAAGGGTCAGAATCTTTAATGGTCAAGAGTTGTTCATCAGGAAAATTATCATTTATGGGGACAGTATCATCAAGAAATATTTTTTTTTTTTTTTTTATGAAGCGAGGCGGCACTGCGCAATTTATTAGATGAAACTAAAAAAATACAATCAAGAGGGGGACAACCAGCCTTACCCAAACATGGGGGGACAAAGGAGCCTAACCTCAGGAACAAGAAACTACAACAATTATTTCCTAAAAGAATAAACACCAGCCTCATCCAATAGCAGAGCCTTCCGAGCTTGAGCAGGAAGGTCAGTTCTGACGAAATATGTGCTAATCCCCGTATGAGTAGTGCCCCAACTAGCCAATCTGTCTGCCACTTTGTTTTGTTCACGAAAAATATGAGATATATCAAAAGAGCCTAGTAAAGAACGGCACTCCCGAATCTCGAAAATATACCGCCAAGGCGCTTGATGAATGCTTGATATACCATTCACTGCCACTAGAGAATCTGATTCTACTAACACATTAGACAGATTCAAATTGCTGCAAATCCGAAGGCCGTCCCTCAACGCCAAAATCTCTGCTAGCGTGTTAGACCCTATACCATAATTATTGGAGAAAGCTGCCATCAACCTACCATCATGACCACGAATAATACCACCTCCCGAAATTCGACCCTGAACAGCAGATCCGTCTGTATTAAGCTTATAGCAATTGACTGGCGGTGCCTCCCAACGAAGCCAATTACCTCTTCTAACAGCAGCCTCCTTAACCTCAATATGCAAGCCTTGAATGGCAAGCTTATGGAAGTTATTTAATTCAGAAATTGGAGAGAACAAAAACATCAAATCCTGCATCCGAGTCATTATACGGTCCTTAACAAACGACATTGGTTCATTATCAAAGGTTGCGGAACAACGGGCTTTCCATATCTCCCAACATGCAAATAAACATATACCAATTTTGATAGCTCCGGTTGATTGCGAATTGAGGTTGTAGAGATCCAACTATTGATTAAATGAGGCATGGAAGAATAATTATCGATCAAATTCGGTGAGCAAAATGGCGCCAAATGCCTCGGCAACTTCGAGTGAAGGAAAAGATGATCCACGATTCTGATCCGGCCAGGAGCGACATCTACACTTAGAAACCATAGGAATTTGGAATCGCTGAATGGCAAGGTCGACAGGCACTGCTTGATGCAGAAGTTTCCACATGAAAGCACTAACACGCGTAGGTATCCACGGCTGCCACACCTTGACTATCCATGGGATCTTTGGAGACTGTTGTCGAAATGCCTTCCGATGGCGGTAGTCTTGAACATGCCATCCTTAGAAATCGTAAAAACACGTTTATCCCCGACTTCACGATCGGTAGAACATTACGGACCTTATCATGTAAACCCAGCTGGAATTAGCGGCAAAAATTCGAATGCGGGGAATAGCATCCTTCACTTTTAATTTGGCATCAAGCGGTCTCGGACCTATCAACACAGAGCCACACCAGTTTGTGGTCCAAAAAGAAATATCACCACACCCCACAATCCATTGGTTGTGCTCAATAATTTTCGGCATGTGCTGCATGATAGACTTCCAAACATGAGATGAAAATCTCGGTGTGCAAAACCCAGACTCCGTGCCGTATTTACCACGAGCGAAGTTAGCCCAGGCTCGAGCCTTGAAGAGCATTCGGGCTAGTTTTGCATGCGGTGAGCCCATGATTTGATCAATCGAGCGAGACCTAAACCCCTTCATTGATAGGTCGACAAACCTTGTGCCATGCGATCCAGGTGAGCTCGGGTTTCTCGGTGAACTCCAAAGAAAGGAAGCCATGTGTCGCTCTAGCCTTTGTATAAAGTGTTTAGGCAGCTTCAAAACAGACAATGCATATATGGGCATACTACTAAGAACAGATTTGAGGAGAACAATCTTGCCGCCAAAAGACAAGAGTTTAGCCTTCCACCCATTGATTCTAGAGATTATACACGTTCTATATCTTCAAAATAAGCCGCTTTTATTCTACCTTTGAAAAGAAGCGGACCCAAATATTTAAGCGGAAGCCTACCGTGCTTACACATCGACCAACTCCCAATATTTTGAACCTTCCGTTGAGAACAAAGGCGAGAAGCAATGAAGCCACTCTTAGCCAAATTGATAAGCTGCCTGAAGCTCTCTCATACTCGAGACACCACTTGTTTGAGACCAAGAATCGATTTCTTACTACCATTGCGAAGGCGAGCATGTCATCGGCATATAGCAAGTCTTGAAATAACCATACCACCGGCTCCATGTGCGTAAGGACTAATTAAACCTTCGAGACAGCCCTATTGATGTTAAAGCCGAGAATTTCTTGGGCTATTACAAAGAGAAGAGGAGCAGAGGATCACCTTGGCGCACACCTCTAAAAGATTGGAAGAAACCATAAGATTCGCCGTTAATGCGTAAGGTATACCAAATATTGCTGACCAGCCTATAAATCAAATCACAACTAACTTCATCAAAGCCAAATGCCTTCATAGCTCGTAACAAAAAACCCCATTCCAACCTATCGTAAGCTTTTGACATGTCGAATTTAAAAGCTACGTTGCCCCGAACCTTATGATCAAGGCGTGAATTAATTCATAAGCCAATGCTAGATTGTCCTGTATATTCCTCCCTTTAATAAAACCAACCTGCTCCAAAGAAATCCGAGAAGGGAGGAAGGCCGCAAGCCGAGTTGTCAATATACGAGATATGATCTTGCACGAGAAGTTACACAAACTAATAGGGCGAAGATCCCCGAGACTAGTAGGTTTATCAATTTTCGGAATAAGAACAATAGTAGTGGAAGAAAGACCCCTGGGAAGAAATCCACCTCTAAAAAAATCCCGAACCGCCGCAACAATATCATCCTTGATTATAGGCCAACACCCTCGAAAAAACCACCCTGTAAATCCGTCCGGGCCAGGAGCACTATCTGGGTTCAAACCTTTGACTGCTTCCCAAACCTCATCTTCGCTGGGAAGGACTTTGAAATCCATATTATCCGATCACCTATTGAGTGGGAAAGTTGGAAAATAAATCCTCATTATGACTAGGGCGAGATGAGGAGAACAACTCGAATCTTGAATAGCCATATTACCAATCTCGATTATTAGTACACCAACTACCATCACTCGTTTAACTTTGACCTCGTTGCGCTGCCTCCTATCTTTCAGACTAGCATGAAAAAACGAGGTGTTACGATCTCCATCTTTAAGCCAAGAAGCTCTGGCTTTCTGTTGAAGCAATTCATCCGACCAAGATATCGCTTGGCAAAGCTTGTTCTTAGTCTCCAACAATTGCATATTCACCGAAGAATCCCAAGAGTTACGAAGGCTCATCTCAAAAGCGAAGAACATCATCACGAAGACCGTCAACCATCCTATGAACATTCCCAAAGACCTCCCAATTCCAAACTCTAAGTTTAGTGCGAAGATCTTTGGAGCTTCAGATGAACAATATCCAAAGCGGACCCATGACATGGGAGATTCCCATTGCTGAACAAACTCCAAAAATCAACGTGGTCAAGCCAAAATCTTTGAAATCTGAAGTTGCCTTTGCATTTAGGAGTATCTACAACCTTTACCAACAATGGCGAATGATCCAGTGAAGTCGGCAAGATGATGAACTTTAAGATCCGGGAGCGATGACTTATAATGCCCGTTAGCCAAAACCCGATCAAGCCGTTGCCAAATGCGCGCCAAGCCATCTTGATTATTACACCACGTGAACATCTTTGCCTTCATACCCTACGTCCACCAAACCGGCTTGTTGAATAAAAGCATTGAAATCACTTATGCTTGGGTAGTCACATTGAGCACCTCCCAATTTCTCTTGAGAATGAGAGATGACATTAAAGTCCCCATGACAATCCAAGGCTCCAAGTAAGAATCTGAAATATATTGGAGATCGTCCATAATTCTGTCTCTCACTACGCTGCGTACACTTGGCATAAACAAGCGAAGAAATAACTTTGTTACCATTAGCCAAACACATAGAGGCGTAATCTGTTGAGTGAGATATCAATAACGTGGACTGCACACTAGAATTCCATAGAAGCCGGATATGAGTATTGATTGGGTTCCCATGCAAGCCGCATCGCATACCTAACCGCTGCCTACCTTAGACAACCTCTTGCCCGACAACTTTGGCTCCAATATCTGACATAATATTGGCCGATCTGGCCTATAAGAGACTTAAGATACGTGGCGTATCTTTGTTACCAACACCTCTTGCATTCCAAAGAATTATCGCCATAAAGAAAATAAATCAATTTGAGGTACCAGAGCTTTGTTTCGAGGCTCTAGTAGAGCGTTTATTACGTTGGATAAATTTCTTTTCTTGGCCTTCTTATTCAACTTAGAACACTCCTCCCTAAAATCCCGAACAGTCGTCGCGGAAGGAGGAAAATCCTTGCCATCATCTAAAGATGTCGATCTAGAGAGTTTAACTTTAGGCTTTTTAGGCTGCCCATCTGCCGAGTGACACAAGGACTCCTTCAACTCGTCTTCACATAGTTCATCAAGATCGGCCAAGGCGGCAAAGGAGTTACAAAATAAACCATCTCGACTTATATTAATCTCCTCCTGTACATCGGCCGATCGAGCATCGGGATTAACTCGAGAACTTCCAAAACAGCCTCCTTTGATAATGAATTCCCATCTTCCAAAACTTCCAAAACTGCCTCCTTTGATAATGACTTCTCTTCCCCAGAAGTAGTTGTAATATTAATGTTCTGAGTATCATTAAACTGCACGCCCATATCATTTAATGGAATACCCGTATCATTCTTAGATTCCAAAACCGGATCCTTTGTTACATTAATACCAATTGATGTTCTGTTACATTCCCTTTAGGATCTCCGTAACCTTATCATTAACACCAATTGAATTCCCTATGACCTTGGCGGTTAAATCAGCATTTAAAGAAGCCCCATTTGAATTTGAGGCTGCCATATCTGCATTACACTTGGGGTCAATTTTCCGTGCCACCGGGCTATCCACTATATCTACTGTTTCTACTTCTTTCGGAACCCCTTGATCATCCTTGGCATTCGACCCGGAGCCTTGTTCTTTAGCCGAATTCCCAACCGGTTGCCAAACACGCGGAGGAGACTTAACCCCAAGCGTCTCAGCACTAGGCTGGTTAGTAGTACCATCATGAGCTTGTTGCTTGTCATGAACATTAACCTTAGCCTTTCCCCTATTATCGTTACCGTTAGGGTTTGGAACATGTCTTTTCTTGCGACAGTCATCTTCAACATGACCAAGTAATCCACATCCTTCACAGTACGCTATATTCCCCTCAAACTTAACATCCTGCCAAAAACCATCGTCCTTAGACGTACCTATCCACACCCTCGAAGGCAACACTAAAGAGACATCCATCTCGACGCATATTCTGGCGTACATAGGATGAGATAACGCCAAAGTTCGATCATGCGCGAAGAAAATTCCCAAAGGAATTCCTATCCGTTGAAGATAAGAAGGCGTGAAGAAGCGGAAGAGGGAGATGAAATAAACGCACCCACACAGCAACCCGCGGATTATCTTTCTTGAAGACGAAGTCAGGCGACCACCTGAAGGATCGGTACATACAGTGCTGAATCATATGCGATTCTTTAGACAAAGCACTGATCATGTCTTCAGTAGAGGCAAGGTGGACCATGACATGGCGAGGATCAAGTAAACCGACAACAAAAACCCGGTCGATTCCACGACTTAGCGATATGATCATGTATAACTTTGGATTGAAGGCCGCCCACCGAAAACTTTAATATTATTGTGTTAGCGCTTAGCCGCCGCATCTAGTTCAACAGGGTAAAGAGGCACCCGGTTCATTACCGATGACTACTGGAGGGCGAGGCGGAAGTGGGAGATCTTTCAAGGTACATGAACGCTTAGGGTTTTGGCACCTCACACCAGCCTCTTTTGAAACAGCCGCCGCATAAGATTGATTCCCAACTGGTTGGGAAGATGACTGAGGAGGAGGAGGGCGCATGAAGGGACCGATTGCGCATTATTAGCCTCCGGCATAACCCCCGAGATAGGGACGTCCGGCGGCATACCGCCCAAACCCTAGACCTAAGAAATTATAGAGAGAGAATTCTCAGTATCATAACCTAGACAAATGGTCGGCTACGACATTCTCGGTTCCTTTTTTATCCTTGATAGTAATGTCAAATTCTTGTAACAATAACATCCATCTAATTAATCTTAGTTTAGCATCCTTCTTACATAATAGATATTTCAATGCAGAATGATCAGAGAAAATTATCACCTTTGATCCTAGCAGATATGATCTAAATTTTTCTAAAGCATATACTACTGCTAAAAATTCCTTTTCAGTAGTTGTATAATTTAATTGAGCATCATTTAGAGTTCTACTAGCATAATGGATTACATGAGGCTTTCTATCTACCCTTTGTCCTAACACGGCTCCAATTGCAAAATCTGATGCATCACACACGATTTCAAAAGGTAGTGACCAATCGTGGCGGATAAAATAGGGGCGAGAGTTAATTTTTCTTTTAATAAATTAAAAGCTTCTAAACATTCCTTATCAAAAATAAATTATGTATCTTTTGCTAGCAAATTACATAGAGGTTTACAAATTTTGGAAAAATCTTTTATAAATATTCGATAAAAACCAGCATGCCCAAGAAAACTTCTAACTCCTTTAACTGAAGTGGGAGGGGGTAGTTGTGAAATAACTTCGATTTTAGCTTTATCAACTTCAATGCCTTTATTTGAAACAACATGCCCTAAGACAATTCCATGTTTTACCATGAAATGACTTTTCTCCCAACTTAAAGTTAAATTAGTTTCAAACATCTTTTCGGGGCGATGTAAGGTTTTCTAAACAATGATCAAAAGAATTTCCAAAAACTGAAAAATCGTCCATGAAAACTTCTAGGCATCTTTCTACTAAATCTGAAAATATAGAAATCATGCATCTTTGAAAAGTAGCTGGTGCATTACACAATCCAAAAGGCATTCTCCTAAAAGCAAAAGTACCAAAGGGACATGTAAAAGTTGTTTTCTCTTGGTCTTCGGGTGCAACAGGGATCTGATTGTAGCCAGAAAAACCATCAAGAAAGCAATAATATTCATGATCGGCTAGTCTTTCAAGGATTTGGTCAATAAATGGCAAAGGAAAGTGGTCTTTCCTGGTTGCCGCATTTAATTTTCGCAAAGCAAGGCACATTCTATAACCAGTTATTGTTCTTGTAGGGACTAATTCATCTTTCTCATTTTTAACAACTGTAATTCCCGACTTTTTAGGAACTACTTGGACAGGACTAACCCATTTACTATCTGATATAGGGTAAATTATACCCGCATCTAAGAGCTTAAGAACTTCTTTCCTAACAGCTTCTTCCATGTGTGGGTTAAGTCTTCTTTGCCTTTCTCTTGAAGGTTTACTACCTTCTTCTAGATGTATTTTCTGCATGCACATAGAGGGACTAATTCCTTTTAAATCAGCTAAAGACCATCCTAAAGCTTCTCTATGTGTCCATAAGACATTCAACAAACTAGCTTCGTGCTTTTCCGTTAAGTCGGCTGCTATAATAACAGGCAAAGTGTTACCTTCCCCTAAAAATGCATATTTTAAATGGGGAGGTAATGGCTTTAATTCTTCGACTTTGGGAGTATTAATGGATGGCATAAATTCAGAATTTTCTACTTTTATAGTTTCTTTTATTTTAGCCTCCTCATTCTCTATTTGCTTTTCTTCTTTATTTTCTTCCTCAAGATTTTCTATCTCAATTTCTTCAAAGAGAGATTTCAGAATATCTACTTCATCATCTTTGATTTCATTACTTTCTTCTACTACTTTTTCCGATTCATCATAATTATTTTCTGATTCTTTCTTTATTTCTTCTTTATTTTTCTTTTCACTAGCTTCTAATTTTTATCTCTCTAATCTTTCCTCTTCTTCTATTTCTCTTTCAATCTCTTCAATGTCAATTTTTATGGGAGGGATAGGACTATCATCATAAACAATAAATCTATCTCTTTCATAATCTTCCATTTTTTTTTTTAAGGAAAGCAGGGCGGCACCTGCGAGGATTTATTAATAAGAAAAATAAGAACAAACTTGAGGGGGACAACCAGCCTTACCCTTTGAACGGGGGGACAGAGGGGCCTGACCTCGAAAAGGAAATACATCGAAGAAGAAAATCAAATAAATCAAAGAAGGAACAAAACTAGCAACAAAAAGATAGCAATTAAGAGGACCTAATATAAGGGGTTCCTTCCTTGTCAAGAATAGCAAGGCCACGCACCCGACCTGGAAGAGCATCCAATGAGGAGAAATAATGATCTTGACCAGAATCACATCCAAAATTAGCCAGGGCATCAGCTACAGAATTTGCCTCTCTGAAACAGTGACATATAGAGATATGCAAAGACGAGATAATATTTTTGATAGCTTGAACTAAATATCTGCAAGACCAAGGAGAAGAGGCTAAACCCGAAAGGCAGTCAAAAAGAACCTTGGAGTCGATTTCAATAATCCCATTCTGAACCGCATTAGACTGGAACCAGGAAATACCATTATAAAGAGCACGACATTCCGCAGAAAAACTGGTCATATCCTCATAGGCCAACGCATAGGCAAAAATAACATCCCCAGCACTATTACGGACTATCCCGCCACCAGCACTCTTGCCTGGGTTTCCGCGGCAAGCTCCATCAGAATTGAGCTTTAGATAATCAGCTTGGGGCTTAATCCAAGAGACAGAACGAATGGAGCGCAAAGCGAGACGTTTAGGCCGGGAAGCATAGAGCTAAAGGATAAAGAAGATACTAGGAACCCAGCAGCTTGCATACTGTGAGAGATGAGATGCTTAACGCGAACAATAACAGAATCAGCCGAAGATTGAATATTGTCAAAGCGAGCCCGATTTCTAAAATTCCACAATTCCCACAAAATGATAGAGGGAGCAATAATGTATATGGAAGATTTAGAACCATGAAGCCACCAGTTGAAACAAGCTTGGGCAACAGAATTGCGATGGAATGGAACTGAGCCCAGATTATGGAAGTAAGACCAAACTCGATGCGCCACCAAGCTGTTTAAGAAAATGTGATCATAAGTTTCAGATTCTCCTTGCCTACAACAAGAACATCTTGAGGCCATTTGAATACCCGACGCATAATATTCTCATCTAGAGGAAGTTTGCGCAACCAAAGCTTCCACATGAAGCAGCCGATGTGTGCAGGCGATTCTTATGCCAGATAAATTTAGCCGAAGTAACTTGGGTCGAAGGAGAACGCACTATCTCCCAGGCAGAGGCAAGGGAAAACTTTCCATGCACGTTAGCAGTCCAACAAGGCCGATCAGGATCATTATTGAGAGAGATACCCAGCTTATTGATCAAGCCAACAACAGTGGAGCTCACCCGACTGTGAGAAAGAGGAAGAAGCTGGGTAGGAGAATCAAAAATCTCCTTAACTTGATTAAAAGGGCAATCAGCTGGTTGAGAAAGGCAACCTGAGAGAGACCAATTGTCATGCCACAAGGAACAATTTCCTTGACCAACAAACCAAGCAATGTGGCTTTTAGCTGTATGACGGGCAGAACACATGCGCCGCCAAATCTGAGAACCGTCGAAGAGGCAATTCGGGGATGATCAGAACCACAATATTTTCGAAGCATGAAATAGGCCCAGAGGCTAGATTGACATCTAAAATGCCACCACAATTGAAAAGAATAAGCCTTCACCATATCATAAATAGCTCGAATACCTACCCCGCCCTCATTAGTAGGCTGGGAACATTTGTCCCAAGCAATCCAGTGAGCTTTGAGCTTACTGTCCGAAGAGCCCCAGAAGAAATTAGAAAGAATGCGATTAATGAGCCGAATGGTGTAAGCTGGGGGGTCTAAGATCGCAATTTGATACATGAGGATCGAATGAAGGACCGAATTAATAAGAGTAACCTTCCAGCTTGATTCAAGAAAGCACTAGCCCAAGAATTTATTTTGCCTTGAAGTTTTTCAATAAGCGGATCGAACAAACTCTTCTTTTCCGACCCTCAAAAATAGGGCAGCCAAGATAAGAAATCGGGAGGGAACAATGAGGGAAACCAATGTAGCGACGGATGTTAATAATCCTGGATGCTGAAGTAGATGCGGAAACAATGAAGCAGCTCTTTTGGGCATTAATAAGTTGACCTGAACATTGCTCATAAGAAGTGAGAAGATCCCGATGCTTAGTTAAAGAATGCTTATTTCCATTACAGAAAATCACCACGTCATCCGCAAAGGCAAGGTGAGAAATCATGGGACATCCACTGGAAGTGGAATAAACATAATGAGGATGCGCAGCCTGAAGACCATTGAGACCCCTACTGAGGACTTCAGAAGCGATGATAAACAAGCTTGGGGAAAGAGGATCACCCCACGAATACCCGAGTAGAAGGGAAAAACCCGCCGAACTTCCATTAATCATAACCGAAAACCAATTATTTGAAATTGAGCGCGGATCATATCAATGAAAAATTCACTAAAACCAAACTTGCGAAGAACTTTAATTAAGAAAACCAGTTGACCCGATCAAATGCTTTAGCCATATCAAGTTTGATAATCACATTGGATCCATTGACTTTTTCCTCAAATCTTTGGGATAATTCTTGGGCAAGAAGAATATTATCTGAATAAAGGCGACCCTTAGTGAAAGCGCTCGATTGTCGAGATGATGGTAGGGAGAATCTTGGCAAGCCGAGTGGAAAGAAGCTTAGTAAGAACCTTGTTGCAGAAATTACAAAGACTGATAGGCCTAAAGTCCTTAAAAGAAGTAACCGACGCCGATTTAGGGAGCAAAAGGAGGGAAGTACTTGTCTAGGACTTAGGAAGATCAAAGCCAACAAAGAATTCTAATATAGCCGCATGAAGATCTTGAGAGATAATGTCCCAACATTGAGTATAAAATTTACCATTGAAACCATCGGGCCCTGCTGCGCTATCCCCACAAAGCGAAAAAACAACAGCCTTGAGCTCCTCAACAGTAGGAAGGGATTCGAGTAGCCTATTTTGATCATTAGAAAACAAGCTGGGAATGACATTAACTAGATCAGAATCATAGGTTGCACAAGAAGTAAGTTGATCTTGAAAGAAGGTTGTAGCAGCTGCCCGAATATCAGCCTCTGAATGCAATTCAATACCCTGATTATCACAAATTTTATGAATAGTCAGCCTGTTATGGGTTTGCTTAACCGAAGCATGAAAAAGCTTAGTATTGCCTACCCCCTCTTTAAGCCACTTGAGGTAAGATTTTTGCCTCCAATAGTCTTCTTCCATTTTAAGTTTAGATCTCAGCTTTGCTTGAGCGAGATGGAGAGCTTCTCGATTACTTTCAGAGTTCTGAGCCTCATAAATTAACTCCTTCTCTAAAACATCATCTTCCGCATCTTTAATGGCTTGAAATAAGTTGCCAAAAGTTGATTTGTTCCAAGCTTTTAAAGCAAATTTCACCTTGCCGAAGCTTTAAAGTAAAGTTCACCATGGGCCGATAATGCGAGAAGTCTTTGCCCAGTGTTTCAACCGTGCTAAGGAAAGTTGGATGAGATAACCAGATATTTTGAAAACGAAATTGAGAGGACCTAGCTTGAGAGTGCTGATCAATACTGACTAGAAGAGGAGAATGATCGGAACAAGTGCGATTGAGATGATCAACCTTTGTTGTAGCGAAAGAGGAGGACCAACTGAAATTGCAAACCATTCTGTCGATACGTTGAAAAATGGTGGCAGGACTGTCTCGTTGGTTACACCATGTGAATCTACTACCATTAAACCCAAGATCAGTGAGCCCAGCCGCGTTTAACGCAGCCTGAAAGTCTGAAGATCCTTGCCTATCCCAACCGTGGCCCCCTATTTTCTCATGAGCCGCCAAAATAATGTTAAAATCGCCGCCCACCAACCAGGGAGAATCCTGAAATTCACTGCCCATATCAATGATGTCACTCCATAAATTCTGACGATCTGAAGCCAAACACTTAGCATAAACGGAAGAGATATAAACGTGTTGAGGCCACGTGTGATGCTTAACTTGAATGGTAAGCTGTTGAACCGAGTCATGAGCAACCTGGCAGGAGAAAGAAGACTTCACCAAAATCCAAATACTATCAGCCATATTACTAAAAAAATATCGAAATTTAAGGCGGTGAGCAAGAAAAGGAAGATTAATACAGTCAATCTTTGGTTCGCTAATAGCCAAAAGAGAGATGTTATGAAGCTTTATCAACTTTTTAAGACGAAACCGTTGAGTCGTTGCCCACTCCACGGAGATTCCAAAATAGACAGTTAATCGTCATGGGAAACTGTTGTGGAATCACAGTTTTGGGCTTTGTCATGCATTTGAGAGCGCGTAGCACGAGCAGTGGAAGGAACAACTGGAGCTTTACGGCCTCTCTTCTTTTTACTGGGGGCTTCCAAATTAAGGGCCTCAACACTTGAGTTGTCAGATAAATTACCCTCTTCGTCAATGGTTTCCAGAACAGCAAATCTATTAGGAGATAAGGAAGACTCAGACGGCTTGGATTGAGGATTAACTGTTTCATTGGCATGGTCATCGGGAATATTTGTGGGAGACGGCTGAGGTTGAGGATTAACTGTTTCATTAACAACTGAGGGATTGGCATGGCCTATGTGATCTTCACCCAAGCTTGTGTCCGGGGCTACATCAGGAATATTTGTGGAGGAATCTTGAATATTACTAGGGGGCTTGTTGTTCACAGGGATACTCGCTGAAGAGTTTTCCCCCAGGGGGTCAACAGGATCTAGAATAATGGGATCATTGTTACTTGACATAGGATCAGATCTTGGAGCTTTAGGAATCCAAACTTTTGGAGGATGATCTTTTGGAGGAACATCAGGATTGGCGACTTTTTGGACAGGCGGCTGATCAAGATCACTAGGGTTATTATGTCTGCCTGATTGCTTAGGCGGCTCGGTATGATTTTTTTGATGCTGAAGATACAGCCTGCAAGCATCGCCATCATGGCCTTGACGATGACAATAGGTACAATATTGAGGGAGCTTCTCAGCTTCAATGGGCTGCCAGAAACCGGACGAAGAGCCATAATCAATCCATAATCGACTTGGCAAGGGTTTGGTTAGGTCAACTTCAATACAAACTCTAGCCACGCTTGGCCTTGTAAGATTTGCCGTTGGAGCATCAATGATCAATGGTGTACCTATCATGTTAGCAATCGAGAACAGAATCTGCTTATTAAACAAGAATATAGGTAGGTTTGGAAAGCAAAACCATACGAGAACGAGAGGACTTTCGACATCGGTGCGAATGAGGGAGTCCACTTGAAGACTCGCATTGGGAAAGAGCCAAGGAACCATTGGTCCTTGATCCAAAGACGCTGGAAATCGGCTTCATGGTGAGTTTGAATCAGCACGTGCTTGGAATCCAAATGGCCTAGAGTAACTGCTGCCTTCAGACCAACAAGAGTGAGTTTAAAGGGGAGAGAGAGCGTGTTAATAATGTCAGGCGTGAGGCGCAAGGAAGGTTCTCCCTTGTACGAAGAAGGAGGGATGAAAGGAAGATTATGGGGCGTGGAAGAAGATTGAGAAACAATGGATGCAAAGGATTTTTTTGTTGTTGGAGATGAAGGAGTCGCTGGAGGATCCTCAGGAGATGCCACGGCCGGGCACCATGGCGAGCCAGTTAGGGGCAGCCGCGATGGGGGAGGCGGCTTAGAGAGAAAAAATTTCTTTCATAATCTTCCTCTTCTTCTATTTCTCTTTCAATCTCTTCAATGTCAATTTTTATGGGAGGGATAGGACTATCATCATAAACAATAAATCTATCACTTTCATAATCTTCCTCTTCTTCAAAGGTTTCGGTTGATAACTTTTCAATCTCATCTATTGAAAACAGGCACTTATGTCACTAGGTCTATTCATAGCATCAAACACAGAGATTTCAACAGTTTCACCTAGGACTGACATTGTGAGTTTACCATTTTTCAGATTAATCATTGTATTGGCAGTGGCCATAAATGGTCTGCCTAACAAAATTGGGACGTCATTATTGGTGCATATGAAGCTTTCCATCTCTAGAACCACAAAGTCAACTGGAATGATTAATTTATCAACCTGAACTAGGATGTCTTCCACTATACCCAAAGGATATTTAACTGAACGATCAGCTAATTGCAATTGCATATTAGTGGGTTTAAGTTCTCCTAACCCTAATTGTTTATAGACCGCAAATGACATCAAATTAATACTTGCTCCTAAATCAAGCATTGCCTTCATCTTTTTAGAGCTTCCCAAGGAAACTTGGATATTAAAGCTACCAGTGTCTTTCAACTTAGGTGGTAATTCGGGTTGCAAAACAGAACTTACGTTTTCAGAATCAACCGAAACCTTGTTTTCAAACTTGTGTTTCTTAGAGTGAAGATCTTTGAAAAACTTTGCGTAAGCTGGAATATTTTTAATAACATTAAGCAAAGGAAGATTAACATTCACTTTGGATAACATATTATAAATTTCCGTAAATTGTTTGTCTATTCGGTTTTTCATAAGTCTTCTTGGAAACGGAATTGGAGAGACATAAGGTGGAGGAGCCACATAAGGCTCCTCTTCTTCTTGATCCAACTCTTTTTCAACTTCAATTGTATTATCTTTAT
This sequence comes from Codonopsis lanceolata, assembly GCA_013146195.2. Taxonomy (NCBI): domain Eukaryota; kingdom Viridiplantae; phylum Streptophyta; class Magnoliopsida; order Asterales; family Campanulaceae; genus Codonopsis; species Codonopsis lanceolata. The sequence goes on from CM028382.1 coordinate 36,330,952, forward strand.
TTTGAATTTCTTTTTCTTGTTCCTGATTTGGAACTTCAACTTCTACTTCTACTTCTTGATTACTTGCTTCATTATTCTCTTTAATCTCATCACTATCTTTTTCGATTTCTTTTCCAATTTCCTTTTCAGAATTTTCTACTGTAGCAGGCACTTTAGAAGAAGGATCAGGATCACTTACCTTTTCACCTATCACCTTACCGCTTCACAAGATGGTGATTGACTTGGCTTGCTCAGTTTTACTAGGGAACTTCCCTTCTTCTCTGTTATCAACTTCAGAATTTGCAATGTGCTTCTTTAGATTTTCAATTTCTTCAAGCATATACTTCATCAATGCTGCTTGACCTTTACTAGCTACTTCTTGTTTGGGAACTTCTTCAATTCTCAACTGATTTTGATTTGGCAACTGTGGAGGTTGTGGTGGCTGAGGTTGGAATTGTTGAGGCTGTGACGACCCGACCCGGATCTCAATACGAGATCCCAAGGTCGTGCCATCAGGACCAACTAAGAGATAGACAAGCACCTGCTAAGCATAATGGTGCGAGTCAAAAGATGAGCCAACAAGCTCAAGACGGAAAGACAAAGCCATAACGGCGATACAGGAAAATATGAACCAACACCTGCGGAAGCTAAACCAAAATGGGACCCGAGCTAATAAGCTCCTAAATATAAACAACCAAAGAGATGGTAAATCTCTCGGCCCAAAAATTCGACGCGCGTGACGCAACATTAGACACGCACAACAAACCATCGGCATCCAAGGCCGGTAACTATCAAAATCCCAACCTGATAAACAACACTCAACGGCTATAACTTGTCGGAGGAACTATTCAACTATAGCAATATAATATCACTGCTAAACCACCAACCAAATCTCACGACTAAAACTGTCGGAGGTAGGAACCATAATAATACAAGCTAGAATAAACGAGCCACACATGCCCGAAATAACAACGGGAATAAATTCTAAGGATACAAAGGCTCGGCAATACAACCGGCTCTCAAATACACAACCATAACATAATACTACAATCTACCCAAGTAAAGTCTACATAACTTTACATTCGAGCCTCACAAATAAATAACAACATAATAATAAATAACTCCAAGCTTTTGACTTGGAAGACCACCTGCTAGAAGTCGTTATCCGGAAGCATTTACTAACGGGATCACTTTGCACACTAGGGAAAACAATCACACGGAGTGAGTCATAATGACCCAGTAAGTTTCTAAATGCAACATGTGGCATATATGACATGGCATGGCATAAATGCACAATCACATAGAATCATGGTATCATGCTAGTATACCATCATGAAACATGTACTTAATTTTTAAAGCACATAAACTCACATAAATCAAGTAGCATATTATTTTTCATATAAATGCTCATAAATAAACATGTGTAACAGTAAACGTATTTCGAACCGTTACAATCAAATCCGGGTTCAAAACCCAACCAACTTACCATAAGATCAAATATCAAACCAAGATCCGGGCTCAATACCCAATCAATCATACCCTGGGGTTTCCTCCCCAAATAATCTCAACTCATGGTTTCCCTTAATGAGTACTCGTTACATTCATCCGATCTCGGATGAGAAATGGGAGCTTCGAAAGTAGGCTAGATGGCTCTCTCTCGAGACCACATCCCACTATTGGCCAAATAGTGAGAAGAAAAAGGACCCAATGCAACGATTCATAGCGATTGTTCCCAAAGACTATGAATCGTCCCATTTCCGACACAACAACCAAAACCCGCCAGCTGGACTTTAAACCAAATGATCAAGTAGATATTTACTTGTATAAACCAATGAGACCAAGTTCATAATTATCGGACTCATTAAACCATGTAGGACATAATGCTCTACAACAATCTCATAAACCATGCACATAATTGCATATAAACAAGTAGGGCATAGTGCTCCACAAAATCCCATAATCCATGCACATATTTGCATATAACCACGTAGGACATAATGCTCTACAAAATCTCATAAACCATGCATATAATTGCATATAAACAAGTAGGGCATAATGCTCCACCAAACATCATGAACAATGCATATATTTGCATATAACCATTGTGTTCAACTAACTTACAAGTTTAGTTCAAGAACTACTTATTGAGGTATTCATTATTCCTCAAGTCATCAACCTTGATCAAGTATAGCATACAAGCTTAATAACATATAATGTGAGGTCTTCCATAATCCTCAACTCAAATCAACCCAAAGACTACTACGCTAGTCTCAAAATATCCACAATTCAAGACTTATTATTTTAGTCTTTATTTTAAGTACAGGACTCAATCATAGTCCTAATCGTCACACATGATCGATAACACCAACCTCATACTCAAAACATCATGACTACTCGTAGTCATTTCTCAAGTGCTTTTATAAGCACGCAACCAAAATCCTTAAGGAGAGAATTCTTTCTTAATCTTCTCTTACATATACACGTGACCATACGTTGGTCTCAAATGTCCATGCTCTAACAAGCATGCTCAAAACATATTTCTAATTAGTCTCCATACCATGAGTGTCTCCATTGGACACAAACCAAAAACCTCGGTGTGCATAACCATAACCCAAACAAACCCAAACATTGTAGGGTTTCAACCCAAGGCTTTTCATCATTTTATTGGCCTTATAACGACTCCGTTGAGTCTTACTAACACATTTCATTCTTTATGTGTTTTATAACTCCACACGAAATAATTCATTAAAGTTTACAAACAATTCCCAATAGTCATTCGGGCTTAATTCCCAAGACTAAAATCCACAAAACACATCACAATCACCAACCATTTAAAATTTGGAAGTTATGTATTTCACTCCATTAATCAAAGCGAAATCAATCGTCGGTAGGATTTCAACTCAAGTTCATTTAGCATAATCGAACTTATAATGACTCCGTTGAGTCCAATCTACCCTTTCTAAAATTTTAGGGCATAGAAGCCATGAGTCTCAATATCCTCTATGTTCATAACCAACATCAATAACCATCTTCCCATGTTAGTTAAACTCACATAAACCCCACAAATTACTTGCAATGCAACTTAGAACAAATTGGCCATCTTGTGCATAAATTCATTCAAGTCACCTTACCAATCATAATTCCCAATTCATGATTAAATCATACAACATGGTTTAATATACTCTATTAAGCATATAAAACATAGTAATCAAGCTCACATCAATAATTTTGCAAGCTAAAACAAATATTTGGGCAAAACACCCTCAAGTATCTCTACCAAATTAACTTCAATACTCATGGATAACCAACATAACCAAGTTCAATAGACTATTTAGAACATGAATTTCACATAAATCATGGTCTCACATAGGTTCAATCACTCTATCATCAATTTGAAAACCTAGGGTTCATGGCATCTTCTACAAACCTAACAATGGCTTCCATTGACCTCACATAGCACAAATGATTGTTTCCCTAGGAGATTGATGGAGCCCAAAGAAGGAGGAATAGGGTAGAAACTTACCTTATTGCAGACCTTAACAAGCTGCCATACCGAAATCAAAGAGATGAAGTCGATTTCCTCAACCTTCATTTCAATCTCATGGTGTAGTTTGGGAAGGAAGAACCTAGCCATGGCCTCCCAAAGATCAAACCCTTCAGCCCTAGAAATCGCCCCTTTCTCGGCTCTCTCTCAAGCCTTGAGTACGTTTGCGAGAGACGGGAGGGAGAAGTCGCAATCTGTTGGCCAAACAAATGAGGTGTGCGTGAGTTTTGATTTATATAAGGGGGATTAATTCTCTTAATCAACTCACTAAACCACCTCTAAATCCTCTAATAATGTTTAGGACTAGTATTAGGCTAAGTAGGAGGTTTAGGTTAGGTTTAGAATGGGTTTAATTGGGTAAAATTCGGACGGTGCACAAAATAGAGGCAAAATCCGTAACTAGGATTGGGGACCAATGCGGTCGCATCACCCTTGCATGATGCGGCGCATCATCTCATTCTCGGCTTCGCACTTTCTTGTTTCCTTGCTCGGTTTCGGTCGTTCCGCATGCATCCTCGAGCCTTAAAGCTTTGAAATGGCTCACAATTGAACCCTTAAAGTCCTCAAACATTAAAATAATCCATCCAAGTCTCAAACCAATTTTAAAGTAGGTCTAGACTCCCATAAACAACACCGAAACAACTTGGGGGCAAAACCGGCGCAAGGCGTAACAACTTACTATCTAAACGTCGAATGAAACCACAAGCCGACGGGTAATAACCCATGATTGTAAGCACCTATTAGGGCTACAAAATAGGCCTGAATGCCTCTCAAATGATAAACAATAGATATAGGAAAATAAGCTCGAAAGGCGAGGCGTGCGGCTCAATCTCGAACTTCTGCGATAAGGAGAATTGCTATTCTCGAGCGTCAAAACTTCCAGAGACTTATGGAATACATCCAATTAGAAGTCTAACACATCTAAACATGTTATTTAATCATCATGTAAAGATCTGGGACCAAATCGAGGTCAAGAACACAAAACCGAATAAACTCTCAATCGCGTCGCATTTCGACTATCGTCGGGTTCACGACTTTTGACTTTAGCAAGTCAACAACTATATGACATCTCTTAAAGTGTTTTAGTCTTAATGTGGTCTCTCATACACATTTAGACTCTCTACAACCAAGCGAGCAATCAACCAAAAAGAAATCGAGCATTGCACGCAATTCAAGCTAACAGGAATCGGGATCTTACATCCTCTCCCCTTAACAAAATTCGTCCAGAATTCTAAACCGTATCTCAAACCAATGCTAGGTTATCTCCTCAACATGGAATACCGGACACCGCTACGGTGTCTACACAATAAAGCACACCGATGCTCAAAAACCATAAACCTAGACTCGGTCTCCGTCTACCATCACAATAACCAAACCAAAGTATATGAGGATCAAACTACTGCGTGATCCAAAACTCGGAGTTTCAAAACCTCTCATAGGCACAACAACATTAAGCTCTTTTAGATTGAAAATATTATGACTTCGTATTCAGCGAAACCACGTATGAACAACACTAACCAAATCTGCATACACAACTCCAAAGCTAAACATGAAACAAGTTCAAGCACACATAACATTCGACCACGAAACTATTTGTCAAGCACATCAAAAAATTCGCGTAAGCACCTTAAGTCACTGAGGAGTAATAATTGCTTATAGAGCAATTCTCAACCAAATCGAGACAATCAAGGCGACATTCCAAGCCACGCAAGTAATACTCGCGATCTCCCTATCGCGGGTAAAACACATAAGAGCACAACAATGAAATGTTTTGAAAAATTCTTTCCATTTATGTCCATTCCATTTGGTAACGGGTATAGTCACTTTCTACCACAATTCATACCAATCCTAGTCCAACAACGAACCACTTTTGATCACCAATTTAGGGTACCGGCTAAATTGGATATTCAAAAACTTCCGTTACAAGGATGCGGGTTCATGATAAAAAGGTTTTAAGCATCCTTTAATAGTCTCCTATGCTAAGGAAATGAATGAGCAGGAGAC
>CM028382.1:36336578-36439772 GCA_013146195.2 Codonopsis lanceolata
TTGTTACCTATATGTTAGATACTCCTGTAAAATATGGTATTTTTCCAATGTATAAGTACCTCATTTAGGTCTTGACTTACGGTTGTGCCAGAATTTGCTTTCTGGGGAAATCAGCTTCTGTACTTGAACTTGTAGCAGCCAGCTATTTTGATGAATATAAGTCCAAATTGAGTAATTTAAAAGGCTAAACTATATTTTAAAGCGTCTAGTTTCATAAAAATCAATAATCACATCATTTGAGGTGTGAGATATTTATGGCTCGATTTTACAAGATTGACTGCCTGCGTTGTCCAGCTTTTCAGCATTTGTGAGTTTTGAGTGGATTTGGCTAATGACTTTAACCCTTGGCCCTTGGACGTCCTTGGTCACTCAAAGCCCTCTTTGTTGACTTGTTTAAAACCATTTTGAGCCTTTGATCATTTGCTATCAATGGCTCACATGCCATAGCCAATGAGAAGCCTTTAAAGCCCTTCACTTGATGGGGAGTTTGAGGGAAGTATATAAACACAAATTCAGCCTCTTTCAGCCATTTTTGTCTAACATAACCAGAGAATCAGAAGCTTGAGCTCCAATTTTCGTCCATGGTGGTCACACAAACTTAGGGGACCATTTCCTGAGATCCGGTGGTCCGATTGTCGAACCGAGACCGCCAAATCGAAGCTCTTGATCATCTCTACAAGAATCCTCTCTTTAATCAACCTTTCCTCCATTAATCATAGGACTAAGGTGAGTGACAATTCCCTGAGATTTTCATGTTAAACAAAATAGCATGACCCCTTCATTATAGTTGTTTTAATGTTGATTGTGAACATCTTTTGTGAAGACAAAACCTTCAATTCAACATATAAAATGTGAGTATGATTTTATGAAATCTCTATGAAGTTATGATTTTGACATTTATTAAAGCATGAATGTTGTTTGTATTAAGCTTGGGAATAACTCTTGTGAAAGAATTCGGTTCAATTCAAGGTTTAACAAAATCACCGAAACTAGGGTTTGAAACTCGAGATTGTGTTTAAAGGCTAGTTCGAGAACATGAACGGCTTAGTTATCAAGTTCTAAATGAACGGAGAACATAGGGAAGGGAAATGTGATGCATATAGTATCAATACTCTACTTGGTTGAATTTTAGTAAAACTCACCGGAGTTGAAATTAGGAGTTATGAACAACGACTACACAATCAATCCCTACGACGATTTATATAGTTTGTTAGACTAATGAATTAGCTTACGATACTTTGAGATGGATTGATGTTTATGCCTTGATGTATGTGTGCTTATAAGACTCAATCGAGTTCTTACGCTGTTCTTACGCGGTTGTGTGATCGTGTGAAATAAATGCATGATCGAGCATGTTATAGAATGACATATCTATTTGACATGATGAATTTAGTGCGTTAGACTAATGAATTAGCTTACGTGACTTTGGGATGGATTGAAGGGCATATTTGATATGTGTGCTTATAAGACTCAATCGAGTTCTTATGTGATTTGTGTGATCGTGTGAAATAAATGCATGATTGAGAGCATGTTGTAGAATAATGAATCTATTTGACATGTTGAATTCGCTCTTGTCGAATTATTGTGTGATTCCTTAAGTGAGTAAACAACTACTTGTTGAATAAGTTCGCTCTTGTTGAACTTATTCCTTATTTGAGATTTCATGACCAAGAAAACATCTACTTGGCATTGCATGAGTCCATTGGTACCGCATATTTGATTGAGTCACAGTTGGTGTGACAATGCATCGCCACCACGAGTTATGGGGCTCGTGATAGTGATGGGTTGTTATACCGGCTTTTTATCACACGCCTCCACCGTTGGCCACGGGGGAAGTAGCACCTTTGCTGTAACCAAGAGAGCACATTGGAAAGTCTAAGTACCAAGGAGAGAGCTTGGTACCCGAGTAGAGAGCTCGGTACTTTGATACACTCATCACGGGTATCATTGGCACGAATGTTAACGCTGTGTATTGCAGGAGCTACGTAGCGGCATCGGTTTCATATCATATCCTCCGTATATGTGGTTTACCTTTATAGCACTTATGTGAAACAATGTGCTACCATGGATATGTGTTTTAAGTGTTTATTAAATGAACGCTTTGATTGACTTGATATTAAAAATGATATCTTGATATGTATGCTGCATGATGCCATGACATGCATAATTGTTAACTCACAAAGTCTTTATGACTTACCCCCTCCCTTTTACTGCTTTAGATCCGAGCCGTTCAAGTACCGCTCGTTGAGGTGTTGCAGGATTTGCGCTTGTCTGTGATCGCACGCGACGAGGTTGTGGGTTTTAGATGTCCTTATTTTGTTCTGTTTTTGTAAGGATCGTTGTGTATAGCAAGTCATTTAGACTTCGCTTGGGAATTTGGTTTCGTTGTATTTATGTCTATAATTGTATTCTATTTTGAGTGCCTGCACATGTACGCCGAGCCTTGTATAGATGTAGTATAGTTCACGTGATTTATCTTCCGCCGGGCATTACTTTAGCTCTTATTTATTTATGTTGTTCTCCCGCAAGATGTTGTAGCCGCCGAGGTATATCCGCATGAACCGCGTAGTATTGGGTTCCGTGGTAAAGTCGCCGATGATTTGGTATAATTGTATTAATTATTATATCGTGTAAAAAGTTTTAAAAAATTTCCGGCCTTTGGTGCCGAGTCGCTTCAACTAAAATGTTGTGTCACGCCGGTTTTCTTTTAATTGAGTATTTGCATGCATTGTTGTCCTATTTGGACGACTTGACTTGTGATTCCATCTCGGGGTCCGGGTCGGGTCGTCACAGTTAATGTCGTTGAGTCTATTGAGATTTCATAGACTTTTGAATTTGGATTATTATAGTTCGACCCTCGTGTATATTGTGGTGGTGGACTCGGAGATTCGAGTCAAGGTTGGTGGTTTTGAGATCGAGTGTTAACTCGATTAAGAGACACAGAATCATTGTCTCGATGTATTGTGGTTGAGTGTGGACCTAATGTTGGTTTGTATCATGATTTAGAATTCGGATTAATTCTTTTAAGGTGGAGAGAGTGTGACACCCCGCTCCTTTGTTAGCTTGGTTTGCATGCTATACTTGCACTTCTTCCTTTGTCAATTGTATGTTTGGTTTGCGAGAGGGTCTAGATGTGTATGAGAGACCATATTAAGACCAAAACATTATTAAGAGACTCCATATAGTTATTGACTTGCTAAAGTCACAAGTCACCTTACCTGATCTGGTCGAGCCTACCAACCAAAACAAAAAGTTGGTAACCACTCAAGGAAAGACAAAGAGGTCAATACTGGGGTTGAAAGTATAGAAGATGTCTTGCTAACCCAAATGAAAAAGACCTAGGCCAACATATCCATCTGGGACTTATTATGTGCATCCAAGATCCATCGTGACACCTTAGCCAAATCTTTGAGCCAAGCAGTCATTCCCATTGAGACCTCTCCGGATGAGGTAACTTTGGGAATGTGATTATGTTTACTGACCTTGATCTATCGAAACAAGGGACCAACCACATAGATGTTCTGCATATCACAGTTGGGATCATGGACAAACGAGTACCTGAGGTCTTGGTAGACAACAATTCATTTCTGAATATCTGTCCTACAAACACATTAGCCAAACTGGGATCAAAGATCTCGGAGTTAACTCCATCGTCACAAACGGTGAGAGCGTATGACAAAACAAGCCGTTGCGTACTTGGGGTATTGACACTAATGATGACAATTGGCCCTCTCACCATGCCAGTTGAATTCCAAGTATTAGACATCCCTGCCACTTTCAGTCTACTGTTGGGTCGTCCCTAAATCCATGGCGTAAAATGGGTAGCAGCATCACTACACTAGCGGGTTAAGTTCATACACGATGATCACATAGTGATCATTCTTGTCGACAAGATCATTGAAAACAAAGGCATACATTTCCATTCTTGAGATAGAGCATGACGACACTGACATCTTCTTAAGTGGCTTTGAAGTCATCCCCCAAGCCAGAGTCAACGCCATTGAATATACACGAGAAACATACATCTCCAGGACAAATACTACAGTTTTTGATGAAATGGTCCCACTCAACATGCTCCGAAAAATGAATTACATGTCAGGACTGGGGCTTGGCAGAAACCAACAGGGGCTAATCAATTTAATCCAAGAAGAAATTAAGGAGTGCATCCCTCCTTTCGGTTTATGATATAATCCTACGCCAGCTGAATTGGCCAGGGTCATGAAAGAAAAACGCGAAAGAAGCAAAGTAGAGGGCAAAAAGCGACTATATGTAGGCAACCCAATTTCGTACCTCTATTAAACATCCTAGAAAATGTTATATCAAGTCGAAAAGGACTAACAGACGTTATGTTTCAGGGGGTCAAAGCATCAAGGAAACTTGAAAAGGCCTAAAGGGACAAACAATAAGCAAGAGGAGGAAAATGAAACATTTTTTGGGCATAAAACAATTCGGTACGCAGCACAAGCAATTTAGGACGCTGTGCCGAAAATTGCAAAGGACTTGCTTTATTGCCCAGTGCAAATATCTCAGTCTTGTTTTCCTTCGTGCTTAATTCTTCACCTCTATGCCTATAAATAAAGGCCTCCTCTCAATGTTCAGGACACATAAATTTTACATAGAAACTCTATCTCTCGCTGAAGCTCTGTGTTGGATATTTAATTTTTGAGTTATTATTTTTTCTAAGTGTGTTATTTTAATTAATTATTTGTTCTTCCTTTCTTGATATTTACTTTGATTAATTATTATTGTTACACCTTTTATAGAAAGGTTTTTTTTGGAGATTATACTTTAATTGGTTTTTAGGGTTTATATGAATTATTAATCTATTAGGATTGTGTGTTCGTGTAACATAAGTTAGTATGTGTCGTTTGCCTTGCTTCATGGAGACACAGCTGACCTAATTAATTAAGGTAAAGAATCCTTCATATGTGGTAAGTTCATGTTTGATAAGATTTAGTCCTTATTTATTGCACTAACCTACTAATCTTTAATGGTAAGCGGTTTTCTTATTCTACAAGGTTTCTAGGTCAATGATGCAAGTATAAATAAGAGGAGACATTGCTGTGAAGCTTAAGAGGCTATACTGAGCATAAACTAAACACAGATTGTTAAGAAAGAGATCGAAAAAACTGCAGCTGCTCTATCCTGAATGTACTATTGAATGAAGCTACATTCTGTCACCAACACTGTTTTTCTCTGAACACCTCCTACTGTTTTGTTAAAAGCTTTTGAGCGTATATCAGTCTAGATAGTCTGAGGTGTTAGTATTACTCATAGTCATATCTGCTTTATCAAGAGCGTTTTCATAAATTCCACTTTGTTAGTCTTTCGAATGTTGAGCTTAAATATATATTTTACTAGTGAAATATTTTTAGCCTTGAGGCTCGATCAATAAGTTATTTACTTATTGAACGAAAGTTATCTCTTGTATTCAGTTTTCGTTCTTCCGGTTTTGTTTTATTTAATTCCGCAACATTGATATCTCAATGAAGTCTTCAATGAACTCTTCATTGTAAACTTCATTGACCAGATCATATAACAAAACAATTTATTTTTCGTTTATTCATTATTCTGTTTTTATCCTTGCTGTAATCATTCTTTCACTCGGTTAGGTTGTAGAAATTCTTCTCCCCGTTAGACTGAAGAAATCCTCCCTAAACATTGTCAAACCTATGTCTAAATAGAAATCTAGTTAACCTAGTTAGGTTCTTTTCCTAAACCTGGCCACAAAAAGCCCCAAATACAATAGTTACACCGCTGAAATTCAGACATGATAAACAACATTTTCAGCAAAAACAGACAATTACGCCGCCCAAATCCAAAGGTGTAAAGCAACAAATACATCAGTAACGCTGCCCAAATTTCAACGTGAAAAACAATAAAAACAAGCAGTCACGCTGCCCAAATTACTACAAACAACAAACAACAAACAACAAACAAAATACTTTCTCTCCCGAAGAGGACAGAGTGAGCACACTCAAAAGTCTGCCTAAGCCTAGTTGTCCCGAGCATAAACCTCACGCTTCAAGAAGTAGGTACCAAAGTTACTATATATAAAATAAGTCGTAATGCTTGTATTTTTTTTCTTTCTATAAATAGCTATAAAATAAGTCGTTATTATAATCTATTTCTTTTATATTTTTATTGCAACTTTAAAATGTAGACATGCTACACACTTTCCTTTACTTTTCTTGTCATATATATATATATATATATATAAATGTTTTATCTAGATTAAATATATAAAAAGAACATTTTTAGCCAAAAACCCATTTTGAGAGCGAAAGGGCGAGTTGGATACCTAAACCCTTCCTAACTCGTAATTTAGCCTCCGAACCCATATTTTCTGATATTTTGGGTTTTTCTTTGTTTAACCTTAAAATAGAGATGGCGACTCTGTTAATACATTTTTTTAGTCCACAATGAGACCGAACGTATTCCACGCACTCAAAGTTTTTCCACGTTTAAGTCCCATACTGTCAAAACAAAGCAATGCTTGTCAGAACAATGTTTAAGGAAAAGAAACAAATGTTAATTTTAAGAGCACACTATACTTGACCGAGCCAATTCCCGGAACCTTGCCTTCTTATACACTATTTTCGATCTTATTCCCACTACAACAAAAATGGGCTTTTACAACATTTTAAGCACAACGTTTTTAAGAAAATGTTGTGATTGAGTGACTTTAGACAAAGTTTTTTGAAGAAACGTTGTAGTTGAGTAGTTTTAGTTGTATTTCGGTCCTTTGGATTACTTTACACAACGTTTAGCCTTAAAAACGTTGTGGTGGGATTACTTTAAACAACATTTATCCTTAAAAACGTTGTTATAGGATTATGTCTTTTACAACGTTTTGTGTAAAACGTTGTAATTTAAAGTTTTATACAACGTTTGTGGCATAAACGTTGTCTTAGGATCTACTATACCCTGAAAAGTAGGCGGTATTTTTTCACGGTCTGATTCTTTTTTCGCGGTCTAATTTCACCAAAGAACGAAAAAAAGAGCCCTTTTCTCCACTGTAAATCCTCCTAGCCCTCGCGCAATCTCTCTAAGTCTCTTTCCTTCCCACTCCCTCCACCCTTTATCACGGTCTATCTCAAATCCCTCTCTCAAACTCTCTCTTCTCTCTTTGTCTATAGCCACCGCCAGTCCCGCTGCTTGAACTCTCTTTAGGCACCAGTGCACAAACGGTAGAACCAAAGACGGGAAGGGCAGGATCAGTTCGGCAGTTCCTCCCTCCCTCCCTCTCTCGTGCATAATCGATCTGGTAAGTCTCTCTTCCTCCTTCCACTCTCTCTTCCTCTCTCTCAATTGCACCTTTTCTTTATTGTTGATATACAAATGAATCTCATGAAATTGACCTCAATGTTTGTGAAATACAAATGAATCTCATGAAATTGACCTCAATGTTTCTCTAATTCTTCAACACTAAAGTTAAGATTTCAATTTTGTTTGAGATTTAGTTAGGGTTATACACCTTTGATTAGTTATGGGTAATTGAGGCATGAGAGTGAAAGATGTGGAATCCAAAATAACTGATCTAGAAGGGGGAATGAATCACGAAGAGATTGGAGCTCTGATGGCCAAGATAATATGCCACAACATGTAGCTCCAAGCAGAGAAAGGCTTAGGCAGAATTCATATTTTGAGTATCAGCCAATTGGGTCAAACAGTAACATTGGGAAATTGAATAACTTTGATGGACTTACAGATGGATCTAGGAATATAGGCTTGAGGTACAGGGAGAGGGAGAGGGGTTCGAGTCGACCAAGGGGGCGTGGCACCAAAAACTTTCATGGACAACTGAGTGCGAGTATCAGAGTAGAAGCTAGCTGGTAATGATTAATTGAAATTTAAGATTAATCTAAAATCTGTGTGTTTCTCTTTTTGTGGCTTGAAAATAATCCAAAACAATGCATTTAAGTTTAAAATCATGTTGTATGAAGTAGGTGAGTACATGACCACGTCTTCTCCATATCATGTATCCCATGCTAACTATATATCATATTTCACAAACTATAACATTAAAGGGAAATTTTCAATCTATCTGATCCATTTTGAAACAAAAGTCCACTAACAGAGAAATGTATCCTCTTAAGCATTATTGATACAAAATTTTGGTAAGACGTGATATAGATATGGAAACTCGTCAAGTTTTAACCTGTATTTTATGAATACAAGGAGGGCAGGACAGGGGGAGGGGAAACTATTTCGTTCTACCCCGACCACGTTTCAGATTAATACTTCCTCTCAGAAAACAACTTTTTGTTCTAAACTTAAACTGAGCATTCTGCAAAAAAAATAAAATAAAAAATAAAATAAAATAAAATAAGGCGCCAAGGGAAAAAGATTGGTCTCTAAAAGTGTAAGGCTGGAACTGACAAGCATTTGCTACTAAACAAAGATCAGTCCTACAAAAGTTCCTATAAACATGTCTCAAAAATAAATTCTACAAGCAATATAGAATGTGAAGAGATAGATGGGGAGAAAAGGGAAGAATGATGAAAAGAGGGAGATGCATGAGAAAGAAAGAGTCAGACACCAAGATCACCAATGAAATTAGTTTGATGTGAACTACAGTGGACTCTAGACACTTCCTTTTTTGTTTAGAAACTTTTATCTCTTTTTTAATATGAAATGGGGAGGAGAATGAATGTCAAACTTCATTTAGAAAAGCATTCCATGCACTAGTCAATCTTACTTTCTTCCAACTAAGTGATTCAAAGAATCCTACCATCACTGTGCTCAGGTCCGTACCTTAGAAGTAGCGGTTTCCATTTATGAACCTGTTCCACGCATCCATCTGCATTCCTGGTAACATAGTTGGTTTGGGGGGGAGTTGTCAAAGCTGGAGTGGGGGAAATAACAATAAGAGAACGCTCAATGCTTGGACACAAAGAAGTAAGTCAACGGAGTGAGACGGTTTCCATTTCTTAACATTTTCCACGTATCCATCTACATTCCTGGTAACATTGTTGGTTTTGATGGGGGGGGGGAAGCTAGAGTGGGGGAAATAAGAACAAGAAGAGAAGGTTGAATGCTTGGACACAAAGAATTAAGTCAATAGAGCGAGACGCAGAAAGAGGGAGATGTCCTGCAGTGTTTTATTTTTGAAACTTCTGAAATGTTTGCTTGTATCCATTTTATAAGAAAAACAAAAATGATTTTGATATTTTTAAGATGTGCATGAAATAATTGTGTATTCTTTCATGCCCCAAGTATATCTGTATTCTAAAAGCATCTGATCCTGAATGTTCATAGGATCAATCCAGGTTAATGGTCATTTCTCTACTTCGTTCAAACTTTTTGTTTACTTGTTTTTACGTGGGCCTTATTGTATATCTATGAATAGTATGTGGCTCCAATCAATATAATCTACAATGTTAACCTATTTCCTGCGGGTTGATGATTAGGACTTACTTCCAAATAGTCTGATCAAGTCCATGTATGTTTCTTTCCTCGTGGGAGCTTTCATTCAGTACGTTTTGGGTTAGAGGAAGCTCATGGGTAATCAATCTAATCATGTTGTTTTTATTTTATTTATTATATCCACGGTTCATCCTAATAAGAACTGTATTTTTCAAAATATTGTCAGGAAAGGCAAGCGCGCTGCAATTTAACTGGTTGTTCGAGAAAGGAGCCTTTGTTTTGCATCCTAATGAAAGGTTCACTGTGGACTTTGATAAGGTATTGCTTTCTTGAATGTTTATGTTTTTGAGTTATTAATTAAAGCAGGTAAATGCATAACATTTTTCCTTTTCTCCTGGAAGGTTGAGGGATTTGTTGAAAGTTTGAGTAGGGAAATACTTACTGTACAAGCCAAAGTCGATAAAGAAGCAGTCAAAAACCTTCTTCAGAAATACTATGAAATGACACAACCACTGAAACTTGCTTTGGCAAAGTTGGAAAGAGTTCAGGTACAAGTGATGACATTTTTACGTTGCAATTCCATAAGCTTCTTATTTTGTTGTTTTCAGCACTTAACATAGTAAAATGTATGCCTATCTGCTGAACTATATTGATTCTGGCCACAAATGTGCTTTTGCTAGGAGCTTGGTTTCGTAGTTGACTTTTCCCTTGTGTATATGTGATTTGTGTTGATCATCTGGATGTGCCATCAACCGAGGATCTTATGTTGTATAGAATACTTCTGGTTAATCATTTCTTGAATATGTTGATTGATGGTTTTGCGTATAAATCTCTAATATCTATAATTCTAGAAGTATGACCCATGGGAAAAAATTATGACTGGCCAAGTAAGCAATTGAGAAGCAGGAGGCTGTTGTTATTTTGGTCTCACCAATCGGCAGATATTTGTCTTTTTGCTGTCCTTTTAGGTGAAAGACCCCACGTTGTATAAGTTCAGAATAGCATAGTGTGTATCACCATTATGGGTGGCTCTATCTGTGCATCTGCAGTGCACACAAATATGTCTATTCCTGGCAGGATATTCTCATACATGTACATGCAACCAGTAGCAAAATTATATCCAACTATTTTTCGTGTGCGTGAGTGCCTGTTTGTGACTGTTGAGAAGGTGTTCATTTGCAACATTTGAATGTGTGGTAGGTGGCACTTGGACATGTTTAGGCATGTGGGTGGAGGCTGACATGAGATCTATAAACTCAGTGTTTGCCTAGTTGCCTTTGTGTGTGTGTGCGTGTGAGATAGTTTAGCAATGATCTGGTAATAATGAAGAGATTATTATTATTATTATTATTATTATTATTATTATTATTATTATTATTATTATTATTATTATTATTTTTATTATTATGACATATTGTTAATAATGGAAAGTTTGCAGGCTATTTACAGTTTAATAGTACAAGGCTAATAAACATGAAAATGTAGCTACAACAATTGACTGGTAAGTGACAGAGGAGGGCATGCGGCCCTTGTCCTTTCTCAAGAGGATCCCTTGGTATAGTGGCAGGTTGATAAAAACCACTAAACCACTTGAGACTATCTACAGCGCAAATGTATTGAGAGTCTCAGTCTTTGAATCCATAGTCAACCTTTTGACTCCTGCAGAAAAACTGAAAAGATTGACAAGTGCAACTGTTGATAAAATGTTGAACATTGGTGAAGTTGCACCAAACTCTATGATCTCTTCCTCGTATCTTTGGGACACATCATCTTCTGCAACCTTTGCTGTGATAGCAAAGCCAGAGTTGGTGAATCCCATTATCTTTGACATAGTATCAAAGAAGCCAAAAAAGTAGGAAGTTAATCTTTTGTATAACCACATTCGTTGACTGTTCCACCATCCTTTAAATGTCCCTCCACACCAAAAAAATTCACCTAAGCTGTATGTATTGGTTGCTATGATGTCAAATGCAAAAGGTAGGATCCAGGAGCTTGAAAACTGTTCATGGAAGTCATCAATTGTCAAGAAAAGTTCTGGTTTAGTTCTCGAGTATTATTGATTTAGTGTAGTGTGGTAAAAGTTCGTACCTTTGGGAACAAGGAGATGCCTCTAAGGAAACAAAGCGATGGGATAACAACATAGAAGACTGTCGGCAACCAGTTGGGAGCGCATAGCAGGTAGACAAAGTAAGAAATTTGAAGTTTGAGTGGTATTCGTCCATGGCCAAACAGTAACGGACAGTATTTTGATAGAAGTATCTGAAGATCACCTTCTGACCATCTCTTTTGTTGTACTAGTACCTGCAATAGTGTGGTAGGAGAGACTCCGAAGAAGCCCCTTTTTTCTTGGTTGAAGTAGATTGATTTCCAACCTCTGCATTTTATTGCCAGTCCTGTAATGGTATCTTCTACTGGACACCCATACATAATTCCTATCTGTAGGTCAGGAATCATGAGGTTACAATATGTGTTGTTTTTGTGCGTGTAAGTGTGTGTGTGTGTGAGAGAGAGAGAGAGAGAGAGAGAGAGAGAGAGAGAGAGAAAGAGAACCTCTTTTCCCCACTGAGTGTTTTGTTCGTAGCAACAGGATGCCAGCACCTTGCATGCTTCTTCTAGCATATCTACCTCTTCTTCCCCCTTTTCATAGTTCACTTTTGTCCAGTCAATATGCGATTCCTTATTATAGACTTTCCCACAGAGGGTGTCTCTCCTGTGAAAACACGCATAACCGATATACAGAGACCCACCATTGGAATCTTGGCATGGCATCTCCACCTTGATCACCACAATTTAACCTTATGTCAGAGATATACCATTAGATCTTCCTTATGTTCCGTTCAGTAGCGCTTTCTATAAGTGCTTTTCCTTTGCTTTCTTTTACTTAGAATTGCAGCGAGAAGAAAAGGAGGGTAAAACCATTTATGAAAAACATGCCAAATGGCACCTAAAGTGATTCCAAGGAACAAAATTATGTTTGGATGCATTGAATTGAATCTTACCTCAGCACACTATGATTGGATCCATATCAAAATTGGTACTTTTGGTTCCTCCAGGACGCAGTTATCTAGTTAATGCAAGAAAATTTAAAGGACCTTGTGTTGACAAGTTAGTCATTGAGGTAATATCCTACTATGGATTCATTTTGGCATTGAAAATATGTGCTAATTTGGTGGTGTTTTTCGATTTCTAATACTCCCTCCATTCAGCTCAATGTTGTTCTTTCTATTTCGAGACATTCATCTCAAAGAGAGATCATATTTTTAAAACCTGGAAAAGAGTCAATGAGAAACAATTTTCCAGACAGATCTTCTCTTTCTGAGGTCATGTTTTGCTAAAGATTTTGTGACTGGCATCTAATAATTAGATTGAGGATAGAATTTTACAGTGAAGCTTGTGGCTATGGATTTGATAGTTTTGTGACAGTCATCTGTTAGCCACTTTAGTGTTTAAGTTTGATCTTGCATTGATCTTCTTTAACCAACTTCCACTAACTTAAGTAGGGTCCATGAAAAGATTGGTCGTTGATGCTACTCTTAGAGCAATGCACCATATCGAAGGCGAGAAGGAGAAAGATATACCGAAGACTAGGAAAGTTTTTGTAGAGAAAACCCGACATGAGAGCTAAAAGGATGCCGTGAAAGGTGAGCCTTGGTATGATTGTAATGCATTATCTTAACTCATTATCTAAGTTTTCTAAATTAAACTCTTTTAGGATTGAACCAACCTTTAGATCAGAGAGTCTCTTAACATGTTTGCTACCTGCAACACTATAACTAAAATGATGATATGATTGAGTTTCATTCTATTCAACTGAAATTGCTAATTTTGTTGTATAGTCCATTTCATTGAGGAAAGAGGGAGTTAACGGTGCATAGTATCGAAGGTGTTTATAAACTCTTTTCTGTTTGGGTAATGTGTTCTCTTTTCGCCGCTTTTTATGATATTTGTGGTTGATGCAAGTTATATTTGGGTTGATGCAAGTGGAAGCATGGCATTAATTGGATGCAGAATGCAAACGGCTCCGCACTAAAATTACTGGCAGAGAGCTATACAAGCAGAGATCAGGTGAAGTTTGAGTCTTGGATCTATTTTGAACTTTCAAGAATTTCTCTAAGTTACTTTTGCATAACAAGACTCCCATAAACCCAAACAATGTGACACCATTGTGAAATGAAGATTAGGTAATCGTTTGTTCGGACATGTATTATTACTTATTAGGAATATAAAAATGACAAAAAAATAACACATCGAAAGTATGCGTCTTTATATTAATATGAATAGTGTTGGAACATATCGAAAGCATGCGATCTTTATATTATAAATGCATTCTTTTGATGAATCGATCTCCAAGCAATATAAAGCAACCGCAACCCAAAGAAAGTATAAAGAACTGCATCAAGAAGCAAATTAAGATGCCTACTAACCCCCAAGATTCAGAAGGATAGATTGAATTCAGCAGCCATCCAGGCAATGAGATGCATTATAAGTGCTCCTAATTTCTCTACAATCTTGAAATGCATAGTGAATAAATTATTCTCCTCTAGTAAAACAGGTGGCAGGAGAGGATAAACATATAATTGAATCTGAAACACTTAATATGCTGCAAGCATCAGTGGAGGGAGGAAACAAAGACATGAAGATAGATTAGCTGCTGCATTCCACCTAAAAACACCCAAAAGGGAGGAGAGGGAAGCCGAATCCTACAAACAAACACCCGGAAATATGCAACAACATAAAAGGCTAAAACTTCAAACCACAGCATTCAGCCTGCAGACATGATGACTGTCCAATCATAGGAACTAATATATCTTATGCGATCAAATCATATTACAATATAGTTAGAGCATTAGAGGAAGAACATGAAACATTCACATACATGGCAGTTCAAATAGATTGGGCCTCAAGTTTTTGCAAATAGATCAAGGATTAATTTGGTGCCTTGGGAATAATAGGAGACTTTTTTTTTTTGATAAGTAAGGAATAATAGGAGACTTTACAAGCTTTTTATTAAGGTACAGTCATATTATTGGGTATTTATTTAGGTACTCCTAGTCTGTGTTACCCAAACACATGAATCAGGAATGAGAACCTTCAATATTTAAATTGTTGGGGTATGAAGGGTCCAAAAATATGTGATACATGCACACGCAAAAGCAGCACACTTAATTCTGAAATTCAATTATCCGTTAGATGCATTGTCATCTGTGAAGCAGGTTAGTCATACATTGTCTCTGACTAAGAACCGATCATTTGTCACATTTCTTCCTTCTTTAGAGTATGTAATTTGTCTAGCTCTGATTTTTGGTGTTAGAAGTGTATTTGCTCCTGATTCTGATGTATAGCCTTTTTATTTATTCACAAGAGTTTTGCTGATTTGAATTGCAGTTCATGAGTAGCTGTTTCCTGGTGTGCATGAAAGAGGATAACATTGAAGGCATATATGACACTCTTAAGGAGTGTGCTATTATCAGCAAATCTGCAGGAGGAATTGGTGTTTCTGTTCATGAAAGAAGATTGCATCTAGGTGCTTTTGCTGTGTATTTGGAGCCATGGCATGCTGATATCTTTGAATTTCGGGATTTGAGGAAAAACCATGGAAAGGTAGTTGTTGGTGGATTTTGTTCTACTGCTATTCCTATGTCTTGACTGATGTCTTTGTGTTGATTGTAACTTTAGTAAAGAATGCATCATATTTCAAACTTGACTTTGATAGATGACACTAGCGTGAGTCTTATCAGTATATCTAATTTTGTGGCATGACTATCATTGCAGGAAGAGCAGCGGGCTAGAGATCTGTTTTATGCTCTTTGGGTACCTGATCTATTTACGGAAAGAGTCCAAAGCAATGGGCAATGGTCTTTGTTTTGTCCAAATGAGGCTCCAGGTTTGGTTGATTGTTGGGGTAAAGAATTTGAGAACCTCTACACTCAGTATGAAAGACAGGTAATAGAGACCTGCAATAATGGTTTATTATTTATTTTTCATATGTTAGGTTCAGTGGTATCTCACTTTGAATTGGCTATTGATCACATTTTTCTTAAGTACTCGTGGCGTAACTGACTAACCCCTCGTTATTCCTTGTTCACGCCCTTTGATCACCGAGGCGTCACCGAGGCGTTTGACTACTCACTCATTTATTGAAGGCTCCAAAGGACAAACATTTGTCGTATGGTCTAAAAAGAGGTAATGATCTTACTTTTTAAATTTATGACAAAGAAGTGATGTCTTGAACTTGACCTGGACCTTCAATTTTGTTAATGTTGTTTGGGTAAAAGGTAGGAGTTATAGCTCAATCTGACAAATGGTGATGCATCTGTTTAAAATTGAGTCCACGTGCTGGATGAAGGTTTGCCCTGTCTCTAGGCAAGTAGGCATTCTGTTCTAGGAACCCTGGGAAGATACTGCTACCAAAGGATGATGATGAATATGTACAGAAATAAGAAAATCACAAAGTGAGGTGGTGGAAGGGTTTATACTCTGACCTAGGTTATATACATTCGTTTGTGACATTAATTGAAAATGAAAAGAAATATAAAAAAAACAGCATAGAAAGAAAAGTAAAATGGACAAGAGAAGAAGTAAGAGATAGCAAGTTAATTTTTCAGGTAATTCAAGTTTTGTGTGGTTGAGCCTGCCATGTATTTTATTGTTCGTAATGAGTAATACCAACTTTAGATGATTCATTCTTACATGTCCTTGTTTTCCAGCAAGCTATTTCAGCTATTTCACTTTGTCACTTTATTGGGTGTTGTCATTTTTTTCATCATCAAATTCTATATTACTTGTGTTTTCATCTTATTGCACAGAGTGAATACATGACTTTTCAGAAACTAAATACACTGCCGCTTGGGTTGTTGTGATACAAAACACCAAAAAGGTGGACCAAACAAGAGATTCCGCGTAAAGGTGCTACATGCAATCTACTGCTGGGGAGCAGCTAGACAGTTGCCATGTAACTCATATTAGGCCAACCAACCACAACTACTGTCATCTTCACTTTGTCACTTCCCACTGCTGATATTTGGACTTTAGGTGCATTATTTTGTTTCTTTAATAAACGTTAGAATCTTTCGTCAAGTGAAACTATAAAAGGGTATGTTCGTATGACAACTCAAGTGCCTGATTCCTACAGTCCTTGAGCTTGAGACTCCAAATGTCAAGTTATTTTATCTAAAATCCTATGAACATGTCCTTATAAGTGAACAAAAGGTTGTTGGATTTTAAAAATAGGCGATCATCAGACAGCAACAACGCCATCTACCTTGGCTTTTATAGGGTAGAGGTTCGAGACATTTCTTTGTAAGGGCCCTTTTTACGTTTTGATGAGCACGCTTGTATTAGATGCATTGCGGTTGCAATAGTAGGCTAATAATGGTGCCTTGTTGACCCCAAGGGGTGGGAGAGGTGGCAAGGGCACTCAAGGCAATGACCTAGAGGTTCTTGGTTCCAATCCACATACCTAAGGCCCAAAATTACCTATAAAAAATGGTGCCTTGTCCTTGGATTAAATTGAGCTCATTTGGCCTATCTACAAACTTCTCAAATTAGATATCTGATTTTTCCCTTTTCACTTACCTGCTAACTTACGACCCGAGTTAATGTATGGGACTCTGCGCAACTAGTTATATAGTTCAATGCACCAAGTGACAGCTTTCACTTAATAAGATGATACTTAGTACATGTAGATGTTTCTCATTTGTGCAGCTGTGGTTATATACTAAAGAATTTTGAAAGGCATTTACGTGACCTTTTGAGGGAAGAAGGGGATGAGCAAGAGGGGTTTCTTGTGTAGAAGGGAGCGACTGCGTGGTAGATGAGACATCGAAAACTTTAATTGGAGTAGTACTGAAGATAACTTGTTTTAATTCTTTATTTTTATTTTTTTTATAAGTGGTTTATATTCTTGGAGTATCTTTTTCATCTTTTGCTTTATTTCTATTTGTGCTACCGAAATATTAGGCTATCCCCTGTTTTTTACTCAAATGGATGGATGATGACTTTTCGTTATCTCATTCATCAAAAGATATTCTGCAACTAATCTTATCAAACATAGTTTGATAGGGTTTGGGTCCTGAAAGTAGTTTGCTGATTCCTCTCGTGCCATATATGATGCATAATAACTATTAGCGGAATTTGACCTCGATTAATAAGGTTCATTTAATGGAAACCTTATGGATATTAAGGAGGGTGGTTCCTTGTGGTGATGCTGTTAGTGAACAGTCCCTTCACGATACAAAATAGGCCCAATATTGATGGATCACTCTCCTCTGGTTTGAAAATGTCAAAATAATTTTTCTTTGATTTATCATATGATTTGTGTAGTAATTGGTAGCAATTTTGGAGCAGAATGGGAGATCATCAATGACTTGAGGATTGACATGGTTAGGCTTCAGAGAGGATGAATAGCATGCGAGAATGCTCGAAGTCCGCATGGATATGCAACTTGAGTTGAAGAGCTCTGACGACAAGAGGTTTCTCAGCTCTTAATAGATCGTCAACCTGGTTCAAGAAATTTCATGTCTTTCGAATCAATGTTCTTGCTCAAATGATTTTCCATTTTCGGTGCCAAGCGCTTGTATATGAATCACCAAGCGTCCTTTTATGTTGAGGCACCAAGCAAGACTTGATCAAATAGTGGGATTCTTGTACGAAATGGTAAAACTTCTTATGACCAAGTCTTTGCGAGATGTATTATTTTTGTAGCAGGTCTCCAAAATGGTGCATTGGTTTGTTGAGCCGTTGATGTTAAGAGTCCACTATCATATCTAATAAAACAGAGTTTCTAAACATCAAAATATTGCTGGAATTTCTCATGTATACATGATGCGTGTTCACTTATAGCTGACATTACTCTTCTTGGGTTCCTTTGGAGTAAGTGTATGTTATGGCTTCTAAAACAAGCATTCCATATTTCATTGAATGTTGGTTCTGTACTATACTTTCGATTGCAGTTCTGTTGAATGATGCGTCTACTTGTTGGCTACTTGTAGAAAGCAGTTTGATCTTGCTAATAGGGAAGCTATGGACGAATCTGCAGAGTGGAGAACATTGGGTTGCTTGAGCGGGTTGAGGCTTTAAAACAAGAACTTGAATCAGAGAAGCATTTGTAGGCCCACATACATATTTTCTAGCTTATTTGGATAGAATTAAGTAATTATGTCATTATTACTTTGTCTTGAACTTGATCGCACCGAAAGCCTTACTTAGTGATTTGTCTACAAAAGCCTTACATATTTTCTAGCTTATTTGGACGTCAGTTGTTTCAAAGTAAAAATGTTGTCAATGTTGGCATCTGAATTGTTCTGTTGCTTTTTCTTGCAAAGCTATAAACCAGGATTGCTTTTGCTAGGTGGGGGTTTGAAACAAGAACAAGATTGCTGTATTTTTTTTAAAATAGCTCTTACAACGTTTATAAAACGTTGTAATAAGCTTTTTACAACGTTTTATAAAAGTTGTAAAACAATTTTTACAACGTTGTAAAAAACCTTTTACAACGTTTTCCGAAAGTTGTAATACAATTTTTACAACATTTTTCAAAGCTTGTAATAACCTTTTTACAACGTTTTCTAAAGGTTGTAATATAATTTTTACAGCGTTTTTCAAAGCTTGTAATAGGCTTTTTACAACATTTTCTGAAAGTTGTAATACAACTAACGTTTTAAGGCAAAACACACCTTTGGGCCACTGTACTTTACAAAAGGTTGCAATTAGGCCACTGAGACTTCAAAATTTTCGGGATGGCCACTGTACCAGACTTATCTTGCACGTTAACCCCTTTTTTGGATGGACGTTAAATTTGGACGTTAAGTTTGATTAAATGTCTATTTTACCCTCGACTTCTTCATCTTCACGGATGCAAAGTAACCAGATCTGGTTTAAAACTCAGATCTGGGCCAAATGGGTTTGGTAGAAGTGACGAAAAGGGTTGGAAATCGGCATTTTCTCGAGAGTCGTCGATGATTAGGAACTGGGTTTGGGACGCGTGGCGAAGTTCTTGGAAGAATTGGCGGCAATGGCCGCAGGGGGCGGCGGAGACGGCGAAGTAGAGGAGGCGGGGGGAATTGTGGACGGCGAGATTAGTGATTAAAAACTGTTCTGCGTGGACGGAGTGGTGGAGGGGGGGGGGAATTCGAGATTGACGCCCTCGACTTCTTCATCTTCACGGATGCAAAGTAACCAGATCTGGTTTAAAACTCAGATCTGGGCCAAATGGGTTTTTGGGAGATAATGCACCGAGTGGTTTACGCGTCATTTCTGCGCTTAAGGCTAGGAAACTGTTGTCGCGTGGGTGCACAGGATATCTTGCTTGTGTAGTGGACAAGCGGGTTTCTACTGCTAATCTTGAAGATGTGCCAGTTGTGTGTGAGTTCCCGGATGTTTTCTCGAAAGATTTTGGGATGCCTCCAGATAGAGAGATTGAATTTTGTATTGAGTTATTGCCGGGGACTACACCAATTTCGAAGGCGCCGTATAGAATGGCACCTATGGAATTAAAGGAGTTGAAAGTTCAGTTACAAGAGCTCCTTGACATTGGCTTCATTAAGCCAAGTGTATCACCTTGGGGTGCACCGGTATTATTTGTGAGGAAGAAAGATGGGAGCTTGAGGTTGTGCATCGATTATCGAGAGTTGAACAAGGCAACGATCAAGAACAAGTATCCATTGCCACATATAGATGATTTGTTTGATCAATTGCAAGGATCGGTGGTCTATTCCAAACTTGACTTGAGATTTGGGTACCATCAGTTGAAGGTTAGAGCCGAAGATGTTCCGAAAACGGCTTTTCGCACGAGATTTGGGCATTATGAATTTATGGTGATGCCATTCGGGTTGACTAATGCGCCGGCAGTGTTCATGGATTTGATGAACCGGGTATTTCATAATTTTCTTGATTGCTTTGTGGTGGTTTTCATAGACGACATCCTTGTGTATTCTAAGTCTCGGGAAGAGCATGCACAGCATTTGCGGATGGTCTTGTCTATTCTTCGGGAGAGGCAACTCTATGCCAAGTTTAGCAAGTGTGCATTTTGGCTAGAGGAGGTTTCATTCTTGGGGCACGTTGTTTCTAGTGCCGGGATAGCGGTGGATCCTTCCAAGGTTGAAGCAGTAATGAATTGGAGGAGACCGACCACAGTTACTGAGGTACGGAGTTTCTTGGGGCTAGCCGGTTATTATCGGAGATTCATTGAGGGATTTTCGAAGATTGCTACGCCTATGACGAATTTGACTCAAAAGAGGACCGCATTTGTATGGAGTGATAAATGTGAAGAAAGCTTTCAGGAATTGAAGAGAAGGTTGACTACGGCACCAGTGTTAGCATTGCCTAGCGGAGGTGATAATTTTGTTGTTTATAGTGATGCTTCGAAAGAAGGATTGGGTTGTGTGCTTATGCAAAATGGGAAAGTGATTGCTTATGCTTCAAGGAAATTGTCTCCGTATGAGATGAATTATCCTACGCATGATCTTGAGCTCGCGGCGATTATATTTGCTTTGCACAAGTGGAAACATTATTTGTATGGTTCGAAGTTTGAGATTTTCACGGACCACAAGAGTTTGAAATATCTCTTCTCTCAGAAAGAGTTGAACATGAGACAGCGGAGATGGATGGAGAAATTGAAAGATCACGATTGCACTATACTGTATCATCCGGGGAAAGCGAACGTTGTTGCAGATGCCTTGAGTAGAAAGGTACACTTGTCATGTTTGATGATGCGGGAATGGAAAATGTTGGAAGATGTTCGTGATTGGAATCCTAGCGAGGTAAATCATGGTGTATTATTTGCTAGTGTGCGGGTTATTCCAGTTTTATTGGAGAAAATTAAGGAGACTCAGAAGAAAGATCCAGAGTTGATGAAAATCATTGATGGTTTGAATGAGAATAAGGAGAATGAGTTCTCGATGAACCAAGATGGTATTTTGACATTTAAAGGTAGAGTTTGTGTTCCATCAGTTGAAGATGTGAAACGGCTTGTATTGGATGAGGCTCACAAAGCAAAGTATACTATCCATCCGGGGAGTACGAAAATGTATAGAGATTTGAAGAAACAATTCTGGTGGAGTGGCATGAAGCGACAGATAGCAGATTATGTGTCGAGGTGTCTCACTTGTCAGCAGGTAAAGGCGGAACACCAAAGACCTGCGGGATTGTTACAGCCGTTGGATATTCCGGAGTGGAAATGGGAACATGTTACGATGGACTTTGTTTCGGGATTTCCACGTACTCGTAGAGGTTTTGATGCCGTTTGGGTTGTTGTTGATCGGCTCACGAAGTCGGCTCATTTTATTCCGATTGCGATGACTTATTCATTGAGTCAGCTAGCGGCATTGTATGTGCAGGAGATTATTAGATTGCACGGGGTTCCAGTTAGTATTGTTTCGGACCGGGATCCGAGGTTTACATCGAGGTTTTGGCAGGCTTTGCAAGAGGCTATGGGGACCAAGTTGAATTTTAGTACAGCTTTTCACCCTCAGTCCGACGGACAGTCCGAGAGAACGATTCAGATACTTGAGGATATGTTACGGGCTTGTACGATTGATTTTAAAGGGAGTTGGGATACACATCTTCCTTTGGCAGAGTTTGCGTATAACAATAGTTACCAGTCGAGCATCGAGATGGCACCGTATGAGGCTCTTTATGGGAGGAAGTGTAGATCTCCTATTTGCTGGGACGAGGTTGGAGAAGCAAAATTATGGGGTTCAGAGATTGTTCAGCAGTCTGTTGAGAGTGTGAAGATAATTCGAGATAGATTGCTCACCGCTCAAAGTCGACAGAAAAGCTATGCGGATAATAGAAGGAGAGATTTGGAGTTTCAGGTTGGAGACTTTGTGTTTCTTAAGGTATCGCCTAGAAGGGGTACCAAGAGATTTGGAAAGAAAGGGAAATTATCACCGAGGTATGTTGGACCTTTTGAGATTCTGGAGCGAGTTGGGAGTTTGGCATATAGGGTGGCTTTACCGCCGTCTTTGTCGGAGATTCATAATGTATTTCATGTCTCTATGCTTCGGAAATATCTTAAGGATGATTCCCATGTTCTTGAGTATGAGGAGATTACTTTTCAGCCGGACTTGTCTTATGTTGAGCAGCCGGTGAAGATACTTGACAAGAAAGAGCAAGTTTTGAGAAGCAAGAAAATTCCATTGGTGAAAGTCCTTTGGAAGAATCATGAGATCGAGGAAGCAACTTGGGAGACCGAGTTGGAGATGCGAGAGAAATATCCTCATTTGTTCGATGACTACGGTAAGAATTTAGGGGCTAAATTCCTTAAAGTAGGGGAGAATGTAAAACCCTGAAATACTGCTTGCTTGTGATATGCATGAATTCATACACTTATAATCATCATGAACATATTCATTTAGCTCCCGTATATGTTTAGAGTCAATAGCATGATCGTTGACGTCGTTTGAGATGCATGTATGCACTTTTCTTTCGCGAGATGCTTTGAATCTCGGGTTTAAGATTTATGTTGTAACTTCATGGATAATTGTTAGAGGGCATTTAAAACATCATTAACATGCCTTGGATATTGGTTAGATGTTGGTTGCATTGTTGGTTGGGTTGCTAGTTTGATTTTAGCGTTAACCCTTTTCGCTTTGATTTTCCTGGCCGTCGTTCGGAGAGTTCGCCGATTTCTTGGCCTTGTTTTGATGGGGTTTGAGGCTTGATTACTTTGGTTATGGTTTGGAGGTTATTAAGGTTGATTTATAGACCATTTTTGGCTTGGAAGGACTTGGGATTGAATGCGGAGAGTCCGGGCCGAGCAAGGAAAGCGTAAAACATGGAATGCTGAGAATACAGTGATGCGGTCGCATCACTTCTTGCCAAGCGACCGCAAGGTCCTTAATCGATTTCGGATTTTTGGTTCTTGTGCGCCGTCCGAACTTTTGGCCTATTAAACCTAAACTAAACCTATTCTAACCTCACTTAATTAGCCTAAGACTAATCCTAATCACCTATTAAGAGAATTAGGGGGTAATTAGTGATTGATTAATGGGAATTAATCCCTCATATAAAAGCAAACAACCGCACTCTTCATTCATTCATTCGGCCATGACTTCTTCTTTCTGTTTTCATGCATGACCACTTCAGCCAAGGCGCAAGTGAGGGCTTGAGGGGGGCGATTCTAGGGCTTCAAGAGGCTAAGCTTGGAAGCCATTGCTGGGGGTCTTCTTCTCCATCTAACCCGCAAGATTGAAGAGAGCGGAGTGAGAAGAAACGGCTTCATCGTTGAGTTCGAGTTTGGGCAGTTTTTAGGGCTGAGAAATTGTAAGTTTCTACCTCTCTTCCCTTGATTTTTGAGCTCCATTGACCCTAGGGAAACAGCCATTTGTGGTATTTGAGGTCAATGGAAGCCATTGTTAGGGTTGTAGAATATGTATGAACCCTAGGTTTTCAATGGCATGGTAGAACTCGATTGGCCTATGTGAGACTATGATATTTGTAAAATTCATGCTCTAACTAGCCTATTGAACTTGTTTATGTTGATTGATAATGTGGATTAATGTTGGTTTGGTTGAGATGCTTGGAGGGTGTCTTGCCCTAATTTTGATTAGCTTACAAAATTATTGATGTGAGCATGGTTAAAATGTTTTATATGTTTAGTAGAGCATATTAAACCATATTGTGTGAATTAATCGCAAATTGGAAATTATTTGTTGGTATGGTGACTTGAATAAATTTATAACCAAGATGATTAATTTGTTCTAAGTTACCTTGTTAATTGTTTTGTGGGGTTTATGTGAGTTTATTGATCGTCGGGTTTATGGTTTTGACGATAGATATGAACTTAGGGGGATGATGAAGCCTAAGCTTCTATTCCTTGAATTTTCGAAAACTTAGATTGAACTCAACGGAGTTAACCTTTGGGTTAGTTTGAATCCTAGGAACTATGATTTTAAGTCCTACGGAATCTTGGGTAGAATTCATGGAGGTCGAGCCTCCAAGAAGTTTTGAAGTGTGTGAAGCACACTTGATTATGAGAGCTTATATGATTCTCGGTTGTGATGTTTATGCTAGTTGTGGATAAATTGCATGACTAGTTTGATGGTAGAGTGTTTACCTACTTGTTTTGAGCATATGAGTATATATTACGTGTGCTTGGGTTTTGAGTCCAGGCGTCGTTGAGTTTTGGTGGGTTGATACATCGTCCTCACGAATTATGGGATTCGTGATCGCGATGCGATATCGCCGTCTGATTGCACACACCCCTCCATCGATGGCCACGGTGGGGAAGTAGTTTATCTTAGTTGTAGTAATACACATGACTTTGATAACTATGGAACTCGAGCGGAGACTGCTCGGGACGTCGATATCTACGAGAGGATATCGAGGGCACATAAGGGTTTTGCACGTGTTTTTGCAGAGCGACACGGCGGAGGAATTCTGGTAATGGTATCATATCCCTTATATATGAATTGTTTCACAAGTGCTTAAGTAAATAACGTGCTTGGTGAATTTGGATATGATATGATGTTTATTTTGGTTTCTTACATGTTATACTTAATAGATAACATATTGATTGATGATGTAAGCATAAATGCTATCACATGAATTTTATTGGAATATTGTTTTATGCCAAAGGCATAAATTATTATTGTTAAGACAAGAATGACTTGACATGGATTTATGATGAGATGTTATACTGTATTGATAACATATTTATTTAATGTTGAGCATGGATGCCATAACATTATTTTGTATAAGGTGATTTCATGACAATAGCATGATATGATTTATAATTGAGCATTATGCCATGGTAGGAAGTTATGGTTAGTAACTTACTAAGTCATTGTGACTTACTTTTATTTGTTGGTTGTTTTTCCCTAGATCCGAGCCGAGCTAGCGGATCCAAGTAAATCCAGGAGGTTACGTTGGCAAGGAATTCTTTTGGAAAGGTTGCTACTTAGCTGTTGGTTTTGTTTTTGGTGAGGTCGTTGGGAAGATGAAGTTATGTAAACTTCATTATTGGGTAGCAAGCCTTTGTGTGTTTGTAATGATGTAATTATGTGTTAGCCTATTCTTTTTGGTAGCCAACCGGTGGTTGTGCTTGATGTGTATATATGGTTGTATCTCCATATGCTTTATAGTTGTTAGTACATATAACCGTTAGTACTTATTTTGTTGGTAGCCGACTGGTTTTAGTCGTGCGTGGTTAATTGGTGTTTATGTTTAGCATGATATATTGCTAGTTTAATTGATATTTGTTCTCCGGCATGTTTTTAGCCGTTGAGTTGTTAGACTAGAGTCTTAGACTTAGTTTAATGTTGGGTTCCGGCCGTAGTTTCGCCGATGACTTGGTTTATTATGCTTATATATATGAATTGCATATCAGGGAGTTTGTTCTACGTGCCCAATGTTGCGGCACGCGAATCGAATTTTCGGACCGAGAGATTTATCATCTCTTTGGTTGTTTTAGTTTGAGCTTGTTAGCTCGGGCGCCACTTGCTTATTTTATTTCGCCCGCATGTGTTTTGAGTTATCGGTGTATCGCCGTTATGGCCCTACCCATTATTTGCTACTTGTTTGTTGTTAATTGTTCCCTTGGTGGCACGACCTTAGGATTTCGTCTTGGGATCCGGGTCGGTCGCGGCGAGACGGCAGTAGAGAGGCGGGGGGAATTGTGGACGCCGAGATTAGTGATTAAAAAGCTGCTCAAGTGGACCGGAGTGGTGGAGGGGAGGCAGAATTCGAGATTGACGCCAGGAAGATCCGGCCGTCGGACCCTAACCCGACGACTCCGACGTGAAAGTTGGAGATGGGTGGAAGGGCGAGACTTTGAGCTGATTTAACGAGAGTGGGAAGGAGTTGGGGGAGTGTAAGACCAGAGTTTTTGTGACGACCCGACCCGGACCTCGAGATGGAATCACAAGTCAAGTCGTCCAAATAGGACAACAATACAATCAAAGACTCAGTTTTGGAAAACGACGTGACGCAACATTTCAGATGAAGCGCGACTCGGCACCAAAAGGCCGGAATATTTTAAAACTTTTTACACCTGATATAACAATTAATACAATTATACGACAAACAGTAAAAACACACTACTACACGCACTAAAGGTGCGATTGGTTCTAGCCCTAAGCTTCTGACGGCGCTTCTTCACCTATGGCGGCGGCTTCAGCCGGCGCTGATCCTACCCCAGAGCCTTCTTCCCCCTCGATCAAGCAATCGTTTGCTTCTATAGTCTCCAACGCACCTGTTTCGGTTCCCCTCATTCCCACGTCTACCTTCAAGGGTGAACCGTGCCTTAAGCTATCCCCGGATCTTATCAACCTCCTTGCTAAACCATTCCATCTCACTTTGGTTGGTAAGTTTTCTCATGGTAGACCTTCAATGGATGCTTTGCGCAAGTACTTCTTAACATTCGGGCTTAAAGCTGACGTTACATTGGGACACCTTGATGCCAAGCATGTTCTCATTCAAGTCCATCATGAACATGATTATCAACGGCTTTGGATCAAGGATCAATGGTTCTTAGGTCCATATCCAATGCGCGTTTTCAAGTGGACTCCAGATTTTCGGCCAGAGGTAGAGAGTCCTATCGTTCCGGTTTGGTTCGATCTTCCTGGATTGCCTATCTATTTATTTCATAAACAAGCTCTTTTCTCAATAGCCAGTCTTATTGGTAAGCCCCTTCTTCTTGATAATCCTACTGTTAATCTTACAAGACCTAGTGTGGCTAGGGTTTGTATCGAAATAGATTTAACTAAGCCAATTCCTAAGCGAATCTGGATAGATTGTGGAGGTGATCGAGAAGGATTTTGGCAGCATATTATTGCAGATAAACTACCACAGTATTGTCAATTTTGTCACCGGCAAGGACACGAGGAAACTTCATGCAAAATTAAGTCGCACGCAACCGGTAACAATACACATTCTGAGCCTATAAGGGCAGAAGCTAATACAACCGCCCAATCTTCCCAGCCGAATGTTCCTATCGCCACGAAAGTTTGGAAGCCAAAAGACGTTACCATTCCTAAGCCAAGCTGCTGAAGCTACTTGTGACGAATGCAATACTTTACATGATCCTCCTCCTATTCCAAACCCTAACAGGCAGCCCGTTCCAAACCCTATTCAAGATCCTCCTCCTATTCAAGATCCTCCCATACAACCAAATCTCCCTGAATCTAGCCCCATATCTGATCCCCCACATGTCAATCCCATGCAAGAGCATGCTTCAGTCCCAGATAAGGATTGTGTAGTTGAGGACCCTATCATGTTGTCAAATTCTTTCGCCGTTCTTGAAGAAATAATTGAAGATGGAACTGATCAGGATAATGCAAATATAGAGGCTCTGAATTTGGAATCTGTAGCTAATGTGAGTAAGTCAAAGAAAATCCCTCCTTCAGATCGACAGCTTCGTTCAAAGCTCAAGCCCGGTTCTTCCTCCAATTCAGTTTCTCATGGATGTTAAGGCCTTATTTTGGAACGCTCGAGGAGTAGGAAATGATCCTACGGTGGCTCGTATCAAACAGCTTGTCAAAATCCATAAAATTTCGGTTATTGCAGTTTTCGAACCAATGATTCATCAAGATAGAATTAAATTTATTAGCAGGCGTCTTAAATTCAACTTCAGTTTTTCTAATTCTGAAAGCACTATTTGGTTCTTTGCTAAATCTACTTTCGTTTGTTCTTTAGTGCGCAGCTCTACTCAGCATATCACTCTTTGCCTTAAGCATTACACATGGCCTCATTCTGTCTACTTATCCTGTGTGTACGCCAAGTGCGATGCTCAAGATAGACAAATTCTTTGGTCCGAATTAATTGACCTTAGTGCTCAATTAGTTAATTCTCCATGGCTGGTGGGCGGTGATTTTAATATCATCCTTGATCCTTCTGAGAAATCCGGTGGTCGTGGTTGGGATAGAAACGGTGCCATGGATTTTCATGCTAGCAATGCTGCTTGTGGGCTTACAGATCTTGGTTTCTCAGGTCCTCAATATACTTGGTGGAATAAGCGAGAAGAGGGAGCAACAATTCATCAACGTATAGACCGCATTCTCAGTAATGTGAATTTCTTGGATTTATTTTCGTCCTCGTCGGTTCAACATCTTAATAGAACCTGCTCAGATCATTCCCCTTTACTGCTGAATATTTCAACTGCCTCTAATGCTAAAGCAAGACCTTTTCGGTTTCGATATGCGGACCGACCGACTCTTTTCGGCGTGTTCGTTACGCTTGGAATTCGGTGTCTATGGGCAGGCCGCTAGCTCGTTTTGCTAGTAAACTTCGAGCAACGAAAGGTGCTCTTCGTAACTGGAACAAAGAGACTTTCGGTAACATTTTTGCAGCCGTGACTAAATCAGAAGAGGATGTTTTAGAAAAAGAATTTATGTTTGAGCTTAATCCTTCTAGTGAAAACCGTGCTGCTATGCTTCAAGCTCAAGCAATTTTGCGCAGATCTCTTACTATTGAAGAGGCTTATTGGCGTCAGAAAGCCAAGATTCGCTGGTTTAAAGATGGAGATGGGAATACCAAGATATTTCATGCCTCAGTTCGTCAATCGCAGCGCCGTCTCCACATTCACTCGATCCAAACAGTGGATGGTGTCTTGCTTGAAAATGACGTTGATATTGCAAAAGGGGCTGTTGATTTCTTTAGTGGTCTTCTCTCGGCTGATAATATTCCCACAAATGTGGATCTCTCAATGATTCCCCGCATTGTATCTCAGGATTGGAACTCGACTCTAACCAGTGTGCCTTCCACAGACGAGATATTTTCCTCCATTTCTGGTCTCAGTCGGGAAAGTGCAGCAGGTCCTGATGGCTTCACAGGCCAATTCTTTGTCTCTTGTTGGGATATTATAAAGGATGATTTGTTTCTTGCAATTCAGGAATTCTTTGCTGGGTATTCTCTTCCTCGTTCTTGGACGAGTACACTTATTGCTACAATTCCAAAAGTGGATACCCCTACTTCTTTCAGAGATCTTCGGCCTATAAGCTTATGTAATTTCTGCAATAAAATTATTTCCAAGATTATTGCGGACAGACTGGCTAAGTATCTCCCTCAAATTATTTCGCCGAATCAAAGTGCGTTTACAAAAGGAAGGATCATTCAAGATAATGTTCTTTTAGCCCAAGAGCTGCTCACTTTTTTAGAGAAGAAAATAAACGGCTCTAATATAATCATTAAGCTTGATATGGAGAAAGCATTCGACCGTGTCTCTTGGTTATTTCTCCTTCAGGTTCTCAGAAAATTTGGATTCAGCGAGGAATTTATAGACATTATTTGGCGGCTTATATCGGAAAACTGGTTCTCAGTCCTTATAAATGGCTCCCCGGCTGGTTTCTTCCAATCTTCTCGCGGTCTTCGCCAAGGGGATCCTCTCTCTCCGAGCCTCTTCATTATTGTTTCGGAAGTGCTTAGCCGCAGCCTCAATGGTCTTCACAATAGGGCTCCTTGCACTCGTTTCTCTACAATTAGTGGATGTCCAGTTATTTCCCACCTCTCTTTCGCTGATGATGTAATTATTTTTTGCAATGGTAACCGGAGGTCTGCCCAAAATCACTTGGAAGTTCTGCATCTTTATGAACAAATGTCTGGTCAAAGTATTAATAAAACTAAGAGTCGGATTTATGTGCCCACGTCGATTGGGGCTGGTAGAGCTGCTCGCATCTCCTCTTATTTTGGTTTGCAGCTTGGCGTATTTCCCATCTCTTATTTGGGATGTCCTTTATACTATGGTCGTAAGACTAGAAACCTGTTCGATCCTCTCATTACTAAGCTTCTTTCTCGAGTGGTTTCTTGGTATGGGTCTTTTCTAAACGCTGCGGGGAAGATAACTTTGATCCGCCATGTTCTGCAATCGATATCATCTTATCTCTTGGCTTCTCTTGATCCTCCCAAGGCTGTTGTCAACACGATGGAGAGAGTCTTATCTAATTTTTTTTGGGCTGGTCCAGAAGGGTCCTCTAAATGTCACTGGGTAGCTTGGAAGCAGTGTTGTACTCCTCAACATATGGGTGGTCTCGGTATTCCTTCCATTTCCTCTCTGATCAAAGCCTTCTCGGTTAAACTTTGGTGGCGTTTCCGTACGGTGGATAATTTGTGGTCGAGGTTTTTGCAAGCTCGTTATTGCCCTTCATCTCATGCTTCCATTTCGACTGCAAGGGGGTCTCACATTTGGCGTCGTCTTAAATCCATTCAACACATTGCTGAGCCTTATTTAAGCTGGAATATTGGGGCTGGTAATTGCTCTATTTGGTATGATAAGTGGCTTCCTGGACCGTTACTCTCTCGTCCCACAGATTGTCCTTTACAGATTGTCAAGGATCTGTTTGACTCATGGAACTCATCTCACTGATTTGGCCATTACAGTTCTCCCTCTTCAAGCTCGCTCTTTTATCATGGAGAATCGTATATGTCTTATTGATCAGCCTGATTCTCCCTGCTGGACCGAAACCTCCTCGGGAAGATTCTCCTTATCTTCGGCTTTGGCAGTGGTTAATCCGGCTTCTTCTTCTATGCTCTCAGCTAAATTTATTTGGCATAAGCTGTTACCGAAAAAGATTGGTGTCTTTCTCTGGCGGTTATTTTTACACCGGCTTCCAGTTGATGAAGGGTTATCTCGTAAGGGATTCCATCTTGCTTCTCGCTGTGTTTGTTGCTCTCAACCTTCAGTTGAATCCTTCAATCACCTATTTATTTCCGGAAACTTAGCTTTGGCTATATGGGCTGCTTTTAATTTCTCTCACAATCTTCCGATCACGGGCGACTCTATCCAGCAGAGGTGTATGTCGAGCTGGTGTTCTTCTATTTCTTCTACTCATACATTTCTCCCATCTCTGATCCTTTGGCATATATGGAAGGCTCGAAACTCCATCATTTATGACAATTCTCAAGTTCCAGTTTCCTCCATTGTTTCGGCCATATTATCAGATCTCTCTATCATAATGGGTAAGGGGAATTTTTTTGAGCTTCGTCTTCAGTCCGGTGTTCCTCTTTTTGCTTCTAAACGGCAGGTTAAGATTCAGGCAGTTAGGTGGTCCAAACCATCGGGTGGTTTGCTCAAGCTAAATTCAGATGGTGCTAGTAGGGGAAATCCGGGCATCAGTGGCGGTGGAGGTCTAATTCGTGATTCGAATGGGTTAGTAATTCATGCGTATTCTTCTTATTTTGGTCATGCTACTAATATAGAAGCTGAGATGAAGGCTTTATTTCAAGGAGTTTGTTGGCTGCACTCTCATGGGATTCGTAATTCTATTGTGGAGATGGACTCTCAAGTCATCTTTCACTGGCTTACCAAAGGGCATAATTACCCTTGGTCTATGCACTATCATGTTAGGGCTCTTCTCTCTATGCATCGCGATTGTCAATTTGTCTTCAGCCACTGTTTCAGGGAGGCAAATTCTGTTGCTGATAGCCTTGCTAATTTGGGGATTGACCAAAGTAAGGATTCGGAGTTTTCTTCTATTTCTGATTTGCCTCCTTTTATTAAAGGAAAGGTTATTCATGATCGATTAGGGACTCCTTATGTTAGGTTATCTTAAGTTTCTTTTCGATTTCTCTGTATTCTTTTTCGAGGTTAGGCTCCTTTGTCCCCCCAGTAAAAGGGTAAGGCTGGTTGTCCCCCTCAAGTTTGTATCTTTTTTTCCTATTAATAAAATCTTGCAGGGTGCCGTCCCTGTTTCCTAAAAAAAAAAAAAAAAAAAAAAAAAAAAAATACAATTATACAAAATCATCGGCGACTTTACTACCGGAACCCAACACTACACAGTTCATGCAAATATACCTCGACGGCTATAACATGCCGGAGAACAACATACTTAAATAAGAGCTAAAGTAATGCCCAGCGGAAGTTTTAAACAAATGAACCATAATACATCTATACAAGGCTCGGCGTACATGCGTCGGCACTCAAAATAGAATACCAGTATAGACACAAATACAACAAAACCAAATTCCCAAGCGAAGTCTAAATGACTTGCTATACCCAACGTCCTTACAAAACAGAACAAAATAAGGACATCTAAAAACCACAACCTCGTCGCGTGCGATCACGGACAAGCGCAAATCCTGCAACACCTCAACGAGCGGTACCTGAACGGCTCGGATCTAAAGCAGTAAAAGGGAGGGGGTAAGTCATAAAGACTTTGTGAGTTAACAATTATGCATGTCATGGCATCATGCAGCATACATATCAAGATATCATTTTTAATATCAAGTCAATCAAAGCGTTCATTTAATAAACACTTAAAACACATATCCATGGTAGCACATTGTTTCACATAAGTGCTATAAAGGTAAACCACATATACGGAGGATATGATATGAAACCGATGCGCTACGTAGCTCTGCAATACACAGCGTTAACATTCGTGCCAATGATACCCGTGATTAGTGTATCAAAGTATCGAGTTCTCTACTCGAGTACCGAGTTCTCTGCTCGGGTACCAAGCTCTCTCCTTGGTACTTAGACCTTCCAATGTGCTCTCTTGGTTACAGCAAAGGTGCTACTTCCCCACTGTGGCCAACAGTGGAGGCGTGTGTGATAAAAACCCGGTATAACAACCCATCACTATCACGAGCCCCATAACTCGTGACGGCGATGCATTGTCACACCAATGACTCAATCAAATATGCCAGCTGGACTAATGCAATGCCAAGTAGATGTTTACTCGTCATGAGATCTCAAATAAGGAACAAGTAGTTGTTTACTCACTTAAGGAATCACACAAGAATTCGACAAGAGCGAATTCAACATGTCAAATAGATTCATTATTCTAAAACATGCTCTCAATCATGCATTCACTTCACACGATCACATAAATCACATAAGAACTCGATTGAGTCTTATAAGCACACATATCAAATATGCCCTTCAATCCATCCCAAAGTCACGTAAGCTAATTCATTAGTCTAACGCACTAAATTCATCATGTCAAATAGATATATCATTCTATAACATGCTCTCGATCATGCATTTACTTAACATAATCACACAAACCACATAAGAACTCGATTGAGTCTTACAAGCACACATACATCAAGGCATACTCATCAATCCATCTCAAAGTATCGTAAGCTAATTCATTAGTCTAACGAACTACATTCGTCGTAGGGATTGATTGTGGAGTCGTTATTGTTCATAACTCCCTAAATTCAACTCCGGTGAGTTTTACTAAAATTCAACCAAGAAGAGCATCGACACTATATGTATCACATTGCCCTCTCCTAAGTTCTCCGATCATTTAGAACTTGATAACTAAGCCGTTCATGTCCTCGAACTAGCCTTAAACACAATCTCGAGTTTCAAACCCTAGTTTCGGTGATTTTGTTAAACCTTGAATTGAACCGAATTCTTTCACAAGAGTTATTCCCAAGCTTAATACAAACAACATTCATGCTTTAATAAATGTCAAAATCATAACTTCATAGAGATTTCATAAAATCATACTCACATTTTATATGTTGAATTGAAGGTTGTGTCTTCACAAAAGATGTTCACAATCAACATTAAAACAACTATAATGAAGGGGTCATGCTATTTTGTTTAACATGAAAATCTCAGGGAATTGTCACTCACCTTAGTCTTATGATTAATGGAGGAAAGGTTGATTAAAGAGAGGATTCTTGTAGAGATGATCAAGAGCTTCGATTTGGCGGTCTCGGTTCGACAATCGGACCACCGGATCTCAGGAAATGGTCCTTCAACCTAGGGTCTCCTCCATGGACGAATTTGGAGCTCAAGCTTCGGTTCTCTGGTTTTAGATGAGCTAAAATGGCTGGAAGGGCTGAACTTGTGTTTATATACCTCCCCTCAAACTCCCCAATCCAAGTGAATGGGTTAAGAGACTTCTAATTGGCCAAGGCATGCTAGCCTTTGATAAGCCATGATCCAAGGGTCAATAAGGGTCCTAGACAAGTCAACAAAGGTGGCTTAGACTCACCAAGGTCGGCCAAGGGCAAGGGGTTAAGGGTCAATAACCAAAACATTCAAGAAAAGTCACCTATCCTGAAACTGCCCCCTTGCGGTCGCATCATAATGGGACCATGCGACCGCATGGTCCCTCTTCGAATCACATTTTGACCCCTCTCAAAGGCATCTCCTCGCGAGCCAGCCTCCAAAACCCAATGCGACCGCGAGGTTCTGAACTTAAACTTGTCCTAAACATGTCCTAAACATGTCCAAACTCAAAGGCAACAATCCTAAGGTGTAACCAAGCCCAAAACAAGTCGGAAACACACCCGAAACACATCCGAGACATGTTAAAACATGGCTGGAACCACTCGGCAATTGGCCAACGAATCAAACACGAATCAATCCCAACTTAATCTAGGATAGAATGAACATGTATTAGGCTTGTTAAATCATGGTTATGGCTTGTATTCAAGGCCTAGAACTCAACCGAACTTCTCTCGGGACGAAATGAAGGCAATACAAGCAATGATGTTAAACCACAAAACACAACCGAAGCAACGAAGCTTCTAAACTCCCAACCAAGCATGAAACAACTAAGATGAACATTCTAAGTCATAATGCAAGGTACTAAGACTCTCATGAGAATTATTAAGGTGCTAACACGTTAATACGAACACCCGAAACAACAACAACAACATGGCATGCAACGCATGGAAGACCATTACTCTCTTATGGCCTTAAACAATTCAATGCAAGCAAGATATGAATGAAATGAAGTCTCAAATATGTCAAGACATATTAAAAACATGTCATAATGATGACAAACATGAAATGGGGTTTGGGTTCTCACAGTTTTTGGCCATCGATTCGGCTTCAGAAGCTTCAATTACAAATCTGGGTCGATCCATTGTAGTAGTATGATTCTCTTTGTATGTATGTAAATACTATAAATATGTATGAATTTCTATCTGCAAAAATGGTGGGATGGAGATTGAAGAGGCAAATAAACAAACAATGGTACTGTGGGGGTTTGATTGCCTCTCCCGTCATCTTCATCTTGGTTCCGTGAAGATGAAGAAGTCGAGGGTAAAATAGACATTTAATCAAACTTAACGTCCAAACTTAACGTCCATCCAAAAAAGGGGTTAACGTGCAAGATAAGTCTGGTACAGTGGCCATCCCGAAAATTTTGAAGTCTCAGTGGCCTAATTGCAACCTTTTGTAAAGTACAGTGGCCCAAAGGTGTGTTTTGCCACGTTTTAAAAACGTTGTACTAACCGTTTTTACAATGTTTCTCATTAAATGTTGTGTTAAACTATTTACA
The DNA here is from genome assembly GCA_013146195.2 of Codonopsis lanceolata. NCBI lineage: Eukaryota > Viridiplantae > Streptophyta > Magnoliopsida > Asterales > Campanulaceae > Codonopsis > Codonopsis lanceolata. The sequence continues at coordinate 36,372,128 of CM028382.1, forward strand.
ACGTTTTGGAAACGTTGTCATTTGTTTTTGTGACAACCCGACCCGGACCCCGATATGGAATCACAAGTCAAGTCGTCCAAATAGGACAACAATACATGCAAATACTCAATTATAGAAAACGACGTGACGCAACATTTTAGTTGAAGCGCGACTCGGCACCAAATGGCCGGAATTTTTGAAACTTTTTAAACCTGATATAGCAATTAAAGACAAGTATATCAATTCATCGGCGACTTTACTATTGGAACCCAACACTACGCAGTTCATGCAAATATACCTCGACGGCTACAACATGCCGGAGAACAACATATATAAATAAGAGCTAAAGTAATGCCCAGCGGAAGTTAAATCAAGTAAACCACACTACATCTATACAAGGCTCGGCGTACATGCGCCGGCATTCAAAATAGGATACATGAACTACAAGTATAGACATAAATCCAAATAAAACCAAGTTCTCAAGCAAAGTCTAAATGACTTGCTAAACCCAACGTCCTTACAAAAGAAAACAAAATAAGGACATCTATAAACCACAACCTCGTCGCGTGCGATCACGGACAAGCAAGAATCCTGCAACACCTCAACTAGCGGTACCTGAACGGCATGGATCTAAAGCAGTAAAAGGGAGGGGGTAAGTCATAAAGACTTTGTGAGTTAACAATAATGCATGTCATGGCATTATGCAACATACATAGCAAGATATCATCTTTAATATCAAGTCACTCAAAGTATTCATTTAATAAACACTTAAATCACATATCCATGGTAGCACATTGTTTCACATAAGTGCTATAAAGTAAACCATATAAAAGGAGGATATGTTATGGAACCGGTGCCGCTACGTAGCTCCTGCAATACACAGCGTTAACATTTCGTGCCAATGATACCCGTGATTAGTGTATCAAAGTACCGAGTTCTCTACTCAGGTGCCAAGCTCTCTCCTTGGTACTTAGACTTTCCAATGTGCTCTTTGGTTACACAAGAAAGGTGCTACTTCCCCACTTGTGGCCAACGGTGGAGGCGTGTGTGATAAAAACCGGTATAACAACCCATCACTATCACGAGTCCCATAACTGCGTGACGGCGATGCATTGTCACACCAACGACTCAATCAAATATGCCAGCTGGACTAATGCAATGCCAAGTAGATGTTTACTCGTCATATAATCTCAAATAAGGAACAAGTTCGACAAGAGCGAACTTTCAAAAAGTAGTTGTTTACTCATTTAAGGAATCAAACAAGAATTCGACAAGAGCGAATTCAACATGTCAAATAGATACATTATTCTACAACATGCTCTCAATCATGCATTTACTTCACACGATCTCATAAACCGCATAAGAACTCAATCGAGTCTTAAAAGCACACGTACATCAAGGCATAATCATCAATCCATCTCAAAGTATCGTAAGCTAATTCATTAGTCTAACGAACTACATTCATCGTAGGGATTGATTGTGGAGTCGTTATTGTTCGATAACTCCCTAATTTCAACTCCGGTGAGTTTTACTAAAATTCAACCAAGTTGAGCATTGATACTATATGTATCACATTGCCCTTTTCAAATTTCTCCGTTCATTTAGAACTCGATAACTAAGCCGTTCATGTTCTCGAACTAGCCTTAAACACAATCCTGAGTTTCAAACCCTAGTTTCGGTGATTTTGTTAAACCTTGAATTGAACCGAATTCTTTCACAAGAGTTATTCCCAAGCTCATTATAAACAACATTCATGTTTTACAAAATGTCAAAATCATAACTTTATAGAGATTTCATAAAATCATACTCATATTTTATATGTTGAATTGAAGGTTTTGTCTTCACAAAAGATGTTCACAATCAACATTAAAACAACTATAATGAAGGGGTCATGTTATTTTATTAAACATGGAAATCTCAGGGAATTGTCACTCACCTTAGTCCTAAGATTAATGGATGAATGAGTGATCAAGGCAAGGATTGTTGTAGAGGAGATTGAGGCCTTCGATTTGGCGGTCTCGGATCGCCGATCGGACCACCGGATCTCCGGGAAATGGTCTCTCAAGTTGGAGTGACCTCCATGGACGAAAATGGAGTTATGTCTCTGAATATCAGCTTGTTGTTGATCAACAATGGTTGTAGAGGCTGAACAAATGCTTAAATACTTGCCAAGAAGACCCTAATCCATGTGATGGGTGTTAAATGGCTTCTCATTGGCCAAGGCATGTGAGCCATTGATAAGAAATGATCTAAGGCTTAAAAGGGGTCTTAGAAGAGTCAGCAAAGGAGGCTTTGAGTCTCCAAGGTCGGCCAAGGGGAAAAGGTGCAAGGGTCAATAGCCAAAACCCACTCAAAACTCACAAATGCAGAAATCAGGGTGATGCGGTCGCATCACTTCTACCCCATGCGACCGCAAGGGGTCTGCACACAGCTTCTGCACATTTTGATGTGCTCTCAGCATCTCCTCGCGAGCCAGCCTCCAAAATCCAATGCGATCACGAGGTACACTTCTCAAACCTCATCTAAAATTGTCCTAAATGATTCCAAACTCAAAGGCAACAATCCTAAGGTGTAAACAAACCCAAAACAAGTCGGAAACACTCACGAAACACATCCGAAACATGTTAAAACATGGCTGGAACCACTCGACGATTGGCCAACGAATCAAACATGAATCAATCCCAACTTAATCTAGGATAGAATGAACATGTATTAGGCTTTTTTAATCATGGTTATGGCTTGTATACAAGGCCTAGAACTCAACCGAACTTCTCTCGAGACGAAATGAAGGCAATACAAGCAATGATGTAAAACCACAAAACACAAACGAAGCAACGAAGCTTCTAAACTCCCAACCAAGCATGAAACAACTAAGATGAACATTGTAAATCTTGTATGCAAGGTATTAAGACTCTCATGAGACTTATTAAGGTGCTAACACGTTAAGACGAACACTCGAAACATCAACACAAGGCATGCAACGCATGGAAGACCATTAATCTATTATGATCTCAACCAACTCAATGCCAACAAGATATGAATGAAATGAAGTCTCTAACATGTCAAGATCTATTGTAAACATGTTATAATGATGACAAACATGAAATGGGGTTTGGGTTCTCACAGTTTTCCACAATGTTTTTTAAATGTTGTGTAATAGAAATTCATTGCATTAAAAAAATGACAATGTTTTTTGTAATAGAATTGACAACGTTTTTGAAACGTTGTCATTTGTTTTCCACAACGTTTTTTAAATGTTGTGTAATAGAAATCCAGGAGTTGCATTAAAAAAATGACAACTTTTTTTTTTGTAATAGAAATGACAACGTTTTTGAAACGTTGTCATTTGTTTTCCACAATGTTTTTTAAATGTTGTGTAATAGAAATCTAGGAACAAACATTGCATTAAAAAAATGACCTATTACAACGTCGCATATCACAACGTTTTGGAAAACGTTGTAAAATAGCTATCACAACGTTTTAAAAACGTTGTGAAAGACCATATTTGTTGTAGTGTCCTCAGAAACTTGAACCGAATTTGGAAAGGAAGAGATAGCACTAGTTGGTTGATAAGGGATATAAGTACAAAGATTAGGTCAGGGAGTATAAAGATCAATTCATAGAATACAGATTTGGGAAGTGTAACACCCCGGATTCTTGCATGTGTATTGTGTGCTTGCCTTCATGTTTTCTCGTTGATTATGAGCATGTTTACTTAGTCTATATATATGATTTAGAAGCATTCTTAAATCATTCATGAATCTCTTAACATGTTTAGAATCATGTATGCTTACTTGTTGAATCGCCGGTTCGATTGCTTTGTTTTGGCCTTAGCGATTTCCTTCGTTGCCCGTATTGCTTGTATTTCGACGTGCGAAATGTTCGTTGAGTTCTTGGACTTGTATTCAAGTCATAACCATGTTTAAGCAAGCCTTGTTCATGTCCAAGTTATTCTAGTTTGATTGGTGGTTGATAGATGTTTGATTCGTTAACCATTCGTCGCTTGATTCGAGCCTTGTTTTACCTTGTCCCGGATGTTGTTCGGGTGTGTTTCCGACTTGTTTTGAGTTGGGTTAGACCTTAGAATGGTTGCCCATGAGTTTGGGATCATTTAGGACATGTTTAGACCAAGTTCAAGGGCTAGACGAGGCGGCCGCATCGATTTTTGAGCACTAGCCCGCCTCAAGATCTGAGAGCATTGAAAAATCAACTCTAGCCTCAGCATCCCAGGCGCCCGCCTGGCTTCTAGTGAGGCGCCCGCCTCAACTGCTGGGAACTACCTACGGGATTTTCCCCTGTTTGCTGCTGTACGACTTTTGGCACTCAAACCCCTATCCAAACCTTTTCTAAACCTCACTTAAACCTCCCTAACACTCCTTGATTATGTCCTAACATTAGTAGCATGTTTTAAGAGTGGATTAAGAGTCCATTAGTGAGCATTAAACAAGCCAAAATCAGATATTTTTACACCACATAAGATTGACACTTGTCCCACTCAGAATTTTGAACCTATATACACCACAATCTGATGTTTTGACCTTCATTCTTCACCCTCACTCTCCAAGAACGAATTTCTTCCTCTCTCAAGTTCTTCCATGGCTTCTTGAAGCTACCTTCTTGGTTCTCCATCATCCCTTCTTCCATTGCTCAAGCCACCTTCATCAAAAGTGTAGAGCTTGAAGAGTTGATCATTTTCAACCGGTTGGTTTGTGCTCATTCCATCTTCTTCCTTGGTGAAAGGTAAGCTATTGATTCCCCTTAGGATGTATGCTAGACTTGCCATGTCCCCCTCTTCTCATGATTCCCATGCTTCTACCATGTCTAAGCCATGTTTGATGATGAGTTGATCTTATGAGATTTTTGAATGACATGTTCATCTTGTTGATTTAGTCCTAAGCCTAGAATTAAATGTGTTCTATGCCTCCTTAGGAACAACTATTGTTCTTGGACTAATGATTTTTGACAACTCTTAGAGATTATGAATTCTAGGGTTTCATATGCTATGAATTGTTCATCCTATTGATTGGGTCCTATGCTTAGAATCAAATGTGTTCTATGTCTTCCTAGGAATAACTAATGTTCTTGGACCATTGGCTTTTGATAACTTTTGAAATAATGATTCTAAAGTTCCCATGAAATATTGAATTAATGATAATTCTTGACTATGGTTGTTAAGTGGATTAATGGCCTAGTCTACTCGATACGAGAACTTAGAAAAGGGTTTTGGATGCATTTAGCATTTTAACTCTATTGGATGAATTGTTAGAGACGACTCAACGGAGTCAAATTTAGTGAGCCATTGAACAATACCGGCTCAATGATCAATCCCTACGACGTTCTAAACACGTTTCTCTAAGAATGATAATTCTAGACTCTTGAATTTGGATTGATTACCATGCTTGATTCTTGATGTCATATAATAGAATGCCTATTTGACATGTTGAGTTCGCTCTTGTCGAACTCATTCCTGCTTGATTATTGATGAGAATATTTACTTGTCATGAACGAGATCGCTCTTGTCGACCTCGTTCCCTACCTGAGAATTTGTTAAGTAAATACTACTTGGCATTTGCATGAGTCCAGCTGGCATCCTGTCCTTGTTCACACACGCCTCCACTGTGGCCACAGTGGGGAAGTAGCTCCCTTGCTGTAATCAATACGAGCATCATTGGTGTCTATCCCGGGCATCTCCTTGGAAGATCGGTGTACTTACACACATCCGATACCATCACACTCTAGATAACGCTTGTATGCAGGAACTACGAAGCGGCCCGGCTCTCCATATATCCTTATCCTATGTGATTTAATTACGAGCACCTATGTGAAACAATGTGCATCTTGGATATATGATCTCTATGCTTATGTGACGATATCTTGCCTTGTATGTTGCATATTGCCATGACATGCATGATTGATAGCTTACAAGTCTTTATGACTTACCCATTCCCCTTTACTGCTTTAGATCCTAGTAAAACAGGTCCTTCCCGTTGAGGCTTGCGGTGTTCGTGCCTTGTTCCTCTTTTGGTCCGATGTTGCAGTTGAAGAGGTGGTTTAGATGTCCTCTTCCTTTCTTTTGTTATTTTGCAAGGACGATGGGTTTAAGCAAGTCAATTAGACTATGCTTGGGAATTTGAATAGAACTTGAACTTGTTACTCTTATTAGCTACTTGTAGTTTAACACTTGTAGTAATTGTATTCCTTTTGATGCCGGCATTGTGTAAGCCGTGCTTGGTTATCTTGTTATTAGTTCACTACATTTAAGTCTTCCGCTGAGCATCCTATTAGCTCTTATCTAATTCCTGTCCATAAACTGTTAGCTTGGGTTCCGGCATGTAGTGTCGCCGATGACTTAGTTTAATTGCTTAACTATTTTATCAGGTTTGAAAAGTTTTAAAAATACCGGCCTTTTAGGGCCGAGGCGTGCTACGTCTCTAATGTTGCGTCATGACGTTTTCTTAAAATGAGTCCTTGCATGTTATTTGTCCACTTGTTTCCCTCCTATTTGGGCGGTCCGACCCTCGGTTCCACCTCGGGCCCGGGTCGGGTCGCCACAGGAAGAATGGGTGCCAAAGATGAACAAACGTCTATGGGTACAGAGACAGGGGCTCCAGGATATGGTCCTACTCCGGCTTTACAATAGTGGTTAGATCAAAATTTGGGTGAACATGCCGATCGGCTAATGGGCCAAATAACAAATATCATGCAAAGCTTGAGACCCAATGTTGAAAATACCGTTCCCCCTACGACACCACCATGAAGCGTCAACGTCAAATGTTCCCCTAAACACCAGCTCTCTGGTCCAATATACCAATCCTCCACCAAATACCAACATCCCAATCACCAACCCTCCTCTTCAGTTCAAGAACGTTCCTCAAAACCCAAACACTGGTTCCTCCTTCCCAAATACCTACTACAAAAACCCTAACCCATTCTTTCCAAATCAAAGTTACTCTTTCTCAAACACTGGAATTCCTCAAAATTCGGGTGGTCTTCCATTTTCAACCTCTAACCCACTCTAGAACAGCCCGCATGCGGACCCCAGGAGTTATGTTCAGTAGGGACAAGTGATAACCTATCTTCCGTTTAATGACTTTGGTCGTTAGGTAGAAGCTGCAAATATTGTACCGCCCTGCAATGCATACCAAGCACCTTATCCAGTTTCAGGAATAAACCCAACTACAGTAAATCCCTCAAATGCATAAAATGAATCTCTGGTCCACCCCTCTCAAAAGTGGAAACAGATGTTGAGAACCTCAAGGAATTAATGCTCAAGGTTCTGAACAAAGGAGAATTCTCTACACAGTCATTGACACTGCAACCTTGAACTATGTTGCCACTGAAATTCAAAATGCTCGATATAGAGAAATTTGATGGGACTGGTTGTCCTATCTCCCACCTAAAGTCTTATTCCACTACAATGCAATCGAGAGGAGCTAGTTTGGAGGCCATGGCTTCTAATTTCCATCTGACTTTAGTAGGAGCAATGAAACAATGGTTAATGCTGGTAGATAGTAGTATTATGGGTACTTGGGATCAGATTGCTGAGGAATTTCAAAAGAGTTACAAAGATAACCGTAGCTATGAAAACAAATTAAAAAGAACTTGAAGCATGCACTCAAAGGGAAAAGGAAACCTGTGCAAACATTGTAGTCAGGTGGAAGAAGAAAATTGCCCAGACACTAGATAGACCAGATCCGATTGAATTAGCTAGGATGTTCATAAAGAATCTCCAACGAATCTACTTGGAACACATGAGGTATCTCCCTTATGGCAACTTCAACGCCATAGTGGATGTGGGAATTCACATTGATGAATACATACGCACTGGCCATTTAAAAGTTGATACGCCTCCATGTTCATTCCGTTACTCCAAAGGAAAAGCAGCTTCATCAATGTCAGCCGTTAATGTTGTTGGAAACATTCCAGCGATAATGTCACCAGTCAACTTTTCAAGCCAAACCTATGGTAATGTACCATGGTCCTACAGAACGGATAGATCCATCATTACATTTGGTGGAAAAATTGGTGCTAATAGGAACTTCAGAGGCCCATATAGATGGAATAACAGACACTACGACGAACTGCAACCGATAGAGAACTACAAAATCTCCAAACCCCCTACCCAACGCATGGAATCACTCCCAGTATTATGAATACTATCGCTACAGTGGTCATCCTACTGAAAAATATTACACGCTCAAGAATTCCATCAAAGATCTTATCGATGATAAAGTCATCGAGAAACCACACCCCAGGCCAAATGTGGAAAATAACCCATTGCCTCAAGTCAACATGATCGAGGCTGATGAAAATAGTTATGTACTCACCGGATTTGAAAGAAATGAGAAGCCTTTGCCTTACATCATTGTTCCTCTCCCTCTAGAGGAAACAAAGCTCATTTGCAACATGCTCTCTTAGAACACTATCTTTGGCAGTGGTCAAGCTTTGCCCCAAGAGAAAAGTAGCATTGAAAAGACCAACTGGGTCGGTGGGGATGTCAGCCACCTTACTAGATCTGGTCATGCCTACCAGCCAAACGGCCCAAACCAAGAAAATGGTGACCACTCTGGCAAAGACAAAAAAGGTTGATACTGGGGCTAAAAGTATGGAAGATACTCTGCTAACCCAAATGAAGAAAACTCAAGCTAACATATCCATCTAGGGCTTGTTATGCGCTTCTAAAAACCATCGTGACACACTCACCAAATCTTTAAGCCAAGCGGTCATCCCCATCGAAACGTCTCCTGGCGAATTGACCCAAATGATAGGAAATATACATTTTGGGTATGTAATCATGTTCACTGATCTGGACCTGCCAAAGGAACGAATCAACCATATACACGCTCTTCATATCACTGTGGGAATCATGGGAAAAAGGGTACCTCGAGTATTAATAGACAACAACTCATCCCTAAATGTTTACCCTACCAGCACATTAGCCAAATTGGGATTAAATGTGCCGACCCGACCCGGACCCCGAGATGGAATCACAAGTCAAGTCGTCCAAATAGGACAACAATACATGCAAAGTCTCAATTATAGAAAACGACGTGACGCAACATTTTAGATGAAGCGCGACTCGGCACCAAAAGGCCAGAAATTTTTAAAACTTTTTAAACCTGATATAGCAATTAAAGACAAGTATATCAATTCATCGGCGACTTTACTACCGGAACCCAACACTACACAGTTCATGCAAATATACCTCGACGGCTACAACATGCCGGAGAAACAACATAAATAAATAAGAGCTAAAGTAATGCCCAGCGGAAGATTTAAACATGTGAACCATACTACATCTATACAAGGCTCGGTGTACATGCGCCGGCACTCAAAATAGGATACAAGTATAGACATAAATACAAATAAACAAAGTTCCCAAGCAAAGTCTAAATGACTTGCTAATCCCAACGTCCTTACAAAAGAGTTCAACAGAAAGACATCTATATACCACAACCTTGTCGCAAGTGATCACGGACAAGTACGAACCCTGCTATGCCTCAATGAGATGTACCTGGACGGCTCGGATCTAAAGCAGTAAAAGGGAGGGGGTAAGTCATAAAGACTTTGTGAGTTAACAATTATGTATGTCATGGCGTTATGCAACATACATAGCAAGATATCATCTTTAATATCAAGTCAATCAAAGCATTCATTTATATAAACACTTAAAACACATATCCATGGTAGCACGTTGTTTCACATAGGTGCTATAAAGTAAACCACATATAAGGAGGATATGTTATAGAACCGGTGCCGCTACGTAGCTCCTGCAATACACAGCGTTAACATTCGTGCCAATGATACCCGTGATGAGTGTATCAAAGTACCGAGTTCTCTACTCGGGTACCAAGCTCTCTCCTTGGTACTTAGACTTGCCAATGTGCTCTCTTGGTTACAGCAAAGGGGCTACTTCCCCACTGTGGCCAACAGTGGAGGGGTGTGTGATAAAAATCCGGTATAACAACCCATCACTATCACGAGTCCCATAACTCGTGACGGCGATGCATTGTCACACCATTGACTCAACCAAATATGCCAGCTGGACTAATGCAATGCCAAGTAGATGTTTACTCGTCATATAATCTCAAATAAGGAACAAGTTCAACAAGAGTGAACTTATTCAACAAGTAGTTGTTTACTCATTAAGAAATCAAATAAGAATTCGACAAGAGCGAATTCAACATGTCAAATAGATACATCATTCTACAACATGCTCTCAATTATGCATTTCCTTCACATAATCACATAAACCACATAAGAACTCAATCGAGTCTTATAAGCACCCAAATCAAACATGCCCTTCAATCCATCCCAAAGTCACGTAAGCTAATATATTAGTCTAACGCACTACAAACGTCATAGGGATTGAATATGGAGTCGGTATTGTTCATAACTCCCTAATTTCAACTCCGGTGAGTTTTACTAAAATTCAACCAAGTAGAGCATTGATACTATATGCATCACATTGCCCTTTCCTAAGTTCTCCGTTCATTTAGAACTCGATAACTAAGCCGTTCATGACCTTAGACGAGCCATAAACACATTCCCAAGATTCAAACCCTAGATTCGGTGATTTCGTTAAACTTAGAATTGAAACATGTTCTTTCACAAGAGTTGTTCCTAAGCTCATTATAAACAACATTCATGCTTTACAAAATGTCAAAACCACAACTTCATAGAGAATTCATAAAATCCTACACATATTTCTTAGGTTGAATTGGAGGATTTGTCTTCACAAAAGATGTTCATAATCATCAATAGAGCAACTATAATGAAGGGGTCATGTTATTTTATTGAACATGAAAATCTCAGGGAATTATCACTCTCCTTAGTCCTAAGATTAATGGATGAATGGATGATCAAAGCAAGGATTGTTGTAGAGAAGATCAAGGGCTTCGATTTGGCGGTCTCGGATCGCCGATCGGACCACCGGAACTCCGGGAAATGATCTCTTAAGTTAGGGTTACCTCCATGAACGAAAATGGAGCTTGAAGCTCTGAATCTCTGAAGTTTTTGATCACAAATGGCTGAATTAGGATGGAAAAATGATTATATACTTGCCAACAAAACCCCAATCCAAGTGAAGGTGGTTAAATGGCTTCTCATTGGCTAAGGGAGGATGGCCATTGATAAGGGATGATCCAAGGGTTAAGAAGGGTTGTAGGAGAGTCAACAAAGAGGGGCTTGACTAACTTTGGTTGGCCAAGGGCAAGGGCACAAGGGTCAACAACCAAAACCAACCAAAAATGTCACAAACCTGAATCTGGCATGATGCGGTCGCATCACTTTGGAACCATGCGAGCGCTTCAACTATTCATGGCCAATTTTTCAGATTGTTGTTACTAGCCAGTCGATCTTGTAAAATCGACCATAAATCTCTCACAACTCCAAATGAGGTGATTTTTGATTTTTATTAAAGAAGACTCATTAAACTATATTTAGAATTTTAAATTACTCAATTTGGACTTATATTCATCAAAATAAAGTTACAACAAAATCAAGTACCGAAGCCAATTTCCTGAAAATAGAATTCTGGCACAGCCGTAAGTCAAGACCTAAATGAGGTACTTAGACACCTTGGAAAATTACCAAATTTTACAGGGAGTATCCTAACATGTGCAGGTAAAACATAATAAATTTTTAGAAAATTATCTCTAGTAGATTGGTACCAGAATTTTCCCGAAATTTTCCCAAAACCGGACTGAATCTGCGAAGTAATATGTTGGTCATCTTATTTCCAAATGCAACAAGTCTATGAACAATGATTATGCAAGCATGAGAAATACTAGTACACTTGGTTTAGAACTCAAATGAACTTCTCGCAAGTTGAAAACACAAACAATACAAGCAACGAAGGCAATCCCGAGAAACCCCTAAGGCTCAAAGGAAGCAACAATGCTTCTAAACTCTCAACCAAGCATACAACAACTAAGATGAACATTGTAAATCTTATATGCAAGGTACTAAGACTCCAATGAGACTTATTTAGGTGCTATCATGTTAAGATAAACACTCGAAACACCAACAACAAGGCATGCAACGCATGGAAGATCAACACTCTAATATGATCTCAACCAACTCAATGCAAACATGGTATGAATGAAATGAAGTCTCTAACATGTCAAGACACTTAATAAACATGTTATAATGATGACCAACATGAAATGGGTTCGGGTTCTCACATTAAAGGTCTCAGAATTAACCCCATCGTCACAGACAGTAAGGGCTTAAGACAATTGTGAGAACCTCGTTTTGAACTTTCCTCACTACTGAAAAGTGAGTAGTTTCAAAACTTACGCGAGTAGAATACGCTTGACCTCATTTTGGACTCAAAAGTGTGTTTACAGAGTCACCACCTCTATTTTATGGTTAAACAGAGAAAAACCAACAATACCAGAATGTATGGGTTCGGGGGCTAAGTTGCGAGATAGGAAGGGGTTAGACACCCAACTCGCCCTTACAGTGTGGATTTGCTAATATGCTTGTTTTATTTTATAGACTTTGGTCTAGAAACATATATTTATATATAACAAAAAGAAATAAAGAAAAATTACCTTACATTTTACTAAATAAAATAAAGTAAAAGTACAACTAAAATTAAAAAAAAAAGAATAATAAAAACATTTTGTAAGCTATCTTAAAAATAAAATAGTTATGCTAACAAAAAAACTTTATTTAAATTACATGTATAAACAGAAAGGAAACTAATTAAACAATAAGAAATTATAGCTATTTCTACATTAAAGTAAAGACAAAAAAGAAACTAATTAAATAATAAAAAATGTTAACTATTTTTTATATTAAAGTAAGAACATACAAGAAACTAATTAAACAATAAGAAATTATAAGTATTTTTACATTAAAGTAAAAACAGAAAAAAAAAAACTAATTAAATGGTACGAAATTATAACTATTTTTACATTAAAGCAAAAACATAAAACAAACTAATTAAATATCTACATTTTATTTATAGACTAGAATAAATAACTACGGGGACATAACTTGCCTCTTGGAGTGTGAGTGTTTGAACCCAGTATATGCCTAGGCTTAAGCCCTCTAGGCGGTCTATGTGTGCTTCCTTTGTTCTTCCAGGAAAAGAAGTCTTTTTGTTGTTTTTGTTTGATAAAAATTGGGCAGCATGACTACTTGTTTTTGTTACTTTTTATTCCAAAATTTGGGCGGCATAACTACTGTTTTTGTTGCTTCCCACCTTTGGATTTGGGTGGCGTAACTGCTTGTATTTGCTGAAGATATTGTATGTCGTGTCTGAATTTCGACGGCATAACCGCTATATTTGCGACTTTTTGTGACCGGGTTTAGGGAGAGAACCTAATTGGGTTAACTAGATTTCCATTTGGACGAAGTTTATGAGTGTTTTAGGGAGGATTTCTTCAGCCTAAGGGGAGAATAATTTCTACAGCTTAAAAGCGCTTTAGCGAGAGAGTTTCTCCGTAAAACTTCTATGTTGATTTCCCCCGTCCATTTACATTGAGAGGATGCCTCTATTTATAGGGAAAGAATAGGAAGTCTTAACCATGAAGGAAAAGGCTGAGATATTTTGCATCAAGCTTTGAGGGGTTGTACCCTACGCTGGAGGAATGGTACCTTGGAAGGATTAGCCAGTAGACCAAAACAAAAATGGGTGCTGCCTATGGTAGGAATGGGCACGGCGCACAAAAGAGTTATAGGCTGCGCCCCGACTTGTTTTTGCCTTTGGAAATTTTACACTCTCCCCCTTTGCTATTCATGGTTTGTCCTTTCCTTTTTCTGATTCTTCTTTCGACACTTGGGACCCCCTTGAAAGTTAACGTCCATTAGACCTTTTGACTTGATATAACATTTTATAGAGTGTTTAAAATATGGGTACAAAATTGGGGTGTTTACAAAGCCCCTCAACGATGGAGTTTATAGGTAAACTGAAATTTACCAGTAAACGAACATCGTTAATAAGAATAGACTCCCTAATTTCGGGAAAATCATGACTAGGACGAAATTTAGACGCATGCCACAGTTTATGATGCAACATTTCATGCTATCATGTGAATCTTTTATGTTGTGATGGTCGGACCTACCAGGATAGGCTGCCTACGTATCCTTTATGAAGGGAGTCAGACCAAATCGTAGCTCGTCTGCTGGGGAAACATTTGGTGATGAACATATTTTGCGATGTAGATCGTATTCCTAGGGAATTACCTTGCAAACATGATGATGCAAACATTTGGTGGAGATCGTATTCCTAGGGCATTACCTAGCAAACACGATGATGGAAACTTTTGTGATGAAGATTGTATTCCTAGGGCATTACGTAACAAACACGATGATGAAAATATTTGTGATGAAGATCGTATTCCTAGGGCATTACCTAGCAAACACAATGATGTAAACATTTGTGATGAAGATTGTATTCCTAGGGCATTACCTAGCAAACACGATGATGCAAACATTTGATATAGGGGCGTGCAAGCATTTGATATAAAAGCATTTGTCAACATTTGATATGGGAACATGCAAACATTTGATATGAAAGCATTTGTCAACCTTTGATATGGGAACATGCAAACATTTGATATGTAAACATTTGTCAACATTTGATATGGGGGCATGCAAACATTTGATATGAAAGCATTTGTCAACATTTGATATGGGAACATGCAAACATTTGATATGTAAACATTTGTCAACATTCGATATGGGAACATGCAAACATTTAATATGTAAACATTTGTGTTGTGATGGTCATGCCTACTGGAATAGGTTGCCTACGTATCCCTTTCAGGAATCAGACCGATCGTAGTTCGGATCTAGACCAAAAGATGCAAGTTTTGATGTTTGTGTAGTCAATTCCCATGTCCCGAGGAGTTGGTACCTCTTGTGAGAATGACTAAAAAAGCAGAAATTTTAAAAAATGTGATATGTGTGGACCATTCCCAAGACCTGAGGTTTGCACCTCTTGTGGAAAGGATCAAAAAGAAGAAAAAAAACTTTCTTGAAAACATGAGATGTTTTGGTTATCATTTCCAAATCAGGGGGTTTGCCCCCCTTGTGAGAAAAAATCGTAGGAGAAATCTTTTAAGATGTTAGAAAATCGTTTGTGATATGGAAACATGCAAACATTTGATTTGGAAGCATATAGACATTTGATATGGAGGAATGCATACATTTGATATGGAAGCATGCATACATTTGATATGGAAGCATGCAAACATATGATATGGAAGCATGCATACATTTTTCATGGAGGCATGTTAACATTTATTATGGAAGAGCATACAAACATTTGATACGGAAGCATGTAAACATTTGATATGGAAGCATGTAAGCATTTGAGATGGAAACATGTAAGCATTTGTTATGGAAGAGCGTGAAAAAATTTGATATGGAAGCATGCAAGCATTTGATATGGAAACATGCAAGCATTTATGTGAAAGCATGCATGCGTTTCATATGGAGGCATGCAAACATTTGATATGAGAGCACGCAAACATGTGATATGGAAACATACAAGCATTTATGTGGACACATTGAAATATTTGATATGGAAGCATGCAAGCATTTGATGTGGAAGCATGCAAGAATTTATGTGAAAGCATGCAAGCATTTGATATGGAGGCATGCAGACACTTGATATGGGGGAGCATGCAAGCATTTGATATGGGGGAGCATGCAAGCATTTGATATGGAGGAGCATGCAAGCATTTGATGTGGAGGTGCATGCAAGCATTTGTGATGCAAACAATTGCGTTGTGATTTTCGTGCCTACCGTAATAGGTTGCCTACGTATCCTTTTCATGAATCAGACCAAACATAGTTCGGATCTAACTGAAACATGTTGCGATGCGGAATGATAGTTTGCAATATTCATTGCAACTTAGTGAAAATAACGCAAATCTAGATGCAATATTCATTGCATCACGTTGAGAAAGACACTAACTTAGCATGCAATATTCATTGCAAATTAAACGAAAACTAATAATAACAAACCTAAAATGCAATATTCATTGCAAAACAATTTTTTTTAACCAATGTAATTTTAAACTGTAATATTCATTGCAAAGTAAGTTAAAACGGTGTCATTTTTTTTTCAAAAAAAATGCAATATTAATTGCAGAAATATTTTTAAAACCAACGTAATTTTAAAATGCAATATTCATTGCAAAATCAAAAGGTTTTTTTCTTCAAAGAGTTACACTACAGTATACATTGTAATGTCAAAAAATATATAATTTTTTTTCAAAGAGTCACACTGCAATATCCATTGAAATGTCAAAAGATTTTGTTCAAATGAAGATACGATTTTTTGACAGGCTTAACCTAGAATGGGAAAAGCAATGCAATTTTTTTATGATGAGCTTAACCTCGAATGGGAAAAGCGATGCAATATTTTATGATGAGCTTAACATTGAATGGGAAAAGCGATGCAATTTTTTGATGGGCCTAACCTAGATGGGAAAAACTATGCAATTTTTTGATGGCCTTAACCTAGAATAGGAAAAGTGATGCAATTTTTGTTTAGAAGATCTGTAAAAATAAAGCAGTAAAGACAAACATTTTAAAACATAATGCATATGTGGAAAGTAAAATCATGATATGAATGTGGCAGATATAAACAAAGCCATGTAATATGTGTAGACAATTCCTAAAAACGAAAAATAACATTATTGTGCGATATCTATCTCTCTAGAATTCTCTCTGTGTTTGTAGGGTTTCTTAGGGTTTCCTTGGTTTGGCGCATGCCACCGGACGCTGCCCCTATGGAGGAGCCTCCTCCTATAACGGATCAGACTCCAGCCCCTCCTACACAGCCCGTACCTATCCCTCAAATGTATGCATCAATGGCTGGGCAACCAACTCCTATCGTAGGAGCCAACCCTAATCACCCTCCGGCACTACGTGATATCCCGCTAGCCCCTCGACCGGCGATCTCAATTTTGGATGAACCGGGTGTGTTGTTTACCCCTTTGGAACTGGAAACGGCTGAGAAACAAATGGCCAACACCATCATCCTCAAATTTTCGATGGGCAGGCCATCTATTGTTGTTATATAGGAACATATTGCTACATTGTGGAAGCTGACAGGATCCTTTGTGGTCGGGTTATTAGATCCCAGACATGTAATGGTTCATTTATCTTTGGTGGAAGACATGGTTAGGGCTTTATCCAAGGAGTCACATATGATCAATACATATATGTACCGATCCTTCTGATGGTCGGCGGATTTTGCTTTTAAAAAGGATAGTACAAATGTTGCTGTATGGATTAGGCTGCATTATTTACCTCTACATATATTCACGCCTTCTTATCTGCAGCGTATTGGTAATTCTTTGGGACACTTTCTCAGGGCCGACGAGAAGACTTTGGCGCTCTCGAGACCTATGTTTGCTCGTATATTCGTATATGTGTGGAGGTGGACGTATCTAAGACGTTGCCATCACACCTTTGGATTGGCACGTCCAAGGAAGAAGGTTTTTGGCAGGCCCTTGAGTTTGAGGGCAACATTGCGTTTTGTGATGGATGTGGCTTGCTTGGCCATCAAAAAATGAATTGTCGGAAAGGGAAACATATTTATGAGCCGACCGTTAACAAAGGACTTAATATTAATGGAGAAAAGGTTCAGTACAATGATGAAATCGGGAAAATCCTGAGATTCCTTCAACGGCTAGGGCGGCTGGGGTTAATATTATTCCTAATAGTTCTGGACAACGTTGGGCTCTTACCATCTTAAAAAGGGGTGAGAATTTGGGATCAACATCTAGAGCAAAGGATGACATTGGGAAATCTAAGGAACAAGAGGTAATTGACGTTACATCCAGTGATGGTTTCAATAAAGGCGAAAGGTTTAATGCGGCTCCTAAAGATACCGTGACCAGGAAGGTTGGTGCTGACAATGATAAAATGGTTAATGAGGACTCTTCAAAGTGGGGCGTCCACATAGCAGCTGAAAGTAAAGGGATGAACAAGAATCCAAAAGGTGAGGTCTATGTCCAACGGAGTGGGCAGAAGGAGGGAGTTACCAGTTGTAATCCCTTTGATATTTTAGCTAATACTAATGAGGAGGGTGAGATTGAGATCCAATAAAGATCAGCTTCTACGAAGGTGAATGGGAAGACAACGGTAGTGATTGATTTAGACACAGTCTGGGCGGAGATTTGTCGCACATGGCCTCATAATAAGGGCAAGGCTCATTCTATGGGTGATAACTTTGGAGAGGATGTTGAAGAGTTGAGCCGGACTTTATCTTGGGATACAGGATGTGGTCTACCTATTAAACCTGAGTTTATGGAATATTGCAAGCGGCGTATGAAGAAAGTTACTCAAGACAAATTTGTTAAGCGAAATGCTAGAAAAACTAGGGCTAAGTCCAAGGCGTGTGCTTCAACTCAATAGTTTTTTATGTCGATAATTATTTGGAATGCCCGTGGGGTTGGAAATAAGGACACTATAGATTACTTAAAGGTTCTTAAAGCTCAACATAAGCCTTTTGTGTTTGCTATTCTGGAGTGGAAGCTTGGGGGAGATAGGATTAGCAAGGTTGCTAAGTAGTTGAGGTTTGCCCATTGTTTACAGAAAAATCCAGTTAACTCGTACATTTGGCTATTCTGGGAGGATTATGTTACGGTTTCATTTATTGAGGCTTCTTCCCAACATATTGCGATTCGTGTTGGGCGAGGAGATAAGAGCATGTTGACTTCCTTTGTGTATGCTCAATGTACCCGTGCTGGCCGCCAGGAGCTATGGAGGAATTTAGCTACTACAGCTTCCAGTTTTGCTGAGCCTTGGTTGGTGGGCGGGGATTTTAATACCATCATGTATTCGGTTGAGAAACTGGGAGGGAGAAGATGGGATTATAATAGTATGACTATTTTTTTGGATTTTAGTCATGCGGCGGGTTTGGAGGATGCGGGCTATGAAGGTAGTATTTTTACATGGTGTAATGATCACCATAATGGTTCTAGGATTTGGCAAAGACTGGACCGAGTATTGGTCAATGGGGCTTATAAGGTGATCTTTCCTAATGTTCGGGTCTCTCATTTGGCTCGTTCTATCTCTGACCATGCTCCTTTATTGTTGGAGTTTCTCGATATCAAAAGGAGTAGAGGGGCTTTTCGGTTTCAGCGTATGTGGCTGGACCACCCCGATTTCCTAAGTTTTGTAGAGGCTCAATGGCAGCGCAATGTTAATGGCAGTCCTATGGAGATCCTGCACATAAAGCTCCATTTTCTCAGGAAGGAATTAAATCAATGTAACGGTGTGTGTTTGGTAATGTTCAACGAATGATTTCAGCTCACCAAGACAATATTTTGCGGTTGGAAGTGGAGTTGCAACAACATGGTTCAGATGTGATTGTGCAGGAGTTACAAATTAAGTGTTAAGGGGCAGTTGGCCCAATGTATCAAGTGGGAGAATGAGATGCTTCAGCAAAAAGCGCGACAAAGTTGGTTGAGGGACGGGGAACGTAACACAACATTCTTTCATGTGTGTATTCGCGATCGGCAAAAATATAATGTTGTAAGGTTAAAAAATCCGGATGGGTCTTGGTGTGAAGACGATGTTGTCATTGGTTTGAAAGCGGTGGAGTTTTTCTCTTCTAATTTTACCCAGTCCACCCATGAGATTAATAAAGAGTTATTTTAGCATAGGAATGGTGGTATTACTATAGAGGATAATAATGTGTTAAGTTCTGTCCCTGGGGAGACTGAAATTGTGGCGGCAATCAATTCTTTAAATCCTGATAGTGCTCCCAGCAATGATGGGTTTACAGGGTGGTTTTTCGGTGGCTGCTGGGACATTATTAAAGCAGATGTTATGGGTGCTGTTCAGGATTTCTTTAGGGGGGCAGATATTCACCGTGGCTTGACTACTACTACTCTGGTTTTGTTGTCTAAAGTAAAGGACCCGGTTGGTTTGGGAGATTACAAGCCAATTAGTTTATGTAACTTCTCGGGTAAAATTCTCTCTAAGATCATGGCTAGCAGGATGGCAAGGCTACTCTCGGGTTTGATTTCTGCAGAACAGGCATGCTTTGTTCGTGGGAGAAGTATTCAGGAGAACGTGGTTTTAGCGCATGAGCTGGTTCAAAAGATTAATCATAAAATCAGAGGTGGTAATATTGTGTTTAAGTTTGATATGTCCAAGGCATATGACTGAGTGGAATGCGATTTCCTTCTGCGGGCTCTCCAATCCTTTGGTTTTGATAATAGGTGTTGTTCCCTCATTTTTTGGCTGATCAGTAATATCTGGTATTCGTGTGCTTGAATGGGACGAGTCATGGTTATTTTAAATCAACTCGTGGGGTTAGACAAGGAGATCCGTTGTCCCCGTTACTTTTCGTCCTTTCTCAGGAGATTCTATCTCGTAATATTCATAAGGCCATTCAGTCGGGTCGTATCCAGCCGTATGCCCATGGTCGTGGGGGAGTGGTTGTGTCACATCTTTTATATGCTGATGACATGTTAGTGTTTTGTAATGCGGGGAAATCTTCTATTTTGGAGCTTGGTTTGGTTCTCCGGAAGTATGAGCAAGCTTCGGGTCAATTGATTAGTGTCGCGAAGAGTGGGTTTTATGTTTCAACTCATTGTTCTTGCAGGAAACAACAACAAATCGAGATGTGGGCGGGTTGCTTGGGGCGTCAGTTCCCGTTGCAATATTTGGGTATCCCTCTCTTTCATGGTCGATCCAAAAATAACTATTTTGAATATCTGGTGGAGCGTATTCTGAATAAAATTCAAGGTTGGAAATCTCGATTATTATCTTTTGGTGGTCGTCTGACGTTGTTAAAGGTTGTGTTGTGCAGCATTCCTGTCTATACTTTGGCGGCTATTAAAGTCCCAAAATCAATTCTCCGCCGTATTGAAAGTGCTATGGCCTCGTTTCTTTGGAGCTCGAATGGGGAAAGAAGGGCGCATTGGGTGGCTTGGGATACCATTTGTCGGCCTATAAATGAAGGCGGCCTGGGTCTTCGGTCTCTTCAGCATGTCATGGCTGGCCTTCATGCTAAACTTTCTTGGTTGGCGTTACAGGGAGAAAGTTTATGGGCTGGTTATCCTTTGTGGGGTGCCTCTAAGGGCTGGAAGGCGATCATTGCTCAGATGGAGGTGCTAAAATATAATTCTCAATGGATAGTAGGAGCGGGTGATATTTCCTTCTGGCAGGTGAATTGGTGTGGGTCTATCTTAATCGGGTCGTTACCTTCGGATGGGAAGCTTACTGTTAAAGAAGCTTTCTAGGACATCGATTCCTTGCTGCCTCTTATTGATAGCAGTCTCCACTCCAAAATTAAGCATGTATCTATTCGTCCTCATATAAAAGATAAATTGATCTTCACTGCTTCAGGTTCGGGCAAGTTTGATAATTCAGCTTACTATAATTTTTTTTTAAGGAAACAGGGACGGCACCCTGTGAAATTTTATTAAAAAATAAATAAAGGTACAAACTTGAGGGGTACAACCAGCCTTGCCCTTATAAATGGGAGGACGGAGGAGCCTGAGCTCGAAATAGAAATTACAAAGAAAGAAATTAAGAAAAACAGAGATAAGGGGTTTGAGAGGCATCAAGCTGAATGAGACCACGAATCGATTGGTTGATGTCAGAACTGGAAGAAAAATCTGCATTAGAAGAAGAATCGCAAGCCAAATTAGCCAAAATGTCTACAACCTTGTTAGCCTCCCTGAAACAATGACTAAAAGAAAACCGCCCAGCTTCTTTAAGACGATGGATGTCCCGAAAGATATAGATATGTTCCCATGGGGGAGAATGACCAGAACAAAGACAATCAAAAATAACTCGCGAGTCAGTCTCAATGTTGACCTCATAAAAACCATGATTAACAAGCCATCGAATACCATGATGCAAAGCACGAATCTCGACAACCATATTTGACCAATGACCATAAAATCTAGAGAAGCCAAAGATAAGGCTGCTAGACGAATCCCTAATAACCCCTCCACCACCATTAAGCCTAGGATTACCCCTACTAGCACCATCAACATTCAATTTAAAATGACCAGCAAAAGGAAGGCTCCAGACCACAGCCTGAATGAGGATCCGTTTACGTCGCTGAAGACCAGGCCGAGAGCAGAGAAGATTGGATAGATGATAGCCGGCTGAGCTAAGGATATGCTTTAAATTTGAAGAGATGTAATTTATAATCACTGAAGGCGGCATTCTTTCATTGTCAAAAACCAAAGAGTTACGAGACTTCCATAGGTGCCAAAGAATTAAAGAAGGGAGAATGGAGAATAAGATAGAGTTACCATGCAACCATCAGGCATAACAAAATTGCTGCATCAGATAAAGGCTGGAACGGGAAACCCATCATGTTATGGAAGTGACGCCAAACAGAAGAGGTAGTATTACTTTGGATAAAAACATGATCGAAAGTTTTGACGAAGCCTGAGAGGCAGCATGAGCATTTGGAAGCTAACTGGAATCCTTTATGCCAAAGACCCTCATCAAGAGGAAGTCGCTTACAAAAAAGCCGCCAGTGAAAAATACTAATATGCCTTGGCACAAGTTTATGCCAAATGAACTTTGAGGACAGCAGAGAGGGCCCAGGAGGAGAGACAATTGAAATTGCCGAAGTAATAGAGAAGTGACCCTTTGAATTAGGCGTCCAGCACGGACGATCTTCATCAGTGCATAGAGAAATACACTGGGAGAGAATATCATTTAAAACCGAAGCAGGGAGAGAAGAAGGCCCGGAATGATTGATGCTGGTAGGATCATGAAAAATTTCTTTAACACTAACCAAAGGACAGTCTAGCGGCCTGACCAGGCAAGAATTGTTAAGCCAAATATCATTGCAGAGAGAATAGTTGCCTTTACCCACAATCCATTTTATATGAGGTTCAGCCAAGCTTCTAGCTTGTAACATACGCAACCATCTATGAGACCTTTTAGAAGAAGCAGCAGTCGGATGGGAGCGAGGAGCAATATTTAGCCCTTAAGAAAGAAGTCCATATATTAGAAACAGAACGAAACCGCCACCAAAGTTTAACCCCAAAAGCTTTGATGGTGTCAACAATCGAGGAGATACCCAGACCACCTTCAAAAATAGGACGGCAACAATCAGACCAAGAGACCCAGTGACTCTTCTGTTTACCTTCAATCTGACCCCAGAAGAAATTGGAAAGCATACGGTTAATTAGGAGAACAACCGAGGATGGAGGATCAATAGAGGCAATTTGATACATAGTAATAGATTGAAGCACATGGTTTATAAGAGTGATTCTGTCAGCGGAGTTGAGGAAAGGGCCGATCCATGATTCAATTTTGTTTTAAAGCTTCAAAACAAGAGGATCAAATAGCTGCTTCTTTTTCCGGCCAAAGTAAATAGGACAACCAAGATAGGTAAAAGGGAGGCTACCCGCTTGAAAACCAAGAGTATCAGATATCAACTGAAAACGGCTGGGAGGGGAGGAAGGAGCAATGAAAAAAGAGCTCTTAGACCTGTTAATGAGTTGCCCTGACATCGCTTCATAATCTGCAATAATGTCTTTATGATGCAGGAGAGAGGACTTACTCCCATTACAGAATATAATGATATCGTCCACAAAAGCTAGATGTGAAATAATAGGGCAACCACTCATAGAAGAGTAAACCACATTTGGGACCAAGCTATGGAGCTTATTAAGACTCCTACTAAGCACCTCAGTAGAAATGATAAACAGGCTCGGAGAGAGATGGTCACCTTGGCGCAAACCACGAGAAGAAGGAAAATAACCAGTCGACTCCCCATTAAGAAGCACAGAGAACCAGTTATCTGATAAAAGAAGCCAAACTAAATCAATGAAGATTTCATGAAAGCCAAATTTCCGCAGAACTTGAGTTAGGAAAACCCAGGAAATTCTATCAAAAGCCTTTGCCATATTAAGCTTAAGGATAACATTAGAGCCCGTGACTTTTTTACCAAGATGAGACATCAACTCCTGCGTAAGAAGAATATTATCTTGGATGACACGACCCTTAGTGAAAGTACACTGGTTGTCCGAAATAATATGAGGTAATATGTGAGCAAGCCGAGTAGCAAGAATTTTGGAGATAACTTTCGAACAGAAGTTGCATAAGCTAATAGGCCGGAGATCCTTAAAAGTAGAAGGGCAACCTTCGGGATCGTGACTAGTAAAGTACTAGACCAAGACTTGGGAAGAGAAAAGCCAGCAAAAAATTCCAAAATAGCATCACAGAAATCAGATTTAATAATGTCCCAACAGGAAGAATAGAACTTTCCGGTGAAGCCATCCTGACCAGTAGCACTATCACCTCCCAACTCATTAACCGCTGTTCTGATTTCCTGAACATCAGGAGGAGCAATAAGGGATAAATTCCAATCATCAGTAATTAGTCTAGGAATCATATCAAGGTGAACATCCAAGGATTGACCCGCAGAAGAGGAAGTAAGCTGATCACGAAAGTAGCGGATGGCTGCATCTTTAATAGCCTGCTCACTATCCAGATAGGTGCCATCAACATCATGGATGGAATGAATAAAAAGACGGCGACGAGATTGATTAACGGAAGCATGAAAAAGCTTCGAGTTTCCTTGACCCTCCTTAAGCCATTTAATGCGATATTTTTGACGCCAAAAACTTTCCTCCCTTGAAAGGTGAAGCCGGAGCTGGGCTTGAGCTGCCATAAGGTTTGCTTGGTTTTCATCAGATTTATTAATATCATAGAGAAGTTCCTGCTCAAGGACATCCTCCTCAGCTTTGCGGAGATGCTCAAAGATGTTACCAAAAGTGACCTTGTTCCAGATTTTAAGAGCAACCTTAACCTTCCGAAGTTTTTGGGCAAAACGAATCATAGGAGAACCTGTTTCTGGAAGCAGCCAAGTATCCTTTACAGTGTCCATAAATGAAGCATGAGAAGTCCAGACATTAAGAAATCAAAAGGCAGACGATTTCGGAGAGGCAGACGGAGTAATAACAGCGAGAAGAGAGGAGTGATCCGAGCATGTTTTGTTGAGGTGTTGAACAGCCGAAGCATTAAATCTATCAAGCCATGTTGGGTTACATAAGACCCAATCGATACGCTCAAAAATGGTAGCAGATCCGCCACGTTTATTCCACCACGTATAATTACTACCAATATATCCCAAATCAGAAAGGCCGGCTGTAGAGATACATGCCTGAAATTCTAAACCACCAAGACGATCCCAACCATTCCCTCCAGATTTTTCAGCCGGGCATAGGATTATATTAAAATCGCCACCCATCAGCCAAGGATCATGAGAGATTTGAGAGCTGAGCCGAATGATGTCATCCCATAAATCTTAACGCTCATGCAAGTCACACCTCGCATAAACACAAGTAACAAAGGCATGAAAAGGCCACGTGTAATGCTAGATTTTAAGAGAAACTTGTTGATAGGATTCACAATGAAGACTACGGGTGAAACAAGATTTAACGAAGACCCAAATAGAGCTTGAAGAATTAGAATAAGAAAACCTAAATCGGAGTTTACGAGTAATAAGTTGAACCTTGGCAATAGCGAGCTTGGGCTCAAAAACCGCAATGAGAGAGATGTTGTGAAGCTTTACAAGACTTTTCAAACGACTAACTGTGGGGTCGTTACCAATACCACGAACATTCCAGAAAAGAAATTTAATATCCATGGGAAGTATGAGGAGGGAGGGCATCAGAGGGCTTGGCAGCCTTAGAACGTGTCATGCGATCAGTAGGGGGGATCGAGGGTTTATTTTTTTTTTTTGGAGCTTCCAGATTGAGGGCTTCAAAAGAGTGCTGGTCACAGTCATCTTCGTCCTCCAAAATGTTAAGAGAAGTAAATCTGTTAGGAGAGCATGTGATACCAGGAACCGCCTCCACATTGAGATCCTCCTGCATATCGGGATCCTCGTGCATATCTGGATTGCCTTGATCATCCGAAGGGGCTGGAACATTTGAAGTAACAAAGTTGGGATGTTGAATATCCGAAATAGGAGGCTCTAAGCCATGAGCATTAGAAGTAGGAACATTATCTTGCAAAGAAACTGGGATGCCTTGAGCAGAATCATATTGAGCAGGTCCCGCATCATGAACCTCAGCCTCCTTGGAATTAGGGTTGCTTGAAACATAAGTCTCCTTGTTTACCATAGGAGGGATATCGGAAATCACTATCTTGCCACGATCATCAACAGTAGAGGGTTGGCCATGCATCGATGGAGGGGGCATCTTATTATCGGATTTCTTGAGAGTCCAGCGTTGGATGGGTTTCTCAGCCATGGCCTTAGGAGGTTGTTGCTTAACAGATAAATCAGGATTCTTAACCCGACAGTTTAGTTCATTATGCCCTTGACGAAGACAATGCATGTAATAGCTAGGCTTGTTCTCAGCCTCAATAGGTTGCCAAAAGCTAGGGTAAGCTTGACCACAATCAATCCAAACCCTACTAGGACAGATTTTTATTAGATCGATTTCCACACAAACACGAGCCACACTAGGTCGAGATAAATTAATTGTAGGTTGATCCAACATTAATGGCCGGCCGAAAAGGGAAACAAGAGAGAATAGAGCCGATTTGTTGAATAAATGAATAGGTGGTTTCCTACTAAGGTGAGTGCTTTTGGATGGAAACTTGTTCATGGAGCCATTCCAGTCGATTTACAGCTACACTTGAAACATGTCCCTATTGTTTCCAGGTGTTCTTGCTGTGTGAATTCCCCTGATAGAGAATCCCTGTCGCATCTTTTTTTACACTCAGAATCTGCCCGTGTCATTTGGCAGCGTTTTGCCCATCCTCTTAACAAGATCGACAACTACACTTCCATTGGGCATTTGTTTCAGATTTGGATGGGCAATGCTTCGACGAGATCTCAGTTGGGGTGTCTTCAGGTTGGTATAGTTTTATTTTCTTGTTGGGCTATTTGGAAGGCTCGATGCAAGGCTATTTTTGATGACTGCCCAATGAATACCGATTTGATCTTCAAAGAAGTTGTTGAAGGTATTCGGAATATGCTTCTCTCATTTACTCCCAAAGTTAATTTGAAGTCCAGAGAAGCTCACATTCTAGATTTGTTTGGTCTTCCTATTGTGCATACTAAAGTGCAGAAGGGATCGTGGGTTCGTTGGATTCCTCCCCCGAACAACTATTACAAGCTGAATGTGGATGGCTCTTCTAAGGGTGGTATGGCTACGGGTGGAGGGGTTAGTAGGGATGATCAGGGCTTCTTTATTGCCGGCTTTGGCCATTTTTATGGTCAGGGTACTAATACGGGGGATGAGTTCCTTGCTTTAAGAGATGGTTTGATTCTTTGTCGTCAGCTTCACTTGGAGAATGTAATGGTTGAATCTGATTCTTTTGTTGTGATTTCGCTATCAAGGGTATTCACAGCTTGTCCCTGGATGTTCCAATATGAGTTTCTTTCTTGTTCTTCATTGGTAGGGACTTATCATATTAGACATATCTATCGCGGACAAAATGTAGTTGCGGATAGACTGGCTTTTTCTACTCACCAGCGGGGTGCCTTTGACTGTAACAGGGTCTCTCAGTTGCCTAAGGAGGTGCGTCAGGCTCTACAGCACGATGCCTTGGGTTTATTTAATTATCGTAAAAATTGAGTTTTGAAATAGATTTTAGGATTTCTCCTTATGTTCGTATTTCTTGAGTCCATTTGTTTTGCTGTATTTCCTTTTCGAGGTTAGGCTCCTTTGTCCCCCCGTTCAAAGGGTAAGGTTGGTTGTCCCCCTCAAGTTTGTATTCTTTTTTCCTATTTTATAAAATCTCGCAGGTGCCGCCCTGCTTCCTTATAAAAAAAAAAAGAAACCTACCTAGGTACCACTGATCTTTTATCCATAAACGTTGGTAATCCTCTTCATGGTGAACTTGAATGAGGATGTGCTTAGAATCAAGATGACCAATGGAAAAAGCCGCTTTGAGGCCAAAAGTATTAAAAAACTTACGAGTGGATTCCATTGAAGGCCTTCCATGGGAAAATTTGCCAATGAGAGCAAGGCGGAATGGCTGAGCAAGGGATTCAATTAATTCAGGCGAAAGTTTGAGAGAGGGTTCGCCCTTGTAAGAAGATGGAGGAATGACGAAAGGAGAAGCTAGAGGAGGAGAAATAGGAGAAGAAAGAACATCTGCAAAGGATTTAGGGGGAGGATGAGGGCCAGGTGGATCTGAAGAAGACGGTAGGGAGGCTGCATCCACAGCCGCTGCCATGCCGAAACCCTAGCAGGCCGGCCAAAACCCTAAAAAAAGCAGGAGGAGTTATTTCGCCTAGAGAGAGAATTGTTAGCCAGGGCCTTTATGCCTTAGTTCTTAAATCAATATCAAACTAATGTGAAAGATTTCTCTTCTATTGTTAATAATGGTAGATTTTTAAAATCAACATTTGATAACAATATTAGAAGTCTTTTAGCTTACTATAATTTGATTCGTGTTCATGGGCAACATGTGCGGTGGGCTACGAAAATCTAGAAGCCTTGGATTCCTATAAATGTTAGTGGTTTCATTTGGCGTCTGTTTCATGGTGCAATGCCGGTGGATGTTCAGTTACATGGTGTAAGATCCCGATTCCCGGTTAGCTTGAATTGCGTGCAATGCTCGCATTTCTTCTTTGGTTGATTGATCATTTGGTTGTGAGAGAGTCTAAATGTGTATGAGAGATCACATTAAGACTAAAACACTTCTAAGAAATGTCATATGGTGGTTGACTTGCTAAAGTCAAAGTCGAATCTCCGACGATAGTCGAAATGCGACGCGATTGAGAGTTTATTCGGGTTTTGTGTTCTTGACCTCGATTTGGTCCCAGATCTTTACATGATTATTAAATAACATGTTTAGATGTGTTAGACTTCTAATTGGATGTATTCCATAAGTCTCGTGAAGTTTTGACGCTTCGAGAATAGTAATTCTCCTTATCGCGTAGTTTGAGATTGAGCCGGGCGAACATCTCGTCTTTCGGGAGCTTATTTCTCCTATCTGTTGTTTATCATTTGAGAGGCATTCAGGCCTATTTTGTAGCCCTTATAGGTGCTTATAATCATGGGTTGTTATCCGTCGGTTTGTGGTTTCATTCGACGTTTCGATAGTAAGTTGTTACGTCTTGCGCCGGTTTTGCCCCGGGTTGTTTCGGGTGTTGTTTTTGGGAGTCTAGACCTACTTTAAAATTGATTTGAGACTTGGATGGATTAGTTTAATGTTTGAGGACTTTAAGGGTTCAATTGTGAGCCATTTCGAAGCTTTAAGGCACGAGGATGCATGCGGGAACGACCGAAACCGAGCAAGGAATCAACAAAGGAGTGTGTAGTGTAAAGGGGAGTGATGCGGTCGCATCACATGAGACCAAAGCGACCGCAAGGGTCCCCTCGGGCAGCTCGTTACGGGATTTTGTGAAAATTTGAATTGTTGACCAATTTCTACCCACTTAAACCCATTCTAAACCTAATCTAAACCCTCCTACTTAACCTAAAACTTGTCCTAAACATTATTAGAGGATTTAGGGGTTGATTAGTGACTTGATTAAGAGAGTTAATCCCCCCTATTTAAACCCAAAACAGATTACTCTCTAACTCACCAATTTGACTTCCCCTTTGTGACTTCGCAAACACTTCTCAAAAAGCGTGAGGGAAGAGAGGGTGATTTCTAGGGCTTGAAGGGTTCTATCTTGGGAGGCCATGGCTAGGGTTCTTCCTTCCCCAAGCTACACCATGAGATTGAAGTGAAGGTTGAGAAGAACAACCTCCCCTCTTGAATTCCGAATTTTCAGCTTATTAGGGCTGAACTAAGGTAAGTTTCTACCCTATTTATCTTGCTTTTGGGCTCCATTGACCCTAGGGAAACAATCATTTGTGGTATTTGAGGTCAATGGAAGCCATTGTTAGGGTTTATAGAAGAAGCATGAACCCTAGGTTTACAAAATTGAGGATATAACTTGATTGACCTATGTGAGACCATGATATATGTGAAATTCATGTTCTAACTAGTCTATTGAGCTTGATTATGTCGATTATCCATGAGTTTTGATGTTGGTTTGGTTGAGATACTTGGAGGGTGTTTTGCCCAATTTTGGTTTAGCTTGCAAAATTATTAATGTGAGCTTGATTACTATGTTTTATATACTTAATAGAGTATATTAAACCGGGTTGTATGATTTAATCATGAATTGGGAAATTATGATTGGTAAGGTGAGCTAAATGAAATTGTGCTCAAAATGATGAATTTGTTCTATGTTATATTGGTGAAGGTTTTGTCGGGTTTATGTGAGTTAAACGAACCGGGATGATGACTATTGTTGATGGTTATGAACATAGAGATTATTGAGACCCATGGCCTCTATGCCTAAAATTTTAGAAAGGGTAGATTAGACTCAGCGGAGTCATTATAAGTTTGATTATGTGCTAATTGAACTTGGGTTGAAATCCTACGATGATTGGATTTCGTCTAGTTAATGGAGTGAAGAACATAACTTCCAAACTTTAAATGTATGGTGATTGTAATGTGTTTTGTGGGTTTTTAGTCTTGGGAATTAAGCCCGAATGACTGTTGAGATTTGGTTGTAAACCTTAAGAAATTATTACGGTGTGAATTTATAAAACACATAAAGAATGAAATGTGTTAGTAAGACTCAGCGGAGTCGTAATAAGGCCAATAAAATGATAAAGAGCCTTGGGTTGAAACCCTACAATGTTTGGGTTTGCTTAGGTTGTGTTTGTGCACGCGGGTCTTTGATTGGTGTCCAATGGAGACATTCATGGTATGAAGATTTATTAGAAATATATCTTGAGCATGCTTGTTAGAGCATGGGACAATATAGAGACCCACGGATGGACATGAGAATATTTAAGAGAAGATTAAGAGAGAATCCTCTTCTCAAGGATTTTTGTTACGTACATATGAAAACACTTGTGCGAAGTGACTACGGAGTAGTCGTGATGTTTTAGGTATGGTGTTGGTGTTATCGATCATGTATGACGATTAGGACTATGATTGAGTCCGGTGTACTTAAAATAAAGACCAAATAATAAGTCTTGAATTGTGGATATTTTGAGACTAGCGTAGTAGTCTTGGTTTGGTTTGAGTTGAGGATTATAGAAGACCTCACATTGTATTTTATTAAGCTTGTAAGCTATACTTGGTGGTTGATGACTTGAGGAATAATGAATACCTCAATAAGTTGTTTTTAAACTAAACTTGTAAGTTAGTTGAACACAATGGTTATATGCAAATATATGCGTTGTTCATGATGTTTGGTAGAGCATTATGTCCTACTTGATTTTATGCAATTATATGCATGGTTTATGAGATTTAGTAGAGCATTATGTCCTACATGGTTATATGCAAATATGTGCATGGATTATGAGATTTTGTGGAGCATTATGCCCTATTTGTTTATGTGCAATTATGTGCATGGTTTATGAGTTGTTGTAGAGCATTATGTCCTACATGATTTAATGAGCCGATAATAATGAATTTGGTCTCATTGGTTTAGACAAGTAAATATCTACTTGAATGTTTGGTTTAAAGTCCGGTGGCGGGTTTTGGTTGTTGTGTCGGCAATGGGACGATTCATAGCCTTTGGGAACAATCGCTACGAATCGTTGCATTGGGTCCTTTCTCCTCACTATTTGGCCAATAGTGGGATGTGATCTCGAGTTATGCCATCTAGCGACATCGAGCTCTCATTTCTCATCAGGAGGCGGATGAATGTAGCAGTACTCATTAAGGGAAGCGATGAGTTGAGATTATTTGGGGAGAAACCCGGGTATGATTGATTGGGAATTGAGCCGGATCATGGTTTGAGGTTTGATCTCATGGTAAGTTGGTTGGGTTTTGAACCGGATTTGATTGTAACGGTTCGATTACATTTCTTTACGCATGATTATTTATGAGCATTTATATGAAAAAATAAGATGCTACTTGATTTATGTGAGTTTATGTGCTTTAAAAATTAAGTACATGTTTCATGATGGTATACTAGCATGATACCATGATTTTATATGTTTATGCATTTATGCCATGCCATGTCATAATATGCCTCATGTTGCATTTAGAAACTTCTTGGGTCATTATGACTCACTCCGTGTGATTGTTTTCCTAGTGTGTGCGGTGATCTCGTTGAATGCAGCGGCCGGATAACGACTTCTTAGCAGTGGTCTTCCAAGTCAAAAGCTTGGAGTTATTTATCATTATGTTGTATTTATTGTGAGGCTCGAATGTAAAGTTATGTAGACTTTACTTGGGTAGATTGTAGTGTTATATTATGGTTGTGTTTTTGGGAGCCGGTTGTATTGCCGAGCCTTTGTATCCTTAGAATGTATTTCTCTTGTCGTTTCGAGCATGTGTGGCTCGTTTATTCTAGTTGTGGTATATTGTTGTTCCTACCTCCGATAGTTTTAGTCGTGAGGTTTGGTTGGTGGTTTAGCATTGATTATATGGTTATAGTGAATTGTTCCTCCGGCATGTTATAGCCGTTGAGTGTTGTTTATCAGGTTGGGATTTTGTCTGTTGCCGGCCTTGGTTGCCGATGGTTAGTTGTGCGTGTCTAATGTTGCGTCACGCGCGTCGAATTTTTGGGCCGAGAGATTTACTATCTCTTGGGTTGTTTATATTTAGGAGCTTGATAGCTTGGGTCCCATTAAGGTTTTTGCTTCCGCAGGTTTTGTTTTTTTTATTTTCTGTATTGCCGTTATGGCTTTACCTTCCTGTCGTGAGCTGGTTGGCTCGTCTTTTGACTCGCACCATTATGCTTAGCAGGTGCTTGTCTGTCTCTTGGTTGTCCTGATGGCACGACCTTGGGATCTCGTATTGAGATCCGGGTCGGGTCGTCACACATGGGAAAGGGATGCCAATTGTTTCTAAGTGTGTGTGTTGTACGTCTTCGCATGATAGGGAAACAATTTCCCATCTATTCTTGAGATCGGAGACGGCTAGAACAGTGTGGGAGAGATTTGCGTTGGTGTTTCATACGCCGATATCGCGTGGTTCTTTAGTGCATTTATTTGAATCCTTGGCATGCCGCTGCTCTTCCAATAATCAGATTGGTGTGAGTCTTGTGGGAGTTTTTGTCTTCGGTTGCTGGGAGATTTGGAAGAGTAGATGTCGGGCTATTTTTGAAGGCAATCCCATGATGGTTGATAGTATTTTTCAACGCATTCGCCAGAGTATTATTGATATGGGCAGTATATTCAGTCTGTCTGTTGCTGTGGGGCGTCATGGGCGGATTAGTTTGTTAGCTTTACATGTCCCTATTATCAGTGTAAAGGTGCGACGTGGGTTGTGGCTGCGTTGGGAAAAACCTCGCGGGGGTTTCAAGCTGAATACGAATGGTTCCTCAGCAAATGGGGAGAGCACTGGTGGAGGTATAATTCGTGATAGGGATGTGTGTTTAGTCGCGGCTTTCTCGGTCTTTTTTGGTAATGGTACAAATATGTATGCTGAGATTGCAGCCCTCGCTTAAGGTCTTCAAATGTGCAGGGAGCTTGGTTTGGATAATGTGGAGGTGGAGTCGGACTCTAAAATGGCTGCTATGGGTATTTCCAGAGTTTGTCAGCTTCCTTGGAGATATATGTACGAGCTGGAGAGGTGCAGAGAGTTAAGTACTGGGTATCTTAATTCTCATGTGCATATGGAAAGAAACTCGGTAGCAGACAGTCTGGCATCGGAGGTGTATATTCATCGATCCAGTGCGTCTTACAGTTTTGCGGAGCAGTTGCCTAGATAGGTCCTCTTAGCCTATCGCCAGGACCTTTTGGGTATTCACAAGTTTCGGCGGGGTAGATAGTTTTGTGAGTTTCTTGGTTAGACTTGCTTTTAGTCAGGATAGTTTGGGTTTGTTTTAATAGTTGCTCCTTGTATTCTAGTTAGAGGTAAGGCTCCTGTGTCCCCCCGTTCTCGGGTAAGGCTGGTTGTCCCCCTCCTTGTTTGTTTTCCTTTCTTTTTAATAAAAGCTGCGCAGGTGCCGCCCTGCTTCCTTGAAAAAAAAAATCCTAAAAACGACATGTTTACGTATTGCGGGGATGACCAGAGGCATAAAGAGAGGTCGAACCCCATGTTGGGGTTACATGACCGAAGGAAAGACAAGATTGAACCATATATATTGAGGTTGCGAGCCTAGAAAGCAAACAAAAAGGTCTAGCCTCACATTGGGACTACGTGACCAAACATCAAATAGCAAAGTCTAACCACATATCAGGGTTGTAGGTCCAGAAAGCAATAACAAAGTCTAACCCTACATTAGGGTTTATGCAGTGAAAGCATATAATTAAGAAGGTACACTGTTGTGGTGATTATGAAACCTTGTGGCGGATTGTTGTCGATGATCGGGTTGTGTAGCATTTGATGACGCCGCTGAGGATTTTTAGGAAAGAGTTCCTTGGCGAGATGGCGGATGGATGTATGGCCCGTGTGGGATGACAGAGTTGCTGGCAGTGCTTTGATCGGCCTTGGACAAGAACTAGCATGATTGAACTACAGGGTGATAGCGATGCTTTGTTCAGCAACTTTAGCAAGCTTTTAATGAAGATTGACATTGATGGTCCTTGGAGGATGCCGACAGAACATTTGTATTTTTCATAGTGGCCGATGCAGCAAAAGACTTGATAAGATACAATAAAAGGATGCAAAAAGGAGATGCAAGCATGCAAATGAAAAAAATATTTTTTTATGACTCTTGAAGGTACACATGTGCTGTGACGACCCGACCCGGACCCCGAGGTGGAATCACAAGTCAAGTCGTCCAAATAGGACAACAATACATGCAAAGACTCAATTATAGAAAACGACGTGCCGCAACATTTCAGATGAAGCGCGACTCGGCACCAAAAGGCCGGGAATTTTTAAAACTTTTTAAACCTGATATAACAATTAAAGACAAGTATATCAATTCATCGGCGAATTTACTACCGGAACCCAACACTACACAGTTCATGCAAATAAACCTCGACGGCTACAACATGCCGGAGAAACAACATAAATAAATAAGAGCTAAAGTAATGCCCAGCGGAAGATTTAAAACAGGTGAACCATACTACAGCTATACAAGGCTCGGCGTACATGCGCCGGCACTCAAAAATAGGATACATGAACTACAAGTAGAGACATAAATCCAAATAAACAAAGTTCCCAAGCGAAGTCTAAATGACTTGCTAATCCCAACGTCCTTACAAAATAGAACAAAAGAAGGACATCTAAAAACCACAACCTCGTCGCGTGCGATCACGGACAAGCACGAACCCTGCACGCCTCAACGAGCGGTACCTGAACGGCTCGGATCTAAACCAGTAAAAGGGAGGGGGTAAGTCATAAAGACTTTGTGAGTTAACAATTATGCATGTCATGACATTATGCAACATACATAGCAATATATCATCTTTAATATCAAGTCACTCAAAGTATTCATTTAATAAACACTTAAATCACATATCCATGGTAGCACATTGTTTCACATAAGTGCTATAAAGTAAACTACATAATAGGAGGATATGTTATGGAACCGGTGCCGCTACGTAGCTCCTGCAATACACAGCGTTAATATTTCATGCCAATGATACCCGTGATTAGTGTATCAAAGTACCGAGTTCTCTACTCGGGTACCAAGCTCTCTCCTTGGTACTTAGACTTGCCAATGTGCTCTCTTGGTTACAGCAAAGGTACTACTTCCCCACTGTGGCCAACAGTGGAGGCGTGTGTGATAAAAACCCGGTATAACAACCCATCACTATCACGAGTCCCATAACTCGTGACGGCGATGCATTGTCACACCAACGACTCAACTAAATATGCCAGCTGGACTAATGCAATACCAAGTAGATGTTTACTCGTCATATAATCTCAAATAAGGAACAAGTTCGACAAGAGCGAACTTATTCAACAAGTAGTTGTTTACTCATTTAAGGAATCAAATAAGAATTCGACAAGAGCGAATTCAACATGTCAAATAGATACATTATTCTACAACATGCTCTCAATCATGCATTTACTTCACACGATCACATAAACCGTATAAGAACTCAATAGAGTCTTACAAGCACACAAACATCAAGGCATAAGCATCAATCCATCTCAAAGTATCGTAAGCTAATTCATTAGTCTAACGAACCACATTCGTCGTAGGGATTGATTGTGGAGTCGGTATTGTTCAATAACTCCCTAATTTCAACTCCGGTGAGTTTTACTAAAATTCAACCAAGTTGAGCATTGATACTATATGCATCACATTGCCCTTTCCTAAGTTCTCCTTTCATTTAGAACTCGATAACTAGGCCGTTCATGATTTTAAACTAGCCTTAAACACAATCCCGAGTTTCAAACCCTAGTTTCGGTGATTTTGTTAAACCTTGAATTGAAACAATTTCTTTCACAAGAGTTATTCCTAAGCTCATTATAAACAACATTCATGCTTTGCAAAATGTCAAAATCACAACTTCAATGAGATTTCATAAAATCCTACACATATTATATAGGTTGAATTGGAGGTTTTGTCTTCACAAAAGATGTT
Organism: Codonopsis lanceolata; assembly: GCA_013146195.2. Classification (NCBI taxonomy): domain Eukaryota; kingdom Viridiplantae; phylum Streptophyta; class Magnoliopsida; order Asterales; family Campanulaceae; genus Codonopsis; species Codonopsis lanceolata. The sequence goes on from CM028382.1 coordinate 36,408,543, forward strand.
CACAATCATTAATAGAACAACTATAATGAAGGGGTCATGTTATTTTATTGAACATGAAAATATCAGGGAACTGTCACTCACCTTAGTCCTAAGATTAATGGATGAATGGGTGATCAAAGCAAGGATTGTTGTAGAGAAGATCAAGGGCTTCGATTTGGCGGTCTCGGATCGCCGATCGGACCACCGGAACTCCGGGAAATGTTCTCTCAAGTTGGGGTGACCTCCATGGACGAAAATGGAGTTTATGCCTCTGAAGTTCAGGTTGTTGTTGATCAACAATGGCTGAATTGGTTGCAAGTGGTTTATATACTTGCCCACAACACCCCAATCCAAGTGAAGGTGTTAAAAGGCTTCTCATTGGCCAAGGGAGGATAGCCCTTGATAAGAAATGATCTAAGGGCTTAAAAGGGTCTTAGAAGAGTCAACAAAGGAGGCTTCAAGTCACCAAGGTCGGCCAAGGGTAAGGGCACAAGGGTCTATAGCCAAAACAACTCAAGAAAACTCACCAATCTGATTTCAGCAGGATGCGGTCGCATCCAATATGCCCCATGCGACCGCAAGGGTCTGTTTTCAGATTCTGCACAATTTGACTAGCTCTCAGCATCTCAATGCGAGCCAACGACCAAAAACCAATGCGACTGCGAGGTTCAGACCTTAAACATGTTCTAAACTTGTCCTAAATGATTCCAAAGTCATGGGAAACAATCCTAAGGTGTAACCCAACTCAAAACAAGTCGGAAACACACCCGAAACACATCCGAAACATGTTAAAACATGGCTGGAACCACTCAACAAACGGCCAACGAATCAAACACGAATCAATCCCAACTTAATCTAGGATAGAATAAACATGTATTAGGCTTGTTTAGACATGGTTATGGCTTGTATTCAAGGCCTAGAACTCAACCGAACTTCTCTCGAGACGAAATGAGTGCAATACAAGCAAAGGTGAACAACCTCAAAACACAAACGAAGCAACGAAGCTTATAAACTTCCAACCAAGCATGAAACAACTAAGATGAACATTGTAAATCTTATATGCAAGGTATTAAGACTCTCATGAGACTTATTAAGGTGCTAACATGATACGATGAACACTCGAAACATCAACACAAGGCATGTAACGCATGGAAGACCATTATTCTATTATGCTCTTAACCAATTCAATGCCAACACGATATAAATGAAATGAAGTCTCTAATATATCGAGACCTATAATAAACATGTTATAATGATGACAAACATGAAATGGGGTTTGGGTTCTCACATCCTCCCCCAATTAAAGGAATTTAGTCCCTAAATTCATACCAGAAATCTCGAACTAGTAAGGGTATTTCTCCCTCATCTCAAGCTCAGTCTCCCATGTGGCTTCCTCAATATCATGATTCTTCCACAAGACCTTCACTAAAGGAATACGCTTGGTCCTTAAGACTTTCTCCTTGGTATCGAGAATCCTCACCGGTTTCTTAACGTAAGAAAGATCGGGCTCAAAGGTAATCTCCTCATAAGTAAGAACATGTGACTCGTCCTTCAAGTACTTACGAAGCATGGAAACATGAAACACATCATGAACACCCGATATAGACGGTGGTAACGCAAGTCGATAGGCCAAAGAACCAATCCGCTCTAAGATCTCGAACGGACCAATAAACCTAGGAGAAAGTTTCCTTTTTTTCCCAAACCGCTTAGTACCGCGCCGGGGCGATACCTTCAAGAACACAAAGTCACCAACCTGAAACTCAAGATCACGTCTCCTGGTTGTGCAGTAGCTTTTCTCTACTCGAGTAAGCAATCTGTCTCTAATCAGCTTCACACTCTCAGCCGACTGTTGTACCATCTCTGAACCCCATAATCTAGCCTCACCAACCTCATCCCAGCAAATCGGTGATCAACACTTACGCCCATACAATGCCTCGTACGGCGCCATCTCAATGCTCGACTGATAGCTGTTATTATACGCAAACTCAGTCAACGGTAGATGTGAATCCCAACTACCCTTGAAATCCATAGCACACGCACGTAACATATCCTCCAAAATCTGTATCAATCTCTCCGATTGACCATCAGACCATGGATGAAACGCAGTACTGAAATTCAGCTTCGTACCCAAAGCCTCCTGCAAAGAATGCCAGAACCTAGAAGTAAATCTGGGGTATCTATCTGACACAATGCTAACTGTTACACCATGTAGTCTCACAATCTCCTAAATGTACAATGCTGCCAACTGACTCAAACTGTAAGAAATCGCAATAGGAATAAAATGAGAAGACTTAGTCAACCTATCAACGATAACCCAAACTGCATCAAAGCCTCTACGAGTACGTGGCAACCATGTAACAAAATCGATGGTGATATGCTCCCACTTCCACTCCGGAATCTCAAGTGGCTGAAGCAAACCAGCAGGTCTCTGGTGCTCAGCCTTAACCTGCTGACACGTAAGACATCTAGAAACATACTCAGCTATCTCTCTCTTCATCCCATTCCACCAAAACTGCCTCTTCAAGTCACGGTACATCTTAGTACTACCCGGATGTATTGTATACTTGGCCTTGTGAGCCTCATCAAGAACCATACGTTTCACTTCATCAGAAGAAGGAACACAAATCCTACTCTGGAATGTCAAGATCCCATCATCTGCTTATCGCGAACTCTGTGTATTATTCTCACCCAATCCATCGATAATCTTCCTTAAATCTGGAGCACTGAGCTTCCTTGATCACTCACCGTGTAGCACGACACTAGCAAAGAGAACACTATGCTCACTCACAACAGACTCCACTCACGACATCCTCGAGCATTTTCCATTCCCTCATCATCAAAGAAGACATGTAGGATCTCCTACTCAACGCATCCGCAACCACATCCATCCATCGCTTCCCTGATGGTATAAGATAGTACAATCGTGTCCTTAAGCTTCTCCATCCATCGCCTGCCTCATATTCAACTCCTTTTGTGAGAAAAGGTATTTCAGACTCTTATGATCCGTATACACCTCAAACTTAGCTCCATAAAGATAGTGTTTCCACTTGTGAAGCACAAAGATAATAGCTGCCAACTCAAGATCATGAGTCGGATAATTCTACTCATACGGTGACAACTTCCTAGAAGCATAGGCAATAACCTTCTCGCTCGCATAAGCACACAACCCAAGCCTTCCAAAGAAGCCACAATAAACCACGAAAACTAGTTCTCACAACCACTAGGCAAAGCTAAAACAGGAGCGGTAGTCAACCTCCTCTTCAACTCTTGAAAACTAGCCTCGCACTTGTCACTCCAAACAAAAGCAGACTTCTTCTAAGTAAGATTGGTCATAGGAGTGGCAATCTTAGAAAATCCCTCAATGAACCTACGGTAATAACCCGCCAAGCCCAAGAAACTACTGAGGACCGTCTTCCACTTGGTAACACCTCAACCTTTGATGGATCCACAGCGATACCATCACTAGACACCACATGCCCAAGAAAAGCAACTTGTTCTAGCCAAAATGCACACTTGCTAAACTTAGCAAAAAGCTGTTTCTTACGCAATACAGTAAGAACCTCTCTCAAATGATCCTCATGCTCCTCTTGTGACTTCGAGTACACAAGGATATCATCAATGAACACCACTACAAAGCAATCAAGGTACTCATGAAACACCCTATTCATCAAGTCCATGAAAACGGCAGACGCGTTTGTCAACCCAAACGGCATAACAACAAACTCATAATGGCCATAATGCGTACGAAAGGCTGTCTTCGGGACATCCTCCGCCCGAACCCTCAACTGGTGGTAACCACTCCTCAAGTCTAACTTGGAATACACAACAGACCCCTGAAGCTGATCAAAGAGATCATCAATGTGAGGTAATGGATACTTATTCTTTATAGTAACCTGGTTCAACTGACGATAGTCAATGCACAACCGCAAACTACCATCCTTCTTCTTCACAAACAAAACCGGTGCACCCCACGGAGACACACTCGGTTTAATAAACTCCCTATCCAAATAGCTTCCTCGCAACTGCTCCTTCAACTCTCTCAACTCACTGAGCCATCCTATAAGGTGCTCTAGAGATAGGTGAAGTACCGGGCAATAGCTCAATGCAAAACTCTAACTCTCGGTCGGGAGGTAATGCATAATCGGTCGAAAAGACATCCGGAAATTCATTAACTACTGGTACATCTTCTATACTAACAGTAGACATGCTAGTATCAAGCACACAAGCAATATACCCCGTACACCCCTGAGATAAAAGTTTCCTAGCCCACAAAGCAGAAATAACATGTATACCACTCATAGCATGATCACCAATAAACACAAATTCCGGAATACCGGACATGGCAAAAGTAACCCTCTTGCGACGACAATCTACTAAAGCATGGTAAACACATAGCCAATCCATACCTAATATCACATCAAAATCCCGGATAGGCAATACTACCAAATCCGCATGCAAAACCCGATCACAAACAAGTACATCACAGCCCCTATAGACCTCAGATGCCAACATGCAATCACCCAATGGTGTAGACACCTCAAGAACATAAGGCAACTGAGCAGGCAATACACATAAATGATCTATAAAATGAGATACGACATATGAATGAGTAGACCCCGGATCTATAAGAACTCGAGCTCTATGACCAAAAACTGAGAGTGTACCTCCAATCACTGAAGTAGACTCTGGGACACCACGCTGATCAAGCATAAATACACGTGCCTGCGCCTTCGGACGCCCATCACTATCCCTCTTATTCCCAGACTGTGAAACAGAACCCACGGACTGACTAACACCAGCCTTAGGGCAATCTCTCCTCAAGTGACCCGTCTCACCACACCCATGACACTTAGCAGTCTTAGTCCAACACTGCTCAACTGAGAAGATGGAGCGCGAAAATCTCGACTCTCGATCTGTCCCCTGCTGTCTACCATGGCCACCGTTGCGGCTTGCCCTACTGGACCGACTCACTCGCCTCTCCTAATGCTGCGAGGCCCCCTGTGATGACTGATGCTGCTGTGAAGACTGCACATAAGTCTTCTGCCTGTGCTCCTCAATATCTCTCTCTATCTCATAGGCACGATCTACCGCGCCCCGATAATCTGTCAACTGAAGAGACAAAAGCTGCCTCCTAAACTCTGTCTTCAAACCCTTCACAAACTTAAGTACCCTCTGAGGCTCATCTGGTACAAGATGCGCACAATACCGCGACAACTCAGTGAACTTAGATGAATACTGAGCCACGGACATAGAACCCTGCTCCAAGTCTTGGAACTCCTTCTCTCTCCTCTGTCTCACTACCATCAGTACATATGAAGCCCTGAACTCCCTCTCAAAGTTAGGCCACACTCTAGGGACCCCATTCAGATTCCAGCTAGCAAGCAAGACTTTCCACCAATGGTTGGCGACTCCCCTCAGCTTATAAACTGCTAGTACAACCTTCTCTTCCTCAGTGCAATCCAGAGCTGCAAAGATCTTCTCTATCGTCCAAGGAAACCTTTAACTTCGCTTGGAGTTGTTGGTTACAGCATGTCTGTGATGGCTTTGACTTTTGTAGGTTCTATTTCGATTCCATGCTCGGTTACCATGAATCCTAGCACCTTTCCTTTGGTGACCGCAAAAGTGCATTTTGCTAGATTGAGTTTCATCTGGTGCTTTCGTAATATTTCAAAGAACTTACGAAGATCTTTGATATGAGCACCGTTTGTTTCATTTGAGTGAATGATCATATCATCCACATATACCTCAACTTCTTTGTGGATCATGCCATGGAATAGGGCAGTAGCACCCTTTTGGTATGTAGCCTCAACATTATTCAATCTAAATGGAATAATTGTGTCAAGTATGTTCCCCTAGGAGTGATAAAAGAAGTTTTCTCTTGGTCCTCTATTGCCATTTTGATCTCATTGTATCCAAGCATGTCGTCTACAAATGACTTATTTTTTTGAGAGGCCACAATATCTATCACAATGTCGTTGTTTGGCAGAGGGAAGTCGTCTAAATCGGGTATTCCACCACCCGGGTGAACTTAAGACTCAGCTGTTTCATGATATCTTCTTTCACTTGCAAAGACCATTCTGGCTTGATTCTACGGAGTTTCTATTTCACTGGCTTGGTATCTGGTTATGTCGGACTCCTGTGTTGTACAATTGTTGGATTCAACCCTGGCGTGTCTTTATAAGACCATGCGAACACATCTACAAACTCTGTTAACAAACTGATCAATACTGCTCTATCTTGCCATTGCAGATAACTTCCAATTCTGACTTCTCTGAGCTCACTGTTCAGCCCTAGATTTATGACGAACAAGTCTTCTTGTGTTGCTGATGGACTGTGTTGCCCTTGTCTTTTGACCAACTTTGCAATTTCAATTACGTATTCTTTATCTTTGGGGTCCATTTTGTTAAATAATTTGTTATTAACTGGTTTGATTATGTTTTCAATTAATTTATCTTTTAACAAGTTGGCAACCAAGGAGTACGTGCAAGCACTGAGACTTTCTTTAACAAATGGGGGTTACAGAGTTGGCTATTTCATTGAGGTCTTGGGGATTGAGGTCCTCAATTTGGATGTCAGGGAGTGGGCTGGTAGGTGACCAGTCCGAGGAAAGTGTATGGGGTAGGGTGTATCCGAAACGGTCTATCAGGTCCGCACCACTTAAGAGGGGTCCAGCGATAGTGCACCAGTTCTATAGTGGACTATATATGATAGCCTTCAATTCAGCCGAGAGCTCAACAGTGTCAGTGCCTCCGTCAATCATACCCAGAAAACTGTCTGTCACGAAGTCTAGCATGTTGCAATTGAAATAAGTTTGGTTTGAAAGGATAGTAACAACAATGTAAGGGGAAAATATTTCCTTGTTTCCAAACTAAGTAGGGGTATAGGTTGTTACATCATCAGCCTCGATCGCATTGATCTGGTCCAAGTTGTTGTTCATTACATTTAGTATTGGGGGTGGTTTTTCAATGACCTTGTCGTCGATGAGATTCTGGATGGTGCTTTTGAGCAGGTAGCATTTATGTGTAGGGTGTCCACTGTAGTGATGATACTCACAATACTAGGAGTGATTCCGTGTATTGCGCAGCGGGTTTGGAGGTTGGTAGTTTTCTATTGGCTTTAGGACCCCTTGTGTTATCAGACCTCGTAATATTAACGACATTGGAGCATGCAGTTCATCGTAATGCATGTTGTCTCCTTTGTAGGGTCCCCTGAAATTTCTATTGGTACCACTGTTTCCCCCAACGGTGTTAACAATTCGGTCTGTTCTGTATTATCATGATATATTACCATAAGTTTGATTGGTAAAGTTGAGTGGTGATGTAGCTGCTGAGATATCCATAACAACGTGCTGCTCCTGATGATGTTGCTTTTCCTTTGGAGTAACAAAATGAGCTGGGAGGTGCATTAGTTTTTAATTGCCCTGTCCGTATCTCTTCATCTATACGTATCCTTACTTCAATAATGGCATTGAAATATCCATAGGAGAGGTGCTTCATGTGTTCAAGATAGGCTATCTTAACATTTTTTTTATATAAACATTATGGTTGATTCAGCCGAAGTGGGCCTATCTAGAGTTAGGGAAACTTTCTATTTCCATCCGGAAATCTATGCAGGTTTTTTTCCCTCTAGGTGCACGACTCTAGTTCTCTCTTGTTTACTATTATCCTTGTACCTTTTCTAAAATTCATCAGCAATCTGGTCCCAAGTGTTTAGTGTGCTACTATCTATTAACATGAGCCATTGCTTTGCAGCCCGTACCAAGGTCAAGTGAAAATTAGCAGTCATTGTTTTGAAACTAGCACCCCTTAATTGCGTTACGGTTGCATAGGATCTTAAGAGGGAGATTGGGCAACCCGTTCCATCAAATTTTTCAATGTCTGTCATTTTGAATTTTGACGGTTTTGAAGATGATGGCTAAATGTTGTAGACTTAATGATCGTGTAGAGAACTCTCCTTTACTTAGGACTTTGAGCATCATTTCTTTGAGATTCTTGATGCCTCTATCAACCTTTGAGGGAGGTGGTGTTTTGAAGGGATTGGTGGTATTTGTGTCTCACTGGGGTGGTTGGTAAATGCTAATAGGAGGTACAATGTTTGCAGCCCGTATTTGGCAGCCAAAATCATTGAAAGGGAGAAAGGTCGTGACCTGCCCCTATGGGTCATAACTTTTGGGGTTTGCATGTGGGCTACATTAGAGTGGGTTAGTGGTGGAGAATGGAAGATTCCCCGGGTGCTGATATGGGTTGGTGTTTTGAGGAGGGTAACCGATGTTGATGTTGGTATTAGGAGGAGGGTTAGTGTATTGGTATGGAGATCGATTAAGTTGGTGATGATTTATAAAGTCCATTTATTTACCTAGAAATGAACAAATTTGATCTAATGGTGTAGAGATCTAAGCATATTTGATCCGACAATACTAAGACTAAAGTTTATAGTAATTTTGCAAACTCGAGCTCGTAATACCATACCTCTTTTTTTAAAAAAGTGTCTTGGTAACTCATTTGAGCCTAGGGTAGTCACATAGGCCATAGCTAATATTTTCATTGTTTTGCAATTTAAAGAAGGTACAAGCATGGAAAATTACAAGCTTAAAAAAAAGTTTAAACCGCAATTTGGTTACCCTACTTTCTCACTTTTTGCAATAAGTTAACTCTACAATATTTTTTCAATTTAGTCATTATACTTGGTTTTGACATTCAATAAGGTCACTCAAGTCATTTCCGTCCATTATGTTGAATGGAAATGATTTAAAAGACTATAATACCCTCCGAACAAAATCAAATTATTTTGGTTTAATCGCAATTTGGTCACCATAATTTCCCACTTTTGCACCCTTTTCACCCTACATACCACCATGGCCATCACATTGTGTTTTTGAAATAAGATTTCAAATCTGAAAATTTTAGAATAGTTAAAGAGAGACTTTGCCTCTTGGTTGTCTGAAAAATGAAAGATTACACAGAGAGAGAGAGAGAGAGAGAGATAGAGAGAGAGAAATAGGGAAATAGAGAGACGAAGTGAGAAGAAATGGTGTTTGATAAAAGTCAAGAAACCATGGTGTTTGACAAAACTCAAGAAAATCCAACCTCTTCAACCTACACCCTCCCCAATCTCCCCGATGAAGAAAACACCACCCCGTCTTCCTCTCCATCATCAAACTCAACCAACCACCTCTCTCCTCCCATTTCAAAACCTTCGCCAACGTCTTCATCTCCATTATCGGTGTCGATGTCTTAGGCCTCCATTACACCTTCAAGAAAACCTCCTGGCTTATGGGCTTCCTTATCCTCTTCTCCATCGCCGCCCTCACTTACCACTATATGATGCTACTAATCCAAACTTGCTGCAAGCTTAACCCCTAAAAATAGATTCATTCGGTGCTTTGTGGTTACACTGGTCAGTTCTCAAGGAACATATGGAATAGAAAGATCTCAGGTTAGTGAGTTATCGAAGAAGAGTGAGATCTATGGTGCGAAAATCAGACACTTCCTGAGTGAGGCAAAGTCGAGAAGGATCTCAGTGATGGATAAACAGGTCAAATACCTCAATTGGTTCGGAAGGGCACTTTTCTTTTCAATACTAAAGCTATTCTGAATTTAAACTTTTTCTATGCTGGGGTCAAGCTATATAGAAGATCTCGGATTGAAGTCGGGTTCTGCGTCAACTACCTCATCTTTGTCGCCACCACATTAGATTTTATCTTCAATCTTTCCCTCAATCAAATCAACCCTCAATCGTCGAGTTTGACTATGAACTTGACCCCCAAATTTACGCTCATTTGGGGTTGTTTTCATTTTCAATTAGGTCTGAATTATATTTCAAGCTTGACCCCTCCGAATATCTTTCCGATGTTGTTGACACCGAGAGCGATAGGTGTTGGCATGGTTGATAATGTAGGCGAGGGTATTTCCTGGTTTCTATAATTGTTTTAAGTTTTTCATCCAAAATATTGGATTGAGTGATGAACGTACCATATGTTGTCAAGTACAATGATTAAATTGGAAAAAAAAAATTTGTAGAGTCATTTTATTGTAAAAAGTGGAAAAGTAGGGTGACCAAATTGTGGTTTAAGCCTAAAAAAATGACTTGCCAAATACTCCCTTTGTTTCACACAAAAAAAATATTATTTGAAAATTCTAATAATTAAATGATATATAAGTGTTATTAGAGTTGATCATAATTATAAATATGATTAACTTAAGAGTAATGATATCATTACAACTAGTGTTACCACTAGTGTTACAACTTACCTTGAGAAATACAAAGTTGATTTTTCAACTTTGTCTTTTAGTATACAAGTTGTAACACTAGTGGTAACACTAGTTGTAAAGTTAGCATTACACTGTTTTTTTTTCTTAAGGTTGAGGACATAGACCGCACTTAATTTTTTAATTTTTTAATGCCTTGAAAGGCTACAATTATATATATATATATGATGCCTTTGGTGTGGCTCGAACAACTGGTGCCTCTGGTGAGGCTTTGAACACCCGACCTCTCGATTGAGAGTAGTTAAGTCCCAGGGTGCCTCTGGTAGGGCTTGAATACTCAACCTCTCCATTAAGATAAGTGAGTAGCTAAATAGGGCCTTTCGATAAGGCTTTAAGAACAACGATGCCTCTAAAGAGGCTTGAACACCCGACCTCTCTACTGAGAGTTGTAAAGTCCAGGGTGTCTCTAGTAAGACTCGAACACCCAACCTCTCCGTTAGGAGAAGTGAGCAGTACCAGTTGAGCTAAAGCTCGTTGGTAGTTAGCATTACACTTAACTTAGGAGTAATGATATCTTTACAACTAGTGTTAAAACTTGCCTCGAAAAATATATAGTTGACTTTTCAACTTTGTCTTTTAGTATACAAGTTGTAATACTAGCGGTAACACTAGTTGTAAGATTAATATTATTCTACTTAGTCAAGATGTCTATATCCCATATGAAGATCAGTAAAATTGATTTTTTTTTTAAATTGTAGGTGTAATTTTTTAAAATTAACTTTTTGAGAGAAATATCTGAAAATAATACAATAAACTCTTTGTACGGAACAAAGAGATTAATTTTTTTGAGAATATAATAGTTTACAAGTCATATGTTCAAAAAAGACGGATTAATTTTTTTACAATAGAATAATTACGATTCGAAAATAGAGTAGTTTACAAGTCAACTTGTTTAATTTGGAAATGTTACAAGAATCCCTCCCTCGTTCCTTTTTAGGCCGGATATATATATATATATATATATATATATATATATATTTTTTTTTATATTTTTAAAAGTTATATTTACTATTTTACGCTTGATTTGATTCTAACTTTAATTAATGATTCCATTCTCGCACGAGTATCATTGGAAAATATTTGTAGCAGTGATAATCTCCTACAGGGATTTTATTATCAAATGCTGCATTTTCCATAAAAAGTACTTATTCTGTTCCAGTCAAAGGGACTCCGTTGGAAAATCAAATATTTTTTTTAAAAAAAATGACACTTTTAACAGTTCAATAGTAATAAAATGAAACATTTTTACCTTAATTTTTAAAAATAACCGAATACTTTAAGTGAAACATCCAAAAATAGAATAGTTGCCTGTTTGCCTGAAACGAAAGGACGGAGGACGTAATTATTAGCAAGAGGAAATCAATTAGCTAGGAATTATTTGGCTTCATTAGAACCCTTGGTAGCAAATTGTGCAATGATTTTGGAATTGATTTTGTATTTCCGGCAAAGAGAATCATTGCCACGACATGAAAAATCTGAATCCAAATCCAAATCTAAATTGCATGTTCCTTTGTTTCTGAAAATTTTGTATTAGTTCGATAAGTACTCCGAATCTTTCAAACATCTCACATACATTATCTTATACTATTACTAATATTAACTATTATTCCCTTAGTTTCTAAATAATGTTTATAATCATTTCGTTTCGGGCAAAAAGTTAACTATTTTATTTTGGGATATTTTACTTCTTTAAAAATTAATTTTTGAAAATTATGGTATTAAAATGTTATTTATTATTTCTTTCGTTCTGGGCAAAGAGTTTATTATTTAATTTTGAAATGTTTTACTCAAAGAATCTACTTTCAAAAATTAAGGTATAAAAATGTAATTTTATTTCTAATAGGTTACTAAAAGTGTCATTTTCTTAAAAAGTTTGACTTTCAAATAAGGACTCTTTGTCTGGAACGAAGAGAGTAATGATGAACTACTAAAAATGTTATTTTTTTAAACAAAATTTGACTTTCAAACAAAGATTCTTTACTCGGAACGGAGAGATTATTTGACTGAGCACATAGATTTAAAAAAATTAATTGAGTCTACTATAAATAATGATATAATATGTAAGTTTTTTAAAATGCACATGCATATTGGATCATCATTAAAGTAGTGAGAAAAAATAATACTCCCTCCGTCCCTAAATTATCGTCTACCTTTTTTTTTTTCGTCCGTCCCAAAATAATTGTCTATTTTGAAACTTACCTTTTTAGAACATCATTTTTACCACTTTAACATTACTTTTTCACCATACTTTAATTATGAGTCACATACATATGGACTTTAAATGAAACTAAACATTAAACCAATATAAATAATCAAGTCAATTATTTTTTCTTAAACTGTGCGACGGGTCAACTAAGATAATTATTTAGAGATGGAGCGAGTAATAAATAAGAAAAGTAGGAGTAACGGGAAAAGTAAAAGTAAAATAGTAAAAAAAATAATTATAAAAAAAAAAGTTACTTTGTTACGGATAAAAATGGAAAGCAGCACAATTATTGAGAAACAAATGTAGTATTTATTTAACATTATTGATTATTGTGGGTGCTTTTAGTGGTATGAAACAAAAATGCCGACAATCTTGTTTGGGGGGATTAATGTAATTGTGAAGTGTGGCTACATATAGTTGTAATATACTTATAAGATTCTTACTCGCCCTTAGCATGATTGGTTTAAGATTAGACCACTTTGATAAAAAATCTCAATAAAATGTTAGTATTAATCCTTCTAAGGGTTACATAGTTGGTATAATATAGGATAATACATATTAATTTTAGGATAATGAAGCATAATTTAGCAGTAAAATACTTCACCTACACCAGATAGATTATAAGTTCGAGTCAGTATGAGGTAAATGAAGAACGACTATTGATCTTCTTTAAAAAAACGTATATGTGTTGCCATTGTTCATCATCTTATGTATATCTAGACGTTCAATTTAAGTAATTAACTATTTAAGAGCATGCTCAATGGTAACATTGTAAACACGTCATTTTTTGTTCGAGTTGCGTCTTTTCAACTCTCTAAAAATAAATATATTTCTATAATATAGATCATACTTATACATGTGCAATTGACTAAACATATTTAAAGGTTGAGATTAAATTATTTAAAAAAAATTAACGGTTGTGATTCACCCTCACATTCACTTGTGTGAAAGTAGTTATCTACTTTTAACTCACTATTACAAAGTCACCCCATACAGTTAATATTATAAGCAGTCACTCATTTTTCTCCTGAACAATCACCCCTTTGATTGACTGAGGCTATTTAGCGGTGGAGATTGATTCCAGCTGCAAGATCAAACGGTCATGTGTCAGTTACGTCCAACTCCTTACAAATAACCCCCCTCAACTATGGGTCGAATTTAAAATCGCACTTTCTATTTAAACATTATCGTTTCAATTGACGAAATCATATATACAGTCATCGTGCCATATGTACGGATACGAAGATCTAGTCACTCTACATACAACCCTCTTAAAATTAAAAAGAAAAGAAAAAAAAGATTTGCCGGGAGAGAGATGGAGAGAAAAAGAAAAAGAGGTGAGAGGAAATCAACAAAGCTGGTGCTGAAAATATTAAGAAATCCCCACACAAAACGAGCCTTTGTAGGTAATGCCGGTGAAGGTTGGATTGTTGTTAGGAAGACATTTTTAAAGGGAGTTGGTTTGGGATATGATAGTGAGTATTGAACATCTAAATGACTCCCAAAACTTAGAGGGCCATTTACTACATAATAGAGGTAATGGGTCACTACAAGAAAACAGGGCAACAGCAACGGAAAATTCCGTTGTAAAAAATGAAATTCTGTTACAATTAGACGATTGAAACGGAAAAAGTTCGTTGCAAATTCCGTTTGGAAAACCCTCGTTGCAAATTTTATGCAACCGAATGTATTCCGTTGCATGATATTGCAACGAAAAATCGACTCGTTGCAATTTCAAATTTTTACATTTGCAAATGTGTTTCTAGGGTAGTTGACGCATTGCAAATAGCAACTAATTTTTTTCATTGCATTCTTGCAACAAACTTTTTCCGTTGCATTCTTGCAACAGACTTTTTGTTGCATTCGCAGCAATTTTTTATCGTTGCATTTTTTGTTGCATTCTTGTAACAGACTTTTTCGTTGCATTTTTTATTACATTTTTGCAACGGATTTTTTCGTTGCATTTTTGCAACAAACTTTTACATTATATATATATATATATATATAATCGTACCTGATTGAACATTTCATATTTCACATTTTACAAAAAAAAAAATTAAATCTAAAATCAAACATTTAAAACAACTCAAGTTTAAGCATTTCATTCAAAAGTCATTGTCGATGTGTCTGATTACATGAAAGTGTAGAGAATGTTAAGAGTCTCCAAGTGATTAACAAAAGACATTGTCTAACTGTCAAACTACATAGACGTTGGTGAAGGTTGTTGGTGTCCAAGTGACTGAATTTCCTCTTGCATTAGTTTGAAATCAGCTTCGATTTGCTCCATTTCCGCAGCATTGTCAGCTGGTATTTGTTTTTGAATATCTACCCTCACTTGTTCTACTCTTTCACAAAGCTTATCTTCAAATTGTTGGGTTTGTGTGAAATCGTCATTCACACTTCCATGTGACTTGCGCTGCCACTGCAACTCACAAGCCCAATATTTTGCATTATATTTCCCTATCAAAAGTATTATCCAATGGCATCAAAACAATAAGAGATACAAGGTGGATAGAGAGAGAGAGTAACAAACAGAAAATGACTCCCAGTAGAAAAATTGCATGTGCACAATAACCAAGGAATATATCTAGCCCCCAAGAATGGATCAAGTCAGTCTGCATAACATCATAAAACAGTTACTACAGATATCCTAACCACATTGATACAAGCTAACATGTCCATCCATTCCATTAATTTTTCACTCAACAATCTCTATTTTCATTTGTAGAAAGCAATAGACAGGACGCATGTTACGCCACTTAAGCCTGCATCTTGCCTTTAGGTGTCCAGTAAGGCAGTAACAATGGTGATTTTCATCCACTAATAGTTTTGGCAGGTACCAAAGTATATGGTAAAGGTACAACATTGTTTGACGGAGCTATATATTGCATAAGAGATGATAAGCCAAAAGGGACACTAGTGAAGTAGAAATGACAAACCTGAATCATATGCCATACACATTTCCAGGCAGCTCTGGAAAAAATTGGAGCCATCACTTCTATCCACCTGAAATACAAATTTTACACAAGTATAAGTTTCTTTTCCCTGATCATCGCGAAAGGTGCACAATATCATCTGAAATGATCCCAATAGAAAAGATTCAAGATGGTAATGTTGCCCCACGACACATCTTTAAGAATCCATTTTTCTGACAAGTTTTTGCATTAGATTTCTAGCCAATGGCCCAATGGTAATGAAACTCCCACGATTTGTGTGAAGCTTCCACTCCCACACCCATGTCTTGTTACGTCGACACAGGTACTATGGGCCTATGGAAAAAATGAAAGGTCCAGGTAACATAGTGTTGAAGCACGTTAAGTAGCTCACTGAAAGTTAACTCTACCCGTGCACGGAGGGTTTTCTTGTCCCAATCACATCTACTCCGGGTATCCCCAGACTTGAAAGCCCTCCTGTTAACACAACAATATATAATAAGAATCAAGAAAGAAGCAACACTGAGGTTCATGTGGAGTATGATAGCTGTAACTAATGGCATATTTGACCATCCTTTTCTCGCTCATGCAATAGGTAGTTACTAAATCAATGTACATCATGGCGATTTCTGCACAAGTAAGGACTAACATGCCATGGAGATCATCAGCGATATTTAAGGTAAATGGTAAATGAGCACACATTCGAAATGAGATGGAGGCAGGAACAGTGAACATCGACTTCCTTCCACGTGCGATGTCGGATGATGAACCTATGATTTTCATGATCAAGTCTTTGTTGTGAGATCTCAAGCCCTTCATACTTCACTATTGATAGATATCTATGAATATGAGATAAGGTATGACAATATAAATCGAGGATCGAGATAGATCTCAAGCCCTTCCTACATCACGAAATTCAGCATAAAACAATTAGATATAGAGTCCCAACAAGCTTCATACTTTATAAAACAATTCGAAAAGAAATCAAAGTCAAAAGTAAAAAAGATATGCGAGTACTATTGACATCAACAATGTACAGAAAAGTAGATTAGGCAAGATTTTCTAACAATTTTTTAATTTATATTTTTAATTATTTAAATTTATGAATTTATGTGCAACATGTAATCTTTTGTTCCAACTCTCAGATTACTGTAGAAAGAACAAACATTTGAATAATTAACAATCAAGGTAGCCTCAACTATGCACGTACCTGACTAAATGTGACAGGTTTATGAAGATTATCTGATTAACTTTCATATAGACCAGGTAGTACCCAGACAAACATTTTCCCTGAACATGCATCTACCAAGATCCCGAACTTGGCAGCAAATAACCATGTTGGAAATGTAATAAACCAATATCACACGGTTCCTTCTTCATTCTCAAACAAAAATGAAGAAGGGCTTTTACTCTCTGAGCGAGGGGTGGAAATGCTCAACTCTAAGATCTTCATCCCAAAATAAAAATGTAATCGTACTCGGCAACAATGTCTGGATGTAAAAATCATTTGGCAAACCACCTACACAATGAATATCGGTGATTGATGCTGACAAAAATAGATACTTATGAAGCATATTTTCTTTCCACAAGATGCCAGCATTGGACATTAAGCATACCATTTAGTTTGATTAACGAGAAATATGTATCTGCTTGTCAGGTCCAGTTTAAATTCTTCCATTCATCAAGAATACCATCATAATGGAAAAGCATCACTACAAAATCGCTTGACGAAGCTGCAGTTATGAGAGAAAGAAAGTAAATACCATCGTACAACATAAAGGTTAAAGTAAATCAGATGTAAGAAGAAGTCAGTATAAGTTTGTTACTTACTTTCCTAACAATCTTATCAACCAACTCCTTTTGTTTTATTCCAACATCAATAGAAAATAAGCTTGTTGATGAATTCACTTTTTTTCGCTGAATATAATGCAAAGCAAAGCAACAGAAGATCAGACATCAATATACTTATTCTAAAAACAGAATTTCTGGCTTTGATAAGTAAATAGGATGAGAATACCGTATCGCACAAGTGAAACTTTGTTACATTATGCTACATAGAGGGACAAATGAAGCAGAAGCAGGAACACACAAATCCAAGGAAAATGCAATTCAAATATCAATTTCTCTAAGCATACCTTCCGCGAGCCCCATAATGGTTGCCTTTCCAAGTCGTAAGTCTTGGAGACAATTCCTTTAGGCAACGACTCGCTTCCAGGAGATCGGCATTGGCTCTAGAGGAAAACAAAACAATGGGGATAATACAAACCTTGACAATGGATTTGAAGTTTGCAATAGACATCTGTATATATCACCGATTCACTCTAATTTGCTAGCCACCCTCAAACCTAAACCTGACCTTTGCCATTTATAAATTTATGTCAATTGTCAAACACATAGGTGGCTAATGAGAGCGAGAGAGGATCGCCATGAGCATTGACATTTCACCGGTTGGTACTTATACTACAATATCAAATGCAATAGGCTACACAAGAACTGATTGGGAGATTAGTTTTTAAGCCCCATTTGAAGTATTTCTGTATGATAATAACCATAGTTAATCATATGACATACATTTAAAACTCTGTTTGTGCATCAGTTGAAAGCAAAACGTTATACAACTGGAAGTTCTGGGATATATATATACTAGTCATCGCATCAGAGAATGTCTCTTTCAGATTTATGTAAGTGGTTCTTGTTTATATATACTAGTCATTCTGCTCATGCTTTGCACAAGATGTCCATATTTTATTACAATTTGGTTGATGATGCATTGCAAAACATTTATGGAACTACTTTCATTTAGAGTTTTTTTTTTTTTTTGTAAAAGGTACAATGAAGATGGATTTGCATCATATAATACCTCTCTACGATCTTTTGCGGTAAATGTAGTACCTATCATGAATACAAGACACAATAAAGAAAGCGGACAGGTAAAGCGATCTTTGAAACATGATCTCGTATATTTTGGGTCTTTGACTAGTGATACCTGACAAGAACAGAAAAAAGAAGAAGGTAACTTTAGACCCAGAGAAGTTAATTGGTTGCAAGTAACTCTTTGGAATGTAGAAATTGAAGCAAAGGCAAACAAAGAACTCAGGCCCATTCGGGAAAATTTCAAGTTAAGGAGAAATGCCATCCTGTCAACCATACTAATTGTAAAGAACAACACTTTATGATAGCTATTGAAGAAGCACCATAAAAAGTAAAAAAGTAAAGGAGGGCAAGCAAAGTGAGAAGTCCAAGATGGACTAGTACCCAATCAGAACATGGTACAATAACATGAACATATTCATCAGAAAAGTTAGATGCAAAAGTACATACTTATGTGTGATGAATGCGAGAAGGTGTATGTATGTACAAACTATAGATCACTAGAAAATTTAGTAAAACCAGATTTCTATTTCGAAGTGAAGGCATTAATTGACCCGACTTGATCACGTGTTTGACACAATAGGGCGTGTAAAGTAGATCGTGTGACCAATGGCCGTGAGTGCATAACAGGTTGTCAGAAACAAGGTTCATAAGAATATTTAAGTGACCAACCGAGGATTGTTTGGAAGGAAAAAACACAAAACCAACCTCCCCATTTCTTTGGGTTAAGAATCCAAGCACAATATTCTTCATTTGGCTTTCCAAGGAATACTTGAGAATACTTGGTTGGATCACTGGCGTGTGGTGCTATAACTGTAACATATAAATATTTACATGGTATAACTGAGAAAAAGAAATTGTATAAGCACGCTAATGCTATTGTGTCAATCATTACCATGATTCATTACTAGAAATGATGATGGGGACCCATTAATCCTACTGAGATCAGTTTTAATGATAGCCTTGAGAGCATAAACACCACAACCTATTGTTAAGAGAGAACTAGAAACCATAAACCAACTTTTTCTTTCCAAAGTTTAGTTGTACTAGTTGACAAGCATTAAAATTATAGACCATCCCTAGTGTGGCTAAGTGGTGCGACATATTTTGAATCTTGATAAGTATGTGATGTCCAATCTAGAGGCATTCACCTAACTTTGACTTATTACATAGCCTTTGGCAAAAAAAAAAAGGAAAGAAAGAAAAAGTATTTCTTGTTTCGGTTGTTCAACGGGTACTAAGAGTTGTTTACTCCTTCATCCCCCCACGTCCAATTAACTCTAAGGCGGGAGCGCCTTCATAATGCTTGGCTTGTCTTGTAGGCCTTTTCAACCCAGTCAAGCAGAAGCCCCATGGACATAATCTAAGAACTCAAACTATGTGACATGATGATGCCTCCTGCAGGTCAGGTTTCATCCCTTCTGGATCAAACTACTTTACTTTGGTCAAAGGCCGAGGTTTAGAATGGGTTCAAAAGTGGGATTTGTCAAATGAATATTTTTAGGAGTGGATTTCATAATTTTGTACAAGCCAAACTTTTTAGTCTCGAAACCCCATGTTCATCACAAGCCAAACGGGAGGAATTGGGAGACTTCATAAATCCCCTCCCAAATAGAAATCCATCTCCAAACACCTAAACCAAATGCACACTAGAAATAAAAGTGAAAAATATGAATCTTGATGTGAGTAGCATTCTCCTTCATTACAGTTTCTTCCTAAAAAGATTTTAAGATGTTTACCACTCAAATGTCACCATGATTTCTTTCTGTTTTGACAATGTCATTAGAAAGGGTTTTGTTAACTACTTTCAGAATTTAAAGAGTTATCCATCGGGCTCGTGTTGAGGAGTCTCGCTGCTTGTTTTCGAGGTGGCTTCACTCTTAGATTAGTGTTTTAGCCATTACATAATGTTTACTCTCGCGATGCGCCTCGCTAATTGTTTATCTATCCATTACGCTATAAAATTCTTGTTACTCCTTTATATTCTTCTCCACATGGGAAGGCTGGTTCTTACGGTTTAGTTGTTGATTCGTGCAAAGATAATCGAAGGGTGACATGGTCTCGGCTTTGTTTCTTCGAGTTCTAGTCTTGCTTTTGCGGTCTTTTTTGAACTTATTTTTGTTGTATATGTTTTTAGGTATGGTGAGGAGAGTATCCTGCTATCCTTGGATAGGTAATATGGGTGGTAGAGAATTCTTTTCATAACCCATATCTCGAAAGTAGTCCAGACCCATATCTCCATAGTAGTTAAAAAAAGTAATACGACAGCGACTAGTCGGCTACTCTCTTGCTTCATCTCGGGCTAGTAAATTGTGTGGGTGCCCAAGTCATACGACCGAGTGCTTGACGGCTCGGTCAAGGAGCTATGGAGGCATGAAAATCTTTGTTGTCTTGTCTTAGTTTGCTCAACTCTATGAGAAATCACACTAGAGAAGGCTAAGTTGACGGACTACTTGCCTGGGATATTATGTGGCAATTGGCTCTAGTTTTCTCTAGCCCCCAAGTCGACCAAGGCAAAGAAATGCAGATGAATGAAAGGTGACCTCCATCTTGAATAACGAACAAATAGAATGAAGATGCTAACACACATACCCTATTTATGAAGCCAACAAATACACAATGGCTTAGGGTCAAGGCGATTTTCACGTGAGCGAGATAAAGCCCTAGGGTTATGATTCCAATGGCGACTACACCAAAGGTGGATTTGACTGACATTTGATTCGGGTATTTGAGGAAAAAAACAAAGATCAATCTATTATAGGGATCCTTTGTCAAGCCGATTGTTGGGGCTATGAGGGAAAACCGTATAGTTAGTTTATGTTTTTTTTTCTTGTTTTGGTGATGAGATCGTCATGTTAGAACTTCGCTTGTCGCGGTGATGGGCGGTGGCTACCGTAGTGCCGTGGCTTATGGCCAATGGCTTACGACTATGACCGTTCAATGGCGTACGATGAATGAATACCCGATCGTAGTTCAAATTGTTGTTTTCCACAGGGCTGTGTACAAAGATGTAAATCCTTATCCACAACGCACTTGGATTATTTGAATAGGTTGCGTAACATTTTCTTGAATAGGTTGTATATATAGTACACATGTCCTTATGCACAGCGCACTTGGATTCATGGAACTGTAAGGTTATTTTATAAAATCTTTATGAGTTGAGTTAAGGTGCACCTAAGTCTATGCTCAACATGCTTTTTCTTGCTAACCAATATTACCCACAAGACTCACAACAGCAAGCACAACAGAACTAGTGAATGAATGACAAGCAAGTCACATAATTCTACTCTATACGGGTCAAGGAAATCGTTTGACTACTGATCAAAACCACCATTATCCACAAATCAAAGCCCCACATTTCCAAATAACCATAATCCAATCAGCATAACCAATTGCTAAGCCAAGGATATTAACTAGAGCTCCCCCATTACAAAAACTACTCTCATATGCCCATAATCATAAAACCATATCAACGACATCACTTACAACCATTTTCCTGAATCACGAAACCCATGTTTCATGTCACTACCCATATTTGGCTTACTTAATTAGTTTAATTCAAGTAACAAGAATAAAAAATTGTAGAGGAAAAAAGGTATGGCTATAAAAAAATCAATTCCTAATAACATTGTGAATACTAATTCGCAAAAGTATTCAAAGAATGAGCGAGATAGAGAGTGATATATCCAAAGAGCGAGATAGATGCTTACCAAAGGAATTCCCTAGCACCCCAAGGAACAAGATATTGTAATTAATTTTGGAATCGTGAGAACCATTCCTCAGTGATTTCAGAAAACCAACATATTGTTAAAAATTAGGGCACAATTGTTAGGGAAAAAATCAGCTAAGGAGAGGGATAAAAGGCGAGAGAGCGAGAGAGGCGCTTACCAAAGGTATTTCCAGTAGCACAAACACACGAAGAGAGACAAATTGCATAGAGAGAGAGAGAGAGGGACACAATCGATGAAAATCGCAAGAGAGAGAGAGAGATATCGCATATGGAGGGGCTATTTGTTTCTTCCCACCAATTTTTCGTGCAAAATAGAATGTAAATTTTTTAAGTTTCAAAATATAAAAATCTTATATTAATAAATGCAACTGAACTTGAAACGGAAAATTGAAACGGAAGCTCATCTGTTTCAAAAACCATTGCAAAATTAGACAACATTGAAACCGATTTCAATTCTGTTGCAAAATTCCGCTTCAATATTTGACATCATTTTTCCCTCCAACATTTCCCTCCCAAAAAAGGACGCGGCTAATGGGTTTCCTCGTTAAAAATTATTTGTCTACTCATATTGTGGCGAATTGAATTCATTTGCAATATTACTGATTGCCTGTTTTCTTGTAGTGTGAAGATGAAGCCATTGATTGATGAATCTTAAAGAAGAGAGTTGAGAAATGAAAGAGACAATAGATAAGAGAAAAAGAGAGATATAAGCCAGGAAAGGAAAGCAGCCTACACAAAGGAAACAAGAACAAAGGAGAAAAATACACGATATAGAAACAATATAAGAGATAATTAATAGGCAAATGATATTACAAGCTAGAGCTTGTGATATGATTACGAGCTTTAGCATTAGAGCAGTTAGATGATTAAGTTAGTGTTAATTTGTAATGTTCATGTCATTACTTAAAAAGAGCATATTTGATATAACGGCGTATAGATCTTAGAAGATTTGATCTAACGACAGTAACACTAGAGTTTGTAATAATACCACAAGTTCTAGCTCGTAATATCATACATCTAAATAATATACTCCCTCACTTCCTAAACAATTGTTATGCTTTCCTTTTTAACTCGTTTCAAAAATAAATAAATCGTGTTTCTAATTTTTTAAGGAAATACTTTTACCATTTTATTAGTGTTTTTTCTTCCTACTTTAATTATTATCATAAACAAAAGAGCGTTAAAGGATACACATATATTCATAATATAGTTAATTAGTTTTTTTTAATCTTTATACCAATCAAACATGACAATTATTTAATAACGAAAAAAATTTATAAGAGAGATATTTCCCATCCCATCCGCCAGTTTTTCCCTCAAACGTTTAGTTCATATAGAATCCAAGTCACCATCAACTAAAGGCATTTTGGTAATTGTTTTAAAATTTTAAGTTCAAGGGCCAAAATAACGAGTGTAAAAAATGTAGCGCCAAAACATTAAATGCTGTAAATTTCAGGGACCAAATTTTATATTAATAAACCTCTAAATAAAGAAGAGTATAATTTTCATACTTGACCTGGCTGTGTCCCGTAGTCTAATTAGAAGAAGAAGCCGAGGACTTTTCAATATCTGGTGAGCTTGACTATTTAACATATGGACTTTTCCCCCAATTTCCTAGAAAAATATACGAAAAATTGTCAATTTTATTAAAACGTGATATAACAATTTTATTCTATTAATTTTTTCACTATGATTCATCAGTTTAATTGTTTAGTCTATTTTTGCACTACGATACATTAATGTTTGAACTGCGATATATCAATATTTGAACCGCGATACATTAATATTTACAATGTAATACATTAATCCAATATTTTTGCACCGCGATATAAAATCATAAATAACGAGACCATTTCCGCCACCTTCTTTTTTCATCTCCTTCGTCGTAAGCCTTCTTCTTTCTCCTCCTCCTCCGTCTTCGTCTCTATTGAAAAATCTCAACTCAGCACAGATCCAATACAGTTTCGTATTTTATAAATAAAAAATCTCTACAAGCCGATCCTCGTTTCGTTGCACAACAATAGTGATTTTCGAATCCAATGTGTTTGTCGGAGCTGTTAAAGAAGACAATGATATTTTTGAAACAATATTTCAAAAAGTGATTTTTTGTGATTGAAAAACATAACAATGAACTTTTACGGTTAGAAATTTTGGAAAAAAGACCTACCAAAATTTTACCCAAAAATATATAGTCCTCAACCTAGAAAATATTGGCTCCAATATTATATTACTATATTCCTTCGTCTCGATTTGACCACAGTACCGTAACAATTGTATGCTAGCAACATGTCAGTCGTGGCCCATTAGTTTTTGACGAAAGGTATGTAATCAGATGACAATTGAAAACGTTTATGATAAAATCAGATGAACTTGGTACAAAGGATACAAAAAGAAAACAACAAGTAAAGTTATGATATCAAAAGTGATATTAACCCATTATTTGGTGCACATGATATGTTTTTTTTCTTCTAAAAATCAATTATTTATTTTAATAACTATTATTATAATACTTTTCAAATGTGCATTGTGAAGAATAATATAGTTAGTTGAGGGTTAATAACTATAAGATTTTATAGTTTATTTTAATAATACGTCATCAGTTTAATAACTATAATATTTTATATATTTATGTATAGTGGATAATAAGTTTTATTTGAAAAATAGCTTGTTGGGCCTAAAAAAAAAGTAAAAGAAGCAATAATTAAAGAACGTAAAAAAAAAACCAACGAGCTCTAGCTCAATGGTGCTTCACTTCTCTTGGAGGTTGGGTGTTCGAGGAGACACTGGACTTTACAACTCTCGGAGAGAGGTCGGGTGTTCAAGCCTTTCATAGGCAGATCGTTGTTGTTAAAGCCTTATCCAAGGCCCCATTTAGCTACTCACTTATCTTGGAGGGTTGAGTATTCAAGCCCTACGGAGGCACCGGGACTTAACTACTCTCAGCAGGAGGTCGGGTGTTCAAAGCCTCACCGGAGGCACCATTTGTTCGAGCCACCAAAGGCATCATATATATAATTGTAGCCTTTCAAGGCATTAAAAATAATTATAAAAAATAAGGGTTGGTTGCAGTGCGGTCTATGTCCCTCAACCTTTTGAAAAAAAAAAAAAAAAAAAATACCAACGGCTGCAGCTCCGGTATTGCTTCACTTCTCCTAACGGAGGGTTGGGTGTTCGAGTCTCACTAGAGACACCTGGACTTTACAACTCTCGATAGAGGTCGGTGTTCAAGCCTCTTCGGGCATCGTTGTTGTTAAAGCCTTATCCAAAGGCCCTATTTAGCTACTCACTTATCTTACCGAGGTTGAGTATTCAAACCCTACCGGAGGCACCACGGACTTAACTACTCAACCCAGGAGGTCGGTGTTCAAAGCCTCCCAAGAGGCACCAATTGTTCGAGCCATTCCAAAGGCATCATATATGTATAATTGTAGCCTTTCAAGGCATTAAAAATAATATTAAAAAATTAAGGGTTGGGGTACGGTCTATGTCCCCTCCAACCTTTTAAAAAAAAAAAAGTTTTATCATAAAATATTTATAAATTGATGACGTGTCTGCGTGTATAATCCTTTTAATAAGTTTATGACTTGAAATGCCCAAAGTACACCCATCAATCCTAATCTTTTTAAAATTTTAAAAAAAAATTGTATAACATTTTTTTGTTATTGGAAATATTAACCTAATTAATTATTTGTAACCATCTTGGAAATATTCCTTTTAATATATTAAATTGCTTCTAACCATTACTTAAATATTAAAAGATTTCCCATAAACTTATTTGTTAAGAAGACTTCGTGATATGCGAATCCGAAGACCACATTTATTCAGTTGGTGAAGCCACTGAAGAAAGCTTTGGTCGGCTGAAGGGCTGAAGATTGCTTTGGTAGGGTGGAGCTACTAAAAAGCTTAGGTAGGTGTGGTGACTTAAGCTTTCTCAAGTAGATGTATAGTTTCCTTTTTCCTAGTTCCTTTCTTTATATTTCCTAACATTATTTTTTGTAGTCCATGTGTTTATTTAATAGTTGCACAGGTTACTAAAAATCAAAACACGTGATTGGTTTTGAAGTCTTCTCTATGCTTAGTAAAAATAAAGACTCACAACAATTCTATGCATTTAAAGCACGTACTTAATTTTGCCTCCAACTGTATCTGTGAAAACTCAATCCAATGGCTACTGTTTGAAGACTTTATATAAAGACTTGGAGACTTCATAAGAACGATGAGAAGGACAGACCGATAAATCATACAGAGAAAGAGACACATATTCCTTTGAAGAGCTAGAACACCAACTCCAGATCTTACTAAAGAATAAATATGCTTACACTTTATCGTATTCTTTATTTTCAGTTTGAGCACAGTCATCTACGGCTATTGTAAGCAATCGATGTGTGGCTTTTAAAACTCTTATTATTTGAAAACCTTATTGATTGCACCCACACAAGAGAAAAAAAATTGTTCTTACTTACAGTTCATTCTTCTGTTATAACACTCGGTCAAAATAGTTTTTGTACACGATTAATTAATGATTAAGTTTGTTTTTGCACTCAATTTTCATCGGTGAAAACTTGACAATAATGTAGACTTTATGCTTGTAACTTATGGAGAAAATACTACACGATTTAAAATCCAAGGTTAACCATCTTGGTAATTGATGTAGCACTATTAACAATGTGAATCACTTTAAATACTTGTTTTTTACTTAACTATTTGTCGTATTGCTATTATTAACTTATTATGTTTGTTATAAAAGGTTGCTAAATCAATCGTAAACTTTTCTCATCTTAAACTCTAAGCAATAACTTGAGAAAAGCTTGCTCATGTTTTTTAATATACTAGTAAGGTTCACGTGCGTTGCACGTGGTGTTAATGATTTTGTTAAAAGTGATTTGTTGGTTCCTTCATTTTTTTGTTGACTTTTAATTATTAAATTATTGTGTGTTTTAATATTTACAGTTTTTGAGACTTATAAATTATGTTGTTGTGTGTTTAGCATTTATGATACTTTGTTTTTCGGTCATTTATAATGTTTGCTTTTAGTCATTGTATAACAACTTATCCTACACATTTGTCTTTTTTGTTGGTTATTTTTAAATCTCTTTTTTAATATCAAACATGAGTTCATTCATTTTTATCGCTTGTAAATTGAAAACAATTCAAACTTACTATCTTAGATAAGCACATTGTTGTTGGAGACTTTGCTTATGTCGCTTATGGAATTTATGACCCTTTAAAAAATTGTGTTGGAGAATCAAACTCTCAACTCCAAAGTATATAGTTACACTAAAAATATAAAATTCCACCAAAGTATCTATGAAGTCCCACCTTGCCACACACAACCTAAGTTTTAAGGCCATTTACATATCATTTTATAATTTTTTTTTTCTAGTTTACTTGATCAGATTCAGCTCCAACGAAAGGATAGAGATCAGCAACTTTGAAAGTTGATGAAACACCATAATTATTCGGTAATTCTACTTCATAAGTATTGCCACCAATCTTTTTCAAGATCCCGAGCTGAACCATCGCCCCTTGGTTTCAACTTTCCATGACGCCCACGAGGAATCGCCCTTCCTCAAAGTAATCCAAACCAAATCTCCTCCTTGAAAGCCGATTGCTTCCGATGCTTATTTGCACTTCTTTGGTACTTTCCATTTTGCTTGATAATTTCTTGTCGAACCTCGCCATGCATCTTCTTGATGTACTTAGCACGTTCTTCACCGTCACCACTAAAATGTTGAGTGGTAGGAAGGGGAGCTAAACCAATGGAGTAATTGGATTATGACCATACACAACTTCGAATGGGCTCCTACCGAGTTTGGCTAGAAGATCGATTATACGCAAACTCTGTTTGAGCCAATATTGCATCCCATTGACGTGCATTTTTGCCAATCATACTCTGTAAAAGATTTCCCAAGCTCCTGCTCACGCACTATGTTTGTCCGTTGGCCTCAGGATGATGAGACGAACTAAATTGAAGTTTAGTTCCAAGCTTCCTCCAAAGTGTACGCCAAAAATGACTCATAAATTTTGAATCCCGATTAGATGTAATTGTCCTTGAATACCATAAAGCCGCACAATTTCCTTGAAGTAAAGATCAACGACATGTGTAGCATCCAAAGTCTTTGTGCAAGGGACAAAATGTGCCATTTTTGAGAAGCGATCAACCACCACCATGATCGAATCTTTCTTTCTTTGAGTGCGAGGCAACCCAACAACAAAATCCATGCTAACATCCTCCCATGGACTCATTGGTACTGTAATGGAGTGTACAAACCAAGATTTTTTCCATGACTTTGGCAATGTGACAGTCCTACACCGCCGATACACTTTTTGACATCTCGATCCATCCTTGGCCAATAATAATTTTCCCCGAACAAGTGCAAGAGTCTTATCTCTACCAAAATGTCCAAAGAAGTCCTCCATGGTGAGCTTCATTGATAAAAGCTTGTCGCAGAGAATATTCAGAATACACAAAAGTTTATCTATAAAGAGAAACCCATTGTGAATCAAAAAAGTTTAAATGGAGTCTTCAAGCATTCTTCCCAAATCTTTCCAAAATATGGATCATCTTTGTAAAGATATTTAATTACCTCCAACCCAACCACATTTACTTGCAAGCTAGACAACAAGGAATGTCGCCTACTAAGCGCATCCGCTACACGATTTAAAACTCCGATTTATGTTTGATAACAAAATTAAATGCTTGCAAAAATTCAACCCATCCAAAGATGACGAGAATTCGCTTTTGTTGAGTATTCAAGTACTTCAAAGCTTCATGGTCCGAGAAAAGAACAAACTCCTTCTCGCAAGAGATAATGTTGCCAATGATCCAAGGCGTGACAATAGCAAAAATTATTTGTCATAAGTAGAATAATTGCACCGAGAATGATTCAACATCTCACTAAAGAAAGCAATGGGTTTACCTTCTTGGCTAAGAACACCCCCAATTCCTATATTTGAAGCATCACAATCTACTTCAAAGACCTTGTCAAAGTCTAGTAGCTACAATATTGGAGCTTTCACTTTTTTAAAGAAGTTTGAAACTCTTTGAGCTTCTTTCCGTCCATTTGAAACGCCACCCTTCAAGCATTCAGCTTATGGAGCAATAATGGTACAAGTTTTGAATAAACATGCGGTAAAATGAAGCTAGGCCATGAAAACTCTAATATCATGAATAGATTTAGGAATTGCCAGCCTTAAGATAGCTTCAAGCTTATTGTCATCCATCTTGATGCCATCCGAGGAAATGATATAGCCTAAGAAAATCAAAGCTACCGTCAGAAAGAAATGACATTTCTTTAAATTGGCATACAACTTCGCTCTCTTAACACTTCAAATACCTTTCAAGGTGCTCCAAATGTTCTTTCGCTAGAAATGTAAACAAGAATATCATCGAAATACACCACAAACTTTCCAATGGGGTTTAAAATTATGATTCATAAGTCGCATAAAAGTAGTAGGAGCATTAGAGAGACCAAATGGCATAACCAACCATTCATAAAGACCATCTCTTGTTTTGAAGGTTGTCTTCCATTCATCTCCGGCCTCATGTGAATTTGATGGTAGCCACTTCAAGATCAATTTTAGAACCAATCTTGAAACCATGAAGTTGATCAAAAAGATCATCAAGGTGAGGAATAGAAAACGATGCTTGATAGTAATTTTGTTTACCGCTTACTATCAATGCACATGTGCCACTTAACCATCTTTCTTCGAAGAAGAAGGGCTGAAACCGCACAAGGACATTTACTTTCTTGGACAATACTCTTCGCGAGAAGATCTTCAACTTGTCAGTTGTAACTCTTCATGCTCCTTGATTCATCTCGATAGGTCAGCCTTTGTTTGGAAGTGAGGCACTCGAGTCAAATCAATGCAATGTTGAATACTTCGCATTGAGGGAGACCCGAGGGAAGTTCTTTCATGTACCACATCATGAAATTCTTCTTGAAGAAGGGGGCTAAACTTGAAAAAGGCCAAGATTTCCTCTCTTCATTCTCCTCCAAAACTACCAAAACAAATGCTTCCATGGATTCACAAATTACTTTTTTCAACTTGAGACTTAGAGAGTAAATTATTTCCTCCCCTTTGAATGTTTAGGAACACTCTCCAACTTGATGGACCCAAAATAATTTTCTCACCATTTTTAATAAAAGTATACGTGTTCTTGAAACCATCATGATGTGTCTTCCGATCAAATTGTCAAGGTCTACCAAGAAGTAAATGACAAGCATCCATAGGAATAACATCACACCAAACTTCATCTTTATACTTACTACCAATCAAAATTGAACAAGACACCTTTTTATTACATTCACATCATTACCTTTACAAAGCCATGATAAATTGAAGTTGAGGATGATCTTCTGTCTTCACTTTCTCCACCATTGTAGTGGAAACAACATTTTCACAACTTCCTCCATCAATAATGACATTGCACACCTTGTTATGAGAAGTGCACTTGGTGTGGAATATATTGTTACGGCCATGAGTCGCCTTCTAAGGAAGTGGCATTGAGAGACGTCACACCACCAAAGATTCTCAATGATCTTCATATGTAATTAAAATACAAGATGAAATGAATTGAATTAAATAATGTAGGACCTTACTTTTAAAATAGTAGAAGTTAAGGGATCAAACTATTATTTAATTATTCATTGAATTAATTAGTTAATGACAAATTTACTTTTTTGCCTTAATTAATGGTGAGTGATTTATTAAGCTAAAGGGTAGTTTGTCTCATACATTAAGTTGTAAGAGAAAACCTACACCTTTATAAAGTAGTTAGATTAGATTAGATTAGATTAAATTGTATTACTATTGATACAAATTTTCATATAAATCTTATAATGTCTTTCCCGAACAAATTTAAGAAAGTAAAACCATATTATTTTTTTAGTTTCGAATAAAATTTTAGTGTCTCAATCGAGTATGGTATTTTTGTCATACATAAAATAATGGGTGACATTTCCAATTTATTATTTAATTATTCATTACATTAATTTTTCTTATGACAAATTTACTTCTTTGGCCTTAATTCATGGCAAGTGATTTATAATATTTATGACACTTTTTTTTCTAATCATTATTGTTTGGCATAATAAATTTATTGTATTGTCCTAACAAAGGCAATGTACCATCAAATGATACTTCATTTTTTCATCTTCTTGACATTATGACACATTTTTTAAACTTATTTATCTTCTTTTATTCATGGGTAATAAATAAACATGCTACAAATTTGCTTAA
>CM028382.1:36439872-36503142 GCA_013146195.2 Codonopsis lanceolata
CAGAGGAATCATAGGTTCACTTCTTTACCTTGCTATTGTAGACGACATTATGTTTCTTTGTTTGTGTTTGTGCTAGATTTCAGGCGGATCCAAAGGAGTCACATTTGCTGGCGCCAAGAGCGTATCATCGGATATGTTTCAAAAACAACAAATCTAGGCATACGGTATTCCAAATCCAACAACTTCAATCTAGTTGGATACTCGGATCGAGATTATGCGACTGCAAAGTGGCGAGAAAAAGCACCGAGTGGGACTTGTCAATTTCTTGGAAGCAGACTTGTCTCGTGGTCTTGCAAAAACAAGGATCGATTAAATTCAACCCACGAAGCGGGAATACATTCTTGCAGCATTTGTTGCTCTCAGCTGGATGGAGCAACAACTAGTGGACTACAACATCAAGGCTAAAGCGCCCAATCATGTGTGACAACACATCGGCTATCTCGGTCTCCAAAAATCGATGATGCACTCCAAGACAAAAGCACATTGATATTAGTTATCACTTCCTCAAAGATCATGTGGAAAAAGGTAACATCGGTTTGGAATACGTTCCAAGCGAGCATCAATTAGCGGAGACATTCTCACAAAACCCTTGGATGCCACGGGTTTGCTTATTTAAGGAGAAATCTTGGTATGATTGATCCAACTGCTTAAATTTAAAATTTTGTTAATATTTCTTTCATACCGGTAGACTTGTTTTAAGACTAATCGGAAGACGTAAGTTCTCCTTTACCGGAAGACTTAAAGGTTAGTACTCTCACTTAGTCTATTTTTTTTACTAAAGTGGTTTCTAAAGCAAAAACGGGGGTCAAGAATGAAATTTTGTACTTAAGAAAATATCTTAAGTTTCCGTTTTTTCAACTAAAATTTTCTCGCCTTTAAATAGTCCTTGAGCAGTCATTTGCAAACTTCTGAAACCCTTTGACAGAAATATTTCTCTCTCTATTCATACTCTCTCTCTCTCTGAGTAACTACTTTCTGCAAATTCAAATCCTTCTTGTTTCTTCTTCTCTTCATCAACAATGGTACGCTCCTCTCTACTCTACTAGAAACTTACTATGTACTGTTCTGCATTTCACTTTCATAATCTAAAATTGTTTTGGAATTCAAACGGTCATTTTTCTAGTTTATACGCCATTCTTGTTTCTTAAAACCCGAATACTAACAAATGCTTGTATATTCATTTTTTATTTTTATGAAAACTTCTGTTATACTTTTCTCGAGTTTGGTTACTCTAAACATTCTAGGGTTTCAAGTTTTCGCTTCGAAAATTTCAATTATTTTAGAAAACTTTGAAATTCCTACTTGTTTAGTGGTCTAGATGAAAAGCCCTAATTTTTATTTTGCTTTTCTTTCAGGCAAGAACTTCAAAATCAAAGCGCGACAGCGGAAAGAGTTTGAATCCGGAAACCGAGATTCCTCCAGTTTGGACATCAACATTCCGGGATTCCCCACCTTTCCCGCCGCTCATGACATTATAATACCTCTGGACCCTAAGCTATACATTCCTGGAATGTGCATTGACCTTCTGTCAATCAACTCTATAGCTGCCGGCGTCAAAGCTTGCGAGGATATGGACGCCTCTGGAATTCTACCCCTCTTCTGCCTAAACGACATAAACTATAGCAATCTTCTGGCAGAAGAATTCTATCAAAGAATGGAGCTCATGAACAAGACTGCTCTTCGAGGATGGATTCGAGGCCGTCCCATCTCCATTACCGCCAAGACAATCTCCATCATCATCGGCGTGCATTACGGAGGAGCTCTTGCAGTAACTATGGATGAGGCTATGCATGCCTGGGAAGCCATGAGGGGAGTTGACACCCTAATGGAGCCTCAAGGGAAAATGTTCAAATTGTTCCCTCTTGACGCGTCTCTTGCACCGGCCATCTTATAGACAAGGGGCTCCTATTCAAGAGTGGAGCTCATGATATGTTTACGGCCCGGCAAATCAAATTAACCAGTGGCGTATTTCTTCAGCTCAAACTCAACTGGGGGGTCATCATCTTCGATGAGCTAAAGCAGTGGGTGGAGAAAGCAAAGAACAACCCCACTTGCAAACGCCCCTTCGTCAGGCTAATCAATGCCCTTTTAAGGGATGATTCAAATGTCAACTCTTCCCTAAAGGAAGATGAATTGATTACAGTGGCCAAGGAGAAGCAACTCACAGCCTCGTTTTCGGTAAGTATTGCATACTAATACGAGAACAGCGGCGCCGCGTAAGGGTCTACCGCCGCTACCCTTGAAAAAGTGGCCAAGCCCATGCCTATCTTGGTCACCCGCTTCAACATGGAAGCACATGAAGCCGCCAGCAGACCATTCAAGAAGGTTTCTGGAAAATTTGGTGATCAAATGGCTGCGTCCCTCCATCAAAAGGCCAAAGACTTGGGCCGATGAGCGCGAGCAACTAGCTACGGACCAAGATGGCAGCCAAGGGCAAAGCAAAGAAGACAAGGCCAGAAGAGGCAACTCCAACTGAAGAGGATCATGCCAAATGGATAAGGAGAGAGATGAAGGAAGGCCAAAAGAAGAAGGCACCAGGCCAATCCAGCCATTCTTCTCCTCCATCTACCCAAGCCAAGCCATCCTCTCAGCCACTTACCCAATCCAGCCAACCACCCTCACCATCTCCTGCATCCACTCCCAAACCAAAACGAAGGAGATTTCGTAAAACCTTTGAAGACCAGCCCAGGCCTGATCCCTCCAACCTCTACCGATGAAACAAGTGAGTCTCCTATTCAGCCGAGGAAGAAAAGGAGAGCTACCGGTCCCAAACCTTCTACCGCCGACCAACCAACTACGCGACCGCGCCCAACCATCAACTCTAACTGCCAACCCTTCATCTATACCATCTACTGACGACGCTCAACCAACTACCAACGCCCAAACCTTACCTGTCACAACCCTTCATCTATACTGCCAACCCTTCATCTATTCCTCTCCCGAGTCATCTACTTAGAGGAATTCACCACCTCCGGAGGAGTCTATCCCTCAGGAGGAGCCAGAAAGAACCCCATCTCCTCCTCCTCCTTCACCCTTCAACTACTCACCTGACCCATCTACACCTTCTCAACCTTCCCTTCAAAAACCAAAATCCCTCTTCTACCCTGCCCCTTCCTTCTGGTTCTCTACCGACCCCTTTCCTGAATCATCCCATGTCAGTGACAATTCTGACACTGACATTGAGATTGATTCCCCACCAACCCCTCCTCCACCTCCCCCTATAACCATATCTTCCTCCACCAACACCATACCAACCCAAGACTCATCCTCTTCCGACTCCGTCACTCCTCCTCTCCAACAGCCAGTAAGGCCTGCAGACTCTACCTCTGCCGGCACCATTCACATTGGCCAAGCTACTAGTTCTCATCCGCCTGCCAATGATGAAATTTTGTCCCGGCTGGATGCCATCTACCAGCGGCTAGGCGAGCTTACAAGCATATCTACCGCTACCGCCGAAATAGCCACTGCTGCATCCAAAGCCAACGACCGCACTGCCGCCCTTCTACGACAATTTCAAGATGATGTCTGGACTCGATTTGGACAGATACGACACGACTTCACCGATGTCAAGATCAACATTGAAGCTCAACGAGATGAGTGTGTCCGTATCTGCTCCTCACTTTTCTACGAATTATTCCATGCCATCACTCTTCATCTCGGCCACGGTCGTCCTCCTCTTCAAGAGCTCAACAACCTCGCTCGCAACTCTGCTCACAACG
Source organism: Codonopsis lanceolata (assembly GCA_013146195.2). Taxonomy (NCBI): domain Eukaryota; kingdom Viridiplantae; phylum Streptophyta; class Magnoliopsida; order Asterales; family Campanulaceae; genus Codonopsis; species Codonopsis lanceolata. The sequence goes on from CM028382.1 coordinate 36,443,592, forward strand.
TCATGAATGCCAACCGTGATCGTGATCTGGCCATCACGGAGGAGAAGCAAATGAGATCAATCAACAGAATGCTGATGGAAGAGAACAGCCGTCTTCGTGAAGAACTGGACTACCGTTCTCGTTCCACTAGACCTCCGACTAATGCAGATGACGAATACCAACGCAGATTGGAAGAGCTCGAGCGAGAAAGAAGAGAAAAGGAGGCTGCAGACAAAGGCAAAGGGAAAAGACCTTGGTAGTTTTTGTATCTTTTCTTCCCTTTCCTTTGTATTTATCTTATTTTTGAAAAACTCTGTTGAATGTAAACATCTTGTTTATAAATACAGATGATTACTTGCTTTTACAAAAATTATCTTGTTTAAATTCTTATTGCTTTATTTTATTATCTGATTAGAATTTAAACAATCAGTTTAAATTTATTTGAACTGCTGCTAATCTATGTGTCGTTCTATGATTTTCTTATTCTTGTATGCCCTTAGATTAGCCCCTTACATTTGAGGTGTTATTCTGTTTGATAGAGGCATGTCTTCCGTTACTTAATATATAAAAATTTCTCAGACATGTTATTATCTATCAAAAAGTCTGTTTTAAAACCCTCATTTGTAGTAATGATGACCAGATATAAATATGAGGAGATTGTTGATTCTTATGTTAGATTTATATCTGATCAGTACATTACATTAGTTTTTTTACTTCAGTGGCTAATCGGGCTGCGTATCGATTAGCGTGGCAACTGTGTATAGAACTTTGCCTTGTATAGTTTTTATAGGACTTTTTCAGGTTCAGCGGAAGACCTCTTCACAGCTTCACCGGAAGACCTGCTCAGAGGATAAGATCGGTAGACCTCGTGTCCACCTACTCTTGGACGACGTGTCCTATTCAGTAAAGATTTATTGGATTAATTCAAACTTATTCCAATATGATTATTTGAATTAATCCAAGACATTCTCTGACATGTCAAGCCACCGAAAGCAACTTTCAGCAGGAGAAGACTTTTCGTCTGAGCGATGAAAGCGAGGGAAAAGCGGTGTCCCCTACTTTCTGCTACAACTCTCAGATCTGACACCAAAATCGCCCACCTTTTTCAAGATCTCAGAAATCATTACCTGCTCTAGATATCTGTGAAAGACAAAAGTCCTTGACTGACAGCCCCATGCATTTAATGCATTGATGAAAAGAGATGTTGAAGTCTTCGTCTTCTCCAACGGATCTTTTGAAGTGCACATGCTATAAATACTGTCATTGAAGACAAACAATTGTACAGAATCAATCGAACACTTAAAGGATTGCTCTGAAACTTCATAACTCCAAGTCTTTCAGCTCAGTTCATTCAATAGATCCTCAACAGATCTAGAAGTCCTCGTCAACAACAAGAAGCTGCTCATCAACATTTATTGTTTTAATCTTCTTGTTGTTAACTTCCATTAACTATACTTCGACACGAATTAAATATCCTGTTTTTACAGATATTTAATTCCCTAGACCCCAAACACAAGTCAATATTTTGTACACGATCCATTAGGGATATTCTTTGTAATTGATCTAAGTGGAAAACATAGTGCACAATTTAAATCCAAGGTTGACTGCCTTGGTGGTGGACGTAGCACTCATTATAGTGTGAACCATCCCAAAATACTTGTGTTATTCCTTACTGTTTGTCTGATACTTGAACTGCTTAGTTTCATTGTTTATATTTATCCGTTTATAGCTGGACTTAAGTAAACTGTAAAAGGTCTACCGGTAGTCCTTATCGGCAGACCTGGAACAATCTTCTTGAAGGTCTTCCGCTACTTGATTCTTTTCTATAGATTGCAAGTAACTTTCAAAGAATTTACTTAAAAGTTTTTAAGTGTTTAATAAGCTATTCAACCCCCCCCCCCCTTCTAGCTTATTATTGTGCTCATTGGGACCCACACAACTTCATCTAGTTTGCTTATAAACTGTTCTTTACTTTAGCACTTGCGAGAACAATTATTTATTAATTGTTTCTCTCATCATTATACACCTGGTTGAAAAACTAATTTTGTACACTATCCATTAGTGATGTTATATTTACACCTAGTGGATAAACAAGTGCACCTTTTAAAATCCAAAGCTAACCACTTTGGTAGTATTAGAGCCTATTTTGGGACCAACAATTGGTATCAAAGTCAAATTCTTTAAAAAATTATTTTTCCAAGACTAATCTTTTGAGAAAAGATCATATGGCTCACTGTATGCTGCCTACCTCGAATACAATCCACGTCCCAATATTGGACGAAGGTCACTTCGAAGTTTGGAAAGACAAAGTCATGAGATACATGAATTATATTGACAATCGTTTATGGCTTTGTGTTCAAACAGGTCCTCATATTCCAATGAAGCCAAATCTTCTTGCCGAATTAGCAGGTGGACCTCCCGAGATACCTAAATAAATAAATGAATGGACTGATGAAGAAAGGAAACTTGTTGAGCTAGACAGTAAGGCTATTCACATAATATCCAATTCAGTGGATACTAGCACCTACCAGCAGATAATCAAGTGCAAAACATCTAAAGAAATGTGGGAAGCACTCGTGGAATATCTAGAAGGAGATTTGCCCACCAGAGACAACAAAAAATACAACTATATTCAACAGTTCGACTCGTTCAGAAAGGATCCAAAGGAGACACTACGTCAAGCCTACGACAGATTTTGTGAGGTAGTAAATAGTTGTTATTCCTTAGGAAAAAAATATAGTGTTAAGGAAGTAAATATGGGATTTTTAGCTTCCTTGGGAAGTTTGTGGCATGTTAAGACCACTGCTATTAAAGAGTCCAAAGACTTAAACTCCATGCATCTTTGAAGTTTGTATGCGAGTTTAATTGTCTATGAGCAAGAACTGCTTCAAGCTCAAGAACAGGACAAACTTTTTAAACTTCCTTCATTTTCTGCTATCTCTCAAGAAGCTTCTGCTGTAGAAAATAAACCATCTACTTCTTCTTCTTTAAATGAAAATGAAATTATTTTTTACGAATAATTTGCTATGTTCGTTAAGAAGTTTCAAAAATTCTCAAAATTTAATAAGAAGAAGGAAGCAAACCAGCAGACTTTCAGAAAGATTACTGAAGGCTCACAAAATTATTAGATAGTTTGCTTCAATTGCAGTAAGCCTAGTCACTTTGCTTCTAAATGTCCTAAGCCTAAATATGAAGCTTATAAATGGCGACCTTCTAAATCATTTTCAAAACATAGAGGTCTGCTGGTTGAGGACTTAGAAGAAAACCAAGTGTCCACCTAGTTTGAAACTGATTCTAATGACTCATCTGAGCAGGCTCATATCTGCCTTGTTGCTCTAGAGTCACCTCCCACATATGACTCAGACAGTGAAATCAAATATTCCCCTTTTCAAGCTAATGTAGAACAAGCCACTGAAGAGCCTTCTAAAGAAGAAATACTCAAGGATGCTCAGGATATGCTTGAGGAATTCAATGAATTTAGAAAGGCTTATGTTAAGTTAGCTAAAGTCATGAGAAGCTGGGAACTGAGAAATCCTAACTGGAAGCCAAGTTAAAAACTCTCAATGGAGTTCATCAGGAAAGTATCAAGTTAAAAGAAGAGAACAAGTTTCTCAATGAGAAGGTTGCGTGTCTTATTGGTCATGCCAAAGAGATATCTGCTGAGAAAGATGAGTTACAAAAAACCATCGACTCATGGAATAACTCTAAGGCGGTTTTTGATCAAATCCTTGGAGAACAGAAGCCCACAGCAGACAAAACTGGGCTAGGTTTCTCTGAGAACACAGCTGGCACAATACCTGAACAAAATACATAAGACTTGTCTGTACAAACTGAGGATGATCCTCCATATCATCAGCAGTTCGTCAACAAGGGTAGACATGGATTTGGCTATACTGCTATTTATTATAAATATCCTAAGACTCGAACTAATAAGACCGATAATAGGTCTAAAGCAAAAGAATCATCTGCTGGCGAAAAGTCTGCTAAGGTTTGTGCTGACTCACAAGGTCCTTCTACCAGCACCTCTGCTAAAGCAAAGGCTGTTGTTTTTAGGAAAGCAAAAAGTCTACCCAAATCCATCAGATTTGTCAAAAGCACTATCGATAATGCTACTAGCTCAAAGACTACTGACACTAAACTTAAAGGCAAGATGTATGAGGAATCTAAGTCTATAATCAACAGATCTGCTAAGGCTGAAACTGCTGAACATAGACCTAAAAAACCTCATACAAAACATTTTAAGCCTTCTGTCAACAAGTCTGCTGAGTCTAAGGATGCTGCTAAAAGAAAGTGTGCTCATATGTCTACCGAAAATCAGTTTTCTCAACTTAACATTTGTAATTTCCATCGATGTACTTTTTGCAAATGTTAGGCCACTTGGCCCATGAATGTCTACTGAAATCCATCATGAAGCCTACTGGATCCCCTATTCCAAAAGTTAGGCAAGTATGGGTTCCAAAAATACGCTAACCATTTGGACCCTAAAGAAAAATAAAAGGGGACCATGATTTTCTTATTTCTTTATCTCAGATTTGCTTCATGGCTGCTTCAAGTTCAGAAAAGAAAGACGTATGGTATCTAGACAGTGGCTGCTCAAGACACATGACCGGAGAATCATGCCTTCTCTCAAATATTACTGAAGCAGTAGGACCTCGAGTCATCTTTGGAGACAATGCTAAAGGAAGAACTATTGGATATGGATCAATCATTCGCAAAAATCTCTCCATAGGAAAAGTCTCTCTAGTAGAAGGCTTGAAGCACAATCTTTTGAGCATTTCCCAATTCTGTGACAAAGGACTCATATGCCAGTTCTCCTCGAACAGATGTGATATTAAAGATCCAGACTCTTGTTCAACCATGGTAACTGGACATAGACAAGGGAATGTCTATGTGAAAGATTTAAATGCCCATGGCAAGGCTGCTAATCTATGCCTTGTAGCAAACTCTACTCAAGATAAAAGCCGGTTATGGCACAAACGTCTCAGCCATCAGAACTTCAAATATTTATCAAAGCTATCCAAAGAAGGGTTGGTGAGAGGAATGCCAAAAGTATCTGCTGATCATGATCATCTATGCAAAGCTTGTCAACTAGGGAAGCTATCTAAAGCTTCATTCAAAAGCAAACCAGATCTTACAACTACTAGACCTTTGCAACTTCTTCACATGGATCTTTTCGGGCCTGTGACTACTATCAGCTATGGTGGTCATAGATACACTTTAGTCGTAGTCGACGATTATACGAGATATACTTGGACAGATATGATGTCTTCCAAAGATCATACTTATGACATCCTCACAAAGACGCTAGAAGACTACAGACTCAAAAGCTCGATGAAATCAGTGATGTTCGATCAGACAATGGAACTGAATTCACCAATAATGGCATAGCAAAGTACTGTGACGATCATGGCATTGGTCACAACTTCTCTGCTGTTAGAACTCCTCAACAGAATGGTGTAGCAGAGAGGAAAAACAGAACACTTATCAAAGCTGCTAAAACTATGCTCGCTGAAGCAAAGCTGCCTAAGCACTTCTGGGCAGAAGCCGTCAATATAACATGCTTCACTCAGAACAGATCTTTGATCAACAAATTTCACGGTAAAACACCTTATGAACTTTGGAGAGGTAAAGCCCCAAACATTGGATTTTTCAATATCTTCAGCTGCAAATGCTTTATAGTTTACAATGGTAATGACTATAGAGGTAAATTCAATAACAAAACCGATGAAGGCGTATTTCTAGGCTATGCCTTACATTCCAAGGCATATAGGGTTTTCAATGAAAGATCTCTAAAAATTATTGAATCTATTCATGTTTCATTTGATGAATTTGATTTATTAGAGCCACATGTGGCTCCAAATGTTGCTGATGATTCTGCTAATGTTGAGACATGAATATCTCAAAAATCAACCTCTCAAACACCAAATCCTCCCTCAGCAACTCACTCAAATATTCCTGATCATCATTTCTCAAATGATTCAACGTAAGAGCCTCAACCCCCGCTAATAATAACCCTAATCCGAGCCCATCACTTCGAACCTCAAAATCCTATCCTTCAACTTACCCATGAATCAAATTTTGATCAACATATCCTTAAAAGAACAACCGACTTTCCTCCTAGTCCTCTTTGAACCTCTTAATGAAGAACCAAGTGAATCACATCCTCGCCGTCACTAGAATATGCAAAGATCACCCTATTTCTCAAATCATTGGTGACATTCATGTAGGGGTGCGGACTAGAAGATCTTCAAGAAATGAATGCATGTTCTGTGTTGCATTTGTTTCAGAAGAAGAGCCTAAAAAGATTGAAGAAGCCTTACAAGATCCAAGTTGGCTAGAGGCTATGCAAGAGGAACTCGTCGAAGATGCCAAGTGTGGAAGCTAGTCCCAAGACCACCGATCACACTATCATAGGCACAAAATGGGTATTCAAAACAAGAAGGATGAAGATGGGAACATTATTAGAAACAAAGCCGTTGTACTGTTGCACAAGGATATCGCCAAGAAGAAGGAATCGATTATGATGAAACTTTTGCTCCAAGAGCAAGGTTAGAAGCTATTAGAATCTTCCTAGCCTATGCTACATACAAGGACTTTGTGCTATATCAAATGGACGTCAAGAGTGCTTTTCTCAATGGTGATCTTCAACAGACTGTCTATGTGACTCAACCTCCAGGTTTCATTGAAAAAGGAAAGGAAACTCATGTTTATAAGCTTAAGAAGGCCCTTTATGGTCTCAAGCAAGCACCTCATGCCTGGTATGAAACATTATCCAAGTTCTTGATAGACCAAGGATTTGTGCGAGGAAAGATTGACACTACTCTCTTCATTCTCAAGCACAAAGGTCATTCGCTGCTGGTGTAAATATATGTTGATGATATCATCTTTGGCTCTACAAATGAGAAGTTGTGCAAACCTTTTGAGACTCTCATGACTGGAAAGTTTCAGATGAGTATGATGGGAGAACTCACATTCTTCTTAGGTCTTCAAATCCAACAATCCAACAAAGGGATTTTCATAAGCCAATCCATGTATGCTAACGAACTAGTCAAAAAATACGGATTGGAAATGGCCAACACTTTTGACACTCCAATGTCAGCTAAATGCAAATTATCAAAAGACTTACAAGGAAAAAAGGTTGACATCACTCTCTGTAGAGGAATCATCGGATCTCTACTCTATCTTACCGCCAGCAGACCTGATATAGTGTATGCTGTTGGGGTGTGTGCTAGATTTCAAGCAGACCTTCGTGAGTCACATCTCCTAGCAGCCAAGAGAATCATCAAGTATGTATCTGATACCACCAACTTAGGTATCTGGTATCCTAGAGAATCCTCCTTCCACTTAGTTGGCTACTCAGATGCTGATTATGTCGCATGCCAAGTAGACAGGAAAAGCACAAGTGGAACTTGTCAATTTCTAGGAGACAGACTTGTATCTTGGGCTAGCAAGAAACAATCATCAGTTTCTAACTCCACCACTGATGTAGAATACATCGTTGCTGGGAGCTGCTGTTGTCAACTACTTTGGATCAAACAACAGTTGGTGGACTATGACATCAAGGTAATAGATTCCCCAATTACGTGCGATAACACCTCAGCAATCTCTATCACCTACAATCCCGTGATGCACTCCAAGACAAAGCATATCGATGTTTGATATCACTTCCTAAGGGACAACGTAGAAAAGAGAAACATAAGCATGAAGTACATTTCAACTGAACATCAGCTAGCAGATATCTTCACAAAAGCACTGGAGGCAGACATGTTTGCTTATCTAAGGGGAGAGCTTGGTATGCTTGACCCAACTGCTTAAATATTAGTTCAACTTTATTTCCTTCAGTTTTACTATGTGAGCAGACTTAACATTGCAACAAAGAAGACTTGTACCTATGTAAAGAAAACAACATTATTACTATTTACTCGAAGACAAAGGTAAGTCTTCTAATTCCTAGTTTAAGAGGGTTATTTATGAAAATTCTAAGGGACTGATTTTAAAAATTGGTTGAGATATTCTTTAAAAGGTCACTTTTTGACTGCCTTAAGCCATCAGTCATCAAGTCTTTTCAAGTGACAGCCGTCTATCTTGACGTCACTTCACCAGTTCAGATGACTAATTTCACGACTTTTCATTAATAAACCCCTCAGCCTCCAATTTCAAAATCACTTTTCCAAAACTTTCATCTTTCAAGCTGTCCTTTGCTCTTCTTTCTCTATAATCTTCTTCTTCTTCCTTCGCTTTGTATCAGTATATTCTGCTGTAATATCTCCATATATGTCTAAACCATCTGCAACATTTTTCAATGGCTAGAACTTTTTTATTATTCATGAAATGAGAATCTCCTCTGTTCATGAAATTTTCCCCTTCTCACAGATGTTCCCGAACAAGCTCATGTAGAAATTCACGCTCGACCTTTCTATTCCAAATCTACCCCCAACGATGTACCATCCTGGGATGTGCATCGATGAATCATTTGTGCAAGCTTATGCATCAGGTATCAAGATTGTTGACGATCTCAACCAATCGGGGATTCTACCCCTTTTTATGATGGAGGATAAGGATTACAGCAACCTTCTGGCTGAGGAGTTCTTTCAGAAGGCAAACATCAATGAGTCCAGAACCTCAATCTCTGTTGTGATCCAGACTATCTCTCTTACACTCACAACCTCCAGGATAGCCAAAATCCTAGGCGTAGAATTCGTTGGTGCTATCTCTCTCACGGCTGATGAGAAGGACCAAGCTTGGTCTTACATGCGTGGAGAGCACACTTCGAAGGAACCTCAGGCCAAAATGAAGCGCACTTTATTCGAAGATGATGTTTGCTATAGCAGCCACCTCTTCGACAAAAGTTTGATCTTCAAGAATGGGACGCATGATATAATGACTACTAAGCAGCTTGAGTACACAGCTGCAATCATCCTCAACATCTGACTCAACTGGGCTCAGATACTCTTCGACCTACTTTATGATGCTATCGAAGCTGTTCCAACATCCATCAAGCAGAAGAGGCCCTTTGTGCGTCTCATCAGCGTGGTTATTAGCTCCAACATGTCTTTCTCCACTCGCTTACTGAAATTTGAGAAGAGAAAAGTCAAGAAGACCATTCAATTCACCAGCACATTGATCATTAGTCACCACAAGCTTCAAAATGAAAAGCGGGAACAGCATGGGCTTCCCCCTCTACCGCTGGTCCATGCTCTCAATCCGCCTCCTCTGGTGATTCTCAAAATCAATCCTGCTACAACAGTGGATGCCTTCATGGTAAAGCAGCTCGATAAGAAACTTCAAAAAGAAGCTGCTTCAGAAGGCTGCTCACGCAAACCCTCTACCGCAGCTGCATATGCAAACCCTGCTCCTTCAACCAGGTCCAAGCGCAAGAGTTCTACTATTGAGGAGGAGCCAGCTGCAAGGCAGAAAAAGAAATCTTCTTCAAGCACTGCTGCTAATGCCACCACTGCTGGTACCCCCCAAAGGAAAAAGGGTTTAGTACCTACCACTTCTATTTCAGCGTCTGTGCCTGATGAGCCTCAAGTTGAACCAAAACCTGCTCCTCTTTGCCTCCACAAACGTAAATCTAAATGCTCAGAACCCTCAGAACCCTTCATCCCATTCGAGCCCCCTTCCTCTCCTATTTCCTCTTCCTTCTTCAACAGACCCTGCTGCTGTTGGGGAAGAGCCTATTGAGACCCTTTCCTATCCAACTCCCTCAACAACCCCTGCTGTTGTTGAGGAGGAGCCTACTTCTTCTGTTCCAAAGAAAAAGAAACTCAGACGTCGCGTGAAGGCTGTAGCTCCACAACCATCCTTACCACCTCCACCTACTCACGAAGTCATCCCTTCTCCACCCTCTTCTCCTGAACCCATCTCCTCTATTTCCCCAGAATCCTCTCTCGCAATCATCCCTGCTTCTATAACCTCTTCTATTTTTTTCGCTATGCCCGACAACTTCTCTTCTCTCGACTCTCACTTCCCTTCTCTTCTCTACCAAACTTTTATAACCTCTTCTAATCCTGAACTTTTTCCTCCCATCACAACATTCATCACTCCCATATCAATCTCTACTGACCTTTACCAGATTCTATTTCCTTCCATATCTTCTTCAACCTACCGATTTCTCTTTGAACTCACTTCCATCTCTAACCTCCTTACTCCTTCCTCTTCTCCTCCTAATTTCATTCTTCTACCCGAGTCTCCTTTTCCCTCCTCCTTCCTTGATGTCTCCTCTTCTTCTTTCGCTTCCTCTGTTGATGACTCGGAGACTAAACCTTCTGCTCCTCCCTCACCTCCACACTCTACTGATCACAACTCTACTTCTTCCCCATCTTCTTCAGCTTCTGTTCATCCTGACCTTGCTGAAACCTTTCTACCCCTCAATCTTACTCCCAAATCCCTTCCTTCAACCTCTGCTGACCCTGCCCTCCTTGATCTTCTTCGTGCCAATAACGCCCAGCTTTAGTGTCTCAACGGCACGGTTTCTTCCATGGCACAACATATCGATGTACTCAATTATAGCTTGAATGCCACCCATGCCACCATTTTCGATCTAGGGAAGATCTTTGAGCAGCTAGTGAATGACACTGCTCAGGCTTTCACTTCTCATCGCTTCATCGTTCAAGATCATCTAGCATCACTAACAGACATGCTCCACTCCCAACAAATCAGCATCCGTGAGCTGTTTGATGAGCTCCGGACTTCCTTGGCACGCGCCATCATTGCTGAGCGCACAGTTCCTGACTTCACTACTATTCGGCACGTTGAACTTGCCAACAAGAGAGCTGCTGCCGCTGAACAGCGACGGGTTGCTGCCATCAGGGAGGAGAGAGCTACCCACTTGTTGAATCAAGCATTGATTGAAGAACAAAACAGACTAAGAGAGAGCCTTAATGATCGAATCATAATTTGGGTTGGTGACTACTTAGAGTGCCGCCGAACTCAACCAAACCTATTCTGACATGGTATAACTCTTCTATTAAACTCTTCTGTTCTAACCTTTATGATTTAAACTTTGCTTTTGTTAAACAGCCTGTATAACTTACAGATATAATTTTCTTTGGATTAAGATTTACCTGCTCTATCTTCTGATCTTTTCCATTTAAACATCGAGTTTAAATCTTTAAATTGTTTATATCCTGTGTATTGCTAAGATTTAAACTCTGCTCAACTTTGTACTTGGTCTTTCTTCTCTTTATCTTGTAAGTACCTAGTTTAGCTATCTCTCTACTTAGACTTCTGCTCTAACAGGCATGTCCGCTCTTCTAAATAAATTTTTCTTTTCAAAACATGCTATTATCTCAAGTGCATGATTCAAAGTCTGCTAGTAGCTGAGATGATGACATCAACCAAATAGGAGGATATTGTTGACCCTCATAGGTTCTTGATTTGGTTGAGTCATCTTCTGATTCTATTGTACATTGGTTAATAGGTCTGCATACCGGTTAGTGTGCCAACTGTCTTAGAATCAGTGGTGTTTAGAACTAGTTTTATGTTAGCTTCTCTTAGTCGCTAACCAGCAGGCTTCAACAGCAGCCTTGAAAGCACAGCTCGAATAGCAGACTTGGAAGTCTACTCAAGCTCAAAAGTCAAAGACAGTCAAATCGAGGAATTAAGTCACATGTTATTTGAGCTAGATATTTTGGAATATCTAGTCAAATAATATTTAATTTATCCTCATCAGATTTCCCTCCAAAAGGAAAAAGTCAACTTTATAATCTCAAGAGACAAATGTCCAGACTGTCTCCTGTATCATGAAATCTGAGGACTTTTCTTTATTTGACTAATAAGACTTTCAAGCTGTAACGCTTGCAAGCTGGAAACTTACTATGTTTGGAATGTCTGCCTCTGCAACCCTGAATCTCTGATATCTGTTGCTGCATTAATCCTACAAAGCGCCGAAATGCATTTAATGCATTATAATGTTGGACACAGCCTCTCATCCCAAGTCCAACGGTCCTAAAGATCTCCCCTGGTATTTATTCATGTCTTGAAGATCTGAACAACAACTCTTGCATATTCAATACTCAAGCTTCATCTTCATAACTAAAGCATTCAAGAGATCTAAAGGACAAGAACTAACACTTCACCAAACTTCTTGAAGCTGCAGATCTGCCAGTCTTTACTCTGTTTCAGCTTCATCTCGTTTACTTATAAACTGTTCTTTACTTTAGCACTTACAAGAACAATTATTCATTAATTGTTTCTCTCATCATTATACATCTGGTTGAAAAACTATTTTTGTACACGATCCATTAGTGATCTTATATTTACATCTAGTGGATAAACAAGTGCACCTTTTAAAATCCAAAGCTAACCACGTTGGTAGTGGACGTAGTACTATTCACAGTACGAACCACTTCTAAACTCTGTGTGCTGTCTGATCTGTCTCTGCCTATTTCTTAATTGCTGCCATCTTTACTTATCAAAGTTTGCCATTGAATCAATCTTATTTTAACAACAGACCTTCTATCAGCTCTTCACTCTTTTAGTTCTCCGCTACCTTAATTCTTCTTGTAAAATTGCTCTAAAAGGAAAGAAGAATTTTTTAAAGAAGGGTTTCAAAAAGTTCTAAACAAAACATTACAAGGCTATTCAAACCCCCCTCTAGCCTAGTTAGTGCCTATTTTGGGACAAACAGAGATGATCTATGGGAAAGGCCCAGTCTCGTGGAATAGGCTTAGGACAAGCGTCATTGTGATGACCCGACCTGAATTCCAACACGAAATCCCAAGGTCGTGCTGCTGGAACTAACATAAGAAGAGGACAAGCACTTGTTAAACAGTAGTGCAAGTCGAACAGTCAAGCTAACACGCTCTAAACATGAACATAAAGCCGCACTAAAATACGGTATTTCAAAAATCGAATCAGCGGAAGCAATATAAGAAAAGAAGTCCCAAGCTATGAAGCTTGAAACCAACGACAATGAAACCAAGAGAGACATTATCTCTCAAAGGAGGAAAAACAAAACTCGCGTGCCGCAACATTGCAGACGCTGAACAAACCATCGGCACTCCAGGATGGCGTTTCAACAAAGAACCAACCTGATATATCAATTACCCAACGGCTAAAGCATACCGGGGTCAACCAACAACTATAACAAGTAGGATAAAGAAATGCCCCAAAGCTACTGCGTGCCCGGGAGACAACTGAAATAAATACGAATCCACGAACAAGGCACGACACAACACGTCGGCCCAAGAAAGAACTAACACAAATACCCAAGTATCTACCCGACTGTAAAGTCTAAATAACTTTACAAAATGTCGATCTCACAAGAATAGCAAAGTACATGATATCAATGACAATGCTAAAAGGGAACAGGACTCCACAAGCTGCTACTTAGGAGAGTCGGATGCTACAAACACGAACCACACGATCTGATCTCGATCTATCGATCAGCTGCGCATTGCTACAGTCACGATCTACTTAGCCTCAACGCGGCTACCAATTTACTGCAACTAGAAAACAAAGTACGAAATGAGTCATAATGACCCAGTACGCTACTACAAGAGACATGTAACATATAATTATGTAACATAAAAATAATCATCATGCCATTATACAAATGACAGAAAAACCCGTGAAGAGGCGTCGTATCATTTAGATAGTACTCCACAAGATAACCATTTCTTCTCACTTACTAAACCATCCAAATGAACCAGGGTGTAATTCCCTGTTCAAACACAAATCAAATGAATTAGAAGGTAGTTCCCACAAAATATCATATGCAAGTATATATATCATGATATATACTAATCAAGCTATTCATATAATCATCACGTGTAAGGGTGCATATTTTTATATATACACCTATACCAGTATGTATATCTCTATATATACATATCCAATCTCCCATATAATCATCCTGTATAAGAGTGCATATCTATATATATACACATCAAGTCTTTCATATATATCTCATATATAATTATGTATATCTCTATATATACATATCAAATCTCTCATACAATCATCATGTATAAGTGTGCATATCTATATATATACACATCAAATCTTTCATATATATCTCATATATAGGTATGTATATCTCTATATATACATATCCAATCTCTCATACAATCATCATGTATAAGTGTGCATATCTATATATATACACATCAAATATTTCATATAACATCAGCCCATACAAGCATGGTCAATAAGATCTCATGTTCAACTAACACCTTGTTATCACATAAGTGCCCATAGTAAGCCACATAAAGGATAGATAAGGTACCAAATCCATGTCGTTGTGTCGCTCCTGCAATCACAACTGTTAATCATATCGTGCCAGTGATACCCGTGATCAGGTATCAAAGTACCGAGCTCTCTACTCGGGAAAAATAGCACTATCCAATGCGCTCTTTTGGTTACGACAAAGGGGGCTACTTCCCCACTGTAGCTAACAGTGGAGGTGTGTGTGAAACCCGAATCCGGTACGGCGATACATTGCAACCACGAATCCCATAATTAGTGAAGACAATGCATCGTCTCACCATCAACGTAAAAACCCAAGTAATGCCAGCTGGACTTATATGCAATGCACAAGTAGATGTTTATTTGCAAATTCTCAAGTAGATATACAAATCTAGTAAACCCATACGATTATGCACATTGTTGTCCACAATAGGAGCTCATTTGAGTCTCTAAATCAGAAGTGTCAAGTTGTCCACTCAATTCAATCCAAGTTCCAAAAGCTAGTAATCTAGTCAAATGGATTCTACAAGTTGTAGGATCTCACCATGATTCACATAAGGTTCAATTATTCCTTAAGCTCGACTCTGTTGAGTCTTCACTACAATTCATCATAAATAGGTTATAAATGATATTTGCATTTCTAACCCTTTTCTAAGTTATCGGTTCAAGCATAGCTAGGTTCTTGTCTCATTAAGAAACCCTATATCAACCGTTCACAATTTCACCTATTAGTGAAATATAAATTCAATCCAAGTTGGTGAATCAATTCTCAATGAAACCACAGAGTAATCAAAAGCAGATTATGCTTCGAGTCAATTACACAATATGTCTTATAAGTCATATCATTAAGTATGAAACCCAATCCCTAACAAGTATCACAATTATGCTTTCATAAGTCATAATATCTAGTAAGCATAGATGTTTATTTCTAGCATAAATCCAAGTTAAGTGGATAACTTAACAAATAATAAACCACACAAGCATAGAAATTCATTTCTTTTATAAATCTAGGTTAAACACATAACTTAACAAGTAGCAACTCATATCATCCCCAAGACTTCATTGATGGTCTAGGATCAGAAAAAAACTCAGATTATATTCACTAAAACTCATTCTAGAATGATCATTCATTCTACATTCCCAAATCCATTATGGTTCATGTATTATTTATAAACCACACTTGGCATGTTCAAATATTGTGATCCACACACATATTAGATACTAGACATTTTAAGGTGTTATTCACCCTTTTGAATCATTCAATTCAGACCAATAATCATCAATTTATGATTATGACAAAGACAAGTCATTTTCCAGATTTTCTGTTATAACTCATTCTGCACAGTCAACTTGTAAGTTCGACCATTAATTCTTCACAACTCCAAAGGAGGTGATTATTTCTTAGTATGAAACTAGACTGGTAAGACTATATTTTAGCCTTTTAAATTACTCCATTATGACTTGTATTCATCAAGATACAGCCCCTCGAAGTTCATGTTAAAAACCTGAGTATCTGTTGTGATTCATTCTGCATGTCTATCATACAAAATTCACCAAACATTTCTCATTACTCCAAATGTTATAAACTTTAAATTTTCAGAAACTAGACTCTTTGAGCTAGAGTTTCCCATTTTAAAACACTCCATTAGGATATGCATTCATCAAAGTATGACCACTTCAATCTCACGTTAACATATTAACTTTCTGGTAACAGCTTACTGGAACAGCCACGATTTGTGACTAATGAAAAATATTTCCCGAGCTCCAAAATTTATGAAACTTTACAGAGAGTTACCTAACATGTATAGGTATAACATAATCAATTTTTAGAAAAATCCCTTTAGTAGATTAGTACCAGACTTTTCCCGAAGTTTACCCAAAACAGAGACTGAATTTGTATGGTTTGTTTTCCAACAAGTTCATGAACAACAATGATTCCAAATCAAAGCTTGAACATATTTCAAACTAAACCCAAGACCAAAATCATCAAGTCAAGATCAATGGAAAAGTTTCCAGGTTTCATAGAAACATCAAAACGTTTTATAGACTTGATAAAACTCTTCCTTAGCATGATCTAAGCAAGATTCGTGAAGAAGCAAGCAAGCTGGTTTAGTAACGTACCTCAGATCTGAATTTCAAACTTATATGAAACTTGAAATAGATAGAGGGGAAACGATCTCCTCGACAAGATCTTTCCAACGGTGGTCTCGGCTCGTCGATTGGTTGGCCGAAGCTCCGGTAATCGCCGGAACATTCCAAGAACCCATCTCTCTCTCTCTCTCTCTCTCTCAAGGTTTGACCGTTTGGAGAGATAACGATGTGAATAAAATCAGATTATAAATGAATGAAGAGATGTCTTTAGGCTTATATACTCCTAAGAGGAGGTCAAAGGTTTAAAATACTCTTATAAGAGATAAATGAGGGATTTATATTAAGGGTACAATAGGAAATTTCATCAAGACATGACATAAAAGACTGCTCATTAGATGGCTGCTCATTAAGAGCAAAAAGGCTACTGTTCGAGGGCTAAAGTCTGATGTTTGAAGGCTGCTACTGAAGCTCGAAGTCTGCTGGTCAAGCAGCTCGAAGTCTGCTAGTAGAGCAGCCCAAAGTCTACCGGTAGTGCAGCCCAAAGTCTGCCGGTAGTGCAGCCCCAAGTCTGCTGCTATAGCAGCCCCATGTCTGCTGGTGGACAGCAGCACACGGTTATCTTCCGATGGCTCCTATTTGCACAACGTTCGACGAAATGATGTGATTTCTTCGTCAGGATGACCCTAAGGACTTAAACTAAAAGCCTTAAAAGTCTCAAATCAAACTAAAACCATCTAGTATGATATTTCGAACAAAACGATTTAGTCGCGTACCATAATTGATCCGTAGCTAATAAGTGACAACGAAATCACATGGAACAAATTAACGATCGAAACAATGATCGAGCAAGTATACATACTTATTTTAAAGTATGTTAAAAGCCTAATAAAGAGTCTCAAACTCATACTCATACTTAATTTAGAATTAAGTCCCTCAAAAATACGAAAGGCGAAACGTTTACGAAACGCGAATCGTGAAACCACACTTACGACGATGACTATACTTTGAACGTCGTGACCTCATGCAACATTATAGACATGATAATAAGGATATTAAATGTATCCAAGTGAGTACACAAAGACCTAGGATCCCTCAAAGGTCCCGATAAGAAAGAAGTATGAAACCATTCTATCGAGTCAGATACTTAAAGATTCGGGGTCTTACAGTCATAGTAAGAATGTCTTGGGTGGAAAGTTGGATTTCAAATAGGAGGGAAAAACTTGATGGGGGCAGTATTTGGAGATGGAGGTTTTGGAGGAGGTGAAGATGGAGGTTGAGTTGCGGTTTTAGCAGTGGAGAGAAAGGGTTCAAAATTATTTGGATTAAGATTGGGGTTACCTCTTTGTTACATGCTGCCTGGTCACCTTGGAAGAGATCGATGGAGTGGCAGTACAGTTGTGTCAACAACTTGATTTCTGTCAGCGGCTTGGATTTCTACATCATCATTATTTTCTTCCTCATCTATGATATGTCTCTTACGTCTTCAACTAGATACACTAGCAGAAGGAGATCTTTCTCTTTGAGAGCTTCTTCTTCTAAAGATAGAGGGGACACGAGTTTCCCCAAACTTGCTTGACTGCTTTGCTCGACTGATGTCATTGGCATTGAATTTCCTGTTGCAAACTGGGAGAATTTCATCAGTAGCAGCACCTGCTTTATTAATCTCTGGGTATTGCCTTAGAAAGTGGGTTATGATGAGATGGTATGTTAGTCGAACGTTTCCATTTGGAATGTTGTCGAAGTACTTGTTGATATTTCCCGCAATACGTTCAACCAAAACTCCTCCTCAGTTGATGTTATGATTCTCTACAATGGCTTCCATAAGGCACAGTTGAGCCTCAGTCACTTTGTCATGTCCTCCACACTTGATCAAAATACATTTTTCAATGATAGAGGCTAAAGCATAGTGAAGAGGTTGAAAGCGATTTTTGTGCCTATCATATCCTGTTTTTTCAGGAACGTGATCACACATAGAGATGCACCCAGCACTTTGCACATTGATAGGAACAGATAGAATAGTTGAGCCCTCGGTCCTAGTGTTTGTGAACGCACCATAGATGGTATTGGAATCAAACACGATTGGAGTTCCTATTATGGATCTAGGGAGAGTGTGTGATCGGTTGGGAGTTTCTGTCAAACTTGACATCTCTCAAACTGATTGAGTTCTTCTTGCATGGCCTCAATCCTTTGGGGATCTTCCAAAGCTTCATCAATCTTCTCATGTTCAATGGATGATAAAAAGGCATATGAGTCAAGAGTTTCATTTCTTGACCTGCTTCTTGTCATTAGTCCTACAAAGGGATTACCAATGATATTTGTAACAAGATGGTATCTAGCTTCTATGATTTCCCTAGGAAGATCTGGAAGAGGTTCATTGTTTGAAATGAAAGGAAAGAGGTTGTCAATTGGTGATGATGGAGTGTCAGCTAACTGATGATTGTCAGTAGCTTGAGAATCAGTAGGGTAGGTGTCAGCTGACTGAGTTTCATTAGCCGGCTGATGTTAATTTTGACGTTTTGAGTTATCAGTTGGAGAGTAGAGGATGAGGGATTATTTTGGGTTGAGCTAACATTGTTCCCTATCTCAAAAATCTCAAAATTGTTAGTGACATCACGAGTCTCAACAGACTCAAGTAAACATAATTCATCAAAAGTAACATGCATAGTTTCAACAACTATTTGAGTTTGTCTATTATAAACTCTATAAGTTCTACTATGTTTAACATAACCAACAAAAATACATTCATCAGCTTTCTCATCAAATTTACCTCTGTGGTCACTACCATTGTAGTGAATGTAGCATTTGCACCAAAAAAATCTTAAAGTAGGCAATGCTAGGTGTTCTTCCTCTCCAAAGTTGATATGGAGTCTTTTCATGGAACTTTTTGATGAGAGATCTGTTTTGAGTGAAGCAAGCTGTGTTAACAGCTTCTGCCCAAAAATACTTTGGCAACTTTGCCTCAGCTAACATTGTTTTACCTACTTCAATTAATGTCATGTTCTTCCTTTCAGCAACACTATTCTGCTGAGGTGTTCTGACTGCTGAAAAATTGTGATCAATGTCATGATCATCACAGTATGTGTACACTTATAATTTCACACTCTTTTTGAGTTTGAAGGTTTCTGAACAAGAAAGTAAGAATATCATAAGTTTCATCCTTGGATTGCATCATTTTTACACATGTATACTTTGAGTAGTCAACAACAACCAGGGTATATCTGCTTCCAACTAAACTTGCAGTAGAAATAGGACCAAACAAATCCATATGTAGTAATTTAAGAATTCTTTTGGTTGAAAGACATGGCTTGGGTTTAAAAAAATGCTTTTTTTATTTTTCCTAAAGTACATCCCTTACATTTTTTATTAGTAAGAAAACTAACTAATGACATACCATTCACTAAAAATCCTTTTGAAAGTTTTGAAAGATATTTAAAATTCAAATGTGAAAATCTTTTATGACATAGCCATGAAGTTTTTGAAATCTCATTTACTACTAAACAAATTTGAGTACTGTTATTTAAAGAAAGTAAATCAATAACAAAAACATTTCTCTTTCTTGTTCCAATAAGTAAAACTTCATTTGTGATGCTATTTTTGATAAAACAATGAGTAGTAGAGAAAGTATAGTTCATACATTTATCACAACATTGTGAAATATTCAGGAGATTGTGTTTCAAACCTTGCACTAAGGAAACATTGTCAATCTTTACAGATCCTCTTATAATGGATCCATAACCTATTGTTTTTCCTTTTGAGTTATCTCCAAAAATGACTGAGGGTCCTTTGGCTGTGATAATGTCAGTAAGTAGTTTAGCTGACCCAGTCATGTGTCTAGAGCATCCACTGTCAAATATGCACACATCAGTTTGTTGATCATCTGCCATTAAGCACACCTGAAATATGAATATTTAAATCATGGTACCCTTTATAGTTTTGGGTCCAAAGGGTTAGCTTTCTTTGGTAGCCAAACTTGGCTTAACTTAGGCAGTTTCACTTTGTCAGTAGGTTTAAATCTAAGCAGACATTCACGAGACTGATGGCCAAAAGTAGAACAAACTTTGCATTTGTGATAGCTAGTTTTATCAACCATATGAAGAGAGTCCTTTGATTCAGCTTGAGTCAGCTTCAAAGTAGTAGCAACAACAAATTTTAGAGGCTTGAATTTGTTAGTTGTCTTCTTTCTATACCTTTCTCATCTGTCAACTAGCTGACATTTATCCGTCGACTAATTGTTGTCAGCTGTTTTAGTGGCTGACAGTTTTTGAGAGTTTTGAGCAGAAGGCTGACAGCTGTCATGGTTCAACTTCTCCTTTCTTTTTTTTTGAAGAACTTCTTAAGTTGATTCATATTCTTAGGATATTTAAAAGGGACAACATTATAACTTGGTTCTTTATTCTTTTTTAGCAGAATCTTAGGTTCACCATTTGATTGTCGGATTTCACAGTTTCTATCATCTTTTGAGTATCCAAAACCATATTGGTCTTCATGATCTTTTTGTTGATTGATAATGGTTTTAACAACAGCTTTTGATTTTGAGTAAGTATCAACAACATTAGTCAGTCGAAGATTCCTTTCTATAAGGTTAGCAATCTGGGCATCTAAGATTTTTGCTTGAATCTCATGTTTTTCATTTACGATTTTAAGTTGCAGCATTTTCATTTTGCTGTACTTTATAAAGCTCATTGATGTTTTGAAGCTCACAATTTTCATCATAAATTATTTTGAAATCACCAGATAAATAAATATGAATTCCTTTGTGTTTCAAACTTGGAATGCATTTCTTGCATTTGTTGCAAGAGTTCATCAACATTTATGTCAGTAGGCTTCTCCTCCAGCTCTTTTGACATCTTGGTTATCTTAATGTCAGTAGTCCTTGGAGAGGTTAGCTTGACTTTTCTTTCTGGCTGACTTATGATCCCTTGTCCATATAAACCATTTGCTATTTTCTTAACCACAAACTGATCAGGTTTGATGACCTTTGTCAGCTTAGGGTTTTTAATAGGTGAGCTTGGGAGCTCATAATCAGACTCATTTGAATAGTTAGGACTAGGGAAATCGTTTTCTGAATCATACACATGATTCTGTAACAAGACAAAGATTTGTTTCTTGCACAAAATCAACAGATTCATCTTCATAATCTATCTCAATCCATGTTGAAAGATTTTGATCTTCAGTAACTAAACCCTTTTGTTTTTCAAAAATTTTGGGAGCTCTTTTGTAACACTCATTTTTGGTAGATGGACAGTTTGAAGCAAAATGTCTGGGTTTTATATAATTAAAGCATAACAACTTTTCTTTATCATCTTTTTCTTCAATGTTTTTGAAGTAAGGCTTTTGAAAGTTTTAAGAAGAAGGTCTTTGAAAACTTGAGGAAGGTTTTTAAAAACTTGAGGAAGATCGTTGAAAGTTTGAGGAAGGTTTTTGGAAGTTCTTTTTGAAATATTTAAACTTTCTAAATTGTTTTGCAAAAGAAGCAAATTATTCATCTTCATCAAAGTCATCATCTGACAGAGATGTAGAAGTTTTTGGTGTCTCTTCTTGAGCTTGCAGAGACATACATTAAAAAAATTTCTCAAGTTCTTGAGTTTTGAGAACTTCCTTTTCATAAATCTTTAGACTAGTAACAAGACTACGTATATGAGTCTTGTTCAAGTCTCTTGGTTCCTTTATGGAAGTGACCTTAACACGCTATCTACTTCCCAAGCTACTAAGAAAACGCATATTTAAATATTTCATGCTATATATTTTACCAAGCAAAGAGCATCTATTACTTACCTCAAGGAATCTATCATAAGCATTCTTTAGGGATTCCTTTGGGTCCTTTTTGAAGGCATCAAACTCTTGTATGCAATCATAAAGTTTGTTGTCCTTGGTGTTTTGATCTCCGCCGACATATTCAACAAGAGCATCCTATATTTTCTTTGGCAGTAATACAATCATATATTTGTTTATAGTTTTCATCTGGAACATCAGTTGATAGAATGTGAACAGCCCTAGCATCCAGCTCATCAGTTGTTTTGTCCTCCTCAGTCCATTCAGATTGAGGTTTGAGGACATATTTTACAATAACATGAGCAAGAGGATTTATGTCGTCATCATTTGCATCAGACAATTTACTAACTTTAGTATTTATTTTCATGGGTTGCATAGGACCACCTCTTACACATTCCATCAATCGCTAATCAATGTTTTCATATATCTTGTAATCCATTCTTTCTATATATCAAAGTGATCTTCATAAAAAATAGGTACTTGAGTAACATTGTTTGATTAAAAAGCTTTTGTAGTTGCCATGATCGAACTTTCAAGTTTTTATACTTGGAAAATAATAATTTTCAAAAAGTGAAGCTCTGATACCAATTGTAAGTCCAGTTAGCAACAAATAAGGCTAGAGGGGGGGGTGAATAGCCATATAAAACTTTATGGGTCTTTTGAAAAACTTCAAAAGTTACAGTGTAAAATACAATTTTTGTCAGTCAGCTGATATAGTATTAGCTGCTGATGAATTTAGGAATTCTTAGACGTTGATGATGTCAGCGGGAAAGAGAAAATTTGTTAGCTGGCTAACGCAATTTGATATGTTTTTAAGAGATCACAAGTTATAAAGAATGAACTGAAAAACAATTTATAAAACAACTAAGTAATCAACTGATAAAACTTACTCGCTTACACTTAAGTAGATTGAAGCTGCTTAAATGTTAGGACAGTTTGTGTAAGCTGATGAATAAAAGACAAAGTAGTTAAAGTGGTTCACAGTGTAAACGGCTACGTCCACTACCAAGTTGGTAAAACTTGGATTTTTGAAGTGCATTAATATTATTAATAATCTAGGTAATCACTAATGGATCTGTGAACAACAAAGACCAGTGTTTTAGAGTATGATTGAAAGTCAATCACACTCGTCGGACAATCAAATGATTCCGTAATGAATTGAAAGAAGTAAGGAATATCAAAACAGTGATTGTCTAAAACAATAACTAGAAACGAATAATAGTTGATGACTATCTAGCTAGAGTTTAAGGATGAGGCAATTCAAGTGAGTATTCTGCTTGAGAGAGTATGAATGGTTCAATGTCTTCAAAACTTGATTCAGTGTCTTTAAATAGAGGTCGAGCTTTCCAATCCGTTAGAAGCAAAGTTTGAATTTGAATAGTGCCAATGATTAAGAAATATCTCTTTTCAAGATCATAGGGATCCTGTGAGAGAGGGTATAGAGCAATAAGATCTATCAATGCACAAATCAGGTAAGCGTCAGTATTAGAATGTTTAAACAAAAACGGTAAGAGTGCTGACACTTAAAAACTATTCAAAAACTTCTATATTGCTGACAAAGTTCTCAAAGGCTAGCAAACAGTTTCCTAAAAACTCTTAGATTATAACCAAGGAGTTAATAACCCAAATAAACTAAGTAGAGGCATAATAGATTTAAGCAAATAAAAACATGCATGTTTCAATAGTAAGTAACTGTTATTTTGTCTCTAATATTGAGCATAAAATTGTGGTTGAGACTTTAAAAGATGAATTGTTGATAAATACCATGCGAAAGGAACGTAATTAATTTTTTCTTATGTAAACATTTGTGAAAAATTATGTGTGGTATTTGGTTCCTAGACCCAATTCTGACAATGTTTTTGAAACATATATTTCCAAAAATAAGTCCTATAAGTTGGGAAATTTAACGTGTGACGGGATGTTCATCTCTCAAACCAAGTATACCCATAGTTTGGTGAATAAATTCAATCTTGAGAGTGCTTTACATTTGAAAACCCAAATCGAGTCATCCATCATTTTCTGTAGGAGTATGAAAGGAAGTTTGTTGTACTTAACTGCTAGTCACCCAATTATGATGTATAGTGTGTGCTTGTACGCTAGATACAATGCCAAGGAAACTAATGCCTACTTGGTTATTTTTAGTATGTTTGATTGGGTTGGAAACATTGCTGATAGAAAAGGTACAACTAATAGTTGTTTTTATTTGGAGAATTTACTAGTTTCTTGGTACAATTGTAAAAAATATTGTGTCTCACTATCAACTGTTGAATCTAATCATGTAGCAGTGGGTAGTTGTTATACACATTTTTTTTTGGATAAACCAGATGATTGAAGATTTTGGGTTTTACAATGATGTGTTGACTTTGTACTGTAAACAACTCTAGTGCAATAAATATTTAAAAAAATATGTTTCAACATTCTCAAACCAAGCATGCTAACATTAGACATCATTCTATTCAAGACTTGGTTAAGCAATGCATTACAATCATAGAGTTTGTTAGGATTAAAAATCAGTTGGTTGTATCCTCACAAGAACATATTATTTTGAGAGATTTTCTATCTTGACAAAATCTCTACTTTTGTGTGCCATTTGATTTTTACACTTATAAAAAAAATGAATATATATATATATATATATATATATATATAAATTTTTTAGGCATACTGTATTTTTGGTTTGCACGATTGGATCAATTGATTTCTTGTGCTATGTATATATGATTGCTTATGGACTATCTCTTGATAAATCAAATGTGAGTCATCTTTCAATAATCTATAATTCTCTCATATTTGGTTGTTTTTCAAGGTACTATTATGGAATATCATTTGAAATATCCTATAATAGAAAGGGCTACCCCATGTACAAGATATGTACCTGATGTGCGCAAAAACGCAACTCGGGCAAGAATACCCGGTCTTATCAAGTAATAAAGTGTACCTAAATACAGAAATCGATCCTATAGAGAATGTACGTAATTTTCTCTCCAACTAAGTACCAAAATAAGGCTAATTATATTTTAGAAAAATAAAATGAATTAAAATCTAAAAATATAAACAACCTAAGGAATTAAATCTACACGGTGGTTTGGAAATATCAAATCAAGATAAAAATATAGGAATGCAATATTTCTAGTCTAGTCGGTGTTTAATTTTAATTATTTTTCTACTTTTCTTTAACTCAAGTCTCAGTAGTTAGGTGCACTATTTTATTCACTACGGGCTATCGCAAAGTATAGAAAATCTAGCTACAACTCCTAGCTACGGGCTCTCACGTCTTATAACATAAAAGAAAATAGTCGCATGTCAAAGCAAGCACCCAATGACTATCTACGCACGATCTCCTCTCGATCTCACGTAACGCTAACAATTATTGTGATTTCTGGAATTAATAAGACGGGCTCTCGCATCTTATCCTCTAATTCTAGTGATTATCTAATGGTTCGCTACGCCATTAAAAGTATGAAGAACACACAATAATAACCAAGCACATGGGTAATCTTTCGCATAAAGAAATTCTCTAAATTTTTCTACAAATCATGTTGGTAGCCGAGACAAATAAAATTGATTAACTACGGGTTCTCGCATCTTATAGTCAACCCTAATTTCCCCGACCTCGCGAATGGCTAAAGTGGTTCGATCGCGTGTCAAACCAAGTCTTACAACAGCTATTGGTGTGTGTCACAATACACCAACTATTAAATTGATTGGTCTGAAATATAAAGGTAGCTCTCGCGGATCCTAAATATTTCTAAAATCATTTAATTAATTGGTCAAATAATTAAAAGCATTAAGTTCACAAAATAATAACCTAAGATGAATGTGTACTAAATAAAGAGAGAGATTAAATTAAATCACTACATTGGACATAGAAAAATAATTGCATTCCGTAGATAAATTAAGCATAAACCAATTCAACATTTACAAAATTAATCAACCCAAGGAAATATAATAAATATCATGAAATATGAGTTGGAAGAATTAAATCGAAGAATCGCGAATCTGGGGTTGAAATCTTTTGTAGATGCATCATTGACTCTTGAAATGATGCTCGAAACCTTCAAAGGTAATCAAGCTTTGGAGATTTGGTGAGAAAATGGGGTGAAATGGGGCTGGTGCCCCATTTGGGAGCAATGTCCCGAAATTGGGACTTGTTAAAAAATTGAAGGTAGTTGTTGGAGGTTAAAAGGGAAGGCAAACAAAGAGTGCACAAGGCTTAGGGGAAATTTAGGGAGAACAAGGGAGTTTTGGGGGTTGAATGGGAAGAAAAAAAAGGCTTGGGCACGGTTGGAGCATGGGCGGCCCAAGAGAGGAACACGTGGGTTGACCAAGGAAGAAACAAGTGAGGATGAGAGAGAGAAATGGGCTAGAAGAAGGGATGGAGGAGCAGGATTGGGACGGGTCAATTTGGGTCCACAAAGAAGGACACGGGTCATGGGCTGGGTTAAGTGGATAAGGCGGGTGACACGTGGCACGCTGCTGGATCGACAATGCCAAAAGGGAGAATCTGGAAATGGCGCTGCCCTCCCCTTCTGAATTGAAGTTTACTCCAGTGCCCCTGGAGTTCCTGGAGTTAGCGCCGCCATCCTTCCTTGCCCAGCTCTTGTAGATTAGTCCTCCGTCAGCCCAGTTAGCCTCTGTTAGCCCTCATTTGCCTTGGACTGCTTAACGGAACTCAACGGACTTTATCCAAATAATTTGTAATTCAACTCTTCAGCCCGAAATTGCTTCGAACTTCGTGCTAATTACCATATAAATGCTTGATTATGCATGGGAACCTACATTAAGCACAAATACACAAATAATAATATTTCCAAAACATAATTAACTCAAAAATAGCACAAAATAGAAGAAAATACATGGGAAAATTTGTAGATATCTTGGGCTCATCACCCCCCCAAACTTAACCTTTGATCATCCCGAGCAAAGAAAATGAATTATGAAAAAGTTCGAAAACAATATGAAATGAAGGCGGTGCTCAATTAAGATCCCACAAGTATTACCATCCAAGAGATCCCCAAGATTATAAACATGCATAATAGAGATATGAATTGATTCAAATGCTAGCAAACAATCTTCAAACGATCATTCAAACCATAAAACTTTTTTTTTCACCCAAGGTAGCAATGCTCTAGCTTAGATTGAACGGCCAACCGAGATACTAAATGCAAGTCAAACTGAAAGAGTCATCAACTAATATTTTTCTCACAAGGCAAGGCAAGAACACACGGTATGACAATATCAATAAGACTTTATAAAGCTTTTAATGTTCGGCCAAGACTTAGGCTACAAATGAAGGATAGGATAGCAAGACAAGAGAGCAAAGAATTTGAAGTCTTCACATAATGACTAGCTTCATGAAAGCACAACTTTTCAAATACCATAACCTCATTTCAACAACCCCTTAAACGTTAAACTTTGGATTGAAGAAAGTGTCTCATCTATGATGACAATTAAGCTCCACCCTTATCTCTCCTTGAGAAAATTAAGAACAATGGCATTTTTGTTTTCTTTTTTTCTTTTGATTTTTCTTTCTTTTTCATTGCTTTCCAAGGGGGCTCTTTTCTTTTATTTTCATTTTTTTTCACCACCATTCAACAACAATTTTCAAATTCCCAACATCAACAACAATAAAAGCACAAAACTTTCATGAATCACACACTTCCCAACAAGAATACAAAAATAAAATAATTCATTCCAAATCATGCTCTCTTGAAGGGTTATGGCAAACGTGCATAGGTTCATGAGATATGATAATACGGGTCTAAGAAATGTAGTCGAATGAGGGTCATTGTATGCTCTAGGCACACGCCATTCTTTAAATGAGTTCAACGGGGACACTAGGGATTAATGTAAAAAATATGGGTAGGATAGAGAAATGGCTCAAAAGGTCAAAAGATGGCCTATATCATGCTCTTGTCCTACACACATGCCCAAACCAAGCTTTTAATCATCAAAATATAACTCCCGGCATCAAGACTCACAATATGATACTCTTAGACATGCACAACCATTACTAGAACAAAGTATAAAAAATATTTCAATAAACAACTTGGGCATTATTTATCATGAATGAGGTGATGCTACCACATGAATCACAAACATAACCTCAACTATGCATATAGTAATCTAAAAATTGGCTCCAAGAAAATAATGCAAGCACAACTCAAAGAGCGCCAAGATGGAGAGGTGAATGATCAAAGCATATATAATTTGGGGCGTATAAAGCTCAAGATTTTCAGATTTTCAAAGTTTACCAACCAAACCATACTCCTAAACATAAAATAAAAGGAGAAGGAAAGGAAAGAAAACTCCCTCAAGGTTGATTTCTTATGAAGTCTGGGCCGAAAAGATTCACTCCATGAATCTCCACAAGCAACCTCATACTATGAAAGCGCTTAACCCCTGCATCAAATCAACCTCAAAAGAAAAGAATAGGAACACAATTATGGAATAAAAAGAAAAGAAAATATTTTTGTGTGCGGACACTATGTACACCTCCCTACAAACCTACAAACTCGGGAGGGTTTCGAAAAGCGACTCAATATACAAAATGTATAAATACAAAAGCAAGTAAACTAACTAAAAAAACATGCTCAAAATACAATCAGCTTCGCTTGGTATCGATATTAGCAAATAGGGGCAAAAATTAAACCATTCCCCGGCAACGGCGCCAAAAACTTAATGTGCGCAAAAACGCAACTCGGGCAAGAATACCCGACCGTATCAAGTAATAAAGTGTACCTAAGTACGAATATCGATACCATAGAGAATGTACATAATTTCTAGTCTAGCCGGTGTTTAATTTTAATCCTCTTTTTACTTTTCTTTAACTCAAGTCTCGGTAGTTGGGTGCACTATTTTATTCACTACGGGCTCTCGCAACGTATAACAAATCTAGCTACAACTCCTAGCTAAGGGCTCTCGCGTCTTATAACATAGGAGAAAATAGCCGCATGTCAAAGCAAGCACCCAATGGCTATCTGCCCACGATCTCCTCTCAGTCTCACGTAACGCAAACAATTATTGTGATTTTCAAAATTAATAGGACGGGCTCTCGCATCTTATCTTCTAATTCTAGTGATCATCTAATGCTTTGCTACGGCATTAAAAGCATGAAGAACACACAATAATAACAAAGCACATGGGTAATACTTCGCAAAAAAAAATTCTCTAAATTTTTCTACAAATCATGTTGGTAGCCGAGACAAATAAAATTGGTTAACTATGGGCTCTCGCATCTTATAGTCAACCCTAATTTCCCCGACCTCGTGAATGGCTAAGGTTGTTCGATCACATTTCAAACCAAGTCTCACAACGGCTATCGGCGTGTGTCACAAAATACCAATTATTAAATTGATTGGTCTAAAATATAAAGGTAGCTCTTGCGGATCCTAAATATTTCTAAAATCATTTAATTAATTGGCCAAATAAATGTGTACTAAATAAAGAGAGATATTAAATTATATCACTACATTGGACATAGAAAAATAATTGCATTTCATAGATAAATTAAGCATAAACCAATTCAACATTTACAAAATTTATCAACCCAAGGAAATACAATAAATATCATGAAATATGAGTTGGAAGAATTAAATCGAAGAATCGCAAATTCGGGGTTGAAATCTTTTGTAGATGCATCATTGGCTCTTGAAATGATGCTCCAAACCTTCAAAGGTGATCAAGCTTTGGAGATTTGGTGAGAAAATGGGGTGAAATGGGGCTGGTGCCCCATTTGGGAGCAATGTCCCGAAATGGGGACTTGTTAAAAAATTGAAGGAAGCTGCTGGAGGTTAAAAGGGAAGGCAAACAAAGAGTACACAAGGCTGAGGGGCAATTTAGGGAGAACAAAGGAGTTTTAGGGGCTGAATGGGAAGAAAATAAAGGGCTGGGTATGGCTGGAGCAAGGGCAGCCCAAGAGAGGAATATGTGGGTTGACCTAGGAAGAAACTGATAAGGATGAGAGAGAGAAACGGGTTGGAAAAAGGGATGGATGAGCAAGATTGGGCCGGGTCAACTTGGGTCTAGTAAGAATGACGCGGCTCTTGGGTTGGGTTGATTGGATAAGGCGGGTGACATGTGGCACGCTGCTGGATCGACAATGCCAAAGGAGAGAATCTAGAAATGGCACTGGCCTCCCCTTCTGAATTGAAGTTTACTTCGGTGCCCCTGGACTTCCTGGAGTTAGCGCCGCCATCCTTCCTTGCCCAACTCTTGCAGATTAGTCCTCCGTCAGTCCAGTTAGCCTCCGTTAGCCTTCATTTGCCTTGGATTGCTTAACGGAACTCAACGGACTTTATCCAAATAATTTGTAATTCAACTCTTCAACCCGAAATTCCCTCGAACTTCATGCTAATTACCATATAAATGCTCGATTATGCATGGAAACCTACATTAAGCACAAATACACAAATAATAATATTTCCAAAGCATAATTAACTCAAAAATAACACAAAATAGAATAAAATTCCCAGGAAAATTCATGGAAATCTTGGGCTCATCAGTAGCCATTTATTTGGTACTATGTTTCATGTACGAGCTACATGTTCACATGGGTTGATCTCGTGAAAAAGGGCTATCTTTGGAAGGGTGTGAAAGCTACCCATTGGCCAAATACAACAAAAATAAAGCCTTTGAGGGAAAGAGATGTTTGTGTACAAGGCCTGAAAGTCATTCACTTGGTACTGTGATGCACTTATGAGTTAGGTGTTCTTATGGGTTAATCTTGTGAAAAATGGTTATCCTTGGAAAAGTGTGTATGCTACCCACTGGCCTAGTTTGTGTGTATTGAAAGGGTGAAGTCCCTAATCATGAAAGTATTTTTGGGAGAAAAGATTATTGACTCATTGAATCCAAATTTTTTTTTTCCGTTGAGGCTCCAGATGAAGCATCATTGGGTACCTCATCACTTGTTCCAGTTCATCACGCGTGTGTGTATTTGTCTTCAATACTTCCTATATCATTCTAGGCATACACACTAGGGCATGCATTTTTGGTGATTATATCATACTTCTGATTCTTATGCCCTAGAAAATTATGTGCAATCAAGTGCTACTCTCTCCATTGTTTAAGACTGTTTGATGTTGAAGTTGATTGTTTGGAACGAGCTTGTTGGAAGTTGGATCAATGTGGCTGCATGCATTAGGGTTTGTCAAGGTATATTGTTAACTCTTCAAAGTGAACAACCTTATCATAAGTCTCGACATCATGTAATATCGGGTTTTCATTTTCTTCAAGTGTACAATTTCCATACATTTGGTCATCCCCACATAGACTTCCAAATGAATCATCAATTTCATCATAATCATCATAGATTGGAGGTTTTCCCCAATCTATGCAATTTTCGAACTCTGAGACGAAGAGTGTTGCTCCACATGTATGCTCAAATAGGCTAGAGGGGGGGTGTGAATAGTCTATAATGCCATTTAAAAAAACATCTTGGAATTTTCATTAAGAGTAGATTTTAAGGCATATGCAATATGTGGTCGAGGCATGTCTGCTGAAAAACACTCAAAACAACACACTTCCTCTGAGCAGAGTAATGATCTCTGCTCACAGACTGTTGATAAAGTGAAAGCCTATAAAAGGATTTGGTAGCGGAAAGATTAAGGCTAAATAGATTTATCAAGGAAGTCTTAAGTCGTTGTATACGAATATATGTTCAGAACAACATCATACTTAATCCTTCTCCATATGCAGGTTTCGGGACTCATGAGAGGATAACTTTCAAAGGGGTAAAACAGTTTATAAAAACTAATAGATGAATCAAGGTTGAGTTTGAAACATATATTATATTAAAATTCAGCAGAGGTTTGCTCAAAGAAAAACATACTTAATACATCAATCTAGACTCTCTATATACATTATCTATCCTCGTGGTCCAAAACTTTAATCCTCACTCAAGAATTCATTGAAGAAGTTCCTAAGCAAAGATAGCAGTAGGAGATGAGAACGAGGGATAGATATGAGAAGACAATTTTTAGGGTCACTCAGATCAAGAAGGTTAAAGAACACAAATCAAGAAGTACGTTCTTGATTAAGACATCGATCTCTGTCTTGTAGCTTTTCTGATCTCTCTTCTCCTTTTCTCTTTTCTTCCTAGCAATACATAGAAAGTGTTTTGCTAAGGTCTAGGTTCATTCACCATGATCTATTGTGAAGATCTAAAAGGATCGTTGTTGAAGACGATTTTCTTTATAGATCTCACAACCTTGTCGATCAGCTCTATTACCAAGCTTTTTGAAGGCTTCGTCTTTCACTCGCTCTGCTCAGCTTATTGAGAAAAGATGAGGATGATTTATTTTATAGCCAGAGGTCTTTAGATCGTTGAGATATGTTGAGAGATTTTCTATCCATTGGAATAGTGCTGATGATGAAGTCTGTTGGATAAAATCTTTCCCTGAAGATCTTGAATAGTTGCCTATCAGATTGAGTTGATATGTCTCTGAAGAATAGGTTTGATGAATAGTACACTAACAGATGGTCGGCGTTGAATTATGCTTATTTAGATTTGCTTGGGTTGATATTAAGTTTATAATCAACTGATCATTGTTAGGTAGCAATTTCTTCTAGAACAAGTATGTCAGTCTGTTGTTTCCTTTTATGGATAAACATATTGAGTACTAAACAGTTTCTTTGTTTGTGTTGTGTAGAAGCCTCTCTTAATAAGCCTTATCTTACACTATATAATAATATCTTGTAGAAGATATACTCTCAAATTATTAGAGATGTTCAAAATTCAAAAGTGTTTCTAACGAACTGCACTTCAAGTTCTTTTATATATATATATATCCATAGGAACCTCTTGAAGAAACAACTGAAGCATTCATACTCTCTAAAGCAGATTACGCACTTGAAGTGCTTCAGCCTTAAACTCTAGCTAGATAGTCCTTACTCTTATTCTTTTCTAGTTATTGTTTTAGGCAATCACTGTCATGTTATTCCTTACTTATTTCATATTCATTAAGGAATCAGTTGATTGTCCCACGAGTGTGATTATATTTCAATCATACTCCCCAAATACCAGTCTTTGTTGTACACTGATCCATTAGTGATCATCTAGATTATCAATAATATTAGTGCACTTCAAAAATTCAAGTTTGATCAATTTGGTAGTGGACGTAGCAGTTTATACTGTGAACCACTTCAACTACTCTGTCTTTTATTTCATCAGCTCTTACAAACTGTTCTAACACTTAATCAGTTTCAATCTACTTAAGTGGCAGCCAGTCCATTTCATAAGTTGTGTTCTTTGTTTCATAAATTGTCTTTCAGTTTATACCTTATAACTTGTGATGTTTTCAAAACATTAAAATTGTGACAGCCAGATGACATTTATATTTCCAACTGACAGTGTCAGCTTCTCAAAACCATTAGCCAGCTTGACACTATATCAGCTGACTGAAAAAGTTTGTATTTTCCGCAGCAAATTTTGAAGTTTTTCAAAACAACCATTAAAGTTTTTAATAAGGCTATTCATCCCCCCCCCCTCTAGCCTTATTTGTTGCCCACTGGACTTACAATTGGTATTAGAGCTTGACTTTTTGAAAATCATTATTTTCCAAGTTTAAAAACTTGAAAGTTCGATCATAGCACCTACAAAAGCTTTTCAATCAAACAATGTTACTCAAGTACCTATTTTTGATGAAGATCATTTTGATATTTGGAAAGA
This sequence comes from Codonopsis lanceolata, assembly GCA_013146195.2. Taxonomy (NCBI): domain Eukaryota; kingdom Viridiplantae; phylum Streptophyta; class Magnoliopsida; order Asterales; family Campanulaceae; genus Codonopsis; species Codonopsis lanceolata. Next base: position 36,477,295 of record CM028382.1, read on the forward strand.
AAGGATTACATGATATATGAAAAACATTGATAAACGATTGATGGAATGTGTAAGAGGTGGTTCTATGCAACCTATGAAAATCAATACTAAAGTTGGTAAATCTTCTGATGCAGATGATAACACTATAAATCCTCTTGTTGTTGTTGTTGATGAATATGTCCTCAAACTTCAATCAGAATGGACTGAGGAGGACAAAACAACTGATGGGTTGGATGCTATGGCTGTTCATATTCTATCAAGCGATGTACTAGACGAAAACTATAAACAAATTTATGATTGTGTTACTACCAATGAAATATAGGATGCTCTTGTTGAATATGTTGAAGGAGATCAAAACACCAAGGACAAAAAACTCTATGATTGCATACAAGAGTTTGATACCTTCAAAAACCACCCAAAGGAATCCCTAAAGAATGCTTACGATAGATTCCTTGAGGTAAGTAATAGATGTTCCTCGCTTGGTAAAGTATATAATATGAAAGATTTAAATATACGTTTTTTTATTAGTTTGGGAAATAGATGGCATGTTAAGGTTACTGCCATAAAGGAAGCAAAAGACTTGAACAAGCCTCATATATGTAGTCTTGTTGCTAGTCTAAAGATTTATGAAAAGGAAGTTCTCAAAACTCAAGAGCTTGAGATTTTTTTTAAAGGTATCACTCTGCAAGCTCAAGAAGAGACACAAAAAGCTTCTACATCTGTGTCATATGATGACTTTGATGAGGATGAATTTGCTGATTTTGCAAAACAATTTAGAAAGTTTAAATCTTTCAAAAGAAACTTCCAAAAACCTCCTCAAACTTTCAAAGATCGTCCTAAAATTTTCAAAAACCTTCCTCAAACTTTCAAAGATCTTCCTCAAATTTTCAAAATCATTGCTCAAGTTTTCAAAGACCTTTTTCCTTTAACTTTCAAAAGCCTTACTTCAAAAGCAATGAAGAAAAGGATGAAAAAGAGAAGTTGTTATGCTTTAACTGTAGAAAACCTGGACATTTTGCTTCAAACTGTCCATTTACCGAAAATGAGAATTACAAAAGAGCTCCCATAAATTTTGAAAAACAAAAGGGTTTAGTTGCTAAAGATCAAAATCTTGCAAAATGGATTGAGACAGATTCTGAAGATGAATCTGTTGATTTTGTGCAAGAAGCAAATCTTTGACTTGTTGCAGAATCAGTTGTGTATGATTTAGAAAATGATTGCCCTAGTCCAAACTGCTCAAATGAGTCTAACAATGAGCTTCTAAGCTCACCTATTAAAAACCCTAAGCTGACAAAGATCATCAAACCTGATCAGTTTGAAGTAAGAAAATAGGAAATGGTTTTTATGGACAAGGGGTCATAAGTCAGCCAGAAAGAAAAGTCAAGTCAACCTCTCCAAGGACTGCTGACATTAAAACACCCAAAATGTCAAAAAGGCGGGAGGAGAAGCCTACTAATATAAGTGTTGATGATCTCTTGGAACAAATGCAAGAAATGTATTCCAAGTTTGAAACACTTAAAAGAATTCATATTTCTTTATCTGATGAAAACTGTTAGCTTTAAAAGATCAATGAGCTTTACAAAGCACAACAAAATGAAATGCTACAACTTAAAAGCATCAATGAAAAACATGAGTTCAAGCAAAAATCTCAGATGCTCAGATTGCTGACCTTGTGGAAAGAAATCTTCGACTGAAAAATGTTGTTGATACTTACTCAAAGTCAAAAGCTGTTGTTGAGACCATCATCAGTTAGCAGAAAGATCATGAAGACCAACATGCTCTTGGATACTCAAAAGATGATGGAAATTGTGAAGTCAGATAGTCAAATGGTGAATCTAAGATTTTGCTAAAAAAGGATAAGGGATTAATTTACAGTGTTATACCTTTTACATATCCTAAAAATATGAATCAATTTAAGAAGTCCTTCAACAAAAAGGATAATTAAGCTGAACCATGATAGTTGTCAGCCTTCCACTCAAAATCCTCACAAAATGCCAATATCTATAATGGCTGACAAACGTCAGCTAGCTGACAAAAGAGGAGGAATTAGAAGGAAGGTAGCTGACAAGTTTAAGCCAATCAATTTTGTTGCTACTAAGACTTCCAAATTGAATCAAGATGAATTGCAGGACTCACCTCAAATGGCTGACAAAACTGGTTATCACAAATGCAAAGTTTGTTCTACTTTTGGCCATCAATCTCATGAATGTTTGTTCAGATTTAAACCTACTGATAAAGTCAAACTGCCTAAGATAAGGCAAGTGTGGCTACCAAAGAAAACTAACGCTTTGGACCCAAAGATATAAAGGGTACCATGATTTAAATATTCATATTTCAGGTGTGCTTAATGGCTGATGATCAACCAACTGATGTATGGATATTAGACAATGGATGCTCTAGACACATGACTGGGTTAGCTGAACTACTTGCTGACATCATCTCAACCAAAGGACCCTCAGCCATTTTTGGAGATAAGTCAAAAGGAAAAACAATAGGTTATGGATCCATCATCAGAGGATCTATAAAAATTGACAATATCTCCTTGGTGCTAGGTTTGAAACATAATCTCCTAAGTATTTCACAATTATGTGATAAATGTATGGATTGCACTTTCTCTACTACATATTGCTTTATCAAAAATAGCATCACAAATGAAGTTTTACTCACTGGCTCAAGAAAAAGAAACGTTGTTGCTATTGATTTACTTGCTTTAAATAACATTACTCAAATATGTTTAGTACCAAATAATATTTCAAAAACTTCATGGCTATAGCATAAGACTTTCACATTTGAATTTTAAATATCTTTCTAAACTTTCAAAAGGAACTATAGTGAATGGTCTGCCATAAGTTAGTTTTCCTGCTGACAAAAAATGTAAAGCATGTGCTTGGGAAAAAATAACAAAAACTTCTTTTAAAACCAAACCATGTCTATCAACCAAAAGAATTCTTGAACTGCTGCATATGGATCTGTTTGGACCTTTTTCAATTGCAAGTTTAGGTGGAAGTAGATATACACTTGTTGTTGATGATTACTCAAGATATACATGGGTTGAAATGATGCAATCCAAGGATGAAATTTATGACATTTTTATTGTCTTATTCAGAAACCTTTAAACTCAAAAAGAGTGTGAAATTATAAATGTAAGATCTGACAATGGGGCATAATTCAAAAACCTTGGAATGGATATATACTATGATGATCATGGTATTGATCATAATTTTTCAGTAGTAGAAACACTTCAGCGGAATGGTGCTGTAGAAAGGAAGAACAGAACATTGATTGAAGCAGGTAAAGCAATGCTAGCTGAAGCAAAGCTACCAAAGCATTTTTGGGCAGAAGTTGTCAACACAACTTGCTTCATTCAAAACAAATCTCTCATCAATAAGTTTCATTAAAAGACTCCATGTGAACTCTGGAGAGGAAGAACACAAGTGCTACATTCACTCCAATGGTAGTGACCACATAGGTAAATTTGATGAGAAAGCAGATGAAGGTATTTTTGTTGGTTATGCTAAACATAGTAAAGCCTATAGAGTTTATAATAGAAAAACTCAAATAATTGTTGAATCTATGCATGTTACATTTGATGAATTATGTTTACTTAAGTGTGCTGAGACTCAAGATGTTACTGACAATTTAGAGATTTTTGAGACAAGAAACAATGTTAGCTCAATCCAAAATAATCCCATATAATCCCTCATCTTCCACTCTCCCAGCTGATAACTCAGAAAACCAAAATAAACATCAGCCAGCTGATGAAATTCAGCCAGTTGACAATCTTAACCATTCTTTAGGACCTACCTTAGTTGACAATGGCCAGTCAGCTGACATATATCCTGTTGGTAATCATCAGTCAACTGACACTCAAACATCTTAACCTTCACCAACTGACAACCTATCTCCTATCATCTCAAACACTGAACCTCTTCCAGGTCTTCCTAGAGAAATCAAAGAAGCTAGTCATCATCTTGTTACAAACATCAATGGTGATCCCTTTGCAGGACTAAGGACAAGAAGCAATTCAAGAAATGAAACTCTTGACTCACATGCCTTCGTTTCCTCCATTGAACCTAAGAAGATTAATGAAGCTCTGGAAGATCCCTAATGGATTGAGGCCATGCAAGAAGAACTCAATCAGTTTGAGAGATGTCAAGTTTGGCAGCTTGTTCCAAGACCATCAAATCTACAAGTAATTAGAACTAAATGGGTCTTTAGAAACAAGTTGGATGAAGATGGAAATGTCACAAGAAAAAAATCAAGATTGGTAGCCCAAGGCTATAGACAGAAGGATGGCATTGACTATGATCAAACATTTGCCCCTGTAGTAAGGCTAGAAGCTATCCGATTATTTCTTGCTTATGCAACCTTCAAGGACTTCGAAGTCCATCAAATGGATATGAAGAATGTATTTCTAAATGGTCACCTTCAAGAGAAAGTCTTTGTTGAACAACCCCCTAGGTTTCATGACAACAAAAAGAGGGACCATTTCTACAAGCTAAGAAAGGCTTTCTACGGTGTCAAACAAGCCCCAAGAGCATGTTATGAAACTCTATCCAAATTTCTCATGGAAAAAGGTTTTCAAAGAGGTAAAATTGATACAACTCTCTTTTCCTTAAAAGCACAAAGGTAATATTTTACTTTTCCAAATTTATGTTGATGATATTATTTTTGGTTATGCTAATGATGCTTTGTATAAGAGGTTTGAAAACTTTATGAAGGGAAAATTTGAGATGAGCATGATGGGAGAACTTACGTACTTCCTCGGTTTGCAAATTAAGCAAACTGAAGAAGGAATATTTATCCATGAATCCAAATACACCAAAGAGTTGATCAAGAAATATAATTTGTAAGAGGCAAATTCAGCAAGCACTCCAATGGGAGTTAAATGTCATCTGGTCACTGATGAAAAAGGTAAACCAGCCAATATGACTGAGTATAGAGGTATAATTAGATCTCTTTTATATCTAACTGCTAGTAGACCATATATTATGTTTGCTATGTGTGTATGTGCTCGGTTTCAAGCTGATCCTAAAGAATCTCACATGATTGCTGCAAAAAGAATTATTAGATATTTAATTGACACTAAAAAATTTGGTATTTGGTATCCTAGAGACTCATCTTTTAATTTAATAGGATATCTTGGGTATTTGGATACCTTGCAGATTGTAGAGTACACAGAAAGAGTACAAGTGGAACTTGTCAGTTTCTTGGCAATAGGCAGGTATCTTGGGCATGTAAAAAGCAGGCATCAATCTCTACTTCAACTACTGAAGTTGAATACATTATTGCTGGTAGCTTTTGCTCTCAAATTATGTGGATGAAACAACAACTTATGGACTATGAAATGCAAATGGGAACCTATCCTATTTACTGTGATAATACATATGCTATTTCTGTTTCTAAAAATCCTGTGATGTATTCTAAGACTAAACATATAGACATAAGATATCATTTTCTTAAAGATCATGTTGAAGAAGGTAATGTTCAACTAGAACACATCCCCACAGAATTTCAGTTAGCTGACATATTTACAAAAGCCTTAAAATCATATAGATTTGAATTTCTTAGAGGAGAATTAGGAATGCTTATTATTTCATAGATAGATTGTATGTCTCTAATTTTTGCGGGCAATAAAGTCATGGTTGACATAAAAGACTTATTAAAATAAACTCTAGAATTTCAGTCAGCACTTGTTAGCTAACATTCTTATCCTACTAATGAGATGATGTGGCAAGCAAGATAGCTAGCTGACATCCTTTATCAGCTAACACACGTCGCCATTATGACTACTGGTGACATTCTTATGAGCTGACAAACAAACGTCAGTCAGAAGGTAAGGATAAGAAGTGGCTGGCATATCAGTCACCACACATGTAGCCTCTATTTTCTGAAATTAGTTGATTGTATCACAACTAATTTCCAAATTATGTTCATTTAAATGTATTAAATGAAGATATTTATGGGTATTTATTTTCCGCCTAAAAACTTTTCCTTGGAACTCGTAAAACTTCCTTGAGAAGCCAAACCGACTCTCCCACTATCTCACCAACACTGACGGTTGATGTGATGTGCTTACACAAAAACTTCCCATCATAATGGGTATTGACCTCCATCATAAATCAACATCAATCATCATCTTTTAAGCCCAAAAACCAAAATTCTCTGTACTTACTCACTACACGCCATATCTTCGCTTTTAAAACCCACTTCCAAAATTCCCTATACGTACCTGTACTTATACATATTTAATACTATTTTCGAAACTCTACCCTACTTCAACTGGTCTAAACTCGCCTTCTATATATATAACCCTTAAACCCTAAAAATTTCTTACAAATTTTTCTATCTCTCATCTCTCTTCTTGCTTAAGGCTTCTGAAAACTATAATTTACTTCACTGGTATCTTCTTCTTCATTAACATGTTTATCTTTCTGTTTTATTTATTCTCATTCTCCTAACTTTTTCTTTGACACGATAAGCAGGTGCAATGGCAGACAACAATTATTTGGGCTATATTCTCGACATTTTCTCTTTTAACTCAACTCCACTAGAACTTGAACTGGTCCATCTTTTGACATCTTCTGGAGTACTCCCACTCATGAGTTTTGAGATTCGCAACTACAACACTCAATTAACAGAAGAATTCTTTATGTCAATGGAAGAAGACCCAACTGACTCTTTCTCCCTCACAAGTACCATTAGAGGGGTCAAAATTATCATTGACACAGAGGCTATCTGTGAAGCCTTCCCCAACTTCTCTAATGATGGGTCTAGAATCCTTACAATTCCTGAAGCCACACAACAAGCAGGGAGGATTTCAATGTGAGGTAAAGTTCCTATCGAACTAGCTTATGACAGACACAAGAATGGCTTTGCTCTTCTTCATTATGCCCTAGCCACAATATTGGACAAGTGTTTGATCATCAAATCTGGTGGTCACGACAAAATTACTAAGCCTCAACTCTTTCTCATGGAGGGCATTGTTGAAAACTATGAAATCAACTAGGGAGTTGTACTAGTTGAATGTGTCAAGGCCAACATAGCTAAATTCAAGGAGAACATGGAATATGGTAACCCAAAACCTACCCACCATCTCATTATCAATCAATTTCTTCACTCTCATGCTGCCTTTCGGCCTCCTCTCTTAGCCATTGGTGACATGGCACTGTTCTAGCCAAGAAGTATGTAGCCACTGATGTAAATCGAGCCTCTACTTCAAGCCGTTTTGGTCAAAATCTTCCTACTGCACCCTCTAGTCGACCTTAAATAAGATCTCGAAGTCAAGGACCTTCCATACATACAGTTTCATCTGGTCAGCCAGCTGACGCAGCCAACTGACGTTGCTCACCAACAGTCACCATTCCTCCACTTATTTTAACCCGGAGAAGAAGAAGGCTGATAACCACTTATGACTCAGTTGATAAAGAAATTGCTCCTAATCCTCCAAGTTCCCAAAGACCAAGACAACAAACTGCACCAACTCCCTCTATGCCTCCTCGAACAAAAAGACAACGAAGAAATCCGACTTTGAATCTAGGTAACTTTGTACCTTTCTCTCAAACCACAGCCTCTGATGGTCCTGCTCCTACTCCTGTCCCAAACACTACCATACCCAGGTCTACATCACCATCTACTGGCACCACAAAATTCTTCCCTCCAATTCGACCCTATTTTCATCCTTACCATACCCCATACTATGCAAATTCAAAACCCATCCCTCCTAACTGGGTTTTTTTTAGAGCTTTCATGATGTCAAGAAGGAAATCAAACCTCTTGTTAACCCAGTCAAATACATTGATCATCTCTACCATTGAAGGAAGGATTGATGTGCACTATCCTGTCATGCAAAATCTCTCAGCTAATGACCTGATTGCCAATTATGGGAAGTACTTTGATCTTATACATTTACGATGGAATCAGTTCTACTTATCTTGTGATAGATTTGTCCAAGATGAGGTCATTTACACCACTTGGAAGATCTACAACAAAGTTATGGCCTTACTTCCTCTCCTTGCTATTGATCTCTTCCTCAAAGGGAGATTGGCTCGTCCAGAAGATGATGAAGTCAATCAAAAGTGGATCATACCCACTGTAGCCCCTGAAAAGCTTGCACAAATCCATCGCCTAGCCATCAAATGCATTAAGGATTCCATTATCAAGGCCAAGCGAAATCATTTTTCTTTTCAAAAAAGTCTTCCTCATCCAAGCAATGCCCCCTCTTCTCAACCTACTGCAGCACCTCAAGTCCCACAAATTGTTAATCTCATTCCTATTATCCCAGTTCTTCAAGGTGACAATCCCCTATCGATTGACATGCCATTCGATGTCCCAGCCATCTCTTAGGCCACTGTTGAAACACCTTGTCTACTCCCTGTGTTAGGTCATGCTGCTGCTCCTACTACTCAACAACCACTCGTTGAGGGCTCTGTTCCATTACCCCTACTACTGAATAAGCCTATTGTGATTCAATACTTTTCCTACTCTGCTCTAGTTGATAAGCCTGTTGAAAATCTAGCTGACACGCCTGCTGATGGCTTAGCTAACAAACCAGCTGACACTCAAGCTGACATGTCTACTGATGTTAGAGCTGACATTGATGCACCTGCTCCTCTACTTCACCCATATGCTCAAGTACATCAAATCTCTTCTGGATCCAACACACACATCATTGGTGTGCAGGCCTATTTCTCCTCTTTTTCATCCTCTTCAACTGACTCCCAATCAGTTGAAGTAGGAGCCGAGGGTGATGAGGAACCCTTTATTAATTACTTCATATGTTGATCATGAAAGCTCTATTGATGATGATACACTCTTCTCTCCTACCCAAAAATTGGTCCAACAGAAAAAGCTTTATCAACAGTCCATCATCAGTTCAGCCCTGAATAATCCAACTGAAAAGAAAACAGTTTTGAAGATATCTCTCCTGACCCTGAGTCTACTCCTTCCCAATCTCCCATGTCTGGTCTCTCCCCTCCTTTATCTAAGGAGGATGGTTTTGCAAACTACCACTTATTCCCTAGGGCTGATCCATATCCTGTTCCAAACTATGATGTTGGCCCTTCTGCTCCTCTACCCACCCAAGTCTCCCTGGATTACAAATTGGACATCTACTATATCCATCAACTTCACATGGAAGATGCTCTTAAAGTTATATCTCAACAGTTTCATGATATCCAACACCAAGTTGCATCAATTCTTCCCAATCTGAGGGAGATTATTACCACAGAGGTCAGAGCAGCAGTTGCTATGGGAGCCCCTCAAGAAGCTACCATGAATGACTGGAACTCGGTATTGATGTATCAAAGGGAATGGGCTACCAGAGCCACAAATGCATAAACTCTTTTGCTTCAATCCATTCAGGAAGAGAGGAATCATAGAGAAAGCGCTGAGGTTCTATGTCAAGAGAACAAGGAGCTGAGACGGATCCTAGGGCTGAGGATATTTACTGAAGATGTACCTGTTCTAGCGGCTGAACCATCCACAAATGATGCAGTCCCTCAGCCAGCTAACGTTCCTCAAGATCAGCCAGCTGACATCCCTCCCAAACCAGGTCCAGGTGACAACCCTTCAGCTCAACCTACTCAACATATTTCAGAAGAAGGCTCTGGGTCCTCTCAAGATTAACTCTTATTTTCTCCAAACACTTTTAAATTTTACAACTGCTTTAGTACTTATCTTCTGATACATTATTTCTATCTTGGATAATATGATTTATCTAATCTCTTCTGTAGGGTTAACTCTCTAATATGTCAAATATTAGATTATATATTTATTGGTTTTACTCTTACTTGCTATCTCTCTACTTAAGTGAATGGATTTAAGCAAGTAGGAGGAGATTACTGAATTATGCTTATTTAGATTTTCTTAAACCCATTAAGGCTGATTACATCGTAAAATTTCTTGCGTTGATATTAAGTTTATATCCAGCTGATCTTTGTCAGCTAGCAATTTCTTTTAGAACAAGTATGTCAGCATGTTGTTTCCTTTTATGGATAAGCATATTGAGTACTAACCAGTTTCTTTGTTTGTGATGTGTAGAAGCCTCTCTTAGTAAGCCCTATCTTATAGAAGATATACTCTCAAATTATTGGAGCTGTTCAAAATTCACAAAAAGGTTTCTAACGGACTGCACTTCAAGTTCTTCTATATATATCTACAGGAACCTCTTGAAGAAACAACTGAAGCATTCATACTCTCTAAAGCAGATTACTCACTTGAAGTGCATCAGCCTTAAACTCTAACTAGATAGTCCTCACTGTTATTATTTTTTAGTTATCATTTTAGACAATCACTGTCTTGTTATTCCTTACTTCTTTCATATTCATTAAGGAATCAGTTGATTGTCCCATGAGTGTGATTGTCTTTCAATCATACTCCTCAAATACTAGTCTTTGTTGTACACTGATCCATTAGTGATCATCTAGATTATTAATAATATTAGTACACTTCAAAAATCTAAGTTTGTCCAATTTGGTAGTGGACGTAGCAGTTTATACTGTGAACTACTTCAACTGCTCTGTTTTTTATTTCATCAGCTCTTACAAATTATTCTAACACTTAAGCAGTTTCAATCTACTTAAGTGTCGGCTAGTCCATTTCATAAATTGTTCTCTTTGTTTCATAAATTGTTTTTCAGTTCATACTTTATAACTTATGATCTTTTCAAAACATTAAAATTTTGTCAACCAGCTGACAGCATCAACTTCTCAAAACCATCAGCCAGCCAAAATTTGTATTTTCCACTGCAATTTTTGAAGTTTTTCAAAACGACCCTTAAGTTTTTAATAAGACTATTCACCCCACACCCTCTAGCCTTATTTGTTATCCACTTAGTATCGAATTGACAATTTATTTTCCAAGTTTAAAAATTTGAAAGTTCGATCATGACAACTACAAAAGTTTTTCAATCAAACAATGTTACTCTGGTACCTATTTTTGATGAAGATCACTTTGATATTTGGAAAGAAATGATTACAAGATATATGAGCAATATTGATAAACGATTGATGAAATGTGTAAGAGATGGTCGTATGCAACCCATGAAAACCAATACTAAAGTTGGTAAATCTTCTGATGCAGATGATGATACTATAAATCCTCTTACTGCTGTTGTTGAAGAATATGTCATCAAACCTCAATCTGAATGGACTAAGGAGGAAACCAAGTCTCTATTTATTATAGATAAAAATGTGTACTATTTTTTATGAAAAAATAAAAGTATTAAAACATTTTTTAAATTGTTAAAATGTCAAAAAGGAAATAAAAATCAAAAAGTAGTTGTATTATTTTGTTTTGATTTGTATCAGTTTATCATATAAATCAAAATCAAATCTAATTTGATTTGATTTGATTTGATTCAACTATGATTTACGGTTGTAAAGCAACTAACTCTTTTTGATTTGGTGAAGTGTCAACCGTTAACTAGGGTTTATTTATGGACTTTATTTACTTACTAGGGTTTCTTCTCTCTTCCTTCATGCGTCATTATTCTTATACAAAGGACTTTCCTATCATTTATCCCTCGTCCATCATTATGTTTGCTCTTTCTTGCCTCTGGTTTGGATGGGATGAAGACGAGGATAAATCCAACAGTACCAACGATGCAATAGGTATGTCTCCAATCTTTCACTAACTTGTTTTTGGTCATTATATATATATATATATATATATATATATATATATATATATGAAAAATCCAAACCAGTCTCTGTTGGGTTACCTTCTTCTGCAGCAGAACTATCAAGAACAACAGGGATTGAAGAATATGAATCAGATGTTTTCCAATCTAGTGGCTGCAAATGGTCAGTCCTCTTCATATGCATACTCCCTCCGTCCCAAAATCAGTGTATTTTATTCATTGATTGACTGTACATAGTTTGCTATAATATCTTTATAATATTGCTTGACGGTGTTAAATCAGTGTGTTCCTGGGGAATTAGGACCATAGACGAATATAGTTAATTGTGAGGTGTGTGTGACCCCATGTGTCCAAAGATTTCAAAGTCTTTCCCAAGCACCTTTATCATCTCTCTCACCCCTTTGAATCCATAGTTGTTAAATAAAGAAACATAATTTTATTTATTCAGTATTTCTTAAGATATTCTATGTATATAGAATATACAAAAACTTTATATATTCGATCTGAAATTTGGAAATATATATTTAGGACAACTATAAGTACATGTAATTGTATTCATTAATTTTTTGACAAAACTATAATGATTAGAACCATTGTATTTGTAAATTAAGACTCAAAATTTGTATTTTCACCAAATTACAGTACCAACGAGGGTATGTCGAACAGTACCAAAGTTGCAATAGGTATGTCTCCCATCTTTCACTAACTTGTTTTCAGTCATTATATGTACATATATCGAAAATTCAAACCATTCTCGGCAGGTATACCTTGTTCCGTTGCAGGAGTATCGAGAACAACCAGAGTTGATGAACCAGCCCATTACATACTGAAAATAGAATCCTTTTCCCTGCTGTCTTGTGCAGGGATCAAAGCATATAAATCAGAGGTTTTTAAAGCTGGTGACTACAAATGGTCAGTTTTCTTCATTTACATACTCGAGTTTCTTATTGATTTGATACAAGTTTCAAGAAATTGAATGGTTTTCCTTGGTGGTGTTAAATGAAGGGGAATCAAGGATTAGTAAAGCGAAAATTTTGGAATTTGGACTAGTTATGTATGTATGTAATGTGTTTCTATTAATTTCAGGAGGCTACTTTTTATCCCGAAGGAAATGAGAAAGAAGATGGGCAAAATCATATCTCGTTGTATCTAGCCATAGTCGACTCTACCAAACTCACCACCGGGTGGAATGTTCATGTTTACTTCACATTATTTGTTTACGATCATGCTCTGAAAAACTATCTTACCTTTCAAGGTAGTATATATTGCTTCTTCGATGTTCATAGAACAATTTATTAAATGTTACTACATTTTTAACCTTTATTTTTACGATTTTCCTTAAAATCAGTTCATGAAACCTTAAAATCCTAAACAAAAAGAGTCTTCCTTTCTTGTCATGTTCCATGTCTTTCATCTCTAGAAATTGCCATTACTCGTGAATTATATTTATGAATAAGGAAGGAAAAGCTATTTTTTCAACCATTGTTACTATTTGGAAAATATCAACTTGACCATTGTACTTTTAAATAAGCAAATGTAACTATTGTGCTTATAATTCCGCTTAAATTTATACATAAATTGTTAGATTTCATTAAATTTTTTGGTTCAATTCTCAATTTGGTCACGCTTCTTTCATCAAGGTTTCATTAAGCTAACTCTACTATCTTTTACACTTCAATCATTGTACTTGGTTTGAAAAGTCAATAAGGTCATTAGAGTCATTTCCGTTAGTTTGATGATTGAAAAATTAGTTTTGCCTATGAATAACTATATCTAATGTGTGCTTTTGTATAATGTATATAGTTGCTGATGGAAAGAAGACACAATTTCATGCCATGAAGACCAAATCGGGATTTAGTAAATTACTTTCCCTGGATTGTTTCAAGGATTCTTCGAATGGCTACCTCTACAACGACTCTTGTGTGTTTGGGGCCGAGGTTTTCGTTACTCCAAAATGCGCTGAAATGGGAACCTGCTTATCTATGATAGAGCCACCTTCTTGGAACAATACCTACTCTTGGGTAGTAGAAAAGTTTTCGACGATTCAAGACTATATACTAAAATCGGAGGAGTTCAAAGTTGGGAAACTCAAGTGGTATGGGGTGCAATCCCTAACTCATTCCTTTAATTTCTATTTTTGATATTATTCAAAGCAATATTCACGAATATTTTGAAACTAGTTCTTTTTTATTTTTATTTTTTTATACAAAGAACGTGTTCATGTTTAACATAATGAGAAACTATAAACTATAAATTTGGAAATGTATGCAGTTACTTGTTGGCTCTCTGAATCATTTTAGCTATCCTAATTGTATACATACCTCATAAACGTCAATGATTTCCTCACAAATTATACCAAAGTAGTAATTAATTGATTTTTTAATGCCAATATGCTGTATCAAAACAAATCTGAGAATCATTTGTTTTGAATCAAGTTCTAATATTATATGGGTTTTCTTGTTATTTCAGGAAGCTAATCCTTTTTCCTAAAGGAAAAGTTGTGGACGATAGCAAACAACCATCCGTCTATTTAGAAGTGTCAGATTGTTCCTCGTTTCCTCTTGGATGGAGATTTTATGCGAAATTCAAGCTTCGAATGAGAGATCAAGTTGGTCATAATCACCTCGAAAGAGAAAGTAATACTCAGCTGCTTATTCTTCGTTTCAGTTCTTCTTTTTGTTCAAAAATGAATTGTTTCATTAGTTAGAAAATTACCTTGAATGCAATGTTCAGATCCCAAGTCTCTAGGGCTAAAACTTACATAGAACTTTGTAGAATATTGCATGGAAGAAACTTATATAAAACTTTGAACTATCACACATGAAATAAATTGATCCTGAAGATACTAGCTAGACAAATTAAAGATCATATATATTTATCATATGATTTCATTTGCTTGATCATCATCTCTAGCTACAAGGCATATCAGTTTCCATTTACTAGTACGTGCTGCAGCCCTCCTATCCATATTTATAATCTGGAATAGACCTCTCTTATAGCCCTTTTTCTTCCATCTCGATTCTTTTGCCATATTGAACTCATCCTAGAATGAGGATCCTTCTTGATCAATTGTTTTTAGTGAATAGATCCGATTGTAACTTTGATTTTTGATGAATATACATACTTTCCAACCCTTCTTCCATCTCTTTCACACTTCTCGTCCTACTAATTTGGTTTTTTTAGCTACCCTTAATTTTTACCCATTCGATTACCATCAACAAACAACACTTCACCCAATCCAATTTCTATTTTTGCTAAAGTTTTTATTTTTTATTTTTACTAAATGTTTCTTAAAATATAAATTTTACATTGTTAAAAGACTCTTATGTCACTCTATTGCAGTAAGTCTCTGGTTCTGTGACTCGATTAAGGCCCGTGGTTTCAGAATGCTAAGTGAAGAACTCAAAGAGCCCTTCCTGGTGAATGATAATATCATTATTGAAGCAGAGATTTCAGTGGTGGGTACGATTAGAAATTCCACCTAACAAGTTGTCTACTATTTTGCATTTTAGAGACTTTAATACACATGATGATTCAGTTTCGTCCGTGACATGAAATTGTAAATGGAGCAATGTGATATTTTTGGGCTCCACTATCCTGTTATCAGAGAACTTTAATGTATGCAAAAACCGCGTATTAGTAACTGGGTCATGGGATTGGTTTTGTGGGTCCTAATCCTCTTTTATCTCCATATTGTTTTTGTGAATACAAGAATTATCTTGCAGATTGACTGGATTTGTTCCAAGTGTTGATGGTATTGGGCAGGTATTCTATTACAGATGTGATTTAAATTTATGATTTTTATTAGTTAGTGCTTCTATTTCTAAAGCTGTTTTGTTGTTCTTTATGGGCAAAGCAAATAGAAATTAATAACCTTTATAAACCATTGAAATCAGGAGAGTTTAAGTTAATTTTTTCTTTGGTTACAATTTATGAATATAATTTCTTTACTCTGTTTTATTGTTCTGTTGATGGTGCTTCTTGATCATCAGCCATAACACCTATCATAGCTTCATCATCACTGCTGCCTTTCTGAGTGCTCTTACCTTCATAGCCTTTTCTTGAGTGTTCTTTTCCTTTATACAAGTGAAGCAATTGCACTTCTTGCTATGGATACTTTCTATTCGAAGTTGGATTTCTTGTCTGTTTTTGAAACTTTTGTAGGACACTCACCAATGTAATGGCTAAATTTTCCACATCCTTCCCTTTTCTTAGGAGTTTCTTGAGAACTTTGGTAATAGGGTTGGTGTTTGAAGGAGGTTTGGAGTCATATCTGTGATTTTTTTTGAGATTCAAAGGCTTTTCTCACAGCTTGAGCAACAAGACTAGTGATCTAGTATCTTCTAGAATCATAGTTATGGGGTAGGATTCTAAGGCAGTGAGAGCTAGAGAAGTGGGATTTTGTAGAGAGAAGTGGGAAGCTTGAGCAACAATACTAGTGGGATTTTGTAGAGATTCTGTGTTTTTATTTTCTTTGGGTAACTTGCAATTGTTAGTGCTTTTTTTACCCACTTCTGAATCTACTCACTATATACTAGATGATGCTTCAATTCCATATCATAGCTTCATCTCTGCTGCTTTCTGAGTACACATTATTCTTTTCAATCACTTAGTTCGGATAGTTTTGTCCTTATAGGGCTTGTTTGGTAGTCGGACATGGATAAACAATCTTATTAATGTCAGTACTATTAGTACCCTCGCTATTAATCCTCACTTGTATATTGGGGGTAGTTTTGAGATTAAAAAATGTTAATCCCAATTTTTCTTTAAGTTTTCTTTTTCTTAAGTTATACAAGTCTGCACTTCTTGCTATGGTTAATGTAATGGTCTGCTTTTCTACTGTTAACGCAACCTTCTCTAGGTTGCACGGACACTTCTTCAACCTAGCGTATCCGGCCGTATCTGTGACACAGATACTTCCGGGTACTCTAGATTGAAGGCGTGTCAATGCAACCTAACATCCCCTTTATTTAGATTTTCTTTGAGTTTCATGAGAATTTTGGCTCGGGTTGGTAATTGATGGAGGTTTGTAGTCATATCTATGAATATTTTTAGATTTAAAGGCTTTAGTAACAAGACTAGTGATCTCTTTCGGATTATCAAACGGCTCACCAACATTAATTCACTTTAGTCTAATGTTGTTGTTTCCATATTCCACCTCAATTTCACTAAAGTCATTGGTTTGCCTCTTTCTGGGGAGTTATCCACCAAATCTTTCTACAAATATTTCACTTAGAACGATCTTGGGCTTCAGATATTAATTCATCCATAAATTAATAATTATTAATTGATACTTTATTAATTTATAGGCTTTAAAAAAACCTAATCTATTTGGGATTGAGATTAATAAAACAAATCCTATTAAACCTAGAATCAATTACTTGACATTCTTTAGTTATATTTTAGATTTGAGACATTAAAAGTGTACACAAGAACAGTCATAATAACACAAACGTTTCATACACGCAACAATGGTTTCTCATCTTAAAGGTGTGAAAAATTCAACAACGATGGACGAAAATCATATAGCATTATGCAAGCACGCACTACAAGGATAATCCAAGTATCATTAAAAAACAATTGCAACAATGGCTTTTGGAAAAAAAATGGCTTGCAAGTGAGTCAAGTGACGATATCAAATATGAATAAGCGGTCGTCGGAGTATATCTCGCTAGCTTCTTAAAGAGGTGATGTTAAGTGACACAACCAACGAAAATTCTCTCAGAAAGGACTCTATGACTAATCAATATCGAAAGACAACGGTGTCATTTTTTATTAATTTATATATATACTTTTGTATAGGACCTTTATAAGTATTCAAATATGTATTATCTTATAAATTTAGTGAATTATTAATTATTAATTTGCACGTTGTCCCCAAGTCAGGACCGAGCAAAAGTATTACTATTTTAAAGAGATTGTTAATTAATCGAGTATTAATTTATGGAATTTTAAAAGTATATAGTTAATGCATGTACTATTAAAATCCTACTAAATAATGCTCTTGAAACCAATAAATATTACTCCCTCCATCCCTAAATTATCGTCCTCATTTTCTTTTTTGTCTTGTTCAGTTTGAAATTTTCCTTTTGGGATGTATTTTTTACCATTTTGCCATTAAGTGTATAAGGGTTGTTCTCTGCCTTTCTCTCCCCATTTCTGCCACCGACTACCTTTCTCTTTTTCTTCTTCTCTTTTTCTTGGTCATTTTTATTCTTTTTCCCAGTTGAACCTTTCTTGAAAATATCATTCCACCGCTTCGACAACGTCAAAGTGGTGGCCAATGATTCCGGCGACAGCGGTGGGGCTGACTCGACATCAAAATCGAGTAACGATCCAACAACCGAATCTGAACTGGGATCTGGTGTAGCTATAGTGGGTGGTTCAAGAATAGGGTTAGGTGGGTCGTTAGAGTGATGTAGGAGTCGGAGTGGAAGGATAACACGTCAGCAAAGTTTTCTACCTTTCTCTCCCCATTTCCGCCATCGACGGCCTTTTTCTTGGTCATTCTTCTCTTTTCTTGGGGATCTATGAAGGTGAAGTGAGATTAGTGGGGGTTGTAGGGGAGGCGGGGGTGGAGGTGTTGGTAGGGGAGCTGAACGTGGTAGGGGAGTGTATGAAGGTGGAGGAGGAAGAGTTTTATTCAAATTTTGGTTGTGATGGGACAGTCTGTCATTTCTCTTTTATTCATAGGGACAAAAGTGGAAATTCATACAAATATCAATATTAATAATCCATTCAAATATATTTTCTTAAACGGTGCGCCGGTCAACTAGGACGATAATTTAGGGACGGAGGGAGTATTAATTTAACGAGATAATCCCTCTGTCCAAAATTAATTGTCTTGATTTCCTTTTTTATCCGTCCCAAAATAATTATCGTTCTTTGAAAGTTTTCTTTATAAGATAACATTTTTATCATTTTACCCTAATATTTTCTATCACATTTTAATTAAAGGTCACATACACATGAGTTTTAAAAGAAATTACACAATATCTATATATTTATATCTATATATAAAGGTAAAGTAGTCTCTAAATATGGTAAAACCCCGCCAAAACCAGTTTCTAAATCTGGAATAAAATAAGTCACTAACGTAAATTAGTTTTATGTAAATTGATTTTACTAATTGGTCAATAATGTAAAAATCTTCCTAAACCACTTATGTAAATTGATTTTACTAATGAAAAAATATTGGATTAATATCATTTTTGGTACCCCAATTTTACTTGTTTTTTGCTTTTGGTACCGTTTGTACTGACTTCATCAAATTTCATTATAAACGTTTTCAATTGTCATCAAAATAAATGTCTTCCGTCAAATTTTTGTCAAAAGCTAATGACTGAAAGTATGTAATTGAATGAAAATTGAAAATATAAGATATGTAATCTGATGAAAGTTCAAAACTTAATTTATGTAATTTGATGACAATCGGACGTTAGCAACAAATCAGCCCTTAGCTTTTGATAAAAATTTGACGAATGTATATAATTTGATAACAATTGAAAACGTTTATAATGAAATTTGAGTAAGCCGGTACAAAGGGTACAAAAAAAAAAAAAAACAAGTAAAGTTAGGATGCCAAAAGTGATATTAAGCCTAAAAATCTTCCTAAAAGACTCATGTAAATTGATTTTACGCCTAAAAAGACGTTGATTTTCGTTAAAAAAAACAAAAAAAACTTGATCTATAGTAGCAGCCAAATCTCCCATAATTTCTCCCAAATCTTGAATTTATTTATCTTCATCAATCTACTCTTTTTTACGTGATAATGTAAAAAAACTTCCTAAACCACTTATGTAAATTGATTTTATGCGTAAAAGGCCTTGATTTATGATCCGAGCTTAATATTTGTTTATCTCAAGGTTTTTTCACCTACACGACTCGTGCAAGCTTAGTCAGAGAAGTTCGTTTTGCTTTAGACATGGATAGCATAGGCCTTTATAGTTATAGAAAGTAATGTTTTTTTCTTTCTTATTCCGAGGTTAGACTCCTCCGTCCTCCCTTTGTTGGGCAAGACTGGTTGTCCCACTCTTGTTTGTTCTTTCTTCTGTTTTTAATAAATCTCAACAGGGTACCGCCCCTGCTTCTTAAAAAAAATAAAATAAATAAAATAAAAAATAAATTAATATTTGTTTATCTCCGAGATCAAATCTAGCTCTCATCCGAGCTTATTATATTATTTTCCAAAATTCTCAATTAAAGCTACAACAATGGTATTCCAAGCAACTCTGAGCTATTGTTTCTCGACCTCGGGATAAATCCGCTCAGTCGAAGAAACATAGACTGTTGAAGAGATATTTTCAAATGGAGCAAGCCAGGCCCATACCCAAAAAGGGGCCCAAGCCCAATTGTGCAGAACTTGCCCAAGAAAATGGCCCATTACCTATATTAGGAGGAGACTCCCTCCTTTGGAAAGGCTATCTCGCAAGTAGCATCTGATCTCTCACACCGTCCCTTTTTGGCTGAGTAACAAGCATCACTCCCTCTCTTCTCTCGGTTTGCATACATAAATACTTTTAATGTTTGATGTTTCTTACAAATTAAAATCTTATTTGCCTCATTTTTATTGTTAATATTAATGTTGGTTAAGTTGTCGAAAAAAAGTTATCTAAATCACAAAACCGAATGGTTTTATTCGATTTAAATTTTTTGGAATCGCTCAGAGTTAGAGATGCTTCGGTTCGTGGTTTTAGCCTAAACCAAAGAAAACCAAAACCATTACCCAAAAGAGGAAACTTCTCCCAGAGGGTGACCCCCTTTTGACCCCATGAGAATGTGAGAGGAAAATCACGGTAACTTCGGCGATTAAGTAACTAAGAGGACCAGTCTTTCCAGAAATAGTACGTGAAATGGAGCCACCCCACAAGAGGATGAAACTCCCATATAGCTAGGTTGCTAGGACTCAATCCTTGATTCTGAAATCTTCTGCCAAATTTAATAAGCAGTGAGCACTTAAGAAAACCAAAACCACTTACACCCTTACTTGATATCTAAGCTTTAGGGTGACAATATCATGCAGTGTGCTTGTAAAGTACATAGAGCTGAATTTGCGGTGCCCGGATCAATCGATGCATAAATATTTTTCACTTTATTCCTAAATTATTTTTGTGTTTGACCCGGCCCACATTAAGAAAAAAACAATTGACTTGATTATATATCTTGTTATATTAGATAGTTTCTTTAAAATTCATGTTCTTGTGGTACATCTATTATATATATATATATATATATATATATATATATATATATATATATATATATATATATATATATATATACACATTAAATCGATCTAGAAAGTTAAAATCTATATTTATAATTTTATTTTCTTAAAAATAAAGTTATGTACTTCTCATAGATTAGATATCCAAAAATTTCGAATCAACATATGTGCTTTAAGTAAGCAGGTCTGAAAAATTAGAGGATGTAAAAATAAATTAACAAAATCAAAATAATTTGTCAATATATAATTTAGGAAAATTCAAACTCTAAAATTGACAAGCTCAAATTATTCAGATCTATGAAAAAAATTAAGAACTAATTAAAATGTTAAGTTCTATATTTTTAGATCTATTTTCTTTCAATTCGCTCTAACTCAGGTGATTGATATCCATCAATAGGAGGAGGGGCATTTTAGAAAGAAATTAAAAAATGGACTTATGCGGTTGGTTAAAAAATAGCGCACCGGAGAGGTTATAATTTCCGAAAAAAGGACTGACCCGTAATTATTCATTTTATTACTAATAGACTACTAAAAGTGTCTTTTTTTTTTCCAAAGTTTGACTTTCAAACAAGGACTCTTTACCCGAAATGGAGGGAGTACGTAATTAACATGGTATTTAATGACTTTTTTGGGGCCAACTGTATATATTATTGTCTTTTTCTATTAGATGATATATAATTAGTAAATACATACTTCTTCCGACCCAAAATTATTATCCAACGTTCCCTTTGTGTCCATCAAAAAAATTATTGAAATGAAATCTCCATTTATTTTTAAATTATCGTCATCCTTTCTTTGGGATGGATGTGTAATGTTGAATTTTTTTTGAATTATTTGATCCATGTCAAAATCATAGTGTGACTAAATGATCATTTTGGTGTTTACTTTTTTTTTTTTCAATTGAATAATCATATATAAAATTATGCTGTAGAAAATGATTAATTTTCAAAATCTATAATGACTAATCTTATTGTTATATATTTTTAGTTAAACAGTGTTCCCTAATTTATTCATTTTGCAATTATAATTTAGTTGAAAAACATATATACCGTGTGTAAAACACAGAGTACAAAAACTAGTTATAAGTAACCTAGAAAGAAAAGGTAATGAAAAAAATGGTAATAAACAAAGTTCATTGATACTATTACTACTACATTGGAAAAAACGAAGGCGGGCTGCAGCCTGCAAACACACTAAAGCATCAAATTACTTCTGGAATTTGAAAGGGCATGGAAATGAATAGGCAATCTTGTCCATCCAAAATACAAATACTCATCAAAATAGAAAAGGCCTATATATCTGTCCATCAGACTCCTTTCCTCCCTACTGGTTAATCATTATCTGTGGATATGTCAAACAATAGCAACGATCAAAAACCCTTCCCTGGTTTACCTTGTTCTGTTGCAAGAGTATCAAGAACAACCGGAGCTGATGAACCAGCCCATTACATACTCAAAATCGAATCCTTTTCTGTCCTGTCTAGAGCAGGGATCAAAGAATATGAATCAGAGGTTTTTCAAGCTGGTGGCTACAAATGGTCAGTTTTCTTCATTTACTAACTCCCTTCTGATGGGTTTATCCCACATCAGTTGTGAAAGGGGCATGCTTGGTTAATAAGTCTGAAGAAAAGCCTCGCTTTTTGAGATAGCTTTTATGGTGAGAGGTCAATAACACCCAACACCTCCGTCCCAAAATCAATGTTTGTTTTGATTTGTTTGTTCTTACCTTTAAGATATTGATTGACCGTACATAGTTTTCCATGTCAATAATTTATAGAGGGGGTCTCCTGTAAGACGGAGCCTCATTTAGAAATTCGCGGGTTATAATAAATAAATAATACGTTATAAAAAATCATAAAGACTAATTTGCTTAGTTGGTTCGCAGCAAACCTCTTAAGACTTTGAGTATTGAGCACGGGTCCTGGGTTTGAAACCACTTAGTGCGTTTTTCAATTTTATTATGATGTGTCATTTTGCTCCGTTTTTCAATTTTATTGTGATGTCAGGCCACGCCTTATTGTTTAATCATTTGTCAGCCCCATTAGCATCAATTGCCTTGAGATACTTGACGGATCTTAATAGATTTTAACGAAATACTAAATGACACGTTTAAAGTCAAACGTGACACATTTTAAAGTTGAAAGTGATATAATAAAGGGAAATTTATTATAATTCTCATTAAAATTCAAAGGAATACTCTTAATGTGTAACTTTTTAGTATTAAAGTGTCACTTTTTAGTATTAAATGTGTAACTTTTTAGTATTAAAAGTGACACTCTTAATACTAAAAAGTGATACCTTTAATATTTAAAAGTGACACATTTAATACTTGACGGACCTTAATGAACTTTAACGAAATGTTAAATGACACGTTTAAAGCCAAACGTGACACCTTAAAAAGACAAAAGTGACACATTTTAAGGTTGAAAGTGACACTATAAAGAGAAATTTATTATAATTCTCATTAAAATTCAAAGTAATACTTTTAATGCTAAAAGTGACACTCTTAATACTAAAAGTAACACTCTTAATACTAAAAAGTGACACTCTTAATACTAAAAGTGACACGTTTAATACTAAAAGTGACACTCTTAATACTAAAAAGTGAAACTCTTAATACTAAAAAGTAACATATTTAATACTAAAAATGTTACTTTAAAATTAACGTTATTTGCTAAAATTTGACATATTTAATACTAAAACTTGACATTTTCAATGCTAAAAGTGACACATTTAATATTAATAATATCACTTTATAGTATAACATGTGTCTCTTTTGGCCTTAGGAATGAAATTATAATTTTTCTTAAAAAAAGCTAGTTTACTTTTGTGTCTTAAATGTGTCACTTTTAGTCTTAAATGTGTTACTTTCACTTTGAAAAGTGTCTCATTTTTTAATAAATAAAAATCATTACGTTTGACATTAAAGTGTTGTTTTATAACATTAAAAGTGTTATTTTTTAAGATTAAATGTATTACTTTTAGCATTGAAAATATCAAATTTTAGTATTGAATGTGTCACTTTTTAATATTTAATGTGTCACTTTTTAGTATTAAGAGTGTCTCTTTTAGTATAAAATGTGTCACTTTTAGTATTAAGAGTGTCACTTTTAGTATTGTGTCACTTTTTATTTTGATAAGAATTATAATAAATTTTCATTTATAGTGTCACTTTTAACATTAAAATGTGTCACATTTAGTTTTAAATGTGTCATTTAGCATTAGGATCGTCAAGTATCTCAAGGCAATTGATGCTAACAGTGACAAATGATTAAATTGCAAGGCGTGGGAATTCGGCAAAACATTGAAAGTGAAGGGCAGGAGCAAATAGAGGAAATGAGCATTATTAAAACATAATGTTGAAGCTATGGGTGTTGAAGCGTAGACCTCCTTGAGCTGAACCTCTAAGTTACGCCTATCTGGTCGGCTAGCTTTTTTGTGATTATTATTAACAGATTTTATTATTAAGCCCCGAATTTGTAAATGGGGCTCCGTCTTACGGATTTAGGATCCGTAAGACCATTCTGCACAAGTCTTTGCCTAATTTATAATATGACAAAAAGTAGGTCTTCTGGATAGTTTTGGTAAGACGGATCTTCTTTACTCGACTCACGTGCCTTGACACTTGAGGCGTAAGAAATGAAGCTCCGTCTTAAAAATAAAATTTGTAACACGGTCTTATAGAAAATTACCATATATTTATAATATTGTGTGGTGGTGTTAAATCAATGGGTTCCTTGGCGAATTAGGGACAATTTGCGTAGTCTTTCTAAACATGGATAAAAGACCATTATTAATTTGGAATTTGGAGACAATTTGGACAATGTATGACTTGTGCTTTCTATTAATTTCAGGAGACTACTTTTGTATCCCGAAGGCAATGAGGAAGAAGATGAGCAAGATCATATCTCGTTGTATCTAGTCATAGTCGACACTACTAGCCTCTCCCTTTGGGTGGAATGTTCATGTTTTCTTCACATTTTTTGTTTACGATCATGTTCGAACAACTATATTACCATTCAAGGTAGTAAAATTCTAAATGAAAAGGGTCTTACTTGTTATGTTCCATGTCTTTGATCATGTCTAGAAATTGCATGCATGTTCCAGAGGGTCATCGTTAAATTTTTAATAAAAATTATGGATCCCAGGTTCTCAGAAAATCCAGATCAACATGTCTAGATTTTTTACAAAAGTTAATGATATGTTGGAAACTTGGTTTCAAACTAACTTGAATAAGCTAGTCATCTAAGGAAAAAGTGGGAATCCCACATTGGAAATAAGATGAAACAAGCTCTACTTTATAAAGTAGAACTTTGTGACTTTACTTTCGGCCCTTGGGCCCTACATTTGTGTAGGAGGGAAGACCTAGCTAAGTGCGGTCCAAGCAGCCGCCTCCACCCCGCCAGCCCGCTTTGCTTGCTTGCTTGAAGCGGTGTGTGCATTTAAGACACCCATGCTTCTACGATTGTGTCATTTTTGAGGCGACCAAGCGCCACATATCTTGCATGAAATCACGGTTTTGGCGAAAAACTCTCCTCTTTACTTGCACATACGCCCCAGATAAAGAGATACAACAGCGTGTTCGATTCGCCCGATGAATGAAGCTTGGAGGATTGGCCTCTTCACTCACGTAAGTATCCTAAACCTCGGGAGACTCACTGGCAGCACCCGTCCTCTCCGTTACGGTGCCAGTTTTTGTCTTAAGGGAAGAGCTTAAGTGTCTCGAGGATCTTTAACATTCTATGCACACACTTGCGAGAAAATAGAAACAAATCAATCCATACCAGACCTAACAATCTTAAGACAAAAAGTATTTTTGGCTTGCTATTTTGTTTCTAGCGAGGTACATATTTGCTTCTTCATCTTTATCGAGTACGCCCTTAGTAATAATGCATTTTATGTTATAGATACACTATTCTTACATTTCTAAAACTTCATCTATTTAAGCAGACTAAATTGCTTCAATTAAACACAGCGATTGATGCGTTTTCCGGACGAGTCGA
>CM028382.1:36503242-36527519 GCA_013146195.2 Codonopsis lanceolata
TCATATCATTATCATTTTCTTCACTCTCATGCCGCCTTCGCCTCCCTCTCTTAGCCATTGGTGACATGGCACCTGTTCTAGCCAAGAAGTATGTAGCCACTGATGTAAATCGAGCCGCTACTTCAAGCTGTTTTGGTCAAAATCTTCCTACTGCACCCTCTGGTCAGCCAGCTGACGTTTTTCAGCCAGCTGACGGCCAACTGACATTGCTCACCAACAGTCACCATTTCTCCAACTATTTTAACTCGGAGAAGAAGAAGGCTGATAACCACTTATGACTCAGTTGATGAATAAATTACTCCTAATCCTCCAAGTTCCCAAAGACCAAGACAACAAACTGCACCAACCCCCTCTATGCCTCCTCGAACCAAAAGACAATGCAGAAATCCGACTTTGAATCTAGGTAACTTTGTACCTTTCTCTCAAACCACAGCCTCTGATGTTCCTGTTCTTCCTCCTGTCCCAAACACTACCATACCCAGGTCTACGTCACCATCTACTAGCACCACAAAATTCTTCCCTCCAATTCGACCCCACTTTTCATCCTTACCATACCCCGTACTATGCAAATCCAAAACCCATCCCTCCTAAGTAGGTTTTTTTGAGAGCTTTCATGATGTCAAGAAGGAAATCAAACCTCTTGTTAACCCAGTCAAATACA
Source organism: Codonopsis lanceolata (assembly GCA_013146195.2). Lineage (NCBI taxonomy): Eukaryota > Viridiplantae > Streptophyta > Magnoliopsida > Asterales > Campanulaceae > Codonopsis > Codonopsis lanceolata. The sequence goes on from CM028382.1 coordinate 36,503,904, forward strand.
TTGATCATCTCTACCATTGAAGGAAGGATTGATGTGCTCTATCCTGTCACGCCAAATCTCTCAGTTGATGACCTGATTGCCAATTATGGGAAGTACTTTGATCTTATACATTTACGATGGAATTAGTTCTACTTATCTTGTGATAGATTTGTCCAAGATGAGGTCATCTACACCACTTGGAAGATCTACAACAAAGTTATGGCCTTACCTCCTCTCCTTGCTACTGATCTCTTCCTCAAAGGGAGATTGGCTCGTCCAGAAGATGATGAAGTCAATCAAAAGTGGATCACACCCACTGTAGCCCCTGAAAAGCTTGCACAAATTCATCGCCTAGCCATCAAATGCATTGAGGATGCCATTATCAAGGCCAAGCGAAATCATTTTTCTTTTCAATAAAGTCTTCCTCATCCAGGAAATTCCCTCTCTTCTCAACCTACTGCAGCACCTCAAGTCCCATAAATTGTTAATCTCATTCCTATTATCCCAGTTCTTCAAGCTGACAATCCCCTACCGACTGACATGCCATCCGAATGTCCCAGCCATCTCTTAGGCCACTGTTGAAACACCTTGTCTACTCCCTTTGTTAGGCCATGTTGCTGCTCCTACTACTCAACAACCACTCGTTGAGGGCTCTGATCCATTACCCCTACTACCGAATGAGCCTATTGTCATTCAAGACTTTTCCTACTCTGCTCTAGCTGATAAGCCTGTTGAAAATCTAGCTGGCACGCCTGCTGATGGCTTAGCTAACAAACCAGCTAACATGACATGCCTACTAATGCTAGAGCTGACATTGATGCACCTGCTCCTCTACTTCACCCATATGCTCAAGTACATCAAATCTCTTCTGGATCCAACACACACAGCATTGGTGTGCATGCCTATTTCTCCTATTTTTCATCCTCTTCAACTGACTCCCAATCAGTTGAAGTAGGAGCCGAGGGTGATGAGGAACCCTTTATTACTTCATCTGTTGATCCTGAAAGCTCCATTGATGATGATACACTCCTCTCTCCTACCCAAAAATTGGTCCAACAGAAAAAGCTTTATCAACAGTCCATCATCAGTTCAGCCCTGAATAATCCAACTGGAAAGAAAACAATTTTGAAGATATCTCTCCTGACCCAGAGTCTACTCCTTCCCAATCTCCCATGTCTGGTCCCTCCCCTCCTTTATCTGAGGAGGATGGTTTTGCAAACTACCACTTATTCCCTAGGGTTAATCCATCTCCTGTTCCAAACTATGATGCTGGCCCTTCTACTCCTCTACCCACCCAAGTCTCCCGGGATTACAAATTGGATATCTACCATATCCATCAACTTCACATGGAAGATGCTCTAAAAGTTCTATCTCAATAGTTTCATGATATCCAACACCAGGTTGCATCGATTCTTCCCAATCTGAGGGAGATTATTACCACAGAGGTCAGAGCAGCAGTTGCTATGGGAGCCCCTCAAGAAGCTACAAGAGGAGAGGAATCATAGAGAAAGCGTTGAGGTTCTACGTCAAGAGAACAATGAGCTGAGACGGATCCTAGGGTTGAGGATATTTACTGAAGATGTACCTGTTCTAGTGGCTGAACCATCCACAAATGATGTAGTCCCTCAGCCAGCTAACGTTCCTCAAGATCAGCCAGCTGACATCCCTCCCAAACCAGGTCCAGGTGACAACCCTCCAGCTCAACCTACTCAACATATTTCAGAAGAAGGCTTGGGTCCTCTCAAGATTAACTCTTATTTTCTCCAAACACTTTTAAATTTCACAACTGCTTTAGTACTTATCTTCTGATACATTATTTCTATCTTGGATGATATGATTTATCTAATCTCTCTGTAGGGTTAACTCTCTAATATGTCAAATATTAGATTCTATATTTATTGGTTTTACTCTTACTTGCTATCTCTCTACTTAAGTGAATGGATTTAAGCAAATAGGAGGAGATTGTTGAATTATGCTTATTTAGATTTGCTTAAACCCATTAAGGATGATTACATCGTAAAATGTCTTGCGTTGATATTAAGTTTATATCCAGCTGATCTTTGTCAGCTAGCAATTTCTTCTAGAACAAGTATGTCAACATGTTGTTTCCTTTTATGGATAAGCATATTGAGTACTAACTAGTTTCTTTGTTTGTGATGTGTAGAAGCCTCTCTTAGTAAGCCCTATCTTATAGAAGATATACTCTCAAATTATTGGAGCTGTTCAAAATTCAAAAGGGTTTCTAACGGACTGCACTTTAAGTTCTTCTATATATATCTACAGGAACCTCTTGAAGAAACAACTGAAACATTCATACTCTCTAAAGCAAATTACTCACTTGAAGTGCATCAGCCTTAAACTCTAGCTAGATAGTCCTCACTGTTATTCTTTTCTAGTTATTGTTTTAGACAATCACTGTCTTGTTATTCCTTTTTCATATTCATTAAGGAATCGGTTGATTGTCCCACGAGTGTGATTGTCTTTCAATCATACTCCTCAAACACCGGACTTTGTTGTACACTGATCCATTAGTGATCATCTAGATTATTAATAATATTAGTGCACTTAAAAAATCTAAGTTTGTCCAATTTCGTAGTGGACATAGCAGTTTATATTGTGAACCATTTCAACTGCTCTGTTTTTTATTTCATCAGCTCTTACAAATTGTTCTAACACTTAAGCAGTTTCAATCTACTTAAGTGTCGGCTAATCCATTTCATAAATTGTTTTCTTTGTTTCATAAATTGTTTTTCAGTTCATACTTTATAACTTATGATCTTTTTCAAAACATTAAAAAAATTTCACCCAGCTGACATTTATATTTCTAGTTGATAGCGTCAGCTTCTCAAAACCATCAGCCAGCCAAAGTTTGTATTTTCCACTGCAATTTTTGAAGTTTTTCAAAACAACCCTTAAGTTTTTAATAAGGCTATTCACCCCACACCCTCGAGCCTTATTTGTTATCCACTGGACTTACAATTAGTATCAGAACATGACTTTTTGAAAATCATTATTTTCCAAGTTTAAAAATTTGAAAGTTCGATCATGACAACTACAAAAGCTTTTCAATCAAACAATGTTACTCAAGTACCTATTTTTGATGAAGATCACTTTGATATTTGGAAATAAATGATTACAAGATATATGAGCAACATTGATAAACGATTGATGGAATGTGTAAGAGATGGTCCTATGCAACCCATGAAAATCAATACTAAAGTTGGTAAATCTTCTGATGCAAATGATGACAGTACTATAAATTATCATACTGCTGCTGTTGAAGAATATGTTCTCAAACTTCAATCTGAATGGACCAAGGAGAAAACCAAGTCTCTGTTTATTATAGATAAAAATATGTACTATTTTTTTATGAAAAATAAAAATATTTTAAAAAAATTGTTAAAATGTCGAAAAGGAAATAAAAATCAAAAAGTGGTTGTATTATTTTGTTTTGATTTGTATCAATCAAATCAAATTAGATTTGATTTGATTCAACTATGATTCAACCGTTAACTTTGCTCTAATAGGTTATGGACTTTATTTACTTACTAGAATACTAGGGTTTCTTCTCTCTTCCTTCATACGTCATTATTCCTATACAAAGGACTTCCCTATCATTTATCCCTGGATCCTCGTCCATCATTATGTTTGCTCTTTCTTGCCTCTGGTTTGGGTGGGATGAAGACGAGGATAAATCCAACAGTACCAACGATGCAATAGGTATGTCTCCAATCTTTCACTAACTTGTTTTTGGTCATAGCATATATATATATATATATATATATGAAAAATTTGTATTTGTAAATTAAGACTCAAAATTTGTATTTTCACCGAATTACAGTACCAACGAGGGTATGTCGAACAGTACCAAAGTTGCAATGGGTACGTCTCTCATCTTTCACTAACTTGTTTTCAGTCATTATATGTACATATATCAAAAATTCAAACCATTCTCGGCAGGTATACCTTGTTCCGTTGCAGGAGTATCGAGAACAACCAGAGTTGATGAACCAGCCCATTACATACTGAAAATAGAATCCTTTTCCCTGCTGTCTCGTGCAGGGATCAAAGAATATGAATCAGAGGTTTTTAAAGCTGGTGGCTACAAATGGTCAGTTTTCTTCATTTACATACTCGAGTTTCTTATTGATTTGATACAAGTTTCAAGAAATTGAATGGTTTTCCTTGGTGGTGTTAAATGAAGGGGAATCAAGGATTAGTAAAGCGAAAATTTTGGAATTTGGACTAGTTATGTATGTATGTAATGTGTTTCTATTAATTTCAGGAGGCTACTTTTTTATCCCGAAGGAAATGAGAAAGAAGATGGGCAAAATCATATCTCGTTGTATCTAGCCATAGTCGACTCTACCAAACTCACCACCGGGTGGAATGTTCATGTTTACTTCACATTATTTGTTTACGATCATGCTCTGAAAAACTATCTTACCTTTCAAGGTGGTATATATTGCTTCTTCGATGTTCATTGGGCAATTTATTAAATGTTACTACATTCTTAACCTTTATTTTTACGATTTTCCTTAAAATTGGTTCATGAAACCTTATAATCCTAAACAAAAAGGGTCTTCCTTTCTTGTCATGTTCCATGTCTTTCATCTCTAGAAATTGCCATTACTCATGAATTATATTTATGAATAAGGAAAAGCTATTTTTTTTCAACCATTGTTACTATTTGGAAAATATCAACTTGACCATTGTACTTATAAATAAGCAAATGTAACTATTGTGCTTATAATTCCGCTTAAATTTATACATAAATTGTTAGATTTCATTAAAATTTTTGGTTTAATTCTCAATTTGATCACACTTCTTTCATCAAGGTTTTGTTAAGCTAACTCTACTATTTTTTGCACTTCAATCATTGTACTTGGTTTGAAAAGTCAATAAGGTCATTAGAGTCATTTCCGTTAGCTTATTGAAACCTTGTTGGAAGTAGGGTAACCAAATTGAGAATTAAACCAAATAGCTTGATGATTGAAAAATTAGTTTCGCTATGAATAACTATATCTAATGTGTGCTTTTGTATAATGTATATAGTTGCTGATGGAAAGAAGACACAATTTCATGCCATGAAGACCAGATCGGGATTTAGTAAATTACTTTCCCTGGATTGTTTCAAGGATTCTTCGAATGGCTACCTCTACAACGACTCTGTGTGTTTGGGGCCGAGGTTTTCGTTACTCCAAAATGTGCTGAAATGGGAACCTGCTTATCTATGATAGAGCCACCATCTTGTAACAATACCTACTCTTGGGTAGTAGAAAAGTTTTCGACGATTCAAGACTATAGACTAGAATCCGAGGAGTTCAAAGTTGGGAAACTCAAGTGGTATGGGGTGCAATCCCTAACTCATTCCTTTAATTTCTATTCTTCATATTATTCAAAGCAATATTCACGAATATTTTGAAACTAGTTTTTTTTTTTATATACGAAGAACGTGCTCATGTTTAATATAATGAGAAACTATAAACTATAAATTTGGAAATGTATGCAGTTACTTGTTGGCTCTCTGAATCATTTTAGCTATCCTAATTGTATACATACCTCATAAACGTCAATGATTTCCTCACAAATTATACCAAAGTAGTAATTAATTGATTTTTTAATGCCAATATGCTGTATCAAAACAAATCTGAGAATCATTTGTTTTGAATCAAATTCTAATATTATATGGGTTTTCTTGTTATTTCAGGAAGCTAATCCTTTTTCCCAAAGGAAAAGGTGTGGACAATAGCAAACAACCATCCGTCTATTTAGAAGCGTCAGATTGTTCCTCGTTTCCTCTTGGATGGAGATTTTATGCGAAATTCAAGCTTCGCATGAGAGATCAAGTTGGTCATAATCACCTCGAAATAGAAAGTAACACTCAGCTGCTTATTCTTCGTTTCAGTTCTTCTTTTTGTTCAAAAATGAATTGTTTCATTAGTTAGAAAATTACCTTGAATGCAATGTTCAGATCCCAAGTCTCTAGGGCTAAAACTTACATAGAACTTTGTAGATTATTGCATGGAAGAAACTTATATAAAACTTTGAACTATCATATATACTTATCATATGATTTCATTTGCCTGATCATCATCTCTAGCTACAAGGCATATCAGTTTCCATTTACTAGTACGTGCTGCAGCCCTCCTATCCATATTTATAATCTGGAATAGACCTCTCTTATAGCCCTTTTTCTTCCATCTCGATTCTTTTGCCATATTGAACTCTTCCTAGAATGAGGATCCTTCTTGATCAATTGTTTTTAGTGAATAGATCCGATTGTAACTTTGATTTTTGATGAATATACATACTTTCCAACCCTTCTTCCATCTCTTTCACACTTCTCGTCCTACTAATTTGGTTTTTTTAGCTACCCTTAATTTTTACCCATTCGATTACCATCAACAAACAACACTTCACCCAATCCAATTTCTATTTTTGCTAAAGTTTTTATTTTTTATTTATACTAAATGTTTCTTAAAATATAAATTTTACATTGTTAAAAGAATTGTGTCACTCTATTGCAGTAAGTCTCTGGTTCTGTGACTCGATTAAGTCCCGTGGTTTCAGAGTGCTAGATGAACTCAAAGAGCCCTTCCTGGTGAATGATAATATCATTATTGAAGCAGAGATTTCAGCGGTGGGTACGATTAGAAATTCCACCTAACAAGTTGTCTACTATTTTGCATTTTAGAGACCTTAATACACATGTTGATTCAGTTTCGGCTGTGTCATGAAATTGTAAACAGAGCAATGTTATCGGCTCCACTATCGTGTTATAAGAGAACTTTAATGTATGCAAAAAAAGTGTATTAGTAACTGGGTCAGGGGATTGGTTTTTCGTTCCTAATCCTCTTTTTTATCCATATTGTTTTTGTGAATACAAGAATTATCTTGCAGCTTGACATTTGTTCTAAATGTTGATGGTATTGGGCAGGTATTCTACTACAGATGTGATTTAAATTTATGATTTTTATTAGTTAGTGCTTCTATTTCTGAAGCTGTTTTGTTGTTCTTTATGGGCAAAGTAAATAGAAATTAATGAACTTTATAAACCATTGAAATCAGGAGAGTTTAAGTTAATTTTTTCTTTGGTTTCACTGCTGCCTTTCTGAGTGCTCTTACCTTCATAGCCTTTTCTCGAGTGTTCTTTAACTTTATACAAGTGATGCAATTGCATTTCTTGCTATGGATACTTTCTATTCGAAGTAGGATTTCTTGTCTGTTTTTGTAACGTTTGTAAGACCCTCACCAATGTAATGGCTAAATTTTCCACATCCTTCCCTTTTCTTAGGAGTTTCTTGAGAACTTTGGTAATAGGGTTGATGTTTGTTGGAGGTTTGGAGTCATAACTGTGATTTTTTTTTGAGATTCAAAGGCTTTTCTCACAGCTTGAGCAACAAGACTAGTGATCTAGTCTCTTCTGGAGTCATAGTTATGGGGTAGGATTTTAATGCAGTGAGAGCTAGAGTATTTTCTTTCTAGATCATAAATTTTCCTAAAGTATTGTTCTACAATCAGTCTATTCCATTCAACATCTTTCTCCAATATTAAGGCAATTTTTTTTTTATTCAGGTAATAAACTAGTGAAAATATTAAGGCATAATTCATCTTAACCTTGTTGTAACTTGTCATGGCCTTCTGAAGCTCTTAGCAAATTTTCAAAATTCCCTTTTGCAGCACCAAACTGTGCAAACTTTTGTGTATTATGAAGGAAATTGTGCAAACTTGAGGCACAAATTTCTTTGGTAGTCATTTGTATAATGACGAAGGTAATTATGAAAATGTGTTTTACTATGTGAGAACATCAAAATCGTATATATATTTTTTGTCTAATTTGATGTTTGGATTATTAAGTTATGGATGATTAAAATGTGGTATTGAAAGAGGGTTTGTCCCCCTCATTGTGAAAATAACAAAAAATTGAGTGATTTTAAAATTTTAATTTAATAGAAGTACCTTATGTGTGCAAGTGTTAAGCTTGTCTAAAACAGAAGTTCTCACTCGTGGGTACAAATCATAATCCAATTAGCCACTATATCTTGAATGATCGACGTCCATATGGCAAATCTATTTTTAAGGAAGGACAAATCTATTATCCTTGGAGATAGACGTCTATACGACAAATCTGTTTTTAAGGAAACTGTGTTTGACACATGCTGCGAACATCCTCCAAAGAAGTAACAAATCTGTCAATGTATCAGGAGTCTTGTTCTTGCATGGGCCACCATTGGTGTCTGCTTGAAATGGAATAGTGACTTGATCTTGCAAAACAAAGCAATTCCGAATGTTGTTACCATCAACATATATTTTAATCTTAAATTGAATGCTTTCATGGGATCCCCAATCATCAATGTGAAGGATGTCCTTTTCATTGTTTCTCCTTGCAAAAAGCATATTTACTAATTTAAGGGTACTTGCACACAAGTTGTGAAACTTGGAGAACTCTAATGGCTTAGTTTAAATATCAATTTCGTCACCCTGCTCTTACCCAAAATTTAATAAGCTGATTTTACTCTCTCTCTTTTTTTTCACACTTTAATTACTCTACTTGACATAAATATCACATTCATCACACTTATATTTGTATGGAAATCTTAATTGTTTTTACGAAACCCAAAATACCCTTACTAAATATTTTTAACTTTTTAATGTCATACTTATAGTTTCTTTGATGAAAAGTTGAAGTGTATTTTTTTTTCAAAATCATAAAACATGTAACTGGTAATATTTTTTAAATACTACTAATTTCTCCCTCTGTTCTTAAATAATTGTTCTCCTTTATTTTTTTTTGTCTATTCCAAAATAATTGTTCTCTTTCAATTTTTTTTTCCAAAATCACTTTTACCACTTTATTGTTACTTCTTCAGTTCTTCTACATACTTTAATGAACAAATTACAAGCCGGTACATCTTTTAAAATATATTTTCAAATGAATTAAGCTATTTTTTAGACATATCTTTTAGGTACAATTTTGGAGCAAAAATACGTCTCTGCCCATGATTGTCGTATTGACGAACTTATCAAATGAATTGCATTTACCATCGCCAGTCTGGAGGACATTTGGATTAGGCACCCACAAAGTTAGATGGGGAGGAAGAAGGAAGTTGTGTTCGATGAAGGAGCTCCGGACGGTTTCGATCCGAAGAATCCATACAAGGACCCAGTAGCTTATATGTAAATGAGGGAACATTTGATGAGAGAGAAATGGATCGACATTGAGACTTACAGAATCATTCAAGAGAGGCTCAAGTGGTGCTACCGCATTGAAGGGGGTCAACCACCTCCAAAAGTGTCATCACCTTGTTCAACAATACCTCAAATCAACCCGTGGCATTGGCTGGGGTAAAGATGGTTGTCATCCGTCGCTGCACGGTACCCTCCCCTATTCTCTCTTTTTCTAGAAACTACTTTTTCTACTTAATTTCCTCAGTTTAATTGTGTTTTGTGTTTCTTAATGAAATTCAGGCCCTAAAGTTGTGGTCGAGGTGGAGTGATCGATTCCAGGTATACTTTCCACAATTTCTAAGGCTTTGTTTGACTATTGCTTTCATTTTGATTAGGGAAAAGACAGAGAAGAAACTTGTTTGAATTCCGTTGTGTTTCAGTGTATGTACTTTTCTTATTATTGATTCATGTTAGTTAATCTACAACTCAATTGATTCCTCAATTACTTATAAAATGATTTTTCGAATCGACATCAACGGTTTGTTATGCGATCTAATATTAGTCCATGTGTAATTCATTACAATCTATTGAAGCTATATGCTATTTTAGTAGTTTTGTTCAACTTGGTAAACTTTCAAGCTGCTATTATTGAGATCTTACTATTTGATTTAAAAACCATGTCTTCGGTTCAATTCCAACTTCTGTTGAAATGCTGATCATTTTCACACCGAATACACACAAAATGCATTATATCATTTAGCATTTGTAATTTGGACAAGCATATTTGTTCGTAGTGTAGAGAATGTGTGTGTGTGCACACATATATTATATGTATTTATAATCGGTGGCCAGTACTTATAATCATTGGGGCAGAATGTTTCAATTAGGATTGCAATTACTACTGGATCCCAAAATTACAAACTATATGTGTTCATAAAAATGCAGAATTAAAGGGGGTTCATTTTAGAAAGGGAAGAGAATTCTTGCTCCCTCGCTCAGCTCGCCCAAATTCTTAACATTTTAAAAGTGATGAATATTTAAAGTGACACAATGATAAATACAAGTAGTGGAAAGATCAAAATTGGAACTTTTAGGGAGAGTGGACGCTTTTACCAATCTCCCCCTAAGTCTGTAGATGATTGTAATTAACGATCTCTATTGGTGATTATTAGAGAATAATATCTTTTTATTATTCTTGTTTATTTGCATTAGTAATTAGTGGTAATTTCCTTGTAGAGTTCTTTTCTTATTTTGATTCCTTACTTGTATAGGATTCTTGTATCCTACTCCAAGTGTAACCCAAATTGTATCTCTCTCTATAAATAGGTGATTCAATAAATGGAAAGGCTATGCCATTATTCCTAAACTTTTGTTAGTTTCTACATGGTATCAGAGCTCTTCTCCTAAAACCTTCTTCCTCTTCCTCTAGCCGCCGCCCTAACCACCCTCTACAATGGCTAACAGAAATCACTCTCTCACCGTTAAAAACCCTCTTGATCCCACTCAAACCTTCGACCTCATCAACATCTCCCACCACAACATCACCAAACTCACCTCCACTAATTACATAGCTTGGAAACTCCAAGTTGAGGCCACCTTCATTGGCTATGATCTCTACAAGTTTGTAGACGGATCACACCCATGCCCGCTTCCCAGTGTCCTCATCAAGGATGCCCAATCATCCAAGGACGTCCCCACCCCAAACCCTCTCTACCAGCCATGAATTCGCCAAGACAAACTCCTGTTTGGGGCTCTTGTTGGCTTCCTATCTGCTCCCCTGGTTCCTTTGATCCAACAGGACGCCACTGCTCATAAGGCCTGGGACATCCTGGCTCATACCTATGCTCGCCCAACTCGCAGTCACATCAAACAGATCAAGGATTACCTCAAGCGAGCAACCAAGGGAACTCAGTCGATCTCCGACTATATACAGTCTGTCAAAAGTCAGGCTGATGAACTCGCGGCTCTGGGCAAACCGTTTGACCACGAGGACGTCATTGAGATCCTCCTCGGTGGGTTGGATGATGACTACCGTCACATAGTGGATGTAGTTGAAGGATGTGATACCCCTATCTCCTTCGATGAGCTTCATGAAAAAATCATCAACCGCGAGCTACTCCTGAAGCAATCTCAGCCCGCGTCCTTCTCCCATCCGGTCACTACCAATCATGCTACTCCGAGGAACAACAACTCACATGCTCGGCACTCTTATTCGCATGCTCACCAGGCTTCCTCTCAACCTCGGCATCCTTCACAGCAGGCTCCGGCTTCAGCTCCTCGGCAACAACGTCCATATCTTGGTAAGTGTCAAAGCTGCCGTCAACAAGGTCACACGGTTGCTCGTTGTCCGATCTACCGGCTGATTGCCACCAACACCCAAGCTGCCACTTCCTCCTCGACAAGTGGCTGGACACCTCGGGCCAATTTAGCGACCTCTACGGACACAGGGACTCTGGGCTGGCTTCTTGACAGTGGTGCTTCTCATCATGTTACCAGGGACCTTGGCAATCTCCACCTTCACACCTCCTACGTGGGCACGGATGACATGGTTATTGGTGATGGTACTGGGCTTCCTATCTCCAAAACTGGTTTCTCTTCCCTTCATACACCATCACACACTTTTGCCTTGCATAATATTCTCTTTGTTCCTGACATGAAAAAGAACCTTACTTCCATATCTCAATTTTATCTCTCTAATAATACTTCTATTGAGTTCTTACCAACCTCTTTTCATGTGAAGGATCTACGGACAGGGAGCATTCTGCTGACTGGGCAATCTAAAGATAGTGTGTATGAATGGCCGACCACAACTCCTCCTGCTCGCCCTTCTGCTTGTGTAGGTTCTAAAGTCTCCCATCATTACTGGCATCATCGGCTTGGCCATCCCTCTGAACCCATCCAGTGTCAGATTTTATCTAGTTTAGGTATTACGTTAGACGCTACTTGCATCAAACAAACACATTGTAATGATTGTTTATGCAATAATATTCACAAAATTCCTTTTTCGCAATCTACTTTAGTGTCTTCTTTCCCGCTCGAAATTATTTACTTTGATGTCTGGACTTCTCCCATTCCGTCTGCTGATGGTTTTAAATACAGTGTCATATTTGTTTATCACTACACTCGCTACATATGGCTCTACCCGCTCAGACGAAAGTCTGAGATCACCACTCTCTTTCCTCGCTTCAAAGCCCTGGTCGAAAATTATTTTAAAAGAAGCATTGTCACTCTTTACTCGGACAATGGTGGCGAGTACATGGGACTTTCCCGGGACACTGGCTTGGCCGCTTACTTGTCCACTCATGGCATCACTCATCTCACCTCACCTCCTCACACCTCGGAACACAATGGGTTCTCGAAACATCGTCATCGGCACATAGTTGAGGCCGGTCTCTCTCTCCTCTCTCTCGCGCCTCTTTTCCGCTGCCTTTCTGGTCGTTTGCCTTCCAAACCACCACCTACCACATAAAATGTCTACCCACACCCACCCTAGCTCACCTATCTCCCTACCACAAACTGTTTGGATCTCTGCCCAACTACTCCAAACTCTGTGCCTTTGGTTGCCTTTGCTACCCTTGGCTTCGCCCCTACTCCGCCCACAAACTGGCTGCTCGTTCCACTCCTTGTGTCTTCCTAGGCTACTCGCTCACTAAGAGTGCCTATCTGTGTTACAATCCAAGCACCACCAAGCTCTTCGTTTCACGTCATGTTCGTTTGTTGAGTCTGCCTTTCCCATGTCCACCTTGCCCACCCCTTCTGTGCGCCCGGCTATCTACAACTGTGATCCCTGATTCCCTCCACACGAGCTGCTCTCTGCCTCATACACACCGCGTGCTGTTCGCTTCGGTACGTCTCTGTCCGTGGCTCCTGACACTAATCAGAATTTGGTTGATCTTATCTCGCCCATACACCACCCTCCCACACCGGCTACTATGACCGAGGATACCACTGAGCCTGCTCCATGTCCCGTGCTCGCTGCTCCACCCTCCTCGGCCACCAGCTCCCTGCTCGAGGATTGCACTATATCTGCTGCTCAGCCCTTCTCGACAACCAGTACCGTGGCCGAGGATAACGCAGTGCCTGCCAGTTTTGTGCCCGCTACATTGGTTCCGATGCCCACTGACCCAGCTCCTGTGCCCACCGACCCAGCTCTTGTGCCCGCTGGCACCTCCTCCATAGTTACTCGCTCCAAGAGCAACATCTTCAAACCGAAGACCAAAATGAGTCTTTCGGCTCAACTGGCAGTAGACAGTGAACCAACATGTGTCACTCAGGATCTAAAGGATGTGAAGTGGCATCAGGCCATGTCTGAAGAGTTTGATGCACTCGCTCGCAATAGGACTTGGGATCTAGTCCCTTTAGCAGATGCTCGCAATATTGTTAGCTGCAAGTGGATCTACCGTATCAAGAGACATGCTGATGGTACTATTGATTACTACAAAGCTCGCCTAGTGGCCAAGGGATTTCACCAACGACCAGGGGTTGACTACCACGAGACTTTCATCCCGATGGTTAAACCGACCACTGTTCGTCTTGTTCTCTCACTGGCCGTTTGTCAAGGATGGGATCTTCGCCAACTAGATGTGAACAACGCCTATAGTCAAGGAAACCTGTCCGATGAGGTATTCATGGCTCAACTGCCTGGGTTCACAGATAAGGACAAACCTCAACATGTGTGTCGGCTTCGCAAGGCTATTTATGGTCTCAAGCAGGCTCCCCGAGCATGGTATAATGAGCTGCGTCGTACTGCGGGCAGCATCATCTATCTCCTTGTATATGTGGATGATATCAAAATCACTGGGAACCACCCTACTACCGTAAAGACTTTCATATCTCTGCTCGCTAATCACTTCTCGCTCAAGGACCTAGGTGATCTTCACTATTTTCTTGGGGTTGAAGTTGTTAAGTGCCCAAGTGGTCTTCTGCTCTCCCAGCGTGGGTACATAGATGATCTCCTTCCTCGCACAGGCATTAGCGATGCTCGCCCAGTAGCTACCCCCCTTGCTACCTCGCCCAACTTGACTCTTCACGCGGGCACTGCTCTCACAGATCCGACAGAATTTCGAGCAATGGTCGGGAGTCTGCAATATATGTCTCTTACTCGGCCTGATGTTGCCTTTTCTGTCAACAAACTCTCCCTGTTCATGCATCGACCGACCACTGAGCACTGGAATACGGTCAAGTGAGTTCTTCGGTATCTCTGTGGTACTATCAATGTGGGCATCCTCCTTCATCGTCAGTCTCCTCCTACTCTCCATGCCTTTACTGATGCAGACTGGGCTGATATATAACAAGGATGATTACACATCCACCAGTGCCTATATTGTCTATCTTGGAAGCAACCCGATCTCTTGGAGCTCCAAGAAGCAACAAATTGTGGCTCGCTCCTCGACTGAAGCTGAATACCGGGCAGTGGCTGCCACTGCCGCTGAGGTCCAGTGGATTGTGTCTCTTCTTGGGGAACTCGGTCTCACCTGCTCGACTCAACCAGTCATTTACCGTGACAATGTGGGTGCCACGAGTCTCTGCTCGAACCCGGTTTTTCATACTCGCATGATGCATGTGGCTCTGGACTTTCACTTCATTCGGCAACAAGTTCAGGATGGGCTTATGCGAGTCTGTCATGTCTCCTCGGCTGATCAATTGGCCGATGTATTGACCAAGCCTCTTGCTCGCCAGCGGTTTCACCAATTACTTCACAAGATTGGTCTCTCCTCTCGGACGTCCATCTTGCGGGGGCATATTAGAGAATAATATCTTTTTATTATTCTTGTTTATTTGTATTAATAATTAGTGGTAATTTCCTTGTACAGTTATTTCCTTATTTTGATTTCTTCCTTGTATAGGATTCTTTTACCCTATTCCAAGTGCAACCCTAATTGTATCTCTCCCTATAAATAGGTGATTCAATCGATGGAAAGGCTATGTCATTATTCCTAAACTTTTGTTAGTTTCTACAGTGATTTCATTTGGGTATTGCCTTTAAAGTTCAAATTGGTTGGTGCTAATCATTTTGTTGTTTCTTGGGTGTTATAGGAGGCTTGCCCTATTATAAAGAACATTCTTCTATTGGATTTTGAAGGGAAACGGGTAGCGGTTAAGTACTATTCAGATGATTGGCCAACAAACAGTGCAAATGTAGCTTTTGAGAAAACTGTGTTCACCAAAACTCAAAAGACGAATGCCAGGACTGAAGGTATAATTCTGAAGGTTTATCTGTGTTGCATAAATGATACTCCCTCCGTCCCTAAATAATCGTCCTGCTTGACCCGACGCACAATTTAAGAAAAAGTAATTGACTTGATTATTTATATTGGTTTAATGTATAGTTTCCTTTAATGCTCATGTATATGTGGCCCATAATTAAAGTAGAGTGAAAAAGTAAGGGTAAAGTGGTAAAAGTGATGTTCTAAAAAGGTAAGTTTCAAAATGGACAATTATTTTGGGACGGACGAAAAAGGAAAGGAGGACGATAATTTAGGGACGGAGGGAGTACTAGTTATGATATTGTAACATTGTTCATGCTTCTCTATACTTATTCTATGTTGGAGTGTTGGACTGAGGAATATATTGTATTGTTTGGAAATTAAAATTACGTTTCATCTGCAGATCAGTTGAGCTTAGAAAATCATAATCAAGTTTCCCTTTAAATACAAGATTTGTTTTTTATATATATTTTTTCTTTAGTGTGCGGTTGTTTGGGGGGTGGGGAGGGGTGGGGTATTAGTTTTGCAAAAAGCTAATGTTATTGATGTCGAGAACCCCTTCTTCATTTACCAATGGCTTGATGTCCATTTTTATTTGGTGAGCTGCAGTGGTCATAGCAATGTTTGAGAACTGCATTGTGGTGTACAAGTTTGTACAAGACCTGCACTTCTTTGTTACTTGAGGTGACAATGAAAATGAATTAATCCTATCCACAGTCCTTCAGGGGTTCATTGATGCAGTTACCCTTTTGCTCAAATTGTTGAAAGTAAGCTATGCACTATTCCTCTATCTGCTAATCACAAAGTCCTTATTTATGCCATTCACTTTTTAATCTTCCATGATCTTGATGTAGGAGCAACGTTGCAAAGGGAGGCACTTGAAAACTTGGTTTCTATATTTACATGCTTTGCTCTTATTTTCAACTTTTTATTCTCTATTCAAATGCTCTTTCGTGTTATAGCTTATGTCTCAGTTAGAGTATATGGAAATGTGGGAGTCGAGTTAGTAACAAAATGTTAATTAAAGAAAACTATGGCACTTACTGCATGTACTTTTATGCACACCCTCCCTCCCGAAACACACCCACACACACACAGAATAAAAAAGCACATGTGTCCCTTTGATAATTGGCAGTAAAATCTGCCTTTTACAATTGCTCACCGAGTGTTTTGGCTGTTTCCAAACATTAGATATACCTTTTAATTTAAGTACTACTCCTGTCATTCTTTTTCTGGCTGTTTTATATATGAACCTACAACCTGACGGTTTTGGGCTCATTCTTTATAGTGGAATAAAACTACGCAATGGTTGCTCAGGTCCAAAGCACGATGATGGCTTCCCGGGGACATATTACAAGGGAGGGGGAGCTCCTGGACCACTTGGGGACCATTGACCTCCAACTGATGATGGCTTCCAAAATCAACGGCCACATACGACGACGATGGATGATGATCAACTGTTTCTCAGGGATCATTTTGACACCCAACTCTGTTGATGATTACGGACTGGCTGGAAGTGACATGAGTAGTACTCTGCCAAGCTCCCATAATATAGAACAAGATGCAAAGTCCACTAACTGCTACTATCCAAGTGAGACAATTTTTCCTCGATTCAAGCTGGAAAACCTTTGGTGATCCACTATTCTCCTTTTCCATTGAAACCTTGCTTGGAGCATTTATGGTAAAAAAAGAAAACTAGAAGCTTGCAAGTATTGGGACTAAGGCAAGGAAACTGATACCAACTGCACCAACCCAGGAAGGAAAGTGTATTTTAAAAACTGATTAGACCTCCAGTTATGCATGTGAATATTCATAATTAATCAAGATTATATATACATGTAACATTGTATTTTGATAAAAGCAATGACAAAGGGATCGAAATATATATATATATATATATATATATATATATATATATATATATATACATATATACCTGAAGTTAATTAAGATTCACAACTATTGGGTTTTTGTGCAAGTGTAATGGTTAACTTTTTGTCTTTGAAAAAACTGCGAAAATAGTTCTGATGCCTAGAATTAACATCAGCATTATTATTGGATTTTTTTTGCCTTAAAAAAATTGTGTTAACAGTTTAGATTCCTCGCACTGGCATCAGCATTATTTGACTTTTTTGTCTTGAAAAAACTGTGAAAACAGTTCTGATGCCTAGAATTAGCATCAGTTTATTTTTTATTTTTTTGGGCTTGAAAAAACTGTGAAGACAGTCCTGATACTGTGAAAACAGTTCTGATGCCTAGAATTGGCATCAGTTTATTTTTTATTTTTTTTGGGCTTGAAAAAACTGTGAAGACGGTCCTGATGCCTAGTATTGACATCATCATTTTTTGATTTTTTTGAGCTTCAAAAACTGTGAAAACAGTCACGATGCCTAGCATTGACATCAACATTTTTTTGACTTTTTTTTCATGAAAAAACTGTGAAAACAGTCCTGATTCCTAGCATTGGCATCAGCATTTTTGATTTTTTTGGGCTTGAAAAAACTATGACAACAGTCCTGATGTCTAGTATTGACATCAGCATTTTTTGATTTTTTCTGGTCTTGAAAAAAATGTGTTAACTGTCATGATGCCTAGTATTGGCATCAACATTTTAGAATTTTTTTTTCTTGAAAAAACTGTGAAAATAGTCCTGATGCCTAGCCTTTGGTATTAGTATTTTTTGATTTTTTTAGGCTTGAAAAAACAGGGAAAACAGTCATGATGCCTAGCCTTAGCATCATCATTTTTTGATTTTTTTGGATTTGAAAAAAAGATGAAAACAGTACTGATGCATAGCATTGGCATCGGCATTTTTTTTAAATTTTTTTTGGCTTGAAAAAACTATAAAAACAGTCCTGATGCCTAGCATTGACATTTGTATTTTTTGATTTTTTTTGGTGTTGACAGTCCGGATGAGATTTGTCTTCATTAATGACATTTTTGTCATTTGGCAACTAATTTGTAGTTATATGAAATGTCTAAAAAATTGATGGACCTAGATGAAAACATGTTTTTAAAATTATACCCACTTGAAATTTTCCCTACTTTAATTAGGGTCACAAGCACAAAAATATTAAAGGAAACCCCACGTTACCCAATATTTATAATGTATTCAATTACTTATTCTTAAATGGTGTCTCAGGTCTAAAAGGGATAATTGCATAAAAAACCCCGACTTATTTTAGGTATTGCAAATTGAACCCTGACAATTGTTTATATGCTTATTGAAACCCAGCCTATTTTTTATGTTTCAATTAGAACCCTCCGTCCATTTAATCCGTTAAATGGTAACGGTCTGCTGAGTAGGATGTCAACGTGGCATCCTACGTGGCCAATTTTATTTCATTATAAACCTTGTACAAATTTTGTAATTTCATAAAAAACCCTAAAATTTATTTTCACCAAATAAAGTCTTAAAATTTAAAATAAATAGTTATTTATATACCAATTTCATTTTAAGAAAATAAAGTTATTTTTTTTAGAAAATAGGTCTCAATATATGATGCAAGTTCCAATGAGTATTTAATATTGGATTAAATAATTATTTGGTCCCTGAAATCGACAAAATATGCATTTGGTCTCACTATTTTTTTTGAAATATGTTTGGCCCTTAAACTCGATTTTTGTTAAGAGATTCCTTCCTCACGAATTTACAGTTAGTTTTGACGTTAATTTTTTTTGAAAATCCCAAATTTTCCCTCTTTGGGCATCTTATGAAACCCTAAATTTGGTCTCAATCTATCCAATATCCAGACAAACCACGGTAGAACAATGTCACCCTTGATTTTTGTTTTTGTTTATCTTCCAAAAAAGAAATACTCCAGAAATACACGATGGCGAACCGATGGCGGTGACGGTGGACTGGCCGGGTGATATCGGGGAGAGAGAAAGTTCGAGACCGACCGACAGAAATACAGGATGGCGGACTGAGAAATCGAGCGAGAGATCGAAGATGGTTGGATGGTAGACTGAGATAAAGAAAGAGAGCCGGTAACCAGATCTGATCTGGAAATGGTATGGGCCAAGATCTACATCTAAAGCGTCAACTTCAAGGTGGAATAGTAAAGGAATGCTGCTAAGGTGGAAGCAAGAATCTTCTATCTGCCAAGTGTAGATCTTCCAACCGGGCCCGAGCAGACTTGCAGCTATGGTCGAAGCAGAACTCTGAAAGTCACCTCTTTTCCTTGCACAGGGCTATGGTAATTCCAAAACCCATATCAATATGTTATCTCTCTCTCCCAACACTCCATCTCCAACCATGGCCGCCTATCTCTCATTCTCCGGTCTCGTTCGCCCCATCTCCAACCAAAGACCCTGCTAGCGCCGCTGGTCGTCCTTCCAGCCAAGTCCACCTCTTCCGTCGACTTCCGACCATTCTTTCCCTTTACGACATTCGCTCTGTTCCAGATCTGAGCGAGTCTCTCTCTCCATCACTCCAGATCTATAGCTTCTCTGTCTCCGGCCACACTCATCAGCCTCTGGTTGTGATGAGAAACAATATATGAGCAAAATTTGAATTTGTAGATGACACATTCTAATAATTTTGAGACATAATCAAAGTGGAATGCCAATGAGCAATCATTTAAAAAATCAAAAAGTTCCGACACCATGTGAATTGTTTGACCAAGTATAGTGGTATAGGATAGGAGGAGACAACTTAGCAAGATCTGAACAAGTTATTTGTATGAAGCTTAAATCGTGAACCAATGAAAGTCAACCGAGCCTTCATTAGTCATTGCTTTTCCCTTTTTCTTTTTTTATTTTTTTTTTATTTTGAACAATTAACATTACTAAGGGCAAACTTGGAATTTCACAAAAAATTTGACGGCAAAATTGACGGTAACTCTATGAGGGGGGAATCTCTTAAGAAAAACTGAGTTTAAGGACCAAATACATTTCAAAAAAAGTTACGGGACTAAACACATAGTTTGTGGATAGTTTAGGGACCAAATAATTATTTAATCCTTTAATATTTAATACACATCCGATCCTAAATAATCATCATGTTTGATTTCGCACACAAATTAAGAAAAATAAATTATACCAATATTATAATAGAGATAATTTGTTTTTCTTAATTTGTGTGCGAAATCAAACATGATGATTATTTAGGATCAGATGTGTATTAAATATTAAATACTCATTGGAACTTGCATCATATTTTGAGCCCTATTTTCTAAAAGAAATAACTTTATTTTCTTAAAATGAAATTGGTATATAAATAACTATTTATTTTAAATTTTAAGGCTTTATTTGGTGAAAATAAATATTAGGGTTTTTTTATGAAATTACAAAATTTGTACAAGGTTTATAATGAAATAAAATTGACCAAGCAGGATGCCACGTTGGCATCCTACTCAGCAGACTTTTACCATTTAACGGATTAAATGGACGAAGGGTTCTAATTGAAACATAAAAAATAGGTTGGGTTTCAATAACCTTATAAACAATTGCCAGGGTTCAATTTGCAATACCTAAAATAGGTCATGGTTTTTTATGCAATTATCCCGGTCTAAAATGACGACTATTTAAGAACAGAAGGAATATTTATTTTGACTTGGAAAAAAAAAATAAAGGCTTAAATTGCAGTTTGGTCATCCTACTTTCAAGATTTTTGTATTAAGGTTACTCTACTCTTCTTTTTCAGTTTAATTATTATATTTGACATTTGGTAATAATTAGGTCACTTCGAGTCATTCTCATTAGGAAAGTTGGATAGAAATGTTCAAAAAGACATAAAGGCCTTTTTTTTTTCTTTGGCCTATAACGTTAATAAGGTCACTATACTTGTCATATAATGTCAATGTGGTCACTATATATTATTAAACTAAGAAAAACAAATTACTAATCTCACATATTTGTAAAATAAATACTTCATCTGTTTTGGACAAAAAAGTTCATTATTTTATTTTTGATGTTTCACTTAAAGAGTCTATTTTCAAAACTTAAAATATAAAAATATCATTTTATTACCAATGTACTACTAAAAGTGTAAATTTTTTAAAAATTTTAACTTTCAAACGGTGACGTTTGGCCCAAAACAGAGGGAATATAAGTTATTACTTATTAATAAAATTAATATGTCTATATTTTAGCTATTTTTTTTCATAACTTTTCCTTGACATGGAACTGAACAAGTTAGGGACCCCTTTATTCATCATTCTCTACCTTCATACTATTAACCTCTCAAATCTCACCACCCACACTAACAATAATAGAGAAATGTACTAAAATAAATGAGGACGATTTGGCCACAAATGCGAAACATAATAAAACACATATAACAGAGAGTGGATCTTCAATGACCTATTCTACCTGAAATGAAATGCAGCTTAGCCCATGATCCTCTTGAAACACTCACTCCCATAGTTGTCAAAATCTTACAATACGCGATATGTATCTTACGATATGATACAATTTTGAGCCTCTTCGATACGAATAGGTATGTCGTATGGCAAAGTCTTCTGTATCGCACAATACTCTCGCATATCCTATTTTTTTCGGTATCTTACGATACATAAATCTTTCCCTAAGGGACCAGTTTTAAAATAATCTGAAAGCTGCTTGAAATATTTTCTAAAACACGACATGCAAGCCGTCTTCTGCGCACAATTTCATACGCGAAAAGTGGCGTCTCCTCTCCTCTTAAAGAGCCTTACTCTCCTCACAAGAGAAAACCCTTCAGTTCTCTCCATTCACTTTTCGATTTCTCGATAACTATGGCTACTTCTTCATCTTCATACGTTCACAGTTTAAAAAAACACTAGTGAACTCGTTGCCCATGATTGAAGGACTGAAGTGAAGCCTGAAGCCTGAAGTCTGAAGGAGACTACAGACTAGTGCTCTGCTCTCTCTGTCGCTCTCTCTGTAAAATTGTATCATATATTCATATTAGAGTTTTTATTCACATGTAGTTGATGACTAATTGCTTCACTTCTTTTTGGGATAGTAAGACTAAGAACTAACAACTTTGGTTATGAAGTTTAAAATTGACGGTTTGTTAGAGTTAGACTATTTCTTATTTATTGTTACTTAATAGTATTTTTTTTGTTAATATATAATATGTAACATATATATATATATATATATATATATATATATATATATATATAGGAGTTAGTGTATCTTACGAATTTAAGTAGACAATAATTTTAAAAACACACTATTACACCTAATCCAAGGTGCGAATCCTTAGACAAAGCCGCTTAGGGTTTTCTCAGGCTTCCTAGCCGGCCATGACCGAAGTCCCTCCTCCAGCCTCCACCCCCTCCGATCCCTAAACCCTCATCCTCTTGAAATCCTATCCGCCTCTTCATCGCCTCCCCATTCGCCATCCCACCTTCCTCGTACAAGGGTGAGCCATCCCTTAAACTCTCACATGCAATCATAGAGTCCCTTGCAAAACCTTTTAATCTTGCTCTTGTCGGAAAGTTCTCCCATGGTCGTCCTTCGATGGAAGCAACTCGTAAGTATTTTCGAACCATAGGCCTTAAAGCTGATTTCCGTGTTGGCCACTTAGATCCAAAACATATCCTCATTCAGGTTCATAATGGTGAGGATTATCAACGCCTTTGGATAAAAGATCAATGGTTCTTGGGCAAGTACCCGATGCGTGTTTTTAAATGGTCTCCAAGTTTCAGCCGGACGTTGAAAGTTCCATAGTTCCGCTTTGGTTTTCTTCCCTGCCTCCCGATCCATCTGCTCAATAAATCGGCTTTGTTTCTCTTGCCTCATTGTTCGGTCGCCCTCTTATGCTCGACCAACCGACTATTAATCTTTCCCGCCCAAGTGTTGCTCGCAGATTTGCGTTGAAGTTGATCTTCTTAAACTTGCCCAAAGAGGATTTGGGTAGATTGTGGTTCAATGTACCCGAAGTTTTTGGCAATTTCTGAGGCCGAAAATAGCCCTTTATCGCAGCCTTATTGCCTTCGGCAGGGACATAATGAACTTACATGCAAAATCAAAACCCTAGTCAACCTGCTTTTTGATGATCAAGCCCCGCTCCTAACCAAATCTAGACAAGGTTGACCCCTAAAAGTCCCCACCCCTCGCCATGTTCAACAGAGGGTAGCCATTCCTATCTCTATTGATGATCCCTGCTGAGAATGCCGAAAAGATGATCAAACTCTTCCCCGATCCTCCAAATAAGGGAAACAACTCTCGGCCTTCTAATCGAAGGATACTCACAACTATGAACCCGTTATGCCTCCCGCTAATCAGAAAGTGGTACCACTTCATCCGAGATGGAAGCCTAATTTGG
>CM028382.1:36527619-36563606 GCA_013146195.2 Codonopsis lanceolata
CAGATCCACTGTAAACAAGTTTCATAATAAAACTCCATATGAAATATGGAGAGGAAGATCCCACATAGGATTTCTTAAAATCTTAAAATTGTAAATGTTTTATTCTTTATAATGGAAAAGAATATAGAGGAAAATTTGATGCAAAAATCGGGCGAAGGAATTTTTACGGGTATTCCAAACATTCAAAAGCATTTCGCATTTCGATAAAACTAATTTAAAAATTTTAGAATACGTGCATGTTTCTTTTGATGAATATGACTTGTTAGAGCCTAGAAAGGCTCGAGCGTTGCTAATGATTCGATAATGATGGGACAATACAAATACATCATCTACTTCCACTCCTCATCGAGCGGCAAGCGCGGGAACAAAGTAGCTAACCCTTCAGGTAGGCAGAACTACTGGTGCGGTTCCAACTCTTACGTTGACCACGACCCATCTCTTACGTTTTACCCCAAGCACCTTTACAGATCACTCATCCTTCTTGTTCACGAGAAAATGAAAGTTTTGAAGATCCTATCTCTTGAACAGATTTTGGTGAATCTCCTTCTCAACCTACTCGGGGATTTCAAGGGAAGAACCAGCTAGAAGTGATCTTCCCTCCTACCATCATTAAGCAAGAGATCATCCCATTTCTCAAATCATTGGTGATCTCAACACAAGTTCATATGAGAAATAAGGTTCGAAGAGATTATGTTTGCTTATGCATTTGTATCCGAACTCGAGCGAAAGAAGATTGATGAAGCTATTGAAGATCATAATGGATTGAAGCTATCTGAAGTGCTAAGCAGGTTTGAAAGATGCAAGGTGTGGAGCTTAGTTCAAAGCCGTGATCATCCGGTCATCGGCACCAAATGAGTTTTTAGAAACAAAAGAGATGAAGATGGAAATGTCACGAAACAAAGCTAGGCTAAGTTGCTGGAAGGCCGAAGCCGGGGAAGAAGAAATTGACTTTGATGAAACTTTTGCTCTGTTTGCTAGACTAGAGAGCAATCGAGACTCTTTCTAGCCTATGCGTTCATGGACTTCAAAGTGTATCGGATGGATGTAAAGAGTGCCTTTCGAATGGTGATCTTCAAGAAGCTGTATCGTGGAGCAGGGATTCGTGAGAGGAAAGCTCCTAGAGCTTGGTATGAAACTTCATCAAGTTCTTAATAGAACAAGGATTCGTGAGAGGAAAGATAGACACTACTTTATTCATCCTCAAACCTGAGCCATTATCTTCACAGTACAAATCTATGTGGGCGACATCATCTTTGGATCAACTAACCAAAGCATGTGTAAAAGATTTGAGAAGGCGTCTGAAAGCAAGTTCGAGATGAGCATGATGGGTGAACTTACTTACTTTCTAGGGCTGAATACTGACAGACTTCGATGGAATCTTCATCAACCAAACCAAATATGCGAAGGAACTAATCAAAGTTAGGTCTTGATTCGCTAAAGGATTAGAAACTCCATGTCTGCAGGCTACCATCTTGACAAAGATGAGAAGGGAAAGCAAAGAACATGACCAGAAATGCCGAGGAATCATAGGTTCACTTCTTTACCTTCTTGCCCGATAGCGACATTATGTTTCTTTGTTTGTGTTTGTGCAAGATTTGAGCGAGATCCCAAGGAGTCACATTTGCTTTGCTTGCCCAAGCATCATCGAGATATGTTTCAAGAACAACAAATCTAGGCATACGGTATTCCAAAAACAACAACTTCAATCTAGTTGGATACTCGGATGCGGATTATGCGACTGAAAGTGAAGGAGAAGAAGCACCGGTGGGACTTGTCAATTCCTTGGAAATAGACTTGTCTCATGGTCTTGCGAGAAACAAGGATCGGTTGCAAACTCAACCACGAAGGCGAATACATTCTTTACAGCAAAGAAAATTGTTGCTCTCAACTCATGGATGAAGCAACAACTGGTGAACTACAACATCAAGGCGCAAAGCGATGTCCAATCATGTGTGACAACATCGAGCAATTCGATCTCAAAAATCGATGATGCACTCCAAGACAAAGCACATTGATATCCGTTATCACTTCCTCGAGATCATGTGGAGAAAGGTAACATCGGTTTGGAATATGTTCCAAGCGAGCATCAATTGGTCGACATTCTCAAAAACCATTGGATGCCACCGGGTTTGCTTATTTAAGGAGAAATCTTGGTATGATTGATCCTACTGCTTAATTTCAAATTTTTGTTAATGATTCTTTCATACCGGTAGACTTAGTTTTAGACTAATCAGAAGACGTAAGTCTCTCTTTACCGGAAGACTTAAAGGTTAGTATTCTTACTTAGTCTATTTTTTTGCTAAAGAGGTTTCTAAAGCAATAAAGGGGGTCAAGCATAAAATTGGTACTTGGAAAATATCTTAAGTTCCCGCTTTTCACTAAAATTTTCGCTTTCGCCTAAATAGACCTTGAACCGCCTTTTTGCAAAACTTTCTGAAACCCTTTGACAAAATATTTCTCTCTATTCATACTCTCATGTAGCGCTGCACGCAAATCCAAATCTATCTTGTTTCTTCTTCTCATCAACAACAATGGTATGTTCTTCTCTACTCTCTACTTGAAACTTATTGTTTTCTGTTTTGCATTTCATTTCATAACCTAAAATTGTTTTGGAATACAAACGGTCATTTACAAGTTTCTACAGTATTCGCCATTGTTGCTCTTAAAAACCCAGAAAACTAACAGTCGTTTATGTACTTTCATTATTTATTCTTATGGAAAACTTATGTTATACATTTCTCGTGTGTAGATTCTCTAAAAAATCTAGGGTTTCAAGTTTTCATTTCGAAAAATTCCAATTATTTCAGAAAACCTTGAAATTTCTGCTTGTTTAGTTCTTGAGGTGAAAAGCCCTAATTTTTGTTTGCATTTCTTTCAGGCAAAAGCCTCAAAATCTAAGCGTGACAGCGGAAAGAAGATAAACCCAGAAACCGACATTCCTCCAAGTACGGATGTCAACCTTCCGGGATATCCAACCTTTCCCGCCTCTCATGACATAATAGTGGCCTTGGACCCAAAGCTGTATATTCCAGGGATGTGCATTGATCTTCCGACTGTCTGCTCGATAGCCTCCGGCGTCAAAGCATGCGATGATATGAACGCCTCCGGCATACTACCTTTCTTCTGCCTCAATGACAAGAATTACAGTATCTTTCTAGCAGAAGAATTTTATCAGAGGATGGAACTTATGAGCCCGAATGCTCTACGAGGATGGATTAGGGGCCGACCAATCTCCATCACCGCCAAGAAGATTTCCACCATCATCGGCGTACACTTTGGTGGACCTCTTGAAGCAACCATTGCTGAGGCTGTACATGCCTGGGAAGCAATGAGAGGAGTTGTTGATTCTTATGTTAGATTTATATATGTTCAGTACATTACATTAGTTTTATACTTCAGTGGCTAATCGGGCTGCGTATCGATTAGCGTGGCAACTGTGTATAGAACTTTGCCTTGTATAGTTTTTTTTGTAGGACTTTTCAGGTTCAGCGGAAGACCTCTCCATATGCTTAATTGGAAGACTTGCTTGAAGGCCACAAACGGTAGACTATGTGTCCACCTAATCTTCTATGACGTGTCCTATCCAGTAAAGATTGATTGGATTAATTCAAACTTATACTAAAGTGTTAATTGAATTAATCCAAGACATTCCCTGACATATCAAGCCGCCGAAAGCAAACTTTCAGCGAGGAAGACTTTTCGTCGAGCTGAAAAAGTGAGGGGAAGCGGGCCGTTTCCTACTGCTACAACTCTCAGATCTGACACCTAAATCGCCCACCTTTTTGAAGATCTCAAAAATCATTACCTGCTCTAGATATCTATGAAGACGAAAATCTTTGACTGACAGCCTCATGCATTTAATGCATTGA
Source organism: Codonopsis lanceolata (assembly GCA_013146195.2). NCBI lineage: Eukaryota > Viridiplantae > Streptophyta > Magnoliopsida > Asterales > Campanulaceae > Codonopsis > Codonopsis lanceolata. Next base: position 36,531,489 of record CM028382.1, read on the forward strand.
TAAAAAGAGCTGTTGAAGTCTTCGTCTCCTTCAACGGATCTTTTGAGATGCACCTGCTATAAATACTTCCATTGAAGACTGGAAGAAATACAACTGTATAGAATCAATCGCACACTTAAAGGATTGCTCTGAAACTTCATAACTCCAAGTCCTTCAGCTCAGTGCAATCAAGAGATCCTTAAGCATCTAGAAGTCCTCTTCAACAACAAGAAGCTCTCATCAACACTTATTGTTTTATCTTCTTGTTGTTTACATTCATTAACTATATACGCAATTAAATATCTTGTATTTACAGATATTTAATTCCCTAGACAAACACAAGTCAATATTTTGTACACGATCCATTAGGGATATTCTTTGTAATTGATCTAAGTGGAAAACATAGTGCACAATTTAAATCCAAGGTTATTTGCCTTGGTGGTGGGCGTAGCACTCATTATAGTGTGAACCATCCCAAAACACTTGTGTTATTCCTTCTTGTTGTCACGATACTTGAGCTGCTTATCATCTTTGTTTATATTATCCATTTACAACGAAGTTAAGTAACTTAGTAAACCGTCAAAGGTCTAGGTAGTACTTATCGGCGGACTTCACAACTTCTTTGAAGGTCTTACGCTACTTGATTCTCTTCGATAGATTGCAAGTAACTTTCAAAAAGAATTTACTTAAAACTTTTAAGTGTATAATAAGCTATTCAACCCCCCCCCTTCTAGCTTATTATTGTGGCCATTGGGACCCACAATTGGTATCAGAGCCTTACTCTTTGAAAACAAGTTTTTCCAAGATTAAACTCTTGAGCGATACGATATAATGGCACAAACACACTATATGCCTGCCTACATCTAATGCTAACCACGTCCTAATATTGGACGAATGACATTTTGATGTATGGAAGGATAAAGTAATGAGATTCATGAACTCTATTGACAACAGACTATGGAAATGTGTCACTGCAGGTCAACATGTACCAATGAAGGCCAATCTTCTAGCCTCCATCGCTGGGAATCTGCGAGAAGTACCAAAAGAAGAATGCGAGATGGACGAGAGGATGATAGAAAGGCGGTAGAACTTGATAGCAAAGCAATCAACATAATCACCCGACTCTCTAGACACAAGCACATACCCGCAAGTGATTCGATGTACAAGCGCAAAAAAGATGTGGGAAGCTCTTGTGGAATACTTGGAAGGAGACCAAGACACAAGAGACAACGAGAAAATATACATACATCCAGCGGTTTGATTCTTTCAAAAGGATCCTAAGGAAACCTTGAGACAAGCATACGATCGCTTCAGTGAGGTAATTAATAGTTGCTTTTCTCTAGGTAAAACGTATGACAAAAAGGAAATGAACATGAGGTTTTTAGGCTCTCTAGGTAGCTTATGGCATGTTAAGACCACAGCTATGAAAGAATCAAAGAACTTAAACGAGATGACTCTTCGTAGTCTCTACGCAAGTTTGAAGGTTTATGAACTTGAAGTTAATCAAGCTCTAGAGCAAGACAAACAGTTGAAGCGTGTCTTTGCGACCATGGTCCAAGAAGAAATCATCGTTGAAAACAAACCTTCCACTTCTTCTGTGAAAATGATTTTTTATCGATGAACAATTTGCCATGTTTGTAAAACGTTTTCAAAAATTTGCAAAATATGGAAGAAAGAACACACCAACAACCTTTTAGGAAGAATGGTGAAAGCTCATCTAAGGAAGAGGTTGTGTGTTACAAGCTTAGAAAACACGGCCATTTTGCCTCAAAATGTCCTAAGCCAAAATTTGAAGCATCCAGAAAACCCTCTTTTAGAAAATTTCAAAAACAAAGGGTATGTTGGTGAAGACATAGAAGACAAACAGGGTTGCTACATGGTTTGAAGCCCGATTCGAAGAGGAGGAAGAGGATTGTGAGCAAGCTAACATATGCTTAATAGCTCATGATTCAGTCCTACCTATGACTCGAAAATGAAGTTGTAGTTTCACCTAGTCCTTTGGACAAAAATGAAACCAACGTGACAGCTTGATGGGAAGAACTTCTCAAGGATAATCGGGATATGCTTGAAGAATTTAATTCCTTTAGAGTAGCCTATGTTAAAGCGGCCAAGGCGTGAGAAACTTACTGGTGAGAAATCTATGATGGCGGTTGAGATTCAAACTATCAATAGCTGTCAACAAGAGAGTATCAAGCTGAAGGAAGAAAACAAATTCCTTTATGACAAAATTGATTGTCTATCTGAGCACATCAAAGGACTTGACCTAGAGAAAATTGCCTTGCAAAAGACAATTGACTCCTGGAACAGCTCCAAGGATGCATTCGAAGAAATCCTTTCAAGCCAAAAATCTAGTAATGATAAAACTGGCTTAGGATATTCAGATGTGCCTCTTCCGACAATCTCTTCAGTCATAGAGAAAGGTGAATCCTCCGAGACTGCTAATGATATTTCCTCCTCTAAACAGACATTTGGAAATATAGGGAAACAAGGCCTTGGTTATTCAAGTGTCCCTTACGTTTACCCCAAAGCTCAGAAAGGAAAAGCCAAAATGACTGACTCAAATGAGAAACCTGATAAGGTAACGGTAGAGAAAGTGAAGTCTGCCGGCAACAGCTATGCCAAGGCAAAGTCTGCTGGCGGTAGACCTACTGAACCTCTACCGGTAACTATCAAGTTTGTCTATGAAACAGGCAAGGCTCCTTTACCTGTTGAAGGTAAACTTAAAGGTATTCTACCGAATCCTTCTGAAAAGGTAATCAACAGAAAAGCGAAAGCAAAGTCTGTTAGTAACCTACCTAGAAAGATTCGAAAGAAACCAATTAAGTCCACCATCAACAAACAAGCTGAACCAAGAATGGATGTCAAGAAAAGGAATAATCATAAGTACTCTTCAGTTGAAGTCACTAACAGTTCTCTATGGACTTTCCATTTATGTCACTCTTGCAATTGCCTAGGCCATCTGGCACCAGAATGCCTGCTAAGGTTCACTCCAAGATCTGAGAGACCTAGTTCTCTCAAGGTCAAGCAGGTATGGGTTCCAAAAGGTTGCTAATCCTTAGGACCCGAAAGAAAATAAAGGGTACCTTGTTTGCTTTAATTTCTTTTCAGGAATGCTTCATGGCTATAGAATCAGAAAACAAAGACATCTGGTACCTAGACAGTGGCTGCTCAAGACACATGACTGGGAACAGAAATCTTCTTACAGATATAGCTGAAGCCAAAGGACCCACTGTTATTTTCGGAGATAATGCTAGAGGAAAAACAATTGGATATGGCTCAATTACTAGAGGAAGTCTCTCCATCAACAAAGTTTCTCTAGTAAGTGGTTTAAAGCACAATCTACTGAGCATATCTCAATTCTGCGACAAAGGACTTCTATGCCAATTCAACTCCCACCAGTGCCTCATCAAAGACAATGAATCCTGCTCTACAATACTGACCGACAATAGACAAGGAAACGTCTATATCGTGGACTTAAATCTTCTAGGGAGATTCTCAAACCTGTGTCTAGTAGCCAACAATGTTCGTGACAACAAATTGGCTATGGCACAAGCTGCCTCGCCACCTCAACTTCAAGCACCTCTCCAAGCTCTCCAAAAATGGGCTTGTCAAAGGTCTACCTACGGTTGTCCGCCGATCATGACAGAAGTTGTAAGCTTGCCAACTAGGAAAACTTTCCAAGTCTTCCTTAAAAGAAAGTCTCAGATTGTCAACAAACAGACCTCTTCAACTTCTGCATATGGATCTCTTTGGACCAATCACAACAGCCAGTATTTCTAGAGACAAGTATACACTTGTGGTAGTTGACGACTACTCTAGATTCACTTGGATTGAAACAATGACATCTAAAGATGAAACGTATGATCTAGTCACTACACTTTTCAGAAGACTTCAAACTCAAAAACTTGAAGACATTTGTGACATAAGATCAGACAACGACACTGAATTCAAGAACAATGGTGTAGAAAAATACTGCGATGACCACGGATCGGTCACAACTTCTCCGCCGGTATTCCTCAACAAAACGGTGTAGTGAACGAAAAGAATAGAACACCGATTGAAGCAGCAAGAACAATGCTCGCCTAAACTTCCGAAGTATTTTTGGGCAGAAGCTGTCAACACTGCATGTTTTACCCAAAATAGATCCCTGGTAAACAAGTTTCATAATAAAACTCCTTATGAAATACGGAGAGGAAGATCCCCCAACATAGGATTTCTTAAAATCTTCGGCTGTAAATGTTTTATTCTTTATAATGGAAAAGAATATAGAGGAAAATTTGATGCAAAATCAGACGAAGGAATTTTTCTGGGGTATTCCAAACATTCAAAAGCATTTCACATTTTTAGTAAATCTAATTTAAAAATCTTAGAATCTGTGCTTGTTTCTTTTGATAAATATGACTTGTTAGAGCCTAGAAAGGCTCCGAACGTTGCTAATGATTATGATAATGATGAGACAGGTACAAATACAGCATCTACTTCCACTCCTCATCAGAAAACGACAACTGCAGACCCATCAAGTACCGATAACCCTTCACCGGTAGACGATAACTCTGCCGGTACCGATAACAACTCTTCTGTTGACCCTGAACCCATCTCTTCTGTTTTACCCCAAGCACCTTTACGTATCACTCATCCTTCTTGTTCACCGTAAAATGAAAGTTTTGAAGATCCTATTTTTTCTCGAACTGCATTTTGGTGAATCTCCTTCTCAACCAACTCCGAATTCTTACGGGAAGAATCCACCGTAAGTGATCTTCCTCCAACTTTTATTGAAGCAAGAGACCATCCCATTTCTCAAATCATTGGTGATCTCAACACAGAGTTCGTGACGAGAAATAAAGTTCGAGAAGAAACTATGTTTGCTTATGCATTTGTATCGAACTCGAACCAAAGAAGATTGATGAAGCTATCGAAGATCATAACGGATGGAAGCTATGCAAGAAGAGCTGAACCAGCTTGAAAGATGTAAAGTGTGGAGCTTAGTTCAAAGACCGACGATCATCCGGTCATCGGCACCAAGTGGGTCTTCGAAACAAAAGAGATGAAGAAGGAAATGTCACCGTAAATAAAGCTAGACCGCTGTTGCACAGTGGCTACCGACAGAAAGAGGAATTGACTTTGATGAAACTTTTGCTCCCCGTTGCTAGACTAGAGGCAATCGACTTTTTCTAGCTTATGCCTCGCTCATGGACTTCAAAGTGTATCGATGGATATAAAGAGTGCCATTCTAAATGGTGATCTTCAAGAAATCAGATACGTGAACGACCTCCGTGATTTGTCATTTCGCATAAACCGATCACGCCTACCGACTCAAGAAAGCTCTCTACTGCCCGAAGCAAGCTCCTAGAGCTTGGTATGAAACTCAATCCAAGTTCTTAATAGAACAAGGATTCGTGAGAGGAAGGATAGACACTACTTTATTCATTCTCAAGCACAAAGGCCATTCTCTTCGTACAAATCTATGTGGACGACATCATCTTTGGATCAACTAATCAAAGTCGTGTAAAAGATTCGAGAAGCCGATGCGAGCAAGTTCGAAATGATCATGATGGGTGAACTTACCTACTTTCTAGGACTGCAGATACAACAGACTTCCGATGGAATCTTCATCAGCCAAACCAAATATGCAAAGGAACTAATCAAGAAGTTCGGTCTTGATTCAGCTAAAGGATTCGAAACTCCAATGTCTACCGATTGCCATTTTGACAAAGATGAGAAGGGAAAGCAAGAGAACATGACCAAGTACCGAGGAATCATAGGTTCACTTCTCTACCTTACTGCTAGTAGACCTGACATTATGTTTGCTGTTTGTGTTTGTGCTAGATTTCGTGCGATCCAAAGGAGTCACATTTGCTTGTCGCTAAACGTATCATCGATATGTTTCAAAAACTACGAATCTAGGCATCCGGTATTCAAAATCCAATAATTTCAATCTAGTTGGATACTGATGCGATTATGCGACCAAAGTAAGCGTAAGAAGTACAGTGGGACTTGTCAATTTCTTGAAAGCAGACTTGTCTCGTGGTCTTGCAAGAAACAAGGATCGCTTGCAATTCAACCACGTAGAATACATTGTTTGCAAGCATTGTTGCTCTCAACTCCTATGGATGAAGCAACAACTAGTGGACTACAACATCAAGACTGCAAACTGCCCAATCATGTGTGACAACACATCAGCAATTTCAGTCTCCAAAAATCCAGTGATGAACTCCAAGATAAAGCACATTGATATTCGTTATCACTTCCTCAAAGATCATGTGGAAAAAGGTAACATCAGTTTGGAATATGTTCCAACTGAGCATCAATTGGCAGACATTCTCACAAAACCACTGGATGCCACCAGGTTTGCTTACTTAAGGAGAAATCTTGGTATGATTGATCCTACTGCTTAAATTCAACATTTTGTTAATGTTTCTTTCATATCGGTAGACCTAGTTTTAAGACTAACCGGAAGACTTAAAGGTTAGTACTCTTACTTTGTCTATTTTTTTGCTAAAGAGGTTTCTAAAGCAATAAAGGTGGTCAAGGATAAAATTTGGTACTTAAGAAAATATCTTAAGTTCCCATTTTTTCAACTAAAATTTTTGCCCCTATTTGCTAATATCGATACCAAGCGAAGCTGATTGTATTTTGAGCATGTTTTTTTAGTTAGTTTACTTGCTTTTGTATTTATACATTTTGTATATTGAGTCTCTTTTTGAAACCCTCCCGAGTTTGTAGGTTTGTAGGGAGGTGTACATAGTGTCCGCACACAAAAATATTTTATTTTATTTTTATTCCATAATTGCATTCCTATTCTTTTCTTTTGAGGTTGATTTGATGAAGGGGTTAAGCGCTTTCATAGTATGAGGTTGCTTGTGGAGATTCATGGAGTGGATCTTTTCGGCTCGGACTTCATAAGAAATCAACTTTGAGGGAGTTTTCTTTCCTTTCCTTCTCCTTTTATTTTAAGTTTAGGAGTATGGTTTGGTTAGTAAACTTTAAAAATCTGAAAATCTTGAGCTTTATACGCCCCAAATTATTTATGCTTTGATCATTCGCCTCTCCATCTTGGCGCTCTTTGAGTTGTGCTTGCATTATTTTCTTGGAGCCAATTTTTAGATTACTATATACATAGTTGAGGTTATGTTTGTGATTCATGTGGTAGCATCACCTCATTCATGATAAATAATGCCCAAGTTGTTTCTTGAAATATTTTTTATACTTTGTTTTAGTAATGATTGTGCATGTCTAAGAGTATCATATTGTGAGTCTTGATGCCGAGAGTTATGTTTTGATGATTAAAAGCTTGGTTTGGGCATGTGTGTAGGACAAGAGCATGATATAGGCCATCTTTGGACCTTTTGAGCCATTTCTCTATCCTACCTATATTTTTTACATTAATCCCCAGTGTCCCCGTTGAACTCATTTAAAGAATGGCGTGTGCCTAGAGAATACAATGACCCTCATTCGATTACATTTCTTAGACCCGTATTATCATATCTCATGAACCTATACACGTTTGCCATAACCCTTCAAGAAAGCATGATTTTGAATGAATTATTTTATTTTTGTATTCTTGTTGGGAAGTGTATGATTCATGAAAGTTTTGTGCTTTTATTGTTGTTGATGTTGGGAATTTGAAAATTGTTGTTGAATGGTGGTGAAAAAAAATGAAAATAAAAGAAAAGAGCCCCCTTGGAAAGCAATGAAAAGAAAAGAAAAATCAAAAGAAAAAAAGAAAAAAAAGGCCATTGTTCTTAATTTTGTCAAGGAGAGATAAGGGTGGAGCTTAATTGTCATGGTAGATGAGACACTTCCTTCAATCCAAAGTTTAACGTTTAAGGGGTTGTTGAAATGAGGTTATGGTATTTGAAAAGTTGTGCTTTCGTGAAGCTAGTCATTATGTGAAGACTTCAAATTCTTTGTTCTCTTGTCTTGCTATCCTATCCTTCATTTGTAGCTCAAGTCTTGGCTGAACATTGAAAGCTTTATAAAGTCTTATTGATATTGTCATATTGTGTGTTCTTGCCTTGCCTTGTGAGAAAAATATTAGTTTATGACTCGTTCAGTTTGACTTGCATTTAGTATCTCGGTTGGCCGTTCAATCTAAGCTAGAGCATTGCTATCTTGGGTGAAAAAAAAGTTTTATGGCTTGAATGATCGTTTGAAGATTGTTTGCTAGCAATTGAATCAATTCATACCTCTATTATGCATGTTTATAATCTTGGGGATCTCTTGGATGGTAATGTTTGTGGGATCTTAATTGAGCGCCGCCTTCATTTCATATTGTTTTCAAACTTTTTCATAATTCATTTTCTTTTCTCGGGATGATCAAATGTTAAGTTTGGGGGTGTGATGAGCCCAAGATTACCAGGAATTTTCTTCTATTTTGTGCTATTTTTGAGTTAATTATGTTTTTGAAATATTATTATTTGTGTATTTGTGCTTAATTTAGGTTCCCATGCATAATCGAGCATTTATATGGTAATTAGCATGAAGTTCGAGGCAATTTCGGGCTGAAGAGTTGAATTACAAATTATTTGGATAAAGTTCGTTGAGTTCCGTTAAGCAGTCCAAGGCAAATGAGGGCTAACAGAGGCTAACTGGGCTGACGGAGGACTAATCTACAAGAGCTGGGCAAGGAAGGATGGCGACGCTAACTCCAAGAACTCCGCACCAGAGTAAACTTCAATTCAGAAGGGGAGGGTGGCGCCATTTCCAGATTCTCCCTTTTGGCATTGTCGATCCAGAAGCGTGCCACGTGTCACCCACCTTATCCACTCAACCCAGCCCATGACCCGCGTCCTTCTTTGTGGACCCAAATTGACCCGTACCAATCCAGCTCCTCCATCCCTTTTTCTAGCCCATTTCTCTCTCTCATCCTCACTTGTTTCTTCCTTGGTCAACCCACGTGTTCCTCTCTTGGGCTGCCTATGCTCCATCCGTGCCCAGGCCTTTATTTTCTTCCCATTCAACCCCCAAAACTCCCTTGTTCTCCCTAAATTTCCCCTAAGCCTTGTGCACGTACTCTTTGTTTGCTTTCCCTTTTAACCTCTAACAACTACCTTCAATTTTTTAACAAGTCCCCATTTCAGGACATTGCTCCCAAATGAGGCACCAGACCCATTTCACCTCATTTTCTCACAAAATCTCCAAAGCTTGATTACCTTTGAAGGTTTCGAGCATCATTTCAAGAGCCAATGATGCACCTACAAAAGATTTCAACCCCAGATTCGCGATTCTTCGGTTTAATTCTTCCAACTCATATTTCTTGATATTTATTGTATTTCCTTGGGTTGATTAATTTTGTAAATGTTGAATTGGTTTATGCTTAATTTATCTACGGAATGCAATTATTTTTCTATGTCCAATGTAGTGATTTAATTTAATCTCTCTCTTTATTTAGTACACATTCATGTTAGGTTATTATTTTGTGAACTTAATGCTTTTAATTATTTGACCAATTAATTAAATGATTTTAGAAATATTTAGAATCCGCGAGAGCTACCTTTACATTTCAGACCAATCAATTTAATAGTTGGTGTTTTGTGACACACACCGATAGCCGTTGTAAGACTTGGTATGACATGCGATCGAACCACCTTAGCCATTCATGAGGTCGAGGAAATTAGGGTTGACTATAAGATGCGAGAGCCCGTAGTTAACCAATTTTATTTGTCTCGGCTACCAACATGATTTATAGAAAAATTTAGAGAATTTCTTTTTGCGAATGATTACCCATGTGTTTGGTTATTATTATGTGTTCTTCATACTTTTAATGGCGTAGCGAACCATTAGATAATCACTAGAATTAGAGGATAAGATGCGAAAGCCCGTCCTATTAATTCCAAAAATCACAATAATTGTTAGCGTTACGTGTGATCGAGAGGAGATCGTGCGTAGATAGTCATTGGGTGCTTGCTTTGACATGCGGCTATTTTGTTTTATGTTATAAGACGTAAGAGCCCGTAGCTAAGAGTTGTAGCTAGATTTGCTATATTTTGCGATAGCCCGTAGTGAATAAAATAGTTCGCCTAACTACCGAGACTTGAGTTAAAGAAAAGTAGAAAAATAATTAAAATTAAACACCGGCTAGACTAGAAATATTGTACTCCTATATTTTTATCTTGATTTGATATTTCCAAACCACCTCTGCAGTAGTGTAGATTTAATTCCTTTCTTAGGTTGTTTATATTTTTAGATTTTAATTCATTTTATTTTTGCTAAAATATAATTAGTTAGCCTTATTTTGATACTTAGTTGGAGTGAAAATTACGTACATTCTCTATAGGATCGATATATGTACTTAGGTACACTTTATTACTTGATAAGGTCGGGTATTCTTGTCCGAGTTGCGTTTTTGCGCACATCAGCTACATATCTTGTACATGGGGTAGCCCTTTCTATTATAGGATATTTCAAATGATATTCCATAATAGTACCTTGAAAAACAACCAAATATGAGAGAATTATAGACCATTGAAAGATGATTCACATTTGATTTATCAAGAGATAGTCCATAAGCAATCATATATACATAGCACAAGAAATCAATTGATCCAATCGTGCAAACCAAAAATGTAGTATGCCTAAAAAATTTATATATATATATATATATATATATATATATATATATATATATATATATATATATATACTCATTTTTTTTACAAGTGTAAAAATCAAATGACACACAAAAGCAGAGATTTTGTCAAGATAGAAAATCTCTCAAAATAATATGTTCTTGTGAGGATATAGCCAACTGATTTTTAATCCTAACAAACTCTATGATTGTAATGCATTGCTTAACCAAGTCTTGAATAGAATGATGTCTAATGTTAGCATGCTTGGTTTGAGAATGGTGAAACATATTTTTAAAAATATTTATTGCACTAGAGTTGTTTATAGTAAAATGTCAACACATCACTGTATAACCCAAAATCTTCAATCATCTGGTTTATCCAAAAAAAATGTGTATAACAACTACCCACTGCTACATGATTAGATTTAACAGTTGATAGTGAGACACAATATTTTTTTACAATTGTACCAAGAAACTAGTAAATTCTCCAAATAAAAATAACTATTAGTTGTACATTTTCTGTCATCAATGTTTCCAACCCAATCAAACATACTAAAAATAACCAAGTAGGCATTAGTTTCCTTGGCATTGTATCTAGCGTACAAGCACACACTATACATCATAATTGGGTGACTAACAGTTAAGTACAACAAACTTCCTTTCATACTCCTACAGAAAATGTGGGATGACTCGATTTTAGTTTTCAAATGTAAAGCACTCTCAAGATTGAATTTATTCACCAAGCTATGGGGATACTTGGCTTGAGAGGTGAACATCCCGTCACACATAAAATTTCCCAACTCATAGGACTTATTTTTGGAAATATATGTTTCAAAAACATTCTCGGAATTGGGTTTAGGAACCAAAAACACACATAATTTTTCACAAATGTTTACATAAGCAAAAATTGATTACGTTCCTTTCACATGGTATTTATCAACAATTCATCTTTTAAAGTCTCAACCACAATTTTATGCTCAATATTAGAGACAAAATAACAGTTACTTACTATTGAAACATGCATGTTTTGATTTGCTTAAATCTATTATCCCTCTACTTAGTTTATTTCGGTTATTAACTCCTTGGTTATAATCTAAGAGTTTTAAGGAAACTATTTGCTAGCCTTTGAGAACTTTGTCAACAATATAGAAGTTGTTGAATTGTTTTTAAGTGTCAGCACTCTTATCGTTTTTGTTTAAACATTCTAATACTGACACTTACCTGATTTGTGCATTGATAGATCGTATTGCTCTATACCCTCTCTCATAGGATCCCTATGATCTTGAAAAGAGATATTTCCGAATCATTGGCACTTTTCAAATTCAAACTTTGCTTCTAACGGATTGGAGAGCTCGACCTCTATTTCAAGACATTGAAGCAAGTTTTGAAGACACTGAAGAATTCATACTCTCTCAAGCAGAATACTCACTTGAATTGCCTCAGCCTTAAACTCTAGCTAGATAGTCATCAACTATTATTCTTTTCTAGTTATTGTTTTAGACAATCACTGTTTTGATATTCCTTACTTCTTTCAATTCATTAAGGAATCATTTGATTGTCCGACGAGTGTGATTGACTTTCAATACTCTTAAACACCGGTCTTTGTTGTCCACAGATCCATTAGTGATTACCTAGATTATTAATAATATTAGTGCACTTCAAAAATATAAGTTTGACCAACTTGGTAGTGGACGTAGCAGTTTACACTGTGAACCGCTTTAACTACTTTGTCTTTTATTCATCAACTTACACAAAACTGTCCTAACATTTAAGCAGTTTCAATCTACTTAAGTGTAAGCCAGTAAGTTTTATCAGTTGATTACTTAGTTGTTTTATAAATTGTTTTTCAGTTCATTCTTTATAACTTGTGATCTTTTAAAAACATATCAAACTGTGTCAGCCAGCTGACAAATTTTCTCTTTCCCGCTGACATCATCAGCATCTAAGAATTCCTAAATTCATCAACAACTAATACTATATCAGCTAACTGACAAAAGTTGTATTTTACGCTGCAACTTTTGAAGTTTTTCAAAAGACCCTCAAAGTTTTATAAGGCTATTAACCCCTCTAGCTTTATTTATTGCCAACTGGACTTACAATTGGTATCAGAGATTCACTTTTTGAAAATTATAATTTTCCAAGTTTAAAAACTTGAAAATTCGATCATGGCAACTACAAAAGCTTTTTAATCAAACAATGTTACTCAAGTACCTATTTTTGATGAAGATCACTTTGATATATGGAAAGAAATGATTACAAGATATATGAACAACATTGATTAACGATTGATGGAATGTGTAAGAGGTGGTCCTATGCAACCCATGAAAATAAATACTAAACTTGGTAAATTTTCTGATGCAAATGATGACGACATAAATCCTCTTGCTCATGTTATTGTAAAATATGTCCTCAAACCTCAATCTGAATGGACTGAGGAGGACAAAACAACTGATGAGTTGGATGCTAGGGCTGTTCACATTCTATCAAGTGATGTCCCAGGTGAAAACTATAAACAAATATATGACTGTGTTACTGCCAAAGAAAGTATGGGATGCTCTTGTTGAATATGTCGACGGAGATCAAAACACCAAGGGCAACAAACTCTATGATTGCATACAAGAGTTTGATGCCTTCAAAAAGGACCCAAAGGAATCCCTAAAAAATGCTTATGATAGATTCCTTGAGGTAAGTAATAGATGCTCTTTGCTTGGTAAAATATATAGCATGAAAGATTTAAATATGATTTTTCTTAGTAACTTGGGAAGTAGATGACGTGTTAAGGTCACTGCCATAAAGGAACCAAAAGACTTGAACAAGACTCATATACGTAGTCTTGTTACTAGTCTAAAGATTTATGAAAAGGAAGTTCTCAAAACTCAAGAACTTGAGAAATTTTTTAAATGTATCTCTCTGCAAGCTCAAGAAGAGACACCAAAAACTTCTACGTCTCTGTCAGATGATAACTTTGATGAAGATGAATAATTTGCTTCTTTTGCAAAACAATTTAGAAAGTTTAAATCTTTCAAAAAGAACTTCCAAAAACCTTCCTCAAACCTTTAACGATCTTCCTCAAATTTTTAAAAACCTTCCTCAAGTTTTCAAAGACCTTCTTCTTAAAACTTTCAAAAGCCTTACTTCAAAAACAATGAAGAAAATGATGAGAAAGAAAAATTGTTATGCTTTAATTATATAAAACCCAGACATTTCGCTTCAAACTGCCCATCTACCAAAACTGAGTATTACAAAAGAGCTCCCAAAAATTTTGAAAAACAAAAGGGTGTAGTTACTGAAGATCAAAATCTTTCAACATGGATTGAGATAGATTCTGAAGATGAATCTGCTGATTTTGTGCAAGAAGCAAATCTTTGTCTTGTTACAGAATCATGTGTATGATTCAGAAAACGATTTCCCTAGTCCTAACTATTCAAATGAGTCTGATTATGAGCTCCCAAGCTCACCTATTAAAAACCCTAAGCTGACAAAGGTCATCAAACCTGATCATTTTGTGGTTAAGAAAATAGCAAATGGTATGGACAAGGGATCATAAGTCAGCCAGAAAGAAAAGTCAAGCCAACCTCTCCAAGGACTGCTGACATTAAGATAACCAAGATGTCAAAAGAGCAGGAGGAGAAGCCTACTGACATAAATGTTGATGAACTCTTGCAACAAATGCAAGAAATGCATTCCAAGTTTGAAACAGTTAAAAGAATTCATATTTATTTATTTATCTGGTGATTTCAAAAGAATTTCTGATGAAAATTGTGAGCTTCAAAAGATCAATGAGCTTTATAAAGTACAACAAAATGAAAATGCTGCAACTTAAAAGCATAAATGAAAAACATGAGATTCAAGCAAAAATCTTAGATGCCCAGATTGCTAACCTTGTGGAAAAGAATCTTCGACTGACCAATGTTGTTGATACTTACTCAAAGTCAAAAGCTGCTGTTAAAACCATCATCAGTCAATGAAAAGATCATGAAGACCAATATGGTTTTGGATACTCAAAAGATGATGGAAACTGTGAAATCAGACAATCAAATGGTGAACCTAAGATTCTGCTCAAAAAGAATAAAGAACCAAGTTATAACGTTGTCCCTTTTAAATATCCTAAGAATATGAGTCAACTTAAGAAGTTCTTCAAAAAAAAAAAGAAAGGAGAAGTTGAACCATGACAGCTGTCAGCCTTCTGCTCAAAACTCTCAAAAACTGTCAGCCACTAAAACAGCTGACAACAATTAGTCGGCTGATAAATGTCAGCTAGTTGACATAAGAGAAAGGTATAGAAAGAAGACAACTGACAAATTCAAGCCTCTAAAATTTGTTGCTGCTACTACTTTTAAGTTGACTCAAGCTGAATCAAAGGACTCTCCTCAAATGGTTGATAAAACTAGCTATCACAAATGCAAAGTTTGTTCTACTTTTGGCCATCAGTCTCATGAATGTCTGTTTAGATTTAAACCTATTGACAAAGTCAAACTACCTAAGTTAAGGCAAGTTTGGCTACCAAAGAAAGCTAACCCTTTCGACCCAAAACTATAAACGGTACCATGATTTAAATATTCATATTTCAGGTGTGCTTAATGGGTAGATGATCAACCAACTGATGTGTGCATATTAGACAGTGGATGCTCTAGACACATGACTGGGTCAGCTAAACTACTTACTGACATTATCACAGCCAAAGGACCCTCAGTCATTTTTGGAGATAACTCAAAAGGAAAAACAATAGGTTATGGATCCATTATAAGAGGATCTGTAAAGATTGACAATGTTTCCTTAGTGCAAGGTTTGAAACACTATCTCTGAGTATTTCACAAGGCTGTGATAAAGGTTTGAACTATACTTTCTCTACTACTCATTGTTTTATCAAAAATAGCATCACAAATGAAGTTTTACTTACTGGAACAAAAAAGAAAAATGTTTTTGCTATTGATTTACTCTCTTTAAATAACAGTACTCAAATTTGTTTAGTAGTAAATGAGATTTCAAAAACTTCATGGCTATGGCATAAAAGATTTTCACATTTGAATTTTAAATATTTTTCAAAACTTTCAAAAGGAGTTTTAGTGAATGGTCTGTCATCAGTTAGTTTTCTTACTGATAAAAAATGTAAGGCATGTACTTTAGGAAAAATAACAAAAGCATTTTTTAAACCCAAACCATATCTTTCAACCAAAAGAATTCTTAAATTACTGCATATGGATTTGTTTGGTCTTATTTCTACTGCAAGTTTAGTTGGAAGCTGATATACCCTGGTTGTTGTTGACTACTCAAAGTATACATGTGTAAAAATGATACAATCCAAGGATGAAACTTATGGTATTCTTACTTCCTTGTTCAGAAACCTTCAAACTCAAAAAGAGTGTGAAGTTATAAGTGTACACATAATGTGATGATCATGACATTGATCACAATTTTTCAGCAGTCTTCGAACACCTCAGCGGAATGGTGTTGCTGAAAGGAAGAACATGACATTAATTGAAGCAGGTAAAACAATGTTAGCTGAGGCAAAGTTGCCAAAGTATTTTTGGGCAGAAGCTGTCAACACAGCTTGCTTCACTCAAAACAGATCTCTCATCAATAAGTTCCATGAAAAGACTCCATATCAACTTTGGAGAGGAAGAACACCCAGCATTGCCTACTTTAATATTTTTTGGTGCAGATGCTACATTCACTACAATGGCAGTGACCACAGAGGTAAATTTGATGAGAAAGCTGATGAATGTATTTTTGTTGGTTATGCTAAACATAGTAGAGCTTATAGAGTTTATAATAGAAAAACTCAAATAATTGTTGAAACTATGCATGTTACTTTTGATGAATTATGTTTACTTGAGTCTGTTGAGACTCGTGATGTCACTAACAATTTTGAGATTTTTGAGACATGGAACAATGTTAGCTCAACCCAAAATAATCCCTTATCCTCTACTCTCCAACTGATAACTCAGAAAGTCAGAATTAACATCAGCCGGCTAATGAAACTCAGTCAGTTGACACCTACGCTACTGATTCTCAAGCTACTGACAATCATCAATTAGCTGACACTCCATCATCACCAATTGACAACCTCTTTCCTTTCACTTCAAACAATGGACCTCTCCCAGATCTTCCTAGGGAAATCAGAGAAGCTAGATACCATCCTGTTACAAATATCATTGGTAATCCCTTTGTAGGACTAATGACAAGAAGCAGCTCAAGAAATGAAACTCTTGACTCATATGCCTTTGTATCCTCCAGTGAACAAGAGAAGATTGATGAAGCTCTGGAAGATCCCCAAAGGATTGAGGCCATGCAATAAGAACTCAATCAATTTGAGAGATGTCAAGTTTGACAGAAACTCCCAATTGATCACACACTCTCCCTGGATCCATAATAGGAATTCCAATCGTGTTTGATTCCAATACCATCTGTGGTGCGTTCACAAACACTAGGATCGAGGGCTCAACTATTATATCTGTTCCTATCAATGTGCAAAGTGCTGGGTGCATCTCTATGCGTGATCACGTTCCTGAAAAAAGAGGATATGATAGGCACAAAATCGCTTTCAACCTCTTCACTATGCTTTAGCCTCTATCATTGACAAATGTCTTTTGATCAAGTGTGGAGGACATGACAAAGTGACTGAGGCCCAACTGTGCCTTATGGAAGCCATTGTAGAGAATCATAACATCAACTGGGGAGGAGTTTTGGTTGAATGTATTGCGGGAAATATCAACAAGTACTTCGACAACATTCCAAATGGAAATGCTCGACTAACACACCATCTCATCATAACCCACTCTCTAAGACAATACCTAGAGATTAATAGAGCAGTTGTTGCTACTGATGAAATTCTCCCAATTCGCATCAGGAAATTCAATGCCAATGACATCAGTCGAGCAAAGTAGTCAAGAAAGTTTGGGGAAACTCGTGTCCCCTCAATCTCTAGAAGAAGAAGCTCTCAAAGAACAAGATCTCCTTCTGCTAGTGTATCTAGTAGAAGACGTAAGAGACATATCATAGATGAGGAAGAAAATGATGATGATGAAGAAATCCAAGCCGCTGACAGAAATCAAGTTGTTGACACAACTGTAACTGCCACTTCATCGATCTCTTCCAAGGCGACCATGCAGAATGTAACAAAGAGGTAACCCCCATCTTAATCCAAATAATTTTGAACCCTTTCTCTCCACTACTGAAACCGCAACTCAACCTCCATCTTCACCTCCTCCAAAACTTCCATCTCTAAATACTGCCCCCATCAAGTTTTTCCCTCCTATTTGAAATCCAACTTTTCATCCAAGACATTCTTACTATGACGCTAGTCCTAAGCCTATTCCACAAGACTGGGTCTTTCCCATAGATCATATCCTATACTTCGCTCAGTTTCTTCTTTCCTTTCACGAAGAAAAGAAAGACAAAAGAAACCCCAGTTAATCATGTCAAGTACATCGATCATAACCACGAGAGGAAACCCTATGTTCTATATCCAGAAACCCCAAATCTAACTCATGAAGATCTCATTACAAATTATGGCAAGTACTTCGACCCTCTCCCTCTTCTTTGGAATAGATTTTATCTATCAAATGATCGTTTCGTTCAAGATGAACTGGTCTTTCTTGTTTGGGCCATGTATAAAAAAGTGCATCAACTGCCTTATTTACCTCACAATGATCCATATCTTGTTGGAAGGCCTGCTCTGCTCGAGGATGATCTGGTTCACCAAGATTGGGAACAACCATCAGTTGATCTAACAAAGATGGCACGTATTCAGAAGGCTGCAAATAAGTATGTACTTGATACTGTTAATGTTGCCAATCTTGCCTATATTGAGCTTCACAGAAAGATGGCCTCCCTACAAGAAGGAACTTCTGCTTCTACATCCTTTCTAGATGTAATTACAAGTGAACCTACTCTCCTTTAATTATAGATCTCCTGATTCCTACTAATTCTTTAGCTCCTACTACGGCCGATATCCCTGCTGACATACCTACTAAATCACCAGCCTTCATGCCAACTGTTTCATCTACTGATGCCATTCCTGCTGATACTCCTACTAAAAACCTACCTACTTTCACATCCACCTTAACCCCCATTCTAGTCCCCTTCTTCACCCCAATAGCCGATGCTTCAACGTCAGCTGATCTAGTCCCTGTCAGTGCTTCAGTCCCAGCAAGTACTCCACCTTCTACTCATCCTCTAGTTACTGTGTCAGAAATTCTTCCTACTAATGCTGCTCCTACATCAGTCCAAGCAATTGTTGTTACTCCTAAAGATGAACTTTCTACGCCTATAATTTATGTTTAGTCTGCTTATCCCAATGAGGCATTTTCTCTTTGCATTCTACCAGATCTACCATTGCATTCTCTAGCCCCTCTGTCAGCTAGCTCAAAAAATGTTCATATAGGCGTTCAAACTGACTTATCTTCAGCTGATGAATCTGACACTAAGTCACAAGAAGAAGCAGCTGAGCATATTACTAATACTTCCATGGCTTCTTCTTCAACCAAATCCTTTCCTGCTGATGACTCTTTCTTATCTTCATTTCAATTGGCATCCAAAAAAATGAGATAGCAGCAAGCCATTATTACTCATGCTCTTCAGTAGCCAACTGGCAAAAAACCTATAGCAGCTTCAAGTTTTTCAGAGTAAATTTCCTGAACTGCTGGGGTTGATGATGTACCCGATGATGCATCAGTGGGTGTATCATCTGTACTCAAGTTTTCTGAAAAAAGCTAAATTTTTCAGTTCTGATTCAGGAATAGGTCCAGAGGCAGTAGGTTCTGGGAATTCAAGTTCTGAAACTTCAGCAAATGGTGTAGAGAAACTCTTTCAAGCAAACATGTAAGATCATCTTCAAAAAATTTGTGGCCAAGATCAATAATGTCATAAAAAAATAACATTCATGGATTCCATAAAATTCTTCGTTCTAAGCTTAAAAACTCTATATGTACAACTATTAGAAGAATATCCCATGAACACACACTTGTCACCTTTGGAATCAAACTTTGAGAAATGATCTCTATTATTCAACAAATAGCACACACACTCAAATACATAAAAATGCTTCACATTTAATTTTATATCATTCAAAATATTGTATCATGGTGCAACCTAGTGTCAACTAGACACGGTTACCAATGTGACAAGAAGTGTTGGTTTCATAAATGTTATACTTGATAGATAACATATTGATTAAGGTTGTTAAGCATAAATGCTATCACATGAACATTATTTAAATGTTGTATTATGCCAAAAGCATGGGTTATTATTGTTAAGCTTATATGCTTGACATAAATTTTATGGGAATGCTATGTTATACTAATAACATGAATTATTATTGTTAAGCTTATATGCCTTGACATGTAAATTATTGGAATGCCATGTTATACCAATAACATGAATTATGATCGTTAAGCATAAAATGTCTTGACATGGATTTTAGTGAGATGTTATACTATAATGATAACATGTTTTATTAATGTTGAGCATGGATGCCATAACATGATTCTTTTATAAAAGGTTATTATGTAAAGATAGCATGATATAAATTATTATTGAGCGTTATGCCATGATAGGAAGTTATGGTTAGTAACTTACTAAGTCTTTGTGACTTACTTTTATTTGTTGGTTGTTTTCCCTAGATCCGAGCCGTGCGTGCGGATCCAAGTAAATCAAGAAGGTTGCGTTGACGAAGTATTCTTTTGGCAAGGTTGCTGCTTAGATAGTTTGTTTTCTTTTGGTAAGGCCGTTTGGGAAAGATGAAGTTATGTAAACTTCATGTTGGGGTAGCAAACCTAATTGTGGTTTGTAAATATTTGTAATTGTTGTTTAGTCTATTCTTTTGGTAGCCAACAAGTAGTAGTCGTGCTTGATATATATTGGTGGTTATATTTCCATACGTTCTCTTGATGTTGGTACTTGTATTGTTGGTAGCCGACTTGTGTTAGTCACGCTTGGTAAACTTGGTGATCATGTTTTATTATGCTTTCATGACAGTAAAGTATTATGCTTGTTCTCCGGCATGTTTTTAGCCGTTAAGTTGTTAGACTAGAGTCTTAGACTTAGTGTAATGTTGGGTTCCGGCCGTAGCTTCGCCGATGACTTGGTTTATTATGCTTTATATTGAATTGCATGACAGGGAGATTAGTCCTACGTGCCCAATGTTGTGGCACGCGAGTCGAATTTTTGGACCGAGAGATTAATTATCTCTTTGGTTGTTTTTAGTTTGAGCTTGTTAGCTCGGGCGCCACTTTTTTATTTTATTTCACTTCCGCATATGTTTTGAGTTGTTGGCGTATCGCCGTTATGGCCCTACCCATTATTTGCTACTTGTTTGTTGTTATTTGTCTTCCGGCGGCACGACCTTGGGATTTCGTCTTGGGATCCGGGTCGGGTCGTCACAGTTGGTATCAGATCTATTGGTTAGCTGTCTGCCAGGATAGGTTCCTTGGCCTAGTTTGGGGGTTGGTTTTGTGTGATTTGTTATATCTTAACGTCGAGAGTTATAGTATGTTAAGATGTTTGAACTAGAATGGGTGTTAGCACTAGTAAAGGTGCCAATGTTGATAAGTATAAGGTGGTACTAGTAATATCCATGATTGAGAATCCACCGGAGAATTGATGGCAAATATGATGATATTGTGATTTAATATTTAAGTGAAGATCACGGAGTTAGCGCATTAGAGTAGCGCACTTAGTACCGAAAGAGACTAGGAAGACTCCATGAATTGTGAAAGAGTTAAGGATTAAGGATAAAATATTATAGGCGATTTATTTTATTACAGCTGGCGGATTTTCGAGGGGCTGTAGACTATACTTATGAGGAAAAGTTAGATATTAAGGAATGCACCCGAGAGTGGATCTCAGGGAATATTAAGAATGATGTTGTAGTTAGAGGGCAGTTAGTACCTCATAAAATTGTGAAAATCCGTAGAGACCAAGAGCGGAGTGATGCTTTTACCTATTGTCATAGATGACGAGGTGATGAATCATTGTGTAAATTATGCTTGGGAAATGAAACACCGAGCATAGGTGTTGGAGCAATACAGGCAAAGTTTTTGCTTGCGATGGTGATCACATTAGAAAGGATTACCTTAAGTTGAAGATTTATGACTCTTAGTGAGATGGTTACAGACGAACGAGTTTGAGGTTGTATGCGTGCGTGACGGTTGGCCATTGCGGAGTTTTGAGACCTACCCGAGATAGGAGGTAATTCCTTATACATATATTAAGGTTGTTATTATCGTTATTATGAGTGCACGTTATATCGGTAGCTCATATGCATTCATACATACATTGCATTGTGTGTTAAGGTTTATTGATTTTTGTTTTCCTCGATTTATTGATATTATCGGGGAGGATGTCCCGGCTTGGGATTGGTTTATGGTTTTGGGTTGAATCTTGATTTGTCGGTAGGCAATCAATTGTGGTATGAAAATGTGATTTTAGTATGCCTATATATATGGCAATGTTATGCATATATGAAGAATGTATATGTGATAATGTTACTAGGGGTGATTACTAGTAGTGTGTTAAATTTGTATGCTCTATAGAGATATGTGTAATTTTGTAAGTAAAATAATTATACATTATTGTGTGATTTTTATGCGAGTAGGATACGCTTGAATCGCACAATTGATACTTGGTGGTTCTGAGATGGATTACGGATATTACGAGCGAGTATACCGTTAAATCGCGACTAATAGGGTGTCGTTACCGCGCGAGAGTATTTCGTGTGTGTTTTGACGAATACGAGATTTTGGACTAAGGTAATGAAAGACTTTACAGAGTTTTGACGGTTGTGAGTACTAGAGTGAATGTTACCTCTTTTCTTTGGAGTTACTACGGAAATATTATTAGGCGAGTGTACTCGATATACGAACCTTGGTAATTGATAGAACTTCCATTGCTTAGTGAATTATCACGGTGGAAATTTATGAGTATGTTTTGTTGGTTTTGTGTTATGAATGTGCACGATTGGATTGGTAATCACTTGTGCTATAATAATTATTTGATTAACCAATATGAATGGTTATGAGTTACACGAAATATATGGATTATATGAGTTGCATGAATTGCATGAATTACATGGAGTATTTGAGTTGAAATATAATGATACTTGGTGATTGTGTATTGCATTTGCCTGTTATATGTGCATATATGTGGCATTGCTAATGATAGGAATTTTATTATTTGGTTGATGGTTAAATTACAGGAAAAATGTACTTGGTTATTACAGAGTATAGACATGACTAGTGTCAGTTCATGTGACTTACTATAAAAACTACATGAGCATTTGGCATTAAGAAATGACTTAGGCCATCTTTGGATCGTTAGAGCCTAAATATTCCCTGACCTGTACTAAAAATATCCCTAGCGTCCCCTTTGAGCCTAATGAAAAAGAATGGAGTGTGCTAAGCACACTATTTAAACCCCCATTCGCCATCGTTTCTATTACCCACATTAACTTAACCCTAAAAGCCTATACACTTTTAGCCTACCCTTTGAGAGAGTAGGATGTGGGTGGGGAAATTGATTTTTGAAGACCATTTCTTTTCAGAAGGCTATTTTTCGGAAGACTTCTTCTTTCCGTCGTTGAAAAAAAATATAAAAAGAAAAGAAAAGAAAAATTATGTATCGACGAAAAATGAAACGGAAGAAGAAGAGTATAACAAAGATTCAAATGGAAGCATAGCTTTCAAGAGAAAATATGTCAGAAAAATCATGCTGATAAGAATGATGTGATATTTTTAGAAGTATTTATTGTCCAAAACAAGTTTTGGGGGGGGGGGGGAAAGAAGAAAACTGAAAAGTAACGAAAAGAACCCCCCTACTTGTGGTCTTTGCAGGTCCTAGCCTAAATAGGGAAAACTTCCTTTTGCTTGGAAGTATGAGGGATAAAGGGTAGTCTTACTCTCTCACTTTGAATTCCAATCCCTTCCCATCAAATCCCCCATCACATTGGCCTTACATTACAAGCTAAATAAAGACCTAATGATCTTCTTGCCAATGCTTATGCTGTTTTAATTGTCAAGTGAGTCATATGGAATTGATCAAACACTTCATGTTCATTATTATTCGCCCTAAAGCTCACTGTGTTATCATAATCTTAGCTATTACAAGTCATTGGGATAGGAGAGCATTGTATGTCATACATAGAAGTGCATGGGATGGCTGTATAAGTCTTTGAAATCTTTGGGACCTTTCTTTCTGTAATAGACTGGGTTTGGATGGTAGATCTCATAATTCCTAATGCATGATTTTCTATTAAACTTTGATTTTCATATGAATGTGGTGTTTAGCTTAATAAAACTATTTTAGTCGAGATATTCTCTAAGACCGGTGATCACACACACACAGAGAAATTAGAAGTAGTAGCAGTTTTAAGAAAAGATCAGTTGGTTTTATGTGATTAAGCCTGCATATATGTGGTGAGCATCCAACTGAGATTACTTTGCATGCCATGACTATCTAATTTGAGGTTGAAGCCAAAAAGATTTTTGTTTTGTGTTAGTTAGTTTTATCTGCTTTTGTATTTATCAGTTTTTGTATTTATCTGCTTAGTCGAGTCACTCAAAAGAGTCTCCTTGAGTTTGTAGGTTTATAGAGGAGTGTAAATAGTGTCACCCTCCAAAAAAAAAAAAATTCACTTTTGTTATAATTGTTATTTATATATGCTTTTGTATTTATAAGTATTATTTACTCGTGGACAAACAAAGTTTAAGTTTGGGGGTATTTCATCGATATATTTTATACGTCGATTTTATATACTTCTATGACTTAAATTATGTTATTTCACGAGGCTTTTGGCTACTGATATATGTTTTCGGTGAGTTTTGTAAGTTTCAGGGTTTTTAGTGAAAATATGCAAAACTCCAGGGTTTTATGTACAAATTCCAAGAAGGGCCAAAGATAAAAAAAAATGAAGAATAAACGAAGGCTGTCCAATCTGGAGACCTTGTGGTCGCAAGGTACCCAGACCTTGCCCCCGCAAGGTAGGCAGAACATTAAAGAAGTAAGAAATCAAAGGCCAAAGGTACTGGAGACCTTGCGGATGCAAGGTACTCAACACCTTGCGACCGCAAGGTGGTCAGAATGCGACTTTTTCGTATTTTCACAAAGAGATTCAATTGCAATACAACTCCCGGGTATAAATTGAAGTCGGATGCCAAGAGCCCGATAGAAAAAAACGGCTAGATACAGTCTTAGGTAGATTTTAGATAGTTTTTAGGTTGTATAACATAGTTAGATTGTGTAATTACAAGTATTGAAGATCAAATCATGTTTCCGTTCATCTCCATGTGCTGTTCCTTGTCTATGATGAACTAAATCATCCTTAATCTAGGAGGTGGCAGGTAACTTGTATCGAATTTATGTCATAATTCATTTATATGATAATTCAATTCTTGTTGATTGTGGTGTTTATCAATCCCTATATTATTTTGCTTTGAACAAATGAATGTAATCGCAAATAATAAAGGCCTAGAGGTGCGGATAACTGCATGACCAATGTGCATATGTCGTACACTGGCTCACCATCACAATAAATTGGACCTATCGATGCACGAGAGTGATAAGTTAGGACCAGGTTCATACATGATCTAGGTGACAGATAAATCATAATCTAGGTGACAGCTAGGTTGAAAGTTCATGTGCTTAGGATATAGAATGGATGAATGTTGCGGGGGTGGAGGCTGAACCAATAATTCAACAGGCTATATCTATCTTTAGTGAACGAACCCAAGAAATTGAATGATAATTATTATGAATTGAACATAAAGGAGATACAAGTGAGACCCAGAATCCTAGATTGCCACCCACCATAAGATCTTCATAACTGTAATTACTGCTAATTAGTTAAACAGCTAAATATAAATAGTAGTTTAAGAATAGAATAATTATAAAAACCCCTTTAGTTCGTGATCTCTTGTCTCTGTGGGTTCGACCCTTGCTTCCAATACTATTCTATAATAGTCTTGTCCACTTGCAAGGAAAAAGATTAAATAAAACATCGATCAACGACTCAAGGTCTCTTTTATTTTCAGGAGTAGTGTTATCTTTATACCTTTCTAGGAACCCTTCAGCTATCTGGTCCCAAGTACCCATGGTGCTATTGTCTGACAATATTAGCCATTGCTTGGCAGCCCCTATTAAGGTATGGTGAAAATTGGAAGCCATAGCTTCGAAGCTAGCCCCTCTTGACTGCATGCCAGTGGAATAACATTTCAAGTGGGATATAGGGCATCCAGTCCCATCAAATTTTTCTATGTCGGGCATTTTGAATTTTGAAGGCAATACTGCTGAAGGTTGTAATGCCAATGCCCGCATAGAAAATTCTCCTTTGTTTAGAACTTTGAGCATCATACTTTTTAAATTTTCCATGTCAGCCTCCATTTTGGTAGGCGGGGGAGTTGGTTTTTGGTATATGTTGGTATGATTGGGAAAGGTCAGGTTAATTTCTGGCTACGGTATCTGGTAAGGATTTTGGACAGGATAAGGATTTTGGGCAGGATAGGGATTTTGGGCAAGATAAGGATTTTGGGCAGGTGGGTTATTGGTGGTTTCGGTTTGGCGGCCAGGATCATTAGGAGGTAGATAGGTTGTAACTTGGCCTGGCGGGTTATAGCTTCTTGGGTCCATATGCGGGCTATTTTGGAGTGGGTTGGTTATGTGGAAAGGGAGGTCATTTGGATTCTGGGGAATATTGGTGCTTGGAAAAGGATATGAAGGGTAGGATAGAAAAATGTTAATATTTGGGTAGTAAGGGTTAGGTGGAGGATTTGGATTTGGGATAATAATGGTATTTGGTGGGTTGGTGTTTGGCTTAGAGTTTGGGTTTGGAGGAACATGGAAGGTTGATGCTCTTGGGGGACTGCAGGGGAAGAAATTCCCTCACCCCTAGATTTTAAACTTTGCACCAGATTAGTCATCTAGCTCATTATGCGGTCAGCCTGTGCACCCAAATTTTGGTCTAGCCATTGTTGCATAGCCGGAGTCGGAGCGTACCCTGGAGCCCCTGAATCTGTACCCATAGCGGACTGCTCACTTTCTGCTACCATACTGCTCGGATGTGTACCCTCTGAACTGATTCTGCCCTTTTCTGATCTAACCCTGACACTTTCTGATATGCTTCATGTGCCTGTTTCCCGTATCAACCGACCAGTACTATCTATGGCTTTTCAAATTCGGGCCAAGTTTCTGAGGAAAATGGGTTTGGAGGTATCAGAAGGATTGGCTAAAGGTTTTCTGGACTAGGAGTACAACGTGCCTTTATTGGTTTTTTTTAATTATTTTTTTCTACAAGTGACCGGACAAGCACCTGCTTTGTTTTGATAGTCTCAGGACTATTCCTTGAACAATTGATTCTTTCTCCAGAGTATACTAGTATAGGACTCTCGTATTCCACCTGCCTTTCGACTCCCAAAGATTGGACTGATCCAAGGCGAAGGGCCTATACTCTTTCCGGGATCCACCATTCAAAATGGTCTAAGTCTAGCATCAGAAAATAATCAGTCAGCCCCTGTGTATTTATTTATAGCCTTTGTACATTTTTTTCTATCAAATTTTTTTTTGCTTTTGCTTGATTTTTTTTTTCTTTATTATTATTTTTTTACTTTTCTTTTCTTTTTTCTTTTTGCTCTTTTTTTTAACAGGGGCTGACCAATGATTCAAAGATGCAAAAACCAGTCAGTCTATGAAGTGTCCTGAGACTCTATATGCCATTTAACGTTGGCTTATGCAAGGGGTAAGCTGGCCATGGTGTAGGGTAGCAATTCGGAATATATCTACATGTGTGCGCGCGTGTGCGGCATCTAAAAAGTAGTAAAATCTTTTTCTTTTTCAGATATAAAACAAAAAATAAAATAGATATAGTCTGTCTTGCTATTATTTATAGATTTTCTCGATTTTTTAGTTTGAGTGCGAGCAAGCAGCCAATCACATCAAGAAATAGAAAGAAAAGTGGGGAATCTATCTATTCCTATTAATTACAAATTTGTCCTAATCACCAAAATAAAATGACAGAAAGAAATAAAATATGTAGATATTTAGCGTAATAAAAAATAAAGCGAACGGAATAATAATATAAAGCAAAAAATAAAACAATAATAAAATAAAGCCCCAGCCCTTTTGTTATGCTGCCCGGAAATTTATTATATATATATATATTTTTTTTTTTGATTTTTTTTTGTAAAAATATATTTTTTAAATATATCTGTAATAGTGACTGGAACGAGACTGCTGCAAGATGGAGGATCATATCCACAAATATATACACGGATGTATAAGAACGCAATATTCAAATGTTTAAAGAAGTATAACAAGCATACTTTAGCCACATCTAACCAACAACTTAGGCATGTAAATGAGATTATGAATGCCTTTTAACAATTATCCAAGTGTTAACAACATAATTCATAAACCCGAGTTCCAAAGCATACTGTGAAGGAAAAGTGCATACGTGCATCTCAAACGACGTCAACGAGCATGCTAATGACTCCAAACATATGAGTTAGCTAAATGAACATGTTTATGATGATTATAAGTGTATGAATCCATGCATAACACAAGCAAGCCATAATTTAGGGTTTTACAACCTGGATGCCCCCCTTAACATGTCCCAGTTGATAGCAACATTTCTCCAGGATAAAAGACACCTGAAGCTAAAAATATGGTCAAACTGGGCCACGCTCGTCCGCCAAGGGCGAGAATCCAAAGATCAAGGGCATTTTCGTAAATCTCTATTTCCAACGGCGTGTGATATGGTGCAGCCATTTGGGCAAAAATAAAAGGTTTATTTGACGAGAGAAGAAAATAACTGGGCAAGGAAGGAAGCTCGAAGAAGCGAATGCAGAAAGAAAGAAGTCAGGTATGAGAGTTTACGATAGCCTGGCGTCCTTTTTATATGCAAAATCAAAAGAAATCGACAAACAACAGTAATAAACAGTGACCAGAAAATCTTCCCAGGAAAAGAAAAATGGGTGCCACCCATAATCATTCTTGGCATGGCGCCCACTTTTGGTATGGGTGGTGCCAACTTTGTTCAATACTGCCTCCTAAATCAGCTGGTGTCCTGGTTTCTGTCCAAATCATCTACTGATGCCTCGTCTGATCACGGAGAAAACTTAGCAGGCTATCAAAAGGAAATGCTACGCATAATAGATGGCTGCAATTATGTTCCAATGCACAGGAGGAGGCGGCTGCCTCTTCCTCTCCCCGCAAATCACCAGAAAAGCCCCCTCAAAACCGAAGGTGTATTCTTTTTAAATTCATTTCTAAAGATACAGCGGGCCATTACCCTTAGGAATCGATATAGCTTTATTTTCTGCATATATTTTGAATGTGCATTTTATTTTATCATGTCATTTAAAATTATATTGCATTTCATAATTCATGTTTGTACAGATCTTAGTTACAAATAAAAAAAAGAGAGAAAAAGAAAAGCTAATATATGCAGGGAAAAGAAGCTAATAGTCAAAAGACGCCCGCCCGCCAAAGCCACCTCCCCGACTCGAGGGCCCACGCGTGCCGCCGCCCGTATTGCTCCCCCTCGTCCGGCGCGACTCGATCCCACATCTGCATCATCATCATCATCATCATCATCACGACGCCTGGGCTGCCGCATAGCATCATTGCCCCGACAAGAAAAATCATCCATCAGCCGCTGATAAAGCTTGTTGATGCTGACAAAGCCCCGCAACAGCCTCTTGTACGTAGACACTTTGACCTGAGAAGGCAATAAAAGAAAAAGGAGAAAAAGCATCAGTCAAAAAAAAAGAGAGGGGAGAAATAAATGAAGCAAACAAAAAAAAAGAGGGAAGAAAGATGATGAATATACCGCGGGCATGATCGTGACACGATATTCCTCGTGGATCTCGACATCAGGAAGGACCTCCTCTATGAGCCTCTCGTCTCGCCGATATCGGAAAGTCGAAAAGGCATCATCAGGCATGGAAAACTCCTCTACGCATCAAGAATGGAATGAGAAGATCCGGCCCGATCACCAAAGAATGATGCACGCCCGCCAATCACAGAGGAGGAGGAGGAGGATGGAGCATCGCCCCGTAAAAATCCTCGATGATATGACCGAAAATCACCGCGTGCATCGCATATCCGACAAATAAAGATACCGGCTTGGCGTAAGGTCCGGGATAATTACGCACGGGGAGGTGCGGGAGGTGCAGAGGCCACCGGAGGTGTAAAATCAAAACAGTGGCGGTTGACCCGCCGCCCATATACAAAGAATCACACATAATCGACACCAAAATCCGCAACGTTGATCCGCAACGACTCACGTTGTAACCTCACACATCGACACCATCAAAATCGACCCTATCGATTCTCGACTAATACCAAGGTAACCTCGCACGACCAGCGCACTAGCGCCCGAGCCCGAGGTCGAGCTTCTCTACTCGTCACGCAGCCCCCCAATGACTCTAAAAACGGCCCTTGACGCCTCTTCTTCTTCCGATTTGCATTTACAAATTTGGCTAAGTAAGGCGGTCCAGAACGCCAAGCAGTAGTGGGCCCTGTGATAAAGTCAAAAACGTAATAAGCCCACACTAAAAAAAAAAAAAAGAAAGGAAGCAAAAGTCAAGAAAAAAAAGAAGAGAAACTGACAAAAAAAAAAATTTTGAAAAAAAAAAGAAGAGAGAGAAGTATACCTCCCAAGCAGAGCAAAACCAAATATAACGCTTGAGTCATTCCGACTCAACCTATCCATGGAGACTAGAGCTCACCTGCACTGTCTGCCTCGTCCCCAATCATAGTCTATCACGTGATCCGCATCTCAAAGGCGCCTAGCAAAGAAACCCTCGTGGAAGTGGAGGAATTGGCAAAAAGGGACATCCCCAAGAAGAAAAATAAAAATGCTCGCAACGCGAGCCACAAAGAACGCTATCCCAAAGATCAACCCGTCCAAAGATTCTCTACAAGCCACTCCTTCACATTGCGAATAGTAGCCTCATCCGCAGTCTTGTACGTGGGCACAAACCCCAGAAGATCCTCCACCACGTCATGGTGCTCGCAAAGGGTATAATTAGGAGCCAAGGTCAGCCTGATGCTGGTAGATATGGTTGTGATAGCGGCAAAATCACATGGGGTCATAGTGATTTCTCCCCAGCTAAGATGGAAAGTGTGGGTCGTGTCCCACCAAAAGTCCCGCAAAGACATCAAATATAGCCCTATAATCGCGAAGGAGTAAACGCCGCATGAATACCCCAAAGCCCGCCTCATCCACTAAAACTCGGGCCAAGTAAGTGCATTGAATAAAAGATGTCGACACCATATCACACCGGCTCTGACTGGTCCAAAGGCTTACGCCCCGAAAAGAAAGAAAAGAAGAGGAAAATAAAAGGTAAGATTCTCACAAGCCCCTTCTTCTTGCATAATTAATACATTAAATTTAAAAAAAAAACAAAAAAAAGAGAGAAAATGCATTTGTACATGTTAGCATTTTAGGTGTCATTAAATAATAAAATAAAATAAAATATAATATAATATAATAAACTTTGCATTTAAATAGGCATGTCACATTTTTTATTTTCACATTCATGTTAAAAATAAATTAACCATGCATTCACATTAAAAAGCATCTCATGTATTTTCAGCGTCACATTTGCATCACATAAAGTAGTAAATGTATCCATTATTTGCATTTATTATTCAAAAAGCTGTATTAGGAATGCGCTAAAAAGAAAATAAAGATACCACCCATCATGAAAAAGAATATCTCCTTGGCATTTCTTATTTCCCTACAAAGATTAGCATGCATAATAAAAATAAGTTCTGTGCATAAATATATCTGCTTTTGTCTTCCGCATATATCCGAAAATGTATCCAAAATGTGTCCGAAAAATTTGCATTTCATTCAAAAGTCTGATTGAGAACATATACCATCATGTAAAAAATACATTCAGGTCTAAAACATGCATCATATAGCCTTATTTGCATTAACATTATAAATCATGCATAGTAGGGTCAAATAGTGACTAATAGTTCAATTATGCATCGCAAAAATAAATTGCCCAAATTTCATGCATCGTTACCAAAATTGCATCATTTTAGCCCATAAATCACATGCATAAACATCACAGCAAAGATATATATACTCTAAAAGTCCAAAACAATATTAAATTGAGCAAGATTCAAAAATTAACCAAATGGGTGGAAGAAAGATTATACTTACAAGCCAGATCTGGAAGATTCGAGACATAAAAGCAGCTACCACGCACAGAAGTTACCCCAGTGCTTTGAATAATAATAATTGATATGATTTCGACCAAAGGAGGAAGTTCTTCCTTTCTTCGCCCGATTCCGGTTCATTGGTGTCTTTCCCTTTCGAGATCTTGAGGAAGAAGCCATCCGCAGTAAAAATAAAATTTTTGCGAAAGAAAATTGATAAAATGAGAGAAATGAAAGAAAGCTCGCCTGCCAACAATGGAGGAAAGGAGCCAAAGGAAGAGAAAGAATGAAGGTGACTCTTCCTTCCTCGTAAGTCAAGAAAGAAAGGAGGAACTTGAGACTTTTCACTTTTCCCTCCAAGCAACTCGTAATCAAAGACTTAAGTCCTCAAAATTCCAAAAATTGCAAAG
>CM028382.1:36563706-36616206 GCA_013146195.2 Codonopsis lanceolata
GGTTGAATGGCGGTCATTGCCTTAGCAAACTTCATCTACCGATCGGAAAAATGCCTCCCACCAAGGTTAGCGTAGCAAGGGTTTCGAGTGGAATGCGAGGCTGTACTAAGGCCCTCGGCGGCTCGAGGGAATACCTTGGCAAACCACCTCTCCCAGCGGCACAGTGCCGGTGAGCCTTTATTTGTATATCCTAACGCGGACAGTAGTGGCCGTTGTTTAGTTAGGGAGGAACTAGATATTAGCTTGTGTACTATGAATCAGGCCCAGTCTGTTGAGGGTCGTTATTTTAATGTAGAAAAAATTAGCTTACACAAGCTTGTCATGTGCTAGAAAATTAAGGGCTTATTTTACACATGTAATCATAGTATACTGTGAGCCGCCATTGCTTGAGAATCTATAAGCGACACATCAGGCGAGGTTACTCAGCCCCAGTCAATCGAGCTCACGAGTTCCATATAGACTATACGCCGAGGCGAGCAATCAAAGCTCGGGCCTAGGGCGATTTCTTGGTCGAAACAAGCTTCACCCAGCGGGAGGATCACGAGGCCAAGCGGCCGTAGAGCAGAGCAAAAACTTGCCCGCTACATGACATCGACCCGACTCACTGCTTTGGGATTTTTTACGTGGGCCAGGCGGACAAGCAAAGTTGGGAGCGGAGGCGGCATCCTTCTCATAGCTCAGCGAAATCACGAGTTTGAGCTAGCTACTGCGGTTCAAATTCCCCGCTTCAAACAACGTTGCCGAGTATGAAGCGATGATCGCTGGTCTTGAGCTCGCAGCGGACATGGGCGTAGAAGCTGTCACAGTGTACTCGGACTCACAACTAGTTGTGAACCAAGTCCAGGGGGAATATATGGTGCATCACCCTACCTTGGTCAAATACTGCGACTTGGTTAAGGAAATCTTGAAAAATTTCAAGTTTTGGGAGATCATCGAAATTGATCGAGCCGGACAACATGCGGCAGTTACACATCCCAAGATCGGCGAGGCAAACCTGGCACTACTAAATCCCTCAGTGATGATCGAGCACCTTGAAACACCGGCCATTGATAGACCGGTTATAATGGACATTGAACCAGCGGCCAGAAGCTGGATTGATGATTATAAGGATTACATCGAGCATGGGACTCTGCCCGCAGACAAGGTCAAAGCCACAACAGTCCGGAGCCAAGCCTGTCGTTACTCGGTGGTAGGGGGAATCTTGTACAAGCGATCTAAGGTCAGACCTATGCTTCGCTGTGTACCCCCAGAACTAACCGAGGGCGTTCTGTATGAAGTGCATGAAGGAGAATGTGGTGGCCACCCAGGCACAAGAGCCCTAGCAGAGAGGGTCCTGCGAGCAAGATACTACTGGATTACCCTCAAAAGGGATGCAGAGAAATATGTTCGCGAATGTGACAAGTGCCAGAGATACGCGGACATACCAAGGCTTCCATCCACAATGCAAACCCCAGTCGTTGCGGCCTGGCCCTTCGACATGTGGGGAATCGATCTGATCGGCCCGTTTCCCCTAGCTCAAGGCAAATACAAGTATGCAGTAGTCACCATAGACTACTTCACCAAGTGGATCGAAGCAAAGCCCCCGGCCAAGATATCAGAGGCCAATGTCATCAAGTTTGTTCACGATCAAGTATGATGCCGGTTCGGGCTCCCTCGAGCAATCATTTCCGACCATGGCACCCAATTCTCGGACAAATTCACAACAGAATGTGCTCGCTTGGGTGTCAAGCATCGGCAAATATCTGCCTTATCCACGTGGCAACGGCCAGTGCCGAGGAAACAAACAAGTATTGCATGCTCTCAAGAGAAACCTAGAAGCGGCGAAAGCAGAAAATGGGCGCAGGAGTTACCATCGGCCTTGTGGGCGGTCGAACCATCTGCTCGAGGACCAACCAGGGAAACCCCGGTTCTGCTTACATACGGATCTGAAGCCATGATTCCGGTAGAAATGGCCTTGCCTAGCTATCGTGTTTCGCATTATAGCGAGCAAAATAATCAACTTGCCCGAGCCATAGACCTAGACCTACTCGAAGAAAGGAGGCCGATGCACGACTTCGGGATGGTCAACTATAAGAGAGCAAGAAGGCTCACCATAACAAAAAGGTCAGAGGCGAGCCTTCTATTGGGGACTTGGTACTGAGGAAAATCGAGGTAACATGTCACCGAGCAGAATGGGGAAAATTGTCCCCTAATTGGGAAGGACCTTTCCAAGTTACTTGGATAATAAGAGAGGGCACTTACACACTCCAAACTCCAGAAGGGAAAGACCTGAAGCATCCCTGGCATGCGCACCATCTCAAAAATATTACCCCTAAGTCAAAGCACAAAAGGGCAAGACCTCAGTCCTGTTGAGGGTCACCGATTGTTTATCAATACAGGCAAGTTTTTGTCATATCTATCTATTTCAGAATTTTCAGTTATTTAGTTAAGCATCATCTTGTTTATCGGTTTGTTTGGCAAAATGCTCGATGCATCGGCGAGATAGGGCCATGCCCGTCAACAATTCTCAAACCCCCTAGTATCGGTGAACTTATCCTCTCTGTGGGTGAGATGCGGCCAGGCCCAAGTTCACATACTAGGATGCTTTCGCCAGGCGATAGAGGCCGTGCCTACAAGATAGCGCTAACTACCCTCGGTTCTTATAGTGATCGAGCAAGGCGTTGGCCGTGTATCTCCACGCCTTAAGATACACTAGCAACCGCTTCGAAATACCCACGTCGAACAAAGGCCATGCCCGGTTGTTGGTCGCCATTCAAAGCAGGGCCTTGCCCGCTCGGTGGTCTTCTGGAAGCTCACCCAAGGCGATAGGGGCCCGGCCCACACAAAGCCTTGGCCAGAACCAAGCAATCATACCCGGTGTCTGTTCCGGTAACTTCTCTACTTAAATAATAAGCCCGCTCTACTAGCCTTGTTATTCTTAACACATAACAGGTTAAATATGCAAGCAAGAAAACAGTTATCAAGCAAAATCAAAGCAACTAAATTGAAATAAATACAAGGAATATCTGTCAACGAAAAGTGATTTCATTCATGATAATAAATCTGAAGTTACAAGGAGAGATCAAAAATCGTGTACGGTAGAGCAAGAATAAACAAAACCTTGACTAAGGTTGGCCGAGTGCCGACTCTTGAAGGAACGGAGGTGCTGGCTCTTAAGGGAGTGGAGGGGTTTGCTCTTGAGGGGATGGAGAAGCTTGGTGAGGCGGGCGGGCCGGTGTATTGAAAGTTCAAAGCTTTGCGAGCAGCTTCCTGTTCAGCCTTCCTAGCCTCCTCCTCTGCCATCATCCGGGCAGCCTTCTCACCCTCCAGGGCATCAATCAGAGTGCACACGTTCTCGGCCGGAGGAGTAGGGGGACCCAAAGTTGGCGGCCAGCTTCCTTATCAGCCTTGGCCAAAGCATCCAGCTCTTCCTCAGTGTAGGGGACCAAGTGATGAAACTGGCGCGCAACATCAGAGTAGACGTCGGATACGGCCCACTCAGCCATGGTCTTCATGTCGATCACCCCGCGCCCAGTGAGCTGTCTAAGGATGTGGTTGGCGCCATGTGCAAAGTAGGGCACGATGGCATCGTTTACAGCTTCATCAAAGGCAGCAGTACTCTTGAAATCGTCCTCGAAGGTCATGGAATTCTTGTAGTCCTCCACAGCAGCCTCCTCGGCATCCTTCAATTTCTGGAGCAGCTCCTCTATCCGCTTGTCATCCTTGATAGCCTACATCCTCAGGGAATCCCTTTCCACCTGCAAGAGTTCCCTCTGCTTGGTAACCGCGGCCAGAGCGGTCTTCCCCTTCTCCAGCTCGTTTTGGTTCTTCTTTAGCTGGCCAACCATCTTTTTCTTTTCAGTAGTCAGCGTGCTGTTCTCGGCGACCAATTTTAAATTACGATCAAGCATTTCAGCCTCCTTCTTCTTGGCCGCCTCATTGATTGGCCAGACGAGCCACCTACTCGACCTTCTCCTTCACCAGGCTCTCGTGAGCCTTATGGTCGGCCTCCGCTCTCTTGCGAGCTTCCTTCTCTTCGTTATACCAATCGTAGAGATTGGTACATGTGGAAGCGATCTACGAGCAAAGGATGGGTAATCAGAAACATGAAACAAACAAAGAAGGTAGAGACAAACTTCATCCAAGAGCTTTACCTTGCTCAAGCAAAGCCCAACGTTTCCAACCAGGACGTGGCCAGCCGTATCACGGTCATTGGCGAGATCATCGTGCAGCGCCCTCTCTATAACAACTTTGCCTACCAGGCCACCCGGGCTCCCGCGAGCATAAAGATCGATGCCCCCCAGTAATGGGGCATCCCCGGAAATTTCTTTTACCAGGGCCCGGGCAGCGCTGGTAGTGGATGGCATCTTGAATCCAGCCTGCCTCCAAGTTGCAGGACCAGCTTGAGTGGGGACAGGAAAGACGGGATCAGGGCTCGAACCCCGGTGGCGGACTTCCTGAGCAGTAGGAGGGGGAGAGAGGCTCTTTTTTTCTTTTCCCCTTACCCTTGGCGGGGGGCACCACAGAGATGTTGGCACCTGACTGCCCGACTGCACTGTCAATGACCACCATGGCCTCCTTTGGTGTGGTCTCTTTGTGCGGAGGGATGATGACCTTTGGCACCGGCACTTTCTTGACCGGGCTTGTGGCCTTGCCCAAGCCCGGTGCCTTTTTAGCAGGAGGACCGAAGGGCACCTTGGGCGGTCCTTTCATTAGTTTTAAATTAGATTGGTTGGCCTGTAGCTTCCTCATTTTCAGCACGGCCATATTTTTCATCCCTGAAACGAGAAAAAGTGAAACAGAGTCAGTATTACTGCCATGAGCAAGAGATAACCAAAATAGAAACTGCAGTATAGTTTTAAAAGACGACCATCCCGATTCTCATAGACCGGCCGACAATCTCCACCCGGGCCTAACCGCTGGCACTCAACACATTCGCGCTTGAACATTCTGCCGTGGCAATCATCCCAAAAAGGGTGGGGGCTCTCGGGCACGTGGATCAGAAGAGGCTCCACATCAGGGATCTCTTCCCGCATTACCCCAGCCAGACAAAGATAGCGAGGGTTGCAAACCATCTCTTTCCAGTCAAGCAGGAATTGCTGGCCGACGCGCTTTTCGTTTTCTTCGATCACGCCCACAGCATCCTTTAATGCCTTCAACCGGGCAACCTCCCCCGAGCTGAAGTCTTGTTTGGAGGCTTTGGGGATCTTGATCTCACTGGTCGCCGAGGCGCAAAGCGGCCCACCCGGATTCTATAAGCAGGGACCCTCTGTCCCGGGATTCTACCTTCCTGAACCTCGATGCAGCCCTCAAAAATTGGAGTTGGCCCTCACTCCAATCCTCCGGCCTGTGCTCGGGGCAAAAATAAACAACTTCCGGAGCAAATACATGTCCGGTTCAAATCCTAGGAGACTACTCGCCACTGTTAAAGCTGTAATGGCTCGAACGGTGTTCAGCATTAAATCGCAAGGCACGGCTTTGGTCTCGAGCAGGAAGTCAATCAAGAAGGGTTCCAGCGGGAGGCGTAGCCCAACTCGGAAAAAGTCAGCAAAAAATAAAAGCTCGTTCCCTTGCTCTCGGGAAAGCTTCATATTCGCGGGCACGTCCATCTTGCTCGCCCGGTAATAAGCAGAGTCGACCCCGAGGGACGTAAGCCATGCGGTTACTTTATCTGTCGTGTCCAGGGTTGCCTAATGAGCGGCATATCGGCTTTCATCTGCATTAACGTGCCATTCGGGCTCCTCCTCCCCTTCTTCTTCCTCCTCGACTACTTCTTCAAGGGTAACCTCCACTTGGGAGCCTCCGATCATGGTGAAGCAACGAGCAAGGGGAACATTGTCCCGGTCATCTATTTCCTCCACATGAGTGGCTTCCACCTGAGAGCAGCCAGTTTTCTTAAAACGTCGGGCAAGCGGCATGTCATCTGCCTAATCAGCATCTGAAGCCTCTCCGGCCACCTCGCCTTGCTCGGCCCTTACTTGCCCAGCCGAATCTCCAACAGGGGCTGCTTGCTGGTTGAGGCCTTGCCCAACAGCGAAGCCACCGGTCACACTATCCTCGCCGGAGCCTTCCTCGCTGGAGGAGTCAGTCACATCTACCATGGGGGCAGTCGCACGCCTCTTAACCATAGGCCCGGCCACGGATCTAGCTCCCTCGTCGCTCTCATTGCCAATGGAAGGAGACTTCTCGCTGCTTAGCGAGTCGTTCTTCCCGCCGTAGCTAAAGGCCTCGCGGTCATTCTCTGACATGTCGGACATCTACAAAGAGATCGAGGGAAATAGGTATTAGTCTCCTGCCCAGGTAACGGGTAAAGCAAAGAAGGGAAAGAAATCCTAAGTCTAGGTCAACCCAAAGAGGCCATGCCCACCTAGCGAGCAAGACCACGGGTTCTATTCCTCGATCTCTACCTAAGGGCGGTCTTACCCTCTTAAACCCTAACAGAATCATACAGAGATGAAGAGAGAAAGCAAAAATCCATACATAACCCAAAAGACTTCATTCAAAGCGAAAAAGCAGAAGAGCGTAACAGGAAAGGGGGGAAGGAACTTACTGTTCTGAGAGATTGATGTGATTCTCTGCAAGATGGATGGTAACCGAAACTGAACCAACACAGAGATTGCAAGCGCTGAGAGTGAATGAACGGTGGAGAACTCTGATCGAGCTCACCGAAGCCTGGAATGCACTGGACACCGAAAGTATAAGCTCTCCAAGAAATCCTCTCTCTAAAAAACTCGATGGCGGTAAAAAGAGGAAGAGAAGAAGAGGGATTGCCTTTTATAGGCCGAATCTTGATGGCTGTCGGGGGAAAAAGAGGCCGAAACGGCGTCTGGAAGGACGGCCCATCATCACCAAGGGCACGTCGCATTAAATGCGCCGCTTGGTGGTCTGCGCCCCGTCTTATCGCCTCACCTTCTGACGGCTCACGCGCTTTTTCGCCCACGCGCCTGGCACACCCTCAACAATAAGCTTCCTTGATACGCCTCAAGTCTACCCCGCTAAATTTTCCGGCCTCTTTTGAAAATTCACAAGTATAGAAGCCCGTGCAAATATCAGACCTGAGCGCTCCCCGCTCCGAGCATGAATGTCCGCCAAACAGGGAGCTAGGGGCCACTGATATACCCGGCCCAAGCCGGATCACGAGCAAGGCACGAGCTAGCATCACGTGCCAAATCACGAGCACGGTGCACATGGGGCCCACGGGCCTTGCGGGCAAAGAAATAGAAGCATCGGCGGCGGCGTAAATCCCGTCAGCACTGGCAGGCATAGGCCTGCTGTCAGGCCGGGGCCATGCCCGGACATCACACATTTAGTAGAGAAACCAGATTCATCTCGTCCAAACCTGGTCGAGTGTTGGCCTTGCCCACCCGACCAGGGGCCGTCCCTTGGACCTACAATAAGTTCAAGAGCAATGCAAATGGAATAGCAGGGCAGATCCCTGCTCGCCCGGGCACACATCAAATGGGAAGCACCGATGGCTTGCTCTCCAAGACAAGTCAAAGGTTTCCATGTATAGGCAGAACACTTGCCTTATTTGCTCCTACGTCTACGCGGCTAACCGCCTATCACGCCTAAAATCAAAGGAATCTCTCCTTGATTGAGTGGATAACTATGGAAACTGAATCCCAGACGGATTCAATCACCTTGAGGGCCTATAAATACCTCTCCATCATCATTAACAAGGTACACACACTTTCTTGAGCCTCGATACTCTGTCAATTTGCTTTTTTGCTTACACACGAGACTTACTCTCATGCTGGAGGGGTTTCGCGAGGCTCTGCCTTGTACTTCCACTCAGGTTTTCTTATGTTCTTAATAGGCTCAAAGAAGGTGATCTCGAAGCCCAGATATCCTACCCAACTCAAGGACAGCCCAAGCTGTGATTTTGCCACATCACAAAGATAACATAAACAAAACATTTTTCTTCTTTAACTAAATAATGTATATGCAAGTTATAAGCAAAAGTCGACTAGTCCTAGAGATGAAAATCACACATTCATAATCATCTCTATCCTCATAAAATAAGTTTGTCAATGACTCAGATTTTGATAATTTGATACGAAATTTTAGATATGAATCTATTAATCTATTAACTATAATTAAAAGAATTTCATACTTCCACGTGTCACCTCTTATAAAAAGTTACTTATAAATTAAAGTTTTACAAATAAAAAGTTACTGATAAAAAAATTTATTCATTTGATTTTATACGGTTAGTTTATGATAAATCTTACTATTAGTTTATAATAATTTTTTTGCGGATAGATTTTATTAATATATTAATAATTGATAAATATCGATTAATAGAAGAAAAAATTAACATAAAATTGTCATGTGAATAACTTTTATAAATCAAATAGAGGGAAATGAAAAAAATGATAAGAATTGAAGAGTTTTAGTCGAGTTAAATTTGAATAAACTAGTTTTATACATGTGCGTTAAACGCACGGACATATATATTTTTCAATTAAATTATACTCAGTTAAATTATAATCAAGCAAAATGAAAACGAAAAACAAAACTAAAAGAAAAGAATATTTCAATGAATAGCCAAATATCATCATTTGATTCATTTGATTAAAAATTATTATGAATGTAAAGAAATATATGTGTCAATTGATTAACAATAATAAAATAAATAAATTGGAATAACTACAGTTTATAAAAATTAAATAAATAATTAAAATGAAAATACAAAAAATGTGTATCGCGGTGTATTGATTTTCAGTAGCAATACGTCGATTTGGATTCGCGATGCATCAATTTAGAATCACGATGCATCGCTATGAATTGGAAATAAACCAGTTTGAATACGAGGCATCGATTTAAAATCACGATGCACTAGCTATGAAACGAGAATGACAATTACACAATTTTAAATCATGCATGGCAATGTATGAACTGATGTTTATCGCAAGTGTGTCCGATTCATTAAAGGTATACTTGTTCTTTCACATCAAAAAAAAAAAAAACAGGGTTAAAAAAGCATAGTGGACAGCGGTTGAATACCTGTCAAAAGAGACCGACCCAATTTTCACCATATTCTATTCAAACCTTTAAAAAACTAAAAATATAAATGAGTCTAACGTGTTCATAACCCAACACATATTAATTGAATGACAAAACTTACTCTAAACAAATTTAATTGACGATGAGTGATTGAAAATTGACTCATAATTTTATTTGTACTGATTTAAGCCCGTTTATGGCTCATTTCAATATCAATAATCAATAAAATTTAAAAAGAGAAATTTAATCTCTTGGCTTTGTTACTCCGCCACACTCACCAATAATAAAATGACATCGTTTTAAAGTATATATATATATATATATATATATAATATTAAAAACTCTTGTCTTGAGTCTCACTACCTCTTGTCATGATATCTATTCCAGCAACCTTGCCCTCTCATCGAAGAAAAAACAAACTATTAACCCAACT
Organism: Codonopsis lanceolata; assembly: GCA_013146195.2. Taxonomy (NCBI): domain Eukaryota; kingdom Viridiplantae; phylum Streptophyta; class Magnoliopsida; order Asterales; family Campanulaceae; genus Codonopsis; species Codonopsis lanceolata. Next base: position 36,573,125 of record CM028382.1, read on the forward strand.
TATGAAACCAACTCTCATTTTAGTTTTTCTTCTTCACTCCCTTTACTCATTATCCCTCTCCACATTCTCTATCCTCGAAAATATAGAACTCTATGAAGGGGGATCATCAAGATAGCTTTCCAAGTGAGAATACTTGGGCACTCTACAATTTGATGTAAATTTGACTACTTTTCAAACACAGCGGCAAATCAATTCGTTCATGATTAAATGGTCGGTTCATTTTTTTTTAAAATATAGGTAACTATGCACTGTCGAAACATTTCCTATTTATTAGAGGAAAAATCATGTTACAATATTGTTTGTTTCGTTTTGTTATTTACCATTATATAGTTTTTGTTACTCGAAGTATTTGCTAAATTTATTTATTTCAAATCGATACATTTTTTAGATCTGTCAGTCATTTATAATTAATCATGTGCATTCGTGTTTTAGATGAAGTTTTGATGTTTTTTTAAATTTTGAATATGATGAAATGGACAACAAAATTTCAAATCTATATATTTTTGTTGGTCAGTCATATATTTAATATTAATAATTAGTATTTGTAATTTTGTTCACAATATTTCTTTTAAGAACTTTGATCCGATAATATAGACAAAAGAATATTCATATATTATATTTAGTTATAATGAGTTGTGAGTTTTTGTGATTTCGTTGAAAGTATTTGTTTTAATAATTTTCAATCTGGTGAAGTACACAAAAAATCATGTATGTATATATATATATATATATATATATATATATATATATATATATATATATATATATATATATTTATTTATTTATTTATAAATTAGTCATTCAGTTATAATTAATTGTGAGTATTTGTGATTCACTTCAGTGAAATTTCTTGCATAAAAGGTTGTGTTTGGATAACAAAACAATAAATGCAGTGGTTCTAATTCCTAGGCTCTAGTTTCAAAGAATTATAAATATTTGAATTTGTATTATTTAATTATAGGATTCATTAAATGTTTGTTATAAATAGGGGGTTATTATTTTAGGAATGCAAATTTTGGCGGAAAATTACTATTTTTAGACTACCTAGGCTTTATATATATATATATATATATATTAAATAGGATAAAACTAAGTGAAACATGACTAAATCAAATGTTAAAATAGATTTTATTATATCCCCTTAAATTAAAACTAGATTTTATCCAATTTCACCTTCATATATGGTGGGCGGTTTCTGCGTGGACTCCTTCCTCATCTTCTTTCACTGTCGACTGTTTCCCAGTCCCTTTTTTCTCACTCTGTAACCCCAGAAATCCCAGTGACGGAATTGCAGAAATCATGACAGAGGTAATCTTCTCATTGCTGTGAATTGCATAATTCTTCTTATTGTTTTTCATTAAATTTTAAGTTCGAATTGCATGTTGATTTCGGTTAAATTTTAGGTTACTTACCTCTCTCTCTCTCTCTCTCTCTCTCTCTCTCTCTCTCTCTCTCTCTCATACACACACACACACACAACAGCTTGATCAATTTTACGGAGAATCTTTATCAACAATTGTCCTCTCTCAAACCGTGTTTCCCTGGGTTCATTTTAATTTCAAGTAAATTCGCAATTCAATCATCTATCAGTTTAGTTAATGAATTTGAATTTTCTTGCACAAGAAGTCCGAGACCTCAAAGGTTGATATGATTAATGGGCTTTAAATTAAAGAATTCAACCAAGTTTGATTTTAACTTTCATTCCTCAACAATCATCGGACATATATAAATTAACAAATTGTTTTTGATTCGTTGTGATCTCACCCTCTTTTTTATTAAATATATGGACATCTTATTGTAGCTGGTTTGTTGAAATTGCTTGCACATTCTATGTACAAAATTCAGTGAGGTATATGAGAAGATCGAGAGTAGTAAGAGACATCAAATGCTTGAACTGGAAAAGATGAGGATGGACTTCCATAGGGAGTTGGCATTGCAGAAAAGTTAAAAGACTTGAGCGAGAACATGCTGAGTGTTAGTCCCAAAGGGCACAATACTAGGCTAGAAGGGGGGGTTGAAAACTTTTCGTAATTGTTCCTAAAACAAGTACTTACAACCAGTGTTCTAAAAATCGGCCTAGGCGCCTGATCGATGTCTTATTTTAATTATTTTCCTTGCAAGTGGACAAGACTATTGGAGAATAGTTTTTGGAAGCAAGGGTCGAACCACAGAGACAAGAAGATCACAGATAGTACGATTTATTGATAGCAAATTATTAATCTAAGGGGGTTTTTATATTTATTTTAATCTAAACTAATTATTATTATTCTTGTTTAACTAATTAACAGCAATTACAATTTATGAAGATCTTATGGTGGATGGAAATCTAGGATTCGGGTTTCACTTGTATCTTCTCTATGCTTATTTTAATAAATTATCATTCAATCTCTTGGGTTCGTTCACAAAATATAGATATAGCCTGTTGAATTACCGTTCAGTGTCCATCTTCAAATAATCCATCCATTCTATATCCTAGGCACAAGAACATATGATCTAACTGTCACTTAGGTCATATATAGAACCTGACCCTAACTTATCACTCTCGTGCATCGATAGGTTCAATTTATTGCGATGGTGAGCCAGTGTACGACATATGCACATTGATCATGCAGTTATCCGCACCGCTAGGCCTTTATTATTCACGATTACATTCATTTGTTCAAAGTGAAATAATAGAGGGATTCATAAACACCGCAATCAATAAGAATTGAATGAATAAAAATATAGATTAAAGCATAGATTCAATACAAGTTACCTCCCACCTCCTAGATTAATGGTAGATTAGTTCATCCTTGAAGATGAACAGCACATGGAGATGATTGAATACATGAATCAATCTTCAATACTTGTAATTACAACAACTAATTATGTTATACAACCTAAAATCTATTCTAAAGCTATAGAAAACTACTTTCTAACCGTCTTCAGCCGTCCTATGCCTTGGCTACCTGTCTCTATTTATATCATGGAGTTGTAGGGCAATTAGATCTCTTGTGAAAACGCGATTTTGGGCATTCTGACTACCTTGCGGTCGCAAGGTATGAGGCACCTTGCGATCGCAAGGTCCTTGATTTCTCCGGGCTTTATTTTCTGAAGTTTCTGCCTACCTTGCGGAGGCAAGGTAGATTGCACCTTGCGACCGCAAGGTGCCCAGCCTGGTCATTTTCGTTTCTTCTTCGATTTTTACACTTTGACCCCTTCTCAGAATTTTCACCAAAAAGCCTTATAATTTATATACTTTCACCAAAAACCCTGAAACTCACAAAATCACTGAAAAACACACATCAGTAGCCAAAAACCTCGTGAAATCGCTCAATTTAAGTCATAGAAGTATAGGAAATCGACGTATAAAATACATCGATCAGAGCCCACCTAGGCGCTAGGCACAACCTTGCCGCCGCAATTTCCTTGCAATCGGCCAAAAAATCGTTCAGGGGAAAAATCGCCGCCTAGGTTGCTAGGCGCCGACTAGTCGGTTAGGCGCCGCCTACGTCGAGTACAATAAAACTGGTGAGAAGGCTTGATTTTATAAAAGAAAACTTATCACTCCTTCAGTTCAGGACCTTCACACATGTTAAAACTTAAAACACTAAAGTTAAACTAAAACGAAAAGTCGAACTAAAAAGTTAAAAGTTAAAATATTAAAAAATTTAAACAAAACCCAAAAGCTTAACATTGATTTCATTTTCAAACTCCCCACTGTGACATGCCGCAGACAAATCGTTCCCTCCATTCTCCCTCACGCCGGCCAGACTATCGGAGACGCCATCGCCGCAGCGAGCCACGGTTTTCCTTCTTTCATCCCCCCTCTTTCTCTCTCGCCCTCTGCGTAGTTTCGCAACTTTCGCCCTCTTCGTCCCCCTTCTGTTACTCTCTTCAAAACACTTACTGTTTTTTGAAATTGGTTGTTCATTGTTGCAGAGCACAGTGATTGCACGACATCATCCATCTGCCACTGCTTCACTGCCGTCCTCCTCCCTCGTTCCAAAATCCCAATTTCAACCTTCATAGTTGTTTAGGTATGTGAACATGTGTATGTTTATTTTCGATGTTGTCCTCCTTCAGTGCAAATTTGTCGATTTTTGTGTTTGTTTATTTTCAATTAATAGTTTTGTGTTTGTTTATTTTTAGTTTTTTTTTCCGATTTTATATGTTAAATTCATGGTAGACTGGTAGTACACCATATAATCCTAAGGCAGCCCGCAACATAAGACCCAGGAATCATACAAAGAAGAATCCTTAAACATAAATTTTAATTTATTGTACTTATCCCTCCCCAATAAGCTCTCATGCAGTCACGAGTACAGAGCACATACTACAGGACTATGTTATTAGCAGAATGCAGAGTAGGCATGTTTCAATTTTTATACTTTCATGTAAATTTTTGAACGTTACATTGTAGTTGACTATGACATTAGAGCCGACTAGCCCCAAGGAGAGCACAGTAGTCGACTAAAGTCACTTCTTTTTAAAAAAGAAATATATATATATATATATATATATATATATATATATATATATATATATATATATATATATATATATATATATATATATATCATGTTTCAAATCACTAAAATTGTTTGGCTTCACTGGAATTTCAGGAGTGTGGCATTTTGACCAGATGCTCCTTAATTGATGCAGCTGCAACATGATGAAGTAGGCACACCCTATTTTTTAATATGATGAAGCATTAGCTACAGAATGATGAAGCAGCTGCAGCTCCAAAGTGTTTAATATGTCTCATTAATTCCCATATCATATCCATCATGTGTAATTAAAACATAGTACATAGAATCTAAAATATACAGCCATGTGTAGTGTTAACGTAGGCATGCACACCCTATTTTTTAAATCTTTTTAGCTGAGTCCATTTACCATAGTCTGGGCCTAAATTGGCTCCAAATATTTTTCCTTTTCCAGCATTACAGTAAAACTAGTGTTATGGATTTTGACCAGATGCTCCTTAATTGAAGCAACTGCAGCATGATGAAATAGAAGTGGCAGCACACCTTATATATATGGCAGTACACTGTTGCATCTATCTATATATTTAATCAATAATCTATTATCTATGTTTGTACTTTGTAATTAGTATATTGTTGTTCAAACTTCAATAGTGCAATGTATATTGACTTTATTGTTTGGCCATTTAGGTCAATGGCATCTTCAAGTGCTTCGGCCACCGGTAGCACTCAATGTGAATCTCTACCTTCATGTGGGAGCGAGGCATCACTCAAACGAAAGTCAAATGATGTTGGATGGGAATTTGGCATCATAGCTAATCCATCTAACTTAGATAGGGTCAAATACAAGTTATGTGGGAAGGTGATGTCCGGAGGTATGCGTAGAATGAAAGAGCACATAGGACACATTAAAGGGAATGTACTTCCTTGTGCCAAAGCTTCAACTGATGATCAAGCGAAGTGTAAAAATGCTATTAATGAGGTAAAATCAAAGAAGAGAAACTTTAAAAAGCATGAAGAAGATTTGATGAATAGTGTGAAAGTAACGGTGTTAGACAAGAATCTTGAAGAAGAAGATGAATTGAGAGTGTTAGGCACGAAGCCACCCCATTCTCTTGGTCCAATTGACAAATTTGCTACATGTATCAATCCTGAAGCTTCATTGAATATTGCAAAGCCAATGCGAGAAAGAAACATAAAGGATGTCATTTGGAAAGATAGGTCTCTTACTGTGAAAAATTATATGGCTGATTGGATTTATGAATGTGGCATATCTTTCAATGCTATTGACCTCGACAGCTTCAGGCTCTTTACAGAGGCACTCGGTCAATTTGGACGAAGGTGGAAACCTCCCAGTCAATATGAATTAAGAGAGCCTTTGTTGAAAAAAGCGGTGGAAAGAACCAAAGTCAAAGTAAAGCCACATGAAGATGAATGGAGAAAGAATGGTTGCTCACTTATGACCGATACTTAGAGTGACAGAAAGAGAAGAAGTATCATGAACTTGTGTGTCAATTCTAAGGCAGGTACCATTTTTCATTCTTCTAAGGAAACTTCGGATGTAACGCACACAAGTGAAATGATTTTTGAGTTTGTTGATCAATGTATAGAGCAAGTTGGACCAGAGAAAGTCATTCAAGTAGTGACAGATAATGCTTCAAACAATATGGGAGTTGCAAAGTTATTGCGTTTGAAAAGGCCAACAATCTTCTGGACATCATGTGCCACGCATACCATTAATCTTATTTTGGAAGGCATTGCAAAACTACCCAAGTTCAAGAAAATCATTGAACAAGCCAAAGCTTTCACTACTATCTTCATATATGAACATCATAAGACCTTAGCCATGATGAGATCTTATACAAAAAGGAGGGACATTGTGAGACCAGAGTGACTAGATTTGCTTCTTCATTCCTTAGTTTGCAGAGCTTGGTGGAGAAAAAGGCTCAATTGAAGGCAATGTTTGGTAGCTCTGAGTGGGATGAATGCAAATGGTCTAAGACTGTCAAAGGGAAAGCATGTTATAATACTGTGATGTCTATTGCTTTTTGGAATGGTGTGACATCTTTCTTGATAGTTTTTGCACCTTTGGTTAAGGTGTTTCGTATTGCTGATGCAGATAGAAAGCCATCAATGGGATTTTTATATGGGGAGCTTCTACGAGCAAAGGAAGATATAAAAATGCTCTAAATAATTATTCCAAAAACTATGAGCCCATCTTCGAGATAATGGATGCAAAGACGAAAGGTAGAGTCGACACCCCGTTGCACTTGATGACTTATCTATTGAATCCTTATTATCATTATAAGGATCCCAATCTTATATTAGATCAAGCTGTCTCGGATGGAGTTATGGGGTGTCTTGATGTTCTTTGTTATGGAAACTTTGATTTGTTGAGTCATATTATGAATGTTGAGTTGCCAATTTATAAGACAAAAGGAGGAGTTTTTGGAAAGCCGGTTGTAGCAAAAGGATGCGAAGTACATGACGACAATTTTGATCCATGTAAAAGAAAATCTTTATAAGAAACCTTTTAATTCTTCCTTTAAATAAAATTATTATTTAAGCCATTATTTGTTTTATAATTTTTTTAAAACTTCATGCAGCAACTTGGTGGTTAAATTATGGTCATGCTACACCTAACTTGCAAAGAATTGCTACAAGGATCTTGTCATTGACCACTAGCTCGTCCGGATGTGAAAGAAATTGGAGTGCATTTGAAGGGGTTAGAAATCTAACAAGTTAACTTTTACTTTATTATTTAAAATCTTGAATTCTTGATATGCTATTTTCTTAAATACTTCTAAGTTCTACCACATGTGACTTTTTTCTTTTTGGTTTACAGATACATACTAAGAAGAGAAACATATTAGATGTTTCACGATTAAACAATCTAGTTTATGTCCAATTCAATTCACGTTTATTGGACAAACGTAAGAGGGGAAGGGAGAAAGATGTTGATGTGTTACTTGCTAGTGGTGCAAGTAAAGCACAAGACTGGATTATTCCTGGGTTATATGATGATGAAAATGAGATGGGTGATGGATTTGATGGGGATGGTGTTTCTAAAGGGAGAGCGCTTGAGGAGGACGATTTTGATTCTAAGGATGAGGTGGAAGTGAATGAGAACGAAGATGAATTTGAGTCCGATGAAGAGCGTGTGATAGAAAATTACGGAGAAGAAGAAGAAGATCCATTTACCATTGTTACTTAGTACTATATTAGTTAGTAACTTAGTATATAGTATATATTGTATAGTACTCACTACTTAGTTGTATAGTAGTTAGTAATTGCTGCCTTGCTGCCTGTTTCGGCCCCATTTTGCTATTGTTTTTGGGCTGTTTTGCTGTTGTTTTAGAGCTGTTTTTGGGGCTGTTTTGCTACTGTTTTGGGGCTGTTTTCGGCTGGTTTTTCCTCCTGTTTTTAAGCTGTTTTGGGGCTGTTTTGCTGCTATTTTGGGGGTTGTTTTGCTGTTGTTTTGGGCTGGTTTTTGCTGTTGTTTTGCAATTGTTTTGCTGCTGTTATGCTGCAAGTTTGCTGCTATTATGCTGTAGTTATGTTGCAACTTGCAAGTGGTGCTACCTTACTTTTTTGTTGTAAGTTGTAAGTTGTAAATTGTAACGTGTATGATATATTGATATTGATGTTAGTTAATTAGTTAATTAGTTACAATTTTATTTTACATATAAATATGTAATTATGCCTTAATTTCTCGACCCCGCCTAGGCCCCGACTAGTCCCCTAGGCGCTAGGCCCTGGTCTGACGCCTAGCGTCCGCTTAGCGATATTTAGAACATTACTTACAACCTATTGAAAAAGGTTGAAGTAACGGAAGACTTATAAGAAAGACAGACTAAGTCTGCTGGTGAAGCACTACCAGTAGACTTGGCTGTTTACTGAAGTTTACAACTCAAAGGAATAAGTTAAGACGAAGATAACAGAATAAAACAGTAAACGATAGAACACAAAGAACACAAGTATTTTAAGATGGTTCACACTATAATGAGTGTTACATCCACCACTAAAGCAGTCAACCTTGGATTTGAATGTGCACTATGTTTTCCACTAGTTCGATTACAGAAAACTCTAATGGATCGTGTACAAAATATTTTACTTGTGTTTGGGGGTAGGGGAATTGAATATCTAGAAAACAGAATATTCAAGGTGCAGAAGAATAGTAATGAATACAACAATAAGAAATAAACGAATAGCAGTTGATGCAGATCTTCTTGTTGTTGTTGAGGATTTCGTTGATCAATAATCAGTTAATGATCTCTTGAATGCACTGGGTATGATGACTTGATGCTGTTGAATAAATTCAGAGCATTCTTCCCCTTTATCTTTAGTCTTCAATGTCAGTATATATATGGGAGCATCCTTGAGACCGTTGGAGAAGACGAAGTGAGTAACATCTCTATTAGGTTGAATGCATTGAATGCATTGAATGCCTGGAGATGCTTTATTGATTTCATCTTTAACTGGGACTGATCAGGGTATGGAGAGGAGTAGGTACAACAACTAACAGGTGGGCGACAAACAGAGTTACAGACCTGCAGTAGTTGGTACAGTCTGTTTGTGTCAGACTGCGAAACCTGCTCTGCCATATTCAGGAGGCGAAAGTCTTCTTTTTTTCGAAAAAGTTGGAAAGGCGTGTCTTGGAAATTGAGAGATGATGACGATGGATTAATTCAAACTTAATTCAACGATAGTTTAATTAAGTAATCCACTTGAGTTGGACATCATGATAATCTTGACACGTCATGTTGTCCGAAGGCAAACAAAGTCTGCTGGTGAGACTACTGGTGAAGGCTGCTAGTGAAGCCTTTGCCGAAGTATTCTGCTGAAACCTGTGAAGTCTAAGAAACTATTCTAAAGGAAAGGTTTTATACACAGTTGTCACGCTAATTGGTACGTAACTCATTTAGCCACTAAGTATAGAGCCTAAAGTAATGAATGAGCAAATGCAAATTAAGATACAATGACAAACAACACTGAGATTGTTTAAATGAGGCAATTTGCTGAGAATGGTAGTTGGTGATGTATCTTTTAACTTTATTTTCTTTTCCAGATTGTATTTAGTGTATTGACATCTTATGTTGTTTTATATTTGGGGCTATGCGCCTTTGTCTCCTTAATTATTTTGGCAATAAATTAAATGTTGTTAATTGTTATGCTTAGCTTGAAGAGCTATAGGTGACCAATTATTTTTGCAAGAATTCGAGGTAAATATGGATGACAGAGATGCTTTTTGAGTCATCCCTTCATTGATGGCCACCATGATTATTGATCACAAACACACTATTCCATTGAAAGACTTTGATCAAGTTCCTTCAGTCTCTCCCTAGATGTCACTTTTGAATTTTCAATTGAGAATCGTTATGGGTAAGCACTCCATTGGCCCCATTTGAATACTCCCTCGGAGTTTGAGTTGACATGTGAGTTAATGATTAAACTATCAACGAGCAAGCTACCACAAAAGGATGATCAATTTTAAACTAGATTGATCTGTCTCAAGAAGTTGGAACACTATAAGGTGTGTGTGTGTATGAGAGAGAGATAAAGTTATTTGTATAGAGCCGGAGTTAGATGCAAAGAATGGAAGGATCTGACTCTAAAAATGTATATGCTAACAACTCATTTCATTATTTAAGTAAGGAATTAATTGATGATGATTTATTTCGTTGTAAATATGGAGAGAGATAGGTATGTAACAACTCATTTCATTATATGCTAATACAAGATGTTAGTTTCTAAAAATTTATATGCTAACAACTCATTTCATTATATGCTAACACAAGATGTTAGTTTATGAGATTATTGTAGATTTATTGTTTGGGAGCTCAGACGAGGAGTGTAACATTGGAATCAACTCCTAAACTTATGGGTGTGATTGTGTCTAGAGTAGGTCTAGGTCGTCTTACAGATTTTAATTCGTAAGACGGAATCTCACTCTCTCACAGTTCAACCCACAAATACGCAATATGTCGGGTAAAGATGATCCGTCTTACAAAAAATATTTGTATGACCGTCTTACCTAAGTTTTTGCCTTGTATCTATCTAATATTTTGTAGTTCATTTCATTAGATTTAAAATGTGATAACAAAAAAAAAATTATGTCAAAATAAAATAGAGAATGTCAACGATAGTGATATTAATAGTACATGTTCAATGATCGATGTTTTATTTAAAGAAATATTTCAAAATTTGTAATATTTTTTTATTAATGTAATACTCTATAATTAAATTCAATTTTTTTACGTTTAACTTATCTGTTTAATTTTCATACATTGTACTACCTACAAAATTAACTTTTTGAATTAATATAGTGTTCGTGCATAGCACGCTCTAATTTTGTTTCCCTCCAACTGTTCATGTGGCAACTTTATATTAAAAAAATTTATTAAAAAATTGTTATGCCTTATACCTTCCTAAAAAAGAGCTTTATGTTAAAAAATTTCTGGCTAATTATATATATATATATATATATATATATATATATATATATATGTGTGTGTGTGTGTGTGTGTGTGTGTGTGTGTGTGTGACGACCCGACCCGGACTCCAATGCGGAATCCCAAGGTCGTGCCGCCAAGACAAGATAAAAGACGGACAAGCACCCGCTAAGCGTAGTGGTGCGGGTCAAGAGTTGAACTCACAAACTCTAAACAGGAATGTAAAGCCATAACGGCAAAACCAAATAACCAAAAACTAAAATCTGCGGAAGCGAATCATAAGTGGGACCAAAGCCTATAATTTTAAACTAAGGAATACAAGGCTGAGAGACGACTATCTCTCGACAAATCTACGACTCGCGTGACGCAACATTGCGCACGGACAACCAACCATCGGCAACCTAAAGCCGGTGAAGCAACAAGAACCCAACCTGTTAAACAATACAACTCTACGGCTATAACATGCCGGAGGAATAAATCAACTAAAGGAATAAGAGATTAAACACTAACAACTAATCCAATGTCTCTCAACTAAAATTGCCGGAGACAGAAATAACCATAACATAATACTAGAACATGCGAGCTAAACCTTGCTCGGGAAGACAACGAATAACTTCTAATTAAATACAACAGCTCGACCCAACAAGTCGGCTCCCAAAATAAACGACAATAAAATACTAACATAACTACCCAAGTAAAGTTTACATAACTTCACATCCGTATCTCACAAGAACAAATACAATAATAGTAATAACCCCAAGCTATCGCCCGGAAGACCACCTGTTATCGATCAAGCGCCCGAAGCTTCAAAGCGTACTAACGAGCTTACTGCAAAAACTAAGGAAAACAAACACACGAAATGAGTCATAATGACCCAGTAAGTTACTAAATGCAATGTATGGCATAGCATGGCGTGGCATGGCATAATGCACAAACATATATAAACTCATGGCATCTAAATCGTATACCAACAATAAACCTGTATTAAGTCATCGAGTAACATAAACTTCATAAATCACATAGCACATTATCTTTCATATAGGTGCTCATAGTAAGCCACATAAGGGATAGAGAAGATACCCAAATGGTGTCGTTGTGTTGCTCCTGCAATACACACTGTTATACTTTATCGTGCAACATCGATGCTCTGTGAGTGCATCGACTTTTATCGAGAATCATTCGATTTAGCTAGCAAGCCAATGCGGCACTTATTGATACGACAAAGGGGCTACTTCCCCATTGCGGCCAACAACGGAGGGGTGTGTGAGGTCCCAGGTACGGCGATCCATAGCGAATACGAATCTTACGATTCGTATAGGCGATGTATCGTCCTACCCTGACATAAAAACCAAATCCAAATAATGCCAGCTGGGCTTTTATGAAATGCACAAGCAGATAATTACTCTCATGCTCAAACAAGAACCAAGACCGATCATAGCGGACATATCAAATCAACTAGGACATAAAGTTCTACACACCAATTTTAACAATGCACATATGGTACACACTTAACAAAACCAACCAACCTATCCGTTTAGTCCAAGAACCACCTATTGAGGTATTCATAACCCTCAAGTCACAACCCAATCAAACGTAGCATATAAGCCCAAGAAATCACGATGTGAGGTCTACTATAGCCCTCTACTCGAGATCAAACCAAAGACTATTACTTTAGTCTAAGAACAATCATAAATCAAGACTTAGCATTTTAGCTTCACTTAATGGTACACCGGACTCAACCATAGTCCCAACCGTCATAAATTCGACTTCCTTAAAACCAATCTCAAGGGTATCACAACTAAGCCGTAGTCATAACCTCGCAAGCGCTTTCGTGTGCACGCGACTAAATTCCCTAAGAGAGAACTCATTCAAATAATCATTTCTTAGAGTAATACGAGATCATAGGTTGATCTCTAATGCTTCGTGCCCTAACGAGCACGCCCTAAACAAAACCCCAAAGCCTCTATATCGTGGGAGTCACAAATGGTACACAATTTAAGATGCTCGGGTACTCACAATCAAAACCAACCCAACCCATACATCGTAGGGTTTTAACCTAATGCTCACCAACATGATATTGAATCCTAAAACAACTCCATTAAGTCTTAATATCACACATCATTGAATACATATTTCATAAATCCCCAAATGAACATATCGTTCACATTTATAACAATTTTCCAAAAATCATTCGGACTAGATTCCCAAGATTTAAATCCATAGAACTCAACAAAATCTTATACCCAATTTACAAATCACATAATTTCAAATAAATGGTCATACTCCTATTATCTAGTGAGATCACACATCCAAATTCCCAAATTTATGCCTACTATCATAATAAACCCAAATAAATGGTAAACATGATTTCTAGCAAGATCATAATCCTAGAAACACAAGATGAAGAGTAACAATATACTTCAATAATCATAGAATTCATCCTACACATACTCTTAACAAGTTCACATGTTCAAATCACAAATTAGAAATCACACAAGGCAAGTATGTGTACTCATTGACCTCAAATAGCATAGAGTTTGTTTTCCTTAGGACCAATGAGTACAAAATCAAAGAGAGAAGAAGTAACTTACAAGTGTTCAACACCAAAGAAGGCAAATGAGAAGTTTGATCGGATGGAAATGCTCTACTCTTTGAGCTCTACACTTTTGATGAAGGAGTCTTGAGCAAATGGAGAATGGATGAGGGAAGACCAAGGGCAAAGCTTCAAGAAGCCATGGGAGAGTCTTGGAGAAGATGAATCTCGTTTTTGGAGAGTGAGGGAGAGAAATGAGGGTCAAAACATCAGATTGTGGCTTAAATGGGTTTAAAAACTGAGTGGGACAAGTGTCACCACATTGTGGTTGATAAAAATCTGATTTTGGGCTTGTTTAATCCACTCAATCACTCACTAAACCACTCTTAAAACATGTTAATGATGTTAGGGTATAAGTAAGGAGGGTTAGGGAGGTTTAGGTGGGGTTTAGAAAAGGTTTTGGATAGGGGTTTAGGAGCAAAAGTCGTAAAACAGCAAAACAGGCAAAACAGGTTTCGGGGCACCTTGCGGTCGCAAGGTCCCCTATAGCTTGCGACCGCAAGCTCTCCAGCAACCTTAGGTGACTTCTGCTGTTGACCTTGCGGGGGCAAGGCCATTCCACCTTGCGAGGGCAAGCCCGACAGACCCGAAATGGCTCAAAATTCAACCTAAAAGACCCCCAAACACTTAACCAAACCTAACAAGGTTCAAACCTCATCCAAAGTAGGTCTAGAACTCCCTTAGAACACTCACAAACAACCCCCGAAACAACTCTCGAAACAACTCGGAGTGAAACCGGGAAGAGGTGCAACAACGTGCAACCGGAACGACGAATGAACTCGCAATCGAACGAGCAATGAAAGGAGACTTTTAAGGCAAGTCCAAGGCTAATGAAGAAGCTTAAATACTTCTAGAAAGTTGAATAACAACTAGGGAAATAAGAATCCCAAAGGAGAGACGATTACGCGACTCGATTCCCGAACTACGCGATAGAGACGAATGCTATCTCCAAAGCTTCCAAATCATCGATAGACTTAAGGAACACCTCCAACTTGAAGTCTAATGCATCTAAACATGTTAATAAACCATCTTAAAGAGGTCTAGGACCCAAACCGAGGTCACGAACACAAAACGCAAGTAAACCCTCAATCGCGTCGCATTCCGACTATCGTCGAGTCACGACTTGTGACTTTAGCAAGTCAACAACTATACGGAGTCTCTTAATGGTGTTTTGGTCTTAATGTGGCCTCTCATACATATCTAGACCCTCTCGCAAACCAATCATACAATCAACAAAGGAAGAAGTGCAAATATAGCACGCAAACCGAGCTAACGAAGGAGCGGGGTGTTACAGTGTGTGTATAAAATACTACGTCCCCTAATTAAATGGGTCATCCCTATTAAGAAATGACAAATATGTCACTTATACACAACAGTATAATTTCAATTTTTTGTAATTTTCTTATGAAAATTGTGTATCGTACGGGTATTAACCTAGTTTATATAATGATTCATTAACCTGAATTTGAATTTGAATTCAATAATCTATTTACTTAGTGATTGGATATAGATTTACTTATATCCGATCCGATCCAAAAAAATATTTATTATTATACATATACATAATATATACAATTATGTATAGATATTGTCGTTTGGTCTTCCTTTTTTTCATATTTTTATTGTTATTGATCTATAAATCTTTAGTTTGGATCAAATCAGATATGTTAACTGGTAACAAATTCAGATATAGATTGACATATACTTTATCCGTCGTCTTATCAGATCAACGATATAAGATTTAGGATTGGATTCGGATATGTCTATATCCGATGCATATTCCAACATGGGTGCAGACCAAGGGAAACTAGTTAGCCAACATGGGTGCAGACCAAGATTCACAGCTTATGCAAGTTGCTTAGCCGAGCGTGGAGCCAAAAATCTTGTTAGTAGTAGACTCTAGAGAGGTTGTTTTCCTGTTAGTCCCAAAGGGCACAATAATAAGCTAAAAGGGGGGGTTGAATAGCTTATTATACACTTAAAAACTTTTCGTATAAGTTCCTAAAACAAGCACTTGCAATCTATTAAGGAGATTGAAGTAGCGGAAGTCTTGTAAAGAAGACAAGTCAAGTCTGTCGATTAAGGACTACCGGTAGACTTGACTGAATACTCAAGTCTGCAGTTGAAGAGATAAGTAAAGGAAATAAGAAGCAGTTCAAAGCAGTAATCAACAGTAAAGGAAGAACACAAGTATTTGAGATGGTTCTCACTATAAAGAGTGCTACGTCCACCACCAAGGCAGTCAACATTGGATTTAAAATGTGCACTATGTTTTCCACTAGTTCTACTACAAGGAATATATCCAATGGATCGTGTACAAAATATTTGACTTGTGTGTGGGGGTTCGGGAATTGAATATCTGGATAAACAAGATATTCAATTGTGTAGAAGAATAGTTTAAGGGAACAACAATAAGAAGCTTAAGATAAATGTTGATGCAGAACTTCTTGATTGTTGTCGAGGACTTCTTGATCAGTTTATGATCTCTTGAATGCACTGAGTATTAAAACTTTGAGTTGTTGGAGAATTTCATAGCATTGTTTTCTTCAATCTTTGATGGCAGTATTTATAGCTGGAGCATTCTTGAGATCCGTTGGAGAAGACGAAGGGTAATAGCTCTATTAGGTTGAATGCATTAAATGCATGGAGCTGTGTTGTGGATTTCGTCTTCACTGATTCTGAGCAGGGAGTGGTGCAGAGTTGTTGCAAAGAACCGACGTAGGAAAGTCGAGGTGTAGGTCTAATAGTTGGTATGCATCGTAAGAGACGTATGTTCACCGCTCGCCACCGCTTAGAATGCGAAAGTCTTCCTGTTTTTCGGAAAGCTGGTCAGGCGTGTCTGAGAAGTCAGGGAATGTCTTAATTCAAATTCAAACTGATAAAGGATGAATTTAATTAATCCACTAAGACTTGGTGAAAGGACACGTCATGCTTGAACACGTGCAGACAAGGTCCGCGGATGCCAAGGTCTTCCTGAAGCATGGTCAAGTCTTTCCGAACCTCGTGAAACCTTAAAAACAAACTATTCTATGGCAAAGTTCTATACACAGTTGTCATGCTAATTGATACGCAACCCAATTAGCCACTAATGTATAAAACTAATGTAATGTATGAACAGATATAAATCAAAATACAAATGAGAAACAACCTTTCCCCATATTTTAATTCATACTCCCTTCGTCTCGGATAAATATTTTTAGTAGACAAAGCACAAATATTAAGAAATATAATTAATGATAAGTTGTAAAATATCTATAATACAATACAGCTCATAGTTGCACATGTATAATTGACTAAAGCTATTTAGGGGCTGAGATTGATTCCTTTACTAAGATCATACGATCATTATCACTCCCCAAGTTCACATGTGTGAACGGCGGTTGAGCAACTACCCACTCTCTCTCTCCAACTCCCCCACTATTCACGGTTGGGTGGCCGCTAATCCTTCCTCCACCAAACACACGTCCCTTTTCTTTTCGATATTTTAATTAATTAATCAATTTTATGCAAAAAAAATCGTAAGTTTTGTTATTTGAAATATTTGTTTTCTTTTTAATTATTATCATAATTAACTTAATCAATTTATTTTTTGAAACTGAATCCCAATTTAATTTATGTCTAAGTTTTGAATATTTCTATTTTAATTTTTTTTAATTGTTATCGGAATTAACTTAATCAATTTAAATTTTTTTCGGCCCTCAATTTCGTATACAAATAAATTTTAAAAAATTTGTAAGTTTTGTAATTTGAAATATTTGTTTTTTTTCTTTTTAACTGTTATCATAATTAACTTAGACAAATTATAAGTAAATATTAATTCATTTCCACATTATCTGCTTCATTTATTGATAAATTCACAAACTGGCGTCGTGCCATCGGTACAGGCAAGAGTACTAGTGTTGTGACAATAATACTCATTATACACTCTCTCATTAATTATGTACCCATTACACTCAATCTATTTATAGGATACACAGTAATGATATTATTAAATGAAAATATATATTAGGAAGAATGGTAGAAAATTTATAAATCGAAAGTCTTTAGAAACATTAATTAGAATATTTCAAAATAAAAAATAAAAATATTTATTCGGGACGAAAGGAAGAACTTTTTAGTTTTTGTTTCCTTTCCAAACGAATAGAAAAAAAAAATAAAATATATATATATATATATATATATATATATATATATATATATATATATATATATATATATATATATATATATATATACAAAAGTTAAAAATGACCGAATAAAAAAAAGTGTATATTGACAACACTTGAATTCATACCGAAAGAAAACCAAGCCCCTCAAATCAACGTCATTTATCACAATCATTATCTCTATCTTTTTTTCACTTTTTTTCTTTGATTGCTAAAAAAAGAAAACTCAAAGCCCTTGGGACAACAATTTTATTATTCGTTCTAAAATAATTGTTTTATTTGAAACTTTTTTTAAGATAATATTTTTACCACTTTATCCTTATTTTTTCATCATACTTTAATTATGAGTCATATACACATGAGTTTTAAAAAGTAAACTATACATCAAACTAATATTAATAATCCATACAGATGTGTTTCTTTTAAATCACGCGTCAAGTCTACAAAAATAATAATTTAGGGATGGAGGGACACTTTTAGTAATTGATTAATAATAATAATATGATATTTTTATACCTTATTTATTTTAAAGTACTCTTTAAACGAAATATTTTAAAATAAAATAATAGACTTTTTGTCTAAAACGAAAAAAGTAAATCACAATACCAAATATATAATTTCCACCCAAAATATAACTTTAGTTCTTTACTAGCACAATCGAAAACAACAGGCATCTTCATGACATCAACTAAAATTTGACCTGGCAAAATGCATTAAATAACCCTAATAAAAAACATAAAGCTACTTAAATTAAGGGAAAAAAAGAAGAAGAGTAAAGGTCATCAACTTTTTGCCATATTCGAATAAGGTGGGGTACTTTGGTCGTTACAAAGATTGTTGTTATATTATCTCGCCCAAAATAAATATCGTTTTATTTTTATTTTATTTTATTATTTTTTAATCAGGTTGAATTTTGGGGTAGTAGTTTCGGTCCCTCATTGCTATTATCAGAAAAATCATGAGATGTGCTCGAAATGATACAGAGTTTGAGAACATGTCAATTAATAACACATACAAGGTTCAACCTCAGAAGAAAGCAAATCGAAATGATACAGAGTTTGAGAACATGTCAACTAATAACACATACAAGGTTCAACCTCATAAGAAAGCAAATTGCTTTCACCAAGTATCGAACCCACGCTACATGCCTCCAGAATCTTATGTCCCCCTCCTTTTACCACTCGGTTATAATAAATATCGTTTTATTAATTTATATATAGATTGAGAAATCTTATTAAAAGACTGATGTATTCTTATTTAAGATTATTTATTATAGTTAAGTTGCATAAATATTTTTCTTATTCCATTCAACAACCATCTTTAAAAGTATTTAATTTGAGCATAATAAATAAGAGTAGTTTTGCAAAAAATAATGCTATGGAGACTCAATGAGTACTTAAACTTGGGCTCCGTTTGTTTTACGGAAAATGACTTCCGGAAAACGTTTTCCTCATTTTTCGGTGTTTGGTAACCTTAGGAAAATACAGTCAACGTAAAATGTTTTTCGAGTCAACGAAAAATGAAGGCTTCTTTTCCGGAAAATGACTTACGGATTCATTTTCCGTAAGTCATTTTCCAAATGTTCGGACACCTTCCGCCCCCTTTCACAATTGTACATATTTACTTACACACACAATATTTCACTCAACAAATAAATTGTTTAGAAATATAAATAAAGTTTGTGCATACTATTTATAAATTATAATTTCAATAAATGCTTACTACGTTCTAAAATTAGTATCACCTATATTATTTAGGGACATCCTAACCATTGTCAATTTTCTATTTTAAAACGTTTTTTTTTCAGATCAATTATCAAAAAAATTATTTGTAATTGTGAGATTGAAAAAAGATAGACATTGATTTGACACCACTAATGATAAATTGAGGGTTACTAAATAAAAATTACTTAAAGTTCAACATTATTTTATATTCAATATGTGCATTAATATTAGAATATATTTTTTTGTATTTATTCATATATAGTTTTCCGTAACATTTTCTAGGGACATTCTAAATATTGTCTATTTTCTATTTTAAAATATTTTTTTTCATATCAATTATCAAAAAAATTATTTATAATTGTGAGATTAAAAAAATGGACCTTATTAAAAAAAGATGGTCCTTATTGATTTTCTAGGGACATCCTAAACATTGTTTATTTTCTATTTTTATTTTTGTATTTATTCATATATTGTTTTCCATGACATTTTCCGTGTGTTTGCCAAACACCCATAAATATTTTTTTTAACATATTTTCAAAAGATTTACAAAACACCTGAAAATGAAATCTTTTGATTTTCCAGAAATCATTTTCCAGAAATCATTTTCTGGAAATGATTTTCCATGAAACAAACAGAGCCTTGTGTATCAAATGACATGGTAGTTAATATGGTATTAGTGGGACCCTAGCTTTTACTTACTAACCTACATTTAATCTATTATATAAAATAGATCAGGCGGTTATCAAAAGCTATTTACTGGCCAATGTTTATTTTTACCAAACACAATCACCGGCCAAAATTTAATCTCACGAATCTCTTCCTCAACAGTTTCTTTTCCACGTTCTCTCTTCCTCAACTTCCACTGCCTCTCTCTTCTTCTCTTTTCTTCTAAAAAAAAAGACAGCCCCAGCATCATGTTTCGGCGAATCACTCCAAGCTTCCTGTTTTGTGTGTCCGGCTTCCTGTTCTCCATCTCCATCTCTAAACGCACCCGACGTTCTCCTCCCTCTCTCCTCTGTCCCGACGAATCCCTCTTCCTCATCCCTTCATCCTTTCTGTTCTGGCTTCCTGTTCTCTATGCGTCATCCTCCCTCTCTCATACTAATCCTTTCCCTTTTTGTTACTTATTGTCTTGTTGAGGAACACGATGATGAGTGGTTCCACAAGGCACGCCAACCAAATGACGGAATCCATGTCACGGTGGTCAGTGCGATCAACGTTACGTGCCCACCCAATCTCTTCTGATTGGTTAACATAGTAGACTACATATTGACTAAAGGACCTTTTCCAGGGTCCGCAATCGTTGGCCGAGCCCATGGCCTCTTTGCCTCTTCCTCCTTCCTGAATGACTTTAGTCTGTTTACCAACCTCACTATTGTTTTACAATATGGGAAGTACAATGGCAGCACTTTCAATATACTCGGTTACGATCCAACTGTTGTAGATATTCGTGATTTGCCTATTACCGGGGGAACTGGTGCTTTTGAACTTGCTCAAGGAACTGTAAAGTTTACTACCATTCACGACTACCCTTCTTCCTCATATAATATTGAACTGCTCACTGCTACGATCTTGTACTACTGATTCATACTACATTTGCTTGCAAGTTGTCTCTTTCGCTTTCTTTTGCTTTATTTTTCTCTCTTGTGTGGAACATTGTGGAAGTAATGTTTTATTTTTCTTCTTTTTTCCTTCATTTTTTTTTATTTCTTTAAGGAGGGAGAATGAGTGGTGATATATTGATGGGAGTAGGTTAAACATATGGGTGAGATGAGACGTTTCTGGCTTAGTTTCTTTTTTGTTCTCTTTTTAAACTTTGTACTCCTCCTTGTTCTCCTTCTTTCTTCTTCTTTTTTCCTACATTTTTTTTATTTCTTTCAATTATTTATGCCTTCATGTAAAATGAACTAATAAATCTATTTGATAAAATAGTTATATTCTAGCTTTATATATATATATATATATACACACAATATTGACATATTTACTATTCAATTTTGACATGTTTTACTTAAATAGTCTATTTTAAAAAATTAAAGCATAAAAATATTATTTTATTATCAATAGGCTATTAAAATTGTTATTTTCTTAAAAAAATTTAACTTTCAAAGAGAGAGTATTTACTCGAAACGGATGAAGTTTATTTCTTTGTGCATATTGAGAACCTCATTTTATTGTTTGCCTCCAACTCCAAAAGAAAAAGTCTAGACCTGCTTGACAATACTACACTTAGGTTGGTCAAAAGATTATTAAGGGAACCAAAGAAAAGAACGTCTATGGAAGTAAATGTTGATTTAAAAATGTCATTTTAAATTCATTTTAAGATGTTTCATTTAATTTCACGGATCTATAGTTATTGTTTTATAGTTATTGTTATCGTAATTAACTTAATCAATTTATTTTTTTTGACCCGCAATTTTGTATACAAATTAAAAAAAAAAAATCTTAAATTTAACTGTTAGCGTAATTAACTTAACCAATTTAATTTTTGTCCGGCGTTTTTTTATTCGGCCAACAATTTCGTATACAAATTATTAATTAATCCCTCCATTATGGGCAAAGAGACCCTGTTTAAGTCAATTTTTGTTAAAAAAATATTACTTTTAGTAGTTTATTAATAATAAAATGACCTTTACGGTTTTACAAATATTTAGTTGTAGTGTCTTAATTGATTGTTATCGTAATCAAGTGAATCTTAATTTAATTTATGTCTAAGTTTGGAATATTTGTATTTTATTTTTTTTCCTTTTTAATTGTTATCGTACTTAGCTTAATCAATTAAATTTTTTTTCCGACCCACAATTTCGTATACAAATAAAAAAATAAAAAAAAATCGTAAGTTTTGTAATTTGAAATATTTGTTTTTTTTTCTTTTTAACTGTTATCGTAATTAACTTAATCCAGTAGCATCCTTGCAGATAAAATCTTCTTTTCGTATTTTTACAGCAGTTACAATTAAAATATTTATTTCTTGGTTTTTTTATGAAATAAATATCAAAGTAAAATGTTTTATTTTGTTACGTATGTGGGTTTTTCTCCCTTTTGGTTGTGTAGTGTACATATATCCAACCCCTACAAATTATAAGTAAATATTAATTCATTTCCATATTATCTGTTTTATTTATTGATAAATTCTCAAACTGGCGCCGTGCCATCGGCACGGACAAGAGTACTAGTTAATTTTAACCCAAATCATAAAAAAATAATTAGTTTTAAAAAATCAAAAAAATCAAGAACCTAAATATTCCCCAAATCATACGTCCAAACCTGCGTCGAGTTCCTTTTCTCCGGTACCGGTCGATCCCTCTGCCGGCAACGGAGTAAATTAACAGCAAATCCTGGGTTGGTTAATCAGAAATTAAGCACCAACAGACGTGGGGGAGATGATTGAATCCAATTCACTTCAGATACGATTGCTGGTCGATTCTTCTTTTGCCTTAAACCTATTCCCGGAATAGATTGTAGTAAACTATGAACCGTGTCCACAAATCTGATTCTTTAATCTTCATCGTCTTGCCAACCTTCATAATGCAATAAAATAATACAATTAGAATGTGATAGGGTGGGATCGCCCGCGTTGGAAAAGAGGAGGCGGATTTTGGGAAATTGTAGGTTCTTGTTTTATTTCAATTTTATTTTTTAGTCTAATTACTTTTATTTAATTTTATCATTTAAGTTAAAGTTAACTAAAGGTAGGTTAGTAAGTAAGTAAAAGTTAGAGACCCAATAATGTCATGTCAGTTGTCATATCATTTGGTACCTAAGTTTTGAGTACTTATTAAGTGTCTCTAACATTGCTGTTTTGACAAAATATTAACAATATTTTTTGAAATTCTATAATGACAATTATTTTGGGACGAAAAAACTTTTCTAAAATATTTATTTTGGGACGAACTTAGTAATAAAAAGGTTAATCACACCATTGGTCCTTGACTTAGGTCATTCTCCCCATTAGTCCCTTAAGAAATTTTCATAACTTTTGGCACCTAAAAGTTTCAAATTTTCACAGCCTTGGTCCTTTTGGTGGATGATGTTAGAAAAATTCCGTTAAGTACCCATGTGCCACCCACGTGAGTTTGGGTTAAGGCTAGAATGTAACTTCTCACACCTTTCAATAAAACACTCATTTTATCTAATCTCTCTCATCTGCCTTTGTCTTCCCAGTCCTACTCCCTTTTCTCTCTCTCACTTGCTCTCTTCTATATATCTCCATTGTCAGAGTCTTCCACCGGCCATTGCTTCAACTTTTTCCCCACTACTACCACTACCCACTAGTCCCTCTTGATCGACCCTCTTCCACTTCGATTATACCTCCAGTACCACCACCGTCACCACCCACGTCGCACGTACATGACCTATAACAACAACAACATCGACACACTAATCGGGGCCAAGGACCTCGCCGACTGGGCCAACATCTTCTCCAACACAAACCCATCAACCCTCCCCTTAATCGCTAATATATTCATCCCTGGAAACAAGGCTCACTCCTACCTCCATTCTACCGCCGATGCCAAAGCAATTCAATTCGCCTCCAGTAATTTTCTCGGTAATTTGTGTTGCTTTTGTGTTCAAGATCCATAAATATTCTCTCACATTGATTTGGATGAGATGTATGGTGGGAATTCATTCACACAAATCAAGAATGTGTTCAATGATTTTTTTTCCAGTACATACTACAATTTCCTCCCTCATTTCTAAATTGAATGAGTTCTCTATTTTTTTTGGAATGTAAATCTTTTATTTTTCTTAAGGGAATCTTTCTAATTTGATTTCAATTGCCATTATTATTCGATTGTTGTACCGAGGGCTAGAAGGGCTACCATGTCGTCGACAAGGCTGAATTGCCTTTGGAGAGAGAGAGATAAGAGAATAAAGCTAGAAAGAGAGTTCTCTGCAATTTGATTTTTTTTGTTTGTTATGAACAACAATTTTTCCCCTTTATTTTCATATTCACCCTTTTGTAATATCCCGACTAAATGGGTTCTCTATTTACTTTTTAAATGTCAATCAAGAATTACAATTGGTTTTGTTGGGCTATGAAGTGTGTTTTGATCATGTAGTTTTCTTCTTCTTCTATGTGTTTGATTGTTCAAGCTGAATGAAAAGTAGCAATGAAAATGATATAGAGGGATAGAGATCAAAATAGGATAAGGAGAATAGAGGTAAAAGGAAGTGATTAGAGACACGTCGATTTGATTAAGGGGTGTTAGAAGTTTCATTTTAGCCTTTACTCAAATACATGTGAGCGGTTCATGAGGTATTTTTTTAAACGACATCTATCAAAAAGACAAGTCTGTGAAGATTTAAATTTTTTAGGATCCAAAAATTTACGAAAATTTCTTAAGTAACTAATGATGAGAATGACCCAAAGTCAAGGGACCTGTAGCGCGATTAACCGGCAATAAAAAGAGTAAAGGTGATCAACTTCTGTTATTTTCAGCTGAAGGAGGGGTACTTCGGTCATTACAAATTGGTGTTACATAATCTATCCCATTTTGTAGTGTAGATAGATATAATAAATACTCCAATAATAACTGTAACGGATGAAAAATTTGAAATCCGCTTGAAAAGTGGACCAAGTCTTTATTGCTTATTCCAAGCGATTTGCTAATGTCATGGTTGTTGTTCGCGTGGGATTTCATTAGATTTACTCACGTGTGAATTTCCTGGATTTTTTTAATTATTGGGAGAACCTTTTTCATACTCTTTTGTAGTAAAATTTTACTCGGCTCTAAATTATCTTTTTTTTTTTTTTTTGTAGATTTAACATATGATTTAAGAAAATATATTTAGTTAGGTTATTAATATTAGTTTGATGTATAATTTATTTTAAAATACATATATATGCGGTCTATAATTAAAGTATGTTGTTCTAAAAAGAAAATTTTTTAAAAAAATAATTATTTTGGGACAGACGAAAAAGAAAAACAGAACAATAATTTGAGAACGTAGGGAGTAGTTGTTACATTAAAAGAGTTTTAATTTGGACCTAGACCAATCCACCCCTCACAAAAAAATACAAAAAAACTTATATCTTGAATCGCAATACTAATTAAAAAGTAATTTTAGGGACATTTGGAGAGTACTCAAAATTATGCATCAAATGAAGTGATATTTGACATCTTAATCTTTTATTTACTTACTAATCCAACATTAGATACCTAACTAAACAAAATCAAAAAGCTTAATTAGATCTTTCCCAAAAATAACTAGTACAAACATAGTGGGGGATTCTTCCTCTTCTTCTCCATACCGATGAAATGATCCAAAGCATGTCTCAACAATTCCATTCACCTTCCCATTCATATCTATTTTCCAATCCCTAGTCAAGTCCTTTTGAACAAAATTATGCGTAACTTGGGGTACATTTCCGACAAATATATAGAATCTCAAATGATTTAATATCGACGAGTATTTGAGATTTCTAAATTTCAAATTAGTAGTATCATTCTTCAGCTTATTCTCAAAGCAAAACTTCTGCAAATTGGCGGACTCAAGCTGTTTATGTATCGTAACATAAGAAGAATTGAGGACAAAAGACTCTGATATCTCCTATGATTTCAATATCGACAAGTAGCATAGGAGGAATCAACTGGAGAAAAAGAGAATGAATCTCTCCTAGGTTTGTGCTGGTTATTTTTTGGTGAAGATCTAATTATTCTTTTTAGATTTTTGGTTATGTTAAAATTAATTAATCTTGAATGATAAAAACTTAAGTAAGACGGATCCTTTTTATTTGATTTATTATGTGTTGGTAGGTTAAATTATAAAAGAGTATAGCTTCAACTTATTTGTTAAGATTTATAAAATCGTCTTACAAAATACTTACTCATGTTAAATTCCTCGCTCCTCGTATTTGATAAACAATTTTTAATAGTCCTAAAAATAAAATGTCCCAAGCATTACTCCTAATTTTTAGTAGTCCACCATAACAATTGTAGACCAGCGGCAGTGGATTATAACTGTTACGCGAGTGGGTTTTCATGAAAAGAAGGTAAAACCCGAGCAGAGTGTGGGCTCGACAGCAAGAAAAGGTGTGATGCCCGTACTTGAGGAGTATTTAAGAGTCATAAGTTACACTGAGCTCCCCTAGTGTTTGTAACCATATTCTTTTTCATCCCTTTTGATTCCAAACAGATACTAACCTCCCTTTACAAGAGATTTCATTCAACGTGGCATTGAATCCTATCTCCCAAATAATTTGTAGCTATTGAATAAAAAAGGGAAAAAGATGTAACTAGAATTTCGTAAAGTAAAAAATAGTGTTGACTTGATTTGTTTTTTTTTTGAGGTACAATATTACGAGATAGAGCTTGTGGTATTATTACAAGCTTTAGTGTTAGTGTCATTAGATCAAATTTCCTAAGATCTCTATACCGTTAGATTAAATATGTTTTTTTTAAGTAATAACACGAACATTCCAAATCATCACCAACTTAATCATCTAACGGCTCTAACACTAAAGCTCGTAATAATATCACAAGCTCTAGCTCGTAATATCATTTATCTTTTTTTTTTTGGTAAAAGTTGACTTTCTTTTAGTCATAAATGTCATCAACAAATTCTAATTGCTTTACATGTTAAAAAATAAGTTTATATGTGAGGTTAAAAGACATAAACAATGGTCTATCGTGAGAGAGAGAGAGAGAGAGAGTAGTTGGTAGACATGTGAGACATGAACATCGTGTTGTTTTTATTGGAATTTTCAGGGTTTGGGGGCTGAAAGCTGGAAGAAGCCAACCTAAATCACTCTTGGATTTTTCTTCATAAATGCTTTTACAAAACTTCGTAAGGATAATCAAGACCTTACAAAAGTTATTTCGGTTACCCTTTAATAGTCTTGATTTGACTTTTCTTGGTAAGTTTGACCTTCAAAAATATTTTACCATAGTACATCAAGTAAAAATCTTCGCAATGAGTACCAATTCTTATTTAACGTGTTTATTTCTTGTTGACTAAGAAGTAACTCGGTCAAAAAAGTTATGCGGATCAAAACATACTTTACCCATTCCGTTTCTCAAAAAAAGTCCCGTTTGATCTGACACAGATTAAGAAAAAATCTTTTGATTTAATTTTTCGTTTATACCCTTGAAAAAATATGAAAACATGATTTGTAAAGATGTAAAAAATGGGTTTCATATATTAAAAGTAATTGAATAAAAACAAAAGGTAAAACAGAAAAACCGAACATGAACATAAGGAGTATTTGTTAGAAAAATCAGCAACGGACTCTAACGTGACTGACACCGTTGTAATAGAGTTGGAAAAAAGGTTAGAAAAGTTATATTACCAAATAAGAAGGGAAATCCATGACATTAGGCAAAAACATTGTGGCGTAAATGTAAATTCTTACATGAGATAAGTACCCTTGTACCCTTCTTTCATTTGCTGTTGTCACTGAAAACACACCACTCTCCGCTCTCTCTCTCTCTCTCTCTTTCATTTTCTCTCTCTGAAGAAGAGTACTGTATGGCGTTGACAGAAGCCTAGTTTTAGGGTTTGTTTTTTCGAATCATCGTCATCATAATCGTTCATTAAGACTCTGAGGTACTGATCCTGATGTGGGTTTTCAGTATTTTATTTTTGTTTTTGTTTTCATGATTTTGGGAGAAAACCCTAGTTTTTATTTGTTTATTTTTTATGTCAGTCTCTGTGAGCAATGTGGAGCTTTTTAATGGTGGATTTTAGATGTAATTGTAACATTTGCTAGGATTGTTTCAGGTTATCTAGCAAGTGCAAATTTCTGGGGACTTCATTGAAATATAGGTAAAAATTACCATGCATGGTTCCTTTTCTGACATGATGATGGACTTTCTTGTTATGACTTTATTGGGTTTGCAGGGTTTTCATGTATATGTATGTGTATTTATCTGTTTTGTGTATTGCCTGTGGTCTCTTGCAGCATCCTTGCTGCATTTGTGTTGGTTTTTCCGTTTTTATTTGTTTAAGTATTTTCTTTTTCTGACTTGATATGGGTATTGGGAAAGTGCGGTTTGTTTAATTTTTACTGGATTTGGTGGGTATAAGGAAAAGGTTTTTTTTGTTTTTCTTTTCTTTTTTCGGACTTGTAGATGGGTTAATCTGTAAATTTACTAGAAATAGTAGTAGTGTTTCGTTTTTGTTTTACTGGATTTAGTGGATATAAAAATAGAAGGATTTTCATATTTCTTGCTCTGTTCTGTGTTGTATCGCTTGTGGTGTCTTGCAGTGCCTTTGGCTGAATTTGGTGTTTTAGAGGTTTTTTTCTTTTTAATTTTTTTCTATAAATATATTTAAATTTTATTATCTACAAAAGTATCTCTGCTTGTTTTACTTTTACTGGATTTGGTAATATAAAACTTAATAGAGGGGTTTTCAAATATTTTGTATGCTCTGTTCTGTGTATTGTGTGTGATCTATTGGAGCATCATTTGCTGCATTTTTTTCTTTAGAGGAGTTTTTCTTCCTTCTTTTTTTATTTCATTATTTTGTTTTGTATTTATATGTAACCCCACTAGCTTGAGTGAATAGAGCCTATGGTTTCTGGTTTCTTTTTTAATTTTCTTGGAAAGTTTTTGTCAACACTGGATTTGGTTTTTGGCCTCAGTCTTTTAGTTTATTAGCTTCTCATAGACTCAAAACATTTCTGCACGGATTTTATTTTATTCTTTACTATAATATATATATATATATACACATATATGTATGTGTGTGTGTTTATTCAATTATTTTTCTTTAATAACCATCTTTTGAGCAGTACTGTATTGTTTTCCTCTTAATCTTGAGAAATATATACCTCAAAGTTTCCTTGGGCTTAGAAAAGGTTCATTATACCTTTATCCATATTTATATTTATATTATCTCAATGGAAGACATGAATAAATGTATTTTTTTCGTTCTTGTTTCCTTTTCAAAATAATGTTGGGGGGTGGGGGTGGGGAGGGGGAATTGGTTCTTTCGGGGATTCCCCATGGCTGATTTGGTGTTTCGTTTTGTTAGCCTGCTTGAATGAGTTAAGTCCAATTTCCCCTAGACACTCTGGTTCCATTGGTATGTAGAACACCGAGTTATAGTTATACATTAGTTTGTTTGGTTGCAACTGCTCTGTGATTTGGACCTTAAGGGTCTGTGGTGCTGTGACCTGTTTCCTTTACTTGGATTTTCACATTTGCTGATATTATTGACTGCCTCTGTAATGATATCAATTGTACATTAGTAAGCTTGTAGCAAAAACCTCTTGGCTACAACATATTTGCATATATTGAAAAAGGAAACCAATCCTGCTTAATAAAGGGTGATCAAGGCTAAGAAAGCTTGAAAGAAAAATAAATATACGTGCACATACTTGTGTGCTAGTTTGTTTAGTCAGGCATTAGTTCTTTGGTGCAGGAGATTTATTTTGGACTGGTGCCTTGGGATTTGGGATAAATTGAGGCACATTACCTTGCCCATTGCAACCAAGCTGATCATGAGCTGTATTTTAAACACGTCTCAGTCCCTTTTGCAGTGATATTATATTATCATCCTGAGTTTTTGTTTTCCTCAGAGTATGGATTTGTTTGAACAAGACGGTAATGGGGTACCAGAGGACTTGCCACCTCCTCCTCCTGTCCCTGAAAATGTTGTCCCAATCAAAGCAGAGCAGGAGCCAGCTTCTGAACCAGTCAAGAAAAAGGTTTTGCGACTACCTATGGCTAGGCGCGGCCTGGCAACCAGAGGGAATAAGGTCCCAATCCTGACCAATCACTTCAAAGTGAATGTAACTAATGTTGATGGCCACTTCTTTCACTATAGTGTATGTTCTACCCTTCTATTCTTGTTTCTATTTCAGTACATCACTTTCTCTGTTTTATGAGAAGTTGTTATGGGGTACAGTCGAAGTCCTTACTCCTTAAGTTTCAACAGGTTGCCCTGTTCTACGAAGATGGCCGCCCTGTGGATGGCAAGGGTGTTGGAAGAAAAGTGCTTGATAGAGTTCATGAGACTTATGACACAGAACTAGCAGGAAAAGACTTCGCATATGATGGGGAAAAGAGCTTGTTTACAGTTGGTGCACTCCCACGAAACAAGCTTGAGTTCACTGTTGTGCTTGATGATGTTACATCAAGCAGGTACGTAATACCAAATTGTCAATGCAATTGGGTGGCTGTGCTTGCATATTGTGTGGGGTCTATATTCTAACAAGTTTATATTCAGAAATAATGGCAACAGCAGCCCTGCTGGCAATGGGAGCCCCAATGACAATGATCGGAAGAGGATGCGCCGACCATATCAATCAAAAACTTTCAAAGTGGAGATAAGTTTTGCTGCCAAAATTCCTATGCAGGCCATTGCGCAAGCGTTGCGAGGCCAAGAATCAGAAAATTCTCAAGAAGCATTGAGAGTTCTGGATATCATTTTAAGGCAGCATGCTGCAAAACAGTAAATACCTATCTTTAATTGGCTGGATCTTCTTGGCGCGAGAACTGCGTTTGCCTTAATGCTTTGTTTTGAACTTCATTTTAGATTATACTCCCTTCCCAAAATGGGTGTCCATATTTTTTTCATGATCATGAACAAAAAGGACACTCAGTTTGGGATGAAGGGAGTAGTCACTTGAGATATTATGTAAATTGATGCCTGTGTTACCTCTAATTTGCGCCTAATCTGTAGGGGCTGCTTACTTGTTCGTCAATCTTTCTTCCACAATGAGCCAAGGAATTTTGCTGATGTGGGAGGTGGAGTTCTTGGCTGTCGAGGATTCCATTCGAGTTTCCGTACAAGTCAGGGTGGCTTGTCTTTGAACATTGGTAGTTCTTGATGAGGCTCATAACCTGATTTTCAGTATTTCCTTGTTTATTCTTGATTTGTTTGGTCAGTAACTCTTCTTAATGATCAGATGTATCTACCACAATGATTATTCAGCCTGGGCCACTGGTGGACTTTCTAATCGCCAATCAAAATGTGAAAGATCCCTTTTCAATTGACTGGGTGAAGGTAACCAGGATTTCTCTTCTCGTTTCCTGTGTGGTATGCAACAGTTTAATTTTCAACATCCCTCCGTTGTTTTCATCAGGCTAAACGTACTCTGAAGAACCTCAGGGTGAAGACGAGTCCTACCAATACCGAATACAAGATTACTGGTTTGAGTGAGAAGCCTTGCAAGGAGCAGTTGTATGTGTTTTCGTACTATTTATTACCATCACTCCTGTTTAACACAGGAATTTCTCTAATGCCGTTCTTACTTTACTGTACTTGTGATGTGTTACTCCCTCTCACTCTCCCGCATTGCAGAAAAGCATTCGTGTAAATGACTCCATATTTAATCTCATGTCAACTTGTTATTGTAGGTTTTCGTTGAAGCAGAAAAGTAAGGATGAGGGTGGCGAATTTCAAACAATGGAAGTTACTGTTTATGATTATTTTGTCAATTATCGTCACATTGAATTGCGATACTCTGGTGATCTTCCTTGCATCAATGTTGGGAAGCCGAAGCGCCCAACTTACTTCCCTATTGAGGTTAAGATTGAAATTGTGTTCGGTTGAGATAGAAAGCTGTATACGTGCTTATCCTTTTGCTTTTAACTAATATATATTTTGATATTGCATCCTTTGGAACCATATATAGCTTTGTACCTTGGTGTCATTACAACGTTATACTAAAGCTCTCTCCACTCTTCAAAGAGCTTCACTAGTCGAGAAGTCAAGGCAGAAACCACAAGAAAGGATGAGAGTTTTGAGTGATGTAAGTGTTCACTCACATTTGACTATCCTTCTATCTGCTTGCATCGATTGTATCTGTATCACATTGCTGATTGTTTGTGGGTTTTGCAGGCTCTTAAAATTAACAATTATGATGCTGAGCCTATGCTGCGCTCTTGTGGTATTTCAATCAGTAGTAACTTCAC
This sequence comes from Codonopsis lanceolata, assembly GCA_013146195.2. NCBI lineage: Eukaryota > Viridiplantae > Streptophyta > Magnoliopsida > Asterales > Campanulaceae > Codonopsis > Codonopsis lanceolata. The sequence goes on from CM028382.1 coordinate 36,605,395, forward strand.
TCAGGTTGAAGGTCGCGTTCTTCAAGCACCAAGGGTAAGTATCTGCTCTTTATTTACCCTCTGGAATGCCCTCGCTTGCTGCTTGTGAGTTATAAGTGCATCCTATCTTCTGATTAAACGCCTTCATTTGTATCTCATGATTGTGTTTGATGTGCAACTTTTCTTTTTACTCTAGCTAAAAGTTGGAAACGGGGAGGACTTTTTCCCTCGAAATGGGAGATGGAATTTCAACAATAAGGTGCTCTTTGCTTTTTTGTTTTTTTCTGCATATTGTTTTGTGTTTTGCTTCTCACTAAATTTTATGCCTTTTCTAGAAACTAGTGGAGCCAACAAAGATAGAACGGTGGGCTGTTGTCAACTTTTCAGCTCGTTGTGACATCCGAGGCCTTATCAGGGATTTGGTCAAATGTGGAGACATGAAAGGAATTGTATGTTTTGGGTGTCTTCTTTATACTCGATCCGTAGCTCCCTTGTGAGGTTAAAAAGTTCTGAATGATTGATATATCTTTTCCTTCTAAATTTTAGCAAATAGATGCTCCATTTGATGTTTTCGAAGAGAATCCACAGAATAGACGTGCCCCACCCCTTGTTCGAGTGGAAAAAATGTTTGAAGACATTCAGTCAAAACTTCCTGGAGCTCCACAATTTCTACTCTGTCTATTACCTGAGAGGAAGAACTCTGATCTATATGGTCTGTTTGAATAAATTTTTTTCTGCTCTTGTTACTGACTCGAGTTCATTTCTTCTTTAATCTTCGTTTTGTTTGTTCGGCTTTTATTTAACAAGTAGACATAATTTAACAATCAAGGTCCGTGGAAGCGAAAGAACCTTGCAGAATATGGAATAGTTACCCAGTGTATTGCTCCTACAAGGGTCAATGATCAATATCTGACAAATGTCCTCCTTAAGATCAATGCCAAGGTGATTTAGATACCTTATGTTGCTGTAATTTGGTCGTGCCCCACCCCCCACCCCTCTATAAAAGAAATTTTTTGAGACTTCAATTTACACAATTCCCTGTTCTTTTTTTTTTTTGGCAGCTTGGGGGATTGAATTCTATGTTAGCAATCGAACACTCTCCTTCCATTCCACTGGTATCTAAGGTTCCCACCATAATTATTGGTATGGATGTGTCACATGGCTCCCCAGGCCAGTCTGATGTTCCATCTATTGCTGCCGTAAGAAACTGACTCTTTATTTACTGCATACTCCTGCTCGTTCATCAGCTTGATATTTTCATTACCAAAAGTAAAGGGAAACAAAAAAATGAGGCGAAAATGTATTTGCTTCTGAGTCTGATTTATTTTTAGGTCGTCAGCTCCAGGATGTGGCCATTGATCTCCCGCTATAGGGCATCAGTACGTACCCAGTCACCAAAGGTCGAAATGATAGATTCTCTGTTCAAAAAAGTTTCTGACACTGAAGATGAAGGGATAATGAGGTGGGAATTTGTTGTATCTATGCTTTATAAAGTCCCAACGGCACCTATACATACTCACAATGGTTTTCTGATGACAAAATCTATTTTAGATCAATGACAACTTCGGGTTATGTGACATACAGTGATTATGCATGTGATTGATTCTAGATTGTAGTTTTACTCCCATAGTTCTAGTTGATCTTCAGATTGCCATTCTGTTACAGGGAAGCTTTACTGGATTTCTATGTGAGCTCAGCGAAGAGGAAGCCTGACCAAATAATTATTTTTAGGTAAATGTCTATTTTGGTCATTGGGAAATTACACATATCATAATAGTTTTAGTTATAGTTTTTATTTTTATTTTTTATTTTGACCTGAGATTGTATTTGGAGGAAAAAGTTGAACCTTGCGGCAGCAGGATATATGAGGTGGCTCAGAAGCCATATGCAGACAGTCCTCGAGACAAATCTGCTTACATCTATACAAAATCCATTACTACAGCTAGGCCAAGTTATTTAGCCCTCCTTTACTATAGATTCAGTAGTCAGTAGTTGTGATCCTCTTAACAATTCCTCTGCTTTTACGGATGCTTGGAAGGGAAACTCTTGTTGCACGAAGATTGCAATTATGGTTGACCCAACTGGAAGCTCAATACATTTCCATTGTACCTTTCAACTAGTCTGAATTGAAGGCTTCATGGAGTTTTGACTTGTTAGACTTGCTTTATAAGTGGATACATGCTCAAATGAAGCGGGTTGTGCATTGGCATAGGCTTGTGGTGTGTGTGTGTGATAACACTTATATATATATATACTTACTGAGAGATAGATAGATAGATAGAGAGAGAGAGAGAGAGACTTGCCTTAACCACCCATAACCTTTCTTTTGGTCTTTCTTCCATGGTTTAATCTGTTAACATTGTCCTCGTATTGTGATTTTATGTACAATGTCTTTATATGCCATGCCACTAGATTCGTTCTCTCTTCTTCAATAACAATGCAAATTGCAGGGATGGTGTGAGCGAGTCTCAATTTAATCAAGTATTAAACATTGAACTGGACCAGATTATTGAGGTTTGGATGATAGTCTAATGCCTTTGATATGCCTACACTTTTGATTTTGTTGAACCAAATCTTTGTGGTCTCAACTGCTTTTTAAAAATTAATGCAGGCTTGCAAGTTCCTCGATGACAAGTGGTGTCCAAAGTTCCTTGTTATTGTTGCGCAAAAAAATCACCACACTAAATTCTTCCAGCCTGGAAGTCCTGACAATGTTCAACCAGGTAAGGTTACCTATACCATGCTAATGGAGAAACTAACTATTGGCTTTAAATGTGACACTCAGGATTTATATATATTTTGTTTTGGCAGGAACGGTAATAGACAACAAAGTTTGTCATCCGCGTAACAATGATTTCTACTTGTGTGCCCACGCTGGAATGATCGTGAGTGTTATATTTATGTGTTTATTGTATTTACTGATTGATGATTGTTGATCATTTCTTGTTCTTGATTGGATCATATTTTTCAACTCAAGTGTGTAGCTCCTGTTAAAGGGTTTTGCCATTCTCTTCATTGATTAGATATGTCAACGAATTTCAGAATTTTTGGAGTCCTGGTCGCAAGTTTGGTATATCAAAAAGGTTATAGTCGCGGTTGAAAGTAAATGGTGATTATGACCTAGGTAGACTTGATCATGTTCAAGGGTTTTCTTGGGTCATCCTAAATTGAAATCTGCTTTAATCTATGGACTACAGAGTGGCACATATTTTTTTTATTTTAATTTGTTTTGATATAATTTTTTGGTGTACTTGCTAGAAGGAATTGGAGAATTCTTTCGGCCCTATCCAATTTTCATTTTTATGGTTTTCATGATGTATGAAGTATGCAGCACCCGTTGATGCTGTGTTGTGACTTACAGAACATGAAGGAAACATTTATGGACGAAAAACACACGAGGGAAATAACCCAATAGTGTTTATATAATATAGTAGGTGGTTTGGTGATTCTTTGTCCTGAAAGATTTCCTGCTTCTTTGCTCCTGCTCTTATATTTATTTGCCAAGTGTCTTCCTGTTTTTTATCCAAGAAACTTTTATGGTTTTCATAATGTATGAAGTATGCAGCTCCTGTTGATGCTATGCTATGACATACAGAATGTGAAGGAAACAATTACGGACCAAAAAAACACGTGGGAAATAAGCCTATAGAGTTTATATAATTCAATAGGTGGTTTGGTGATTCTTTGTTTTGAAAGGTTTCCTGCTTCTTTGCTCTGCTCTTATATTTATTTGGCAAGAGCCTTTCCCTGTTTATTATCCAAGAAATTTTTATGGTTTCATAACGTATGTAGTATGCAGCACCCGTTGATGCTGTGATATGACATACAGAATGTGAAGGAAACAATTATGGACCAAAAAAACACGAGGGAAATAAGCCTATAGAGTTTATATAATTTAATAGGTGGTTTGGTGATTCTTTGTTTTGAAAGGTTTCCTGCTTCTTTGCTCTGCTCTTATATTTATTTGGCAAGAGCCTTTCCCTGTTTATTATCCAAGAAATTTTTATGGTTTCATAATGTATGTAGTATGCAGCACCAGTTGATGCTGTGTTATGACATACAGAATGTGAAGGAAACAATTAATGGACCAAACAAAAACACGAGGGAAATAAGCTAATAGTGAAAATGATAAGATAACATTGAAGGGGAAAAAATGTTTTGACTGTTTTGGTTTCCTTTTGCCTCGGGGTTACTTATTGTTCTGTTCACTGTTTACCTTGGACGTAGATGGCAATTTTCTGTCATCTTTATGATACTTGTCTCCCCCCAATTATTTTACAAAAGAAAAATGAAATTACTCAAAGCATGAAATATATTTATTTTACTACTGCGCACCGTATGATTGGCATTCGGAGTTTGAGTAATCCGTAATTATGATAGGAAAGTATTACTCCCTTTGGAAGGATTATTAGGAAACGATATATTCAACTGATATAGTGGTACTTGGGTTGTGTTGGATATATTCAGTTTCATACCCACCATATGGTACATCTGACCAACAGCTTTATTTCGGTTGTGTTGGATATAGTAGTGGTACTCCTTTGTTGTTTATCTTAGCACATATTTTATCGGAGTGTTTCTAAGAATCACATTGAATAATTTGTTCGACATAGCTAGATACCTTTACTTGAGAAGGGCGATCTCTCTTTGCGCTTGATTCTGCTAATTAGAATAAAATATGTTTGCTTAATTATTCAGTTTCATTTTACAGGGGACCACGAGACCCACGCATTACCATGTACTGTATGATGAGATTGGTTTCTCGCCAGATGATCTCCAGGAGCTCGTACATTCGCTGTCATACGTGTAAGTTGCTCTCCCCCTCTATGGAAAGGGTGGTGGTTGGGAGATTGTCTATAAATAATCTAGTGGTTTTGATACTTCTCTGGGCTAGTGCAAGTTCAAATCATATATGCTGAAGCTTTAAAAGATCATGACATGATATTAATATACAAGCTGTTTTATTATCATTTCAGGTACCAGAGGAGCACAACTGCAATATCTGTAGGTAAGTTTGAGATTTTGGATAAGCTGTAGTGCTTAGTGTTTAAAGAACAACTAATTCTTTCTAAAATTAATAGCCCTCTGATATTAGGACTCATGCTTTGAGAATAAACTGAAATATTTTACAAGATAAAACTGCAGATATACAAGATTTGACTGGCTTATGCAATATAAGGTTCTCCTTATAGAAAGAGTTACATCGTTCCTTTTTTTGCTTTCTGTTTTTCTGTTGATACGTGTGGTTGAAGGAAATTTGATTTTTTCTTTCTGTGATATATGTACCAGATTTATTGCGAGTTCGAAAGAACCTGTTATTGTTGCCAAAGGAGTATGAAAAAATCTCTGATAGCAACTATTGAAAAGACAACCTTAATGTTGTCATATTCGACTCTAATTAGCACTCTAGGTAGGGCTGTCAAATAATGTCACATGATCCAAGCCGAGCTCCGAGCTTGGGCTACTGAACCAAGCTGAGCCAAGGAGAGTGTCTAGAGCCTCAATTCTCTTTAAAAACTCATTATTGAATGTTTTTATATTTGTCTAGTTCATCAAAGGAGGGTTTTCTACTATGGACGAAGGTCTCATCCTTGTCCGCGTTTCCTTAAAAAGAGAAAAACAAAAACTAGGAGGATATGTAAAAGCTATTCTTTCTTTTCCATCACTTTGGCATGTATCAAAAAAATATTGTGAGGCTTCCTTCCGAATAGTTCGTTCAGCTATTTGAAGAAATGTCTAAAATAAATAGATTGAGCCTAATTAGTGAAATAGGTTGATATGATATTTTCACTTCTGTTATATAGCTTGAGTTAGCAGCTCGCCAGCCAAGCTCGATCACAAGGATGCTAAAGTAGCCAATTTTAAGCTTGAGCTGGCTGGTCTTGGGCATAGAAGCCCATGGCATCACTCCATTATAACACTTTCTCGGTAGTTTGCCGATGAGACACTAGATGCCCTCAAGACTGAGACACTAGATGACGGCAGATCTGCTAGCCATGTGAGACCCTACTCGTATGTATGAGTTACGATATGGTGTATCAAAATGTATTGGATGGATGTCCTCGAAAATAAGATATCGAAATAGAGCTTCCCAAAACCTTTGGTTGGGCACTTGCCCTTTCTAGTGATCAAGGCCTCGACGTTTGAGAGTACTCTGATTCTCTTACTTTGATGGCCACATTCCCAATCCTGATCCAAGAGGGGCCCCAGAAAGACCTGTGCGGTCAGCCGAGGTAGACAGTGCAGTAGTGACATGTCTAGTTGCGAGAGTTGATGGAACCTCCAAGCTGGAGGACCTTTATGGGAATCAATTAGACTATCTTTCGGCTCTTTCTGAGCAATCACAGATCCAAGACTTCTCGACGGGAGAGAAGAAAAAGAGGTTGCCGTGACCCCAAGGGATGGGTAAGATGGCAAGGGCACTTAGGCAAAGACCTTTGAGGTCCGCACACCAACAAAGGGGTCACGCTTCTATAAAAAAAGAGGTTGCACCGTTTATGTTCTCTTTACAAGACACTAGCCGAGTCAGACAGACGAGGGGTGGGAGGTACGAAGAGAAAATGCTATGTTCATAAGCTGTAAATGCATCAATAACCATCTAAAATCTGGAAATTCTTATTTATTTTTTGTTAACTTTTTTTTGTTAGTGTGCAAGTTACCTAGGGCTTCTATAGTAAATGTGATACATAGTTCATGTTCATGTTAAATTTCATAATGTGAGTTATGCGGTTAGAAATGTAATTAGTAGAATAATATCCTTTATATGTTGTTAATACTCTTACCATGTGTTTGTCTCTTCAATCAGTCATTTACCTGCCTAAATGTTCTCTCTTGCATCTACAGTTGCCCCAATATGCTATGCCCACTTGGCAGCCACACAGATGGGACAATTTATGAAGTTTGAGGACGCCTCGGAGACATCTTCAAGCCATGGTGGAGTCACATCTGCTGGAGCTATCCCGGTCCAGCAGTTGCCGAAATTGCAGGAGGCTGTCAGCAGTTCCATGTTCTTTTGTTGAGGCTCTCTCGTAACCCTTCCTTCCATGCATGCTTTGAATGTCACTGGGTTGTATATATTGGATATCAGGCTTTTGCTAACCTCGTCTGGAGTCGTTGGAACCTTGCTGTGGACTGGGCCATTGTAGACTTTGGTTTTCTGTTTTCAGTCGTTGATCTGTGGATGCTACGAAGTTTGGCATGGGCTATTTTGGACACATGCCCATGATCGTTCTAGCCTTGAATGTCATTTATTGTATCGTTTGCCTTCTTTGATTATCATGTTATCTCTTTGGTATAATAGCTACGCGGATGGCCACAAAGCTATGAAGTTAACCAAAGGTATTTGCTAATGGAAATAATTATATAGATTTAGTAGTGCACATGGTACACAGTCGGCTACTGCATGAGGTACAAAAGTTATTTGCAGCTTTGCTGTTAGTTGGTCCCAAATTACTTCTAATTTGAGTGTTGTGGCCCTAAGAGGTTGCTCCCTCCCCATCTCTTCACTAGCTTACATATTATTCAGCCACCAAATGAAGCTTGGCTGTTCAAAACAACAAATGAAGGAACTCATGACGTACTTTTCTTTAAGGTAATTTTGAAGTGTCAGTAAATAGTTAGATATACACAAATGAAGATTACATACTAACGAACACAAGATCAATATAATAATCCACTTTTCCTTGTTTAGTTCATTAGTCCGATCGAAGTCCCTTTCACTCCTAGTCTAATAAGAAATCAGTTCGTCTTCTACTTTAACATCTAAGAGCCCATTGCTCACTCCTTCCAATTAAAATCATTATCAATTTGCAAACGCAATACAATGATGAACCAGATGAAATGGCAAATCTGGAATTTGTTTCTTGACCTAAAATCTTTCTCAAGTCATGTGAAGAAAGAAAAAAGTTAAAATCAACTAGATGTTTAAATATTTCTCCAAAATTAAAGGAAACTTTACAAAGAGTTACCTAATATGTATACGTATAACATACTTTAATTTTAGAAAATTCCCTTTTGTAGATTGGTACCAGTATTTTTTCGAAATTTACCCAAAACAGAGACTGAATTTGTATGGTTTGTATTCCCAACAAGTTCATGAAGAAAAATGCTTCCAAATCAAAGCTTGAACATATTTCAAACTAAACTCAAGACCAAAATCATCAAGTTAAGATCCATGGCAGAATTTCAAGATTTCATAGAAGCATCAAAACGTGTTATAAACTTGATAAAACTCTTCCTTAGCATGATCTAAGCAAGTTTAATGAAGACTAGCATGCCAAACAATCTAGTCTATATGAATTAGTAATGTACCTATTAGAGAATAATATATTTATTATTATTTTTGTTTATTTGTAATTAGTAACTAGTGGTAATTACATTTAATATTTTTTTCCTTATTGTGTTACCTTCCTTGTATAGATTTCTTGTACCCTACTCCAAGTGTAACCCTAATTGTAACTCTCCTTATAAATTGGTGATTCAATCAATGGAAAGACTATGCCGTTATTCCTAAACTTTATTAGTTTTTACATGGTATCAGAGCTTTGCTCCTAAAACCTTTATCTTCTTCCTCTAGCCGTCGCCCCTACTACTCTCCGCCATGGCTAACGGAAATTACTCCCTCGCCATTAAAACCCCCCCTGATCTCACACAAACGTTCAACCTCATCAACATATCACACCACAACATCACCAAACTCACCTCCACAAACTACATAGCTTGGAAACTCCAAGTTGAGTCCACCCCCATTGGCTATGACCTCTACAAGTTTGTAGACGGCTCACACCCATGCCCGCCTCCCACCGTCCTAGCCAAAGATGCTCAATCATCCAAGGATGTTCCCGTCCCAAACCCACTGTGGGTCCCAACGGGCACAATAATAAGCTAGAAGGGGGGGGGGTTGAATAGCTTATTGTATACTTAAAAACTTTTGTTTAAGTTCTTTGAAAGATACTTACAATCTATGGAAAAGATTGAAGTAGCGGAAGACTTTCAAAGTAGCTGTTTCAAGTCTGCCGATAAGGACTACCGGTAGACCTTTGACAGATTACTTAAGTTCTGCTGTTTAAAGGATAAAGATAACTAAAGTAATAAACAGTTCAAACAGAGACAAACATTAAGGAAATAACACAAGTATTTTGGGATGGTTCACACTATAAAGAGTGCTACGTCCACCACCAAGGCAGTCAACCTTGGATTTAAATAGTGCACTATGTTTTCCTCTAGATCTATTACAAAGAATATTCCTAATGGATCATGTACAAAATATTGACTTGTGTTTGGGGTCTAAGGAATTAAATATATGTAAATACATGATATTTAATTCGTGCAGAAATATAGTTAATGAATGAATAACAACAAGAAGTATAGAAATAAATGTTGATGCTCGGCTTCTTGTTGTTGACGAGGACTTCTAGATCTGTTGAGGATCTCTTGAATGCACTGAGTTGTAAGACTTGGAGTTGTAGAGTTTCAAAGCAATTCTTCAAGTGTTCGATCGATTCTATACTGTAGTTTTTCCAGTCTTCAATGGCAGTATTTATAGCAGGTGCAATCAAAAGATCCGTTGGGGAAGACGAAGGCTTCAACAGCTCTATTATGAATGCATTAAATGCATGGGGTTGTCAGTCAAGAAATTCGTCTTCACAGATATCTAGAGCAGGGAATGATTTCTGAGATATTCTAAAAGTGGGGCAATCTAGGTGTCAGATCTAAGAGTTGTTACGCATGAGGGTGACACCGCTTTCCCTTTCCCGTTCGTTGGCGAAAAGTCTTCCTACTTTTTGAAAGTCGCTTCTGGCTTGATGTGTTAGGGAATGTCTCAGTTTAAATTCAAACAGTGATGAGATCAATTTAAACTGATCCATTTAATCATTGCTGGATAGGACACGTCATGAGAGACCAGGTGGACACGAGGTCTGCCGTTTGTGAGCTGGAGCAGGTCTTCCGGTGAAGCTTTGAAGAGGTCTTCCGTTGAACCTATAAAGTCCTATTAAAAACTATACTTGGCAAAGTTCTATACACAGTTGCCACGCTAATCGATACGCATCCCGATTAGCCACTGAAGTATAAAACTAGGGTAATGAACTGAACAGATATAAATCTAACATAAGAATCAACACCCACACTACCAACCTTGGATCCCGTAAGACAAACTCTTGTTGGTTTCCTCTCCTCTCCCCTAGTTCCAATGATCGAGTAGGCCGCCACTACTAGAGAAACATGGGAAACTCTGGCTCACACCTATGCTCGCCCAACTCGCGGCCACATCAAGCAGATTAAAGACTACCTCAAGCGGGCATCCAAGGGCACTCAGTCGGTCTCTGACTACATCCAGTCTATCAAAAGTCAGACAGATGAACTCGCGGCTCTGGGCAAATAGCTTGACCACGAGGATCTTATTGAGACCATCCTTGGTGGTTTGGATAATGACTATCGCCACATTGTGGATGTGGTGGAAGGCCGGGACACTCCCATATCATTTGATGAGCTTCATGAAAAACTCACCAATCACGAACTGCTTATGAAGCAGTCACAGCCTGCGTCCCTCTCGCATCCGGTCTCTACCCGTGTTGCTACCTCGAGGAACCATAGCTCGCATGCTTGACACTGGTCTTCGCAAGCTCGGGCAGCTCCCACTCAACCTCACCAACCCTCCCAACTGTCCTCGGCTTCTACTTCTCGCCAACAACGACCTTATCTTGGTAAATGTTAGGGATGTCGCCAACAGGAACACATGGTTGCTTGCTGCCCAAACTATCAATTGGTCGCCACCACATCTCTGCCCGCTGACTCCAACTCGGCCAGTAACTACACAAGGCACCCACGTGCACA
>CM028382.1:36623706-36628498 GCA_013146195.2 Codonopsis lanceolata
ATATATTTAGCCAAAAAACTATTTTGAGACCGAAAGTGCGAGTTGGGTGCCTAACCATTTCCTAACTCGTAAATTAGGCTCCAAATCCTTATATTATGGTATATTTGGTTTTTCTCTATTTAAACCATAAAATAGAGATAACGACTATGTTTAAATATTTTGAGTCCACAAATGAGGTCGAACGTATTTCACGCGCTCGAAGTTTTGAAACCTCGCCCGCTTTTCAGTAGCGCGGACCGGTTCTGAACGGGACACTCACAACACTCCATTTGTTATATTTACACCCCAATCCAAAAAAAAAAAGGTTTAAATCTCAATTTGGTCACCCTACTTTCGGCCAAAAGTCATTAAGCTCACTCTACTTTTTTTTCCCTCAATTTAATCACTCTACTTGGATATTGATCACGCAAAATGTGTGGTGATCTTGTCTTGACGTCCACGTGTGATCGAGGATGAGGTGGCAGCTTCTTGTTCGTCCAGCAGTTAACCTGCACAATATAAACAATAAACACCGTTAAGGTGTCGGGTTGGCCCGACTATAACCCTTCGGCGTATGAATCAGATTTCCGGTAGAGTTTTGGTAATAAATGAGCCGTGATAATTGTTTGATAGGGAGCTGTGATAAGAGAGTTATAATATCGCTGAAATTACTTGCCTTGCGCATGGGGTTCTCATATTTATACCGAAGTTAAGAGGCGGCGTGGCGATCGAATCGGGGAGCACAAAGCGGCCGTTATTAAATGCATTGAGGGCATTCGTCGGGGAATGAGTGAACTGTGCGTGTGTCAGAGGGTTGGTATTGGCGTGCGGCGGTTTTCTAGGGCCTAGGGAAATGGTTTGTCGGGTTGGATGATTGGTCTGATGTCGAGATCGAGCGGTCTTTATGACGAACGCTTTTATTTAGTTACCGAGGATGAGGATGATGAAGAATGATTTGGTGGCGGGGCCGAGGGTGCCCGCGGTCTTTTAGGACGATCGTGGCGGGGCTCGCAGAGCCAGGTTATAATCTTGAGGTGAAATGTTTATCGATAGGCACGTGCTCTTGCCCCCTCGCGGCCGGTGGCTTTTAAGGTGGGACCCTCCTTTGTGACGAGGGTAGGGCCGAGGGTAAATCCCTTGGTTCAATCCTTTCGGTGGCCCCTACTTTTTGGCCACTGAAGGCGAAAAAGTAATACCTGGTATCATCGGTAGGAGGTCGGCGTCATGCTTTCGGCTTTCGAGGATGACTTACGGGTTTTAATTCGAGGTTTACGGGTTTTCGTGGCGACGAGGCTTAAGCCGAGGTTGGAAGTTTATGGGACGTTCTCGTAGGTCTGCATTCGGGGCGTTGCGTCTTTTAATTTGTCGAGTTCATTAAATGCGGGTTTTGGCGGTTTCTTGGTTTTCGTTTTGGGCGGCTTTTAATTTCAAAAATTATTTGCCGCTTTTTTCGTGTCTCGAAATCGAGAAAATGATGGACGTGGCATAATTTTGGGCGCGATACGAAAAAGATCAGGGGCAGGCAGATGAATTCAGGGGTCGGGAAAGCGCGTAGCGGGGGGGTATAAAAATCCCCTTTTTCTTTATTTTTTTTTGTTTTTCATTGTTTACCTTTCTCATTCTCTCTCTTCGTCGATTTTCCCACTTCCCATCGTCCGGCGACTTCTCGGCGACTTCTCATTAGTTCACCTCTTGCCTACCTTGAAAACCGTAAGTGTTTCTCTACCGAAGTGTTTTCTCTTTTCCCATTTTCCACGTTCCTCTTCTTCCCAGCGGCGGTTAGTGTTTTTCCAACGGTTTTAACAGAGGTTTGGTGGTCTTTATTTTACGGGTTTTAACTTTTCGGCGGCGGCTCTCCTCTTTTTCGGGCGTATTTTCTACTTTAACGGTAGATTCCTCGGCGATCTTCAGTTTATCTTCATTTGAGTACGGTTTCTTTTCCTTTGCTTTTTTCTTTTTAGAGTGGATGTCTCGTAGGATTCCTTTTCCGTTTTTCCTCTTCATCTTCTCTAGCAGCGGTTCCTCCATGGAACCGATAGATTCTTGGAAACGAGGGTTATTCGAATACGTTTAGGTTAGGAGTCCTCCTCTCTTTCTTCCGACAGCGTGGCCGAGGCTTACGCCTCGGTAGGGAGTGAGTCTCCGGTGGAGGATCTTTCTCGTGCCCTGGTGCCCTTTCAGGGTGTAGTCCGTCCTTTAGTCGAGGATCCTCTCGTGGTTTCGGCCGAGAATAATGCCGAGGATATAGACCTCGGCGGTTTTGAGGGTGGCAACCTACGATGGCAATTTGAATCTATTCCTCGCGGTCTGCTTGGAGAGGTGTGGAGGTGAGGGTTTGTTTTCTTAGAGGAGATCATGGTGGATCTAGTGATCCACAAGGAGAGGCGGCAGTGGGCCTATTAGTTCGGAGAGCTGCACGGGTCTGCTCGATTTCTTCATTAGACTCGGATGGTGAGGGCCCCTTTGTTGAGTCGATCTTTGGGAAGTCTCCTCGCGGTGGTCCCATGTATGGGGCGGTGCGAGGATAGATGGCGGCGGTTACTCCTCGACAGCGAGGTTTCTCCTTAGTTCACGGGGTGAAGGTTAGCCCGCTGGAAGTTCGGTGATGAAGTTTTTTACGCCGGACTATCCATCGGATGCCCCTTATGAGAGTGTTTTCGTCTAGGGATTCGTATTGGCTTAAGTCGATTGCTCAATTTTTACCGGGGAGGCGAGTCTTGCACTTTCGGCGGATTGAAAAAGTTTGCGGCAACGACAACTCGACAGGATGGCTAGTGGAGCGGAGGCTTGTTTCGAGGAAGAGATGGGGATGAGGCGAGAGGGTGTCTCGTTCTTTGAGGCCTTCGAGAATAAGATAGGTTTAGCGGATGTGGAGGCTTGGTCGCGGATGTCACGGTTCGATTTTTCAGGGTTACGGATTCGGTCGAGGTTTGGGGTTCCAGCCGCTGAGCCTTCGTAGTCATGTTGCTTTTTATTCCGACCTCTTCGAATTCTCGAGGCTGCGTTTGCCTCTTGATCAGTTTATTTGCGAGTTTCTTACTCGGAGCCCGAGCTCGGCAGCTTGGACCTCGCCCAATCGACCGATCATTGGTGAGCTTTGCCTGTACACCCGGCGAAGGGATTCGAGCCATTTGGACCTCTTTTTGTTACTACTTATATCTATAAGGTCGGCGTTTCCATGAACCGGTGGCCGTTCTTAGGCATCCTCGAGGTTCCCCACTTTTGGCGGCTTGGGAATAAGGACCATAGGTCCGAGGTCCGTTACAAGGCTTGTGGAATCGAGTCGCGGGTGGAATTCGAGATTCACGATAAGGAAGAAACCCCAGATGCATTGAGGGCCAGAAGTCTTTGAATGATCTTAGGAAAGCTACGAGGCTTGCTATCGAGCCCCCGCTCGGCGATGAAGGGTGCGAGGTTCGGTCCTACTGATTGGAAGGCCATTGTGGAGAATGAGGGCCTTTTATCAAGGTTTGGGTTTCGGCGGTTGAGGTTGAAGGAGTGGAGAGGGTGTATTACAGTTTCGAATCGTGAGTCGAGAAATTTGGGCCAGGCTGGATCGAGGGTTGGACACATTTGGCTCGGCGTGTTCGAGATGTGAGGGTATAAATGGGCTCGAGTGCCCGACTCGAGTGCCCAACATCGAGGTTAATTTTGTTTATTCTGTTTGTTTGTTTCCTTGAGTTTTGCTAAATTGTCTTTTTGATTACTGATGCGACCTTCCTTATTTTTGTAGAGATGGGCGTCTCTCGAGATCTTGTTTTAGCCAAACTGAAGGCCGAGGAGGAGCGAAGAAATGCCGAGCTTAGAGCCGGCGGCTAAGAGATGGTATAGGGCTTGTGCCCTCTTGTCGGTGTTTTGGAGGATCCTACCAAGATGGCCCCTCTTTTGCTCCGTCTTCGGCGGCTCCTCCTACTAAGGCAAGGGTAAGCGCCTGCGGGCGTGCTCAGAGGCCAAGAGCGAGAGGTTCAAGTTCCACCCTCCCGCTAATGTTGTTACCGAGGCGACTTATCCCATCTCCCATTTGGAGCGGGTGTCGATGACATGTTGTCAACCACGTCGTCAAGGTGATAAACAACTTCCACTGCCGACTTTGCGGGCCTCGGGCAAAGACTATTCGGCGAGGGTGCGACGGCTTTGACGGCGATGCGGCCCGCCCGGCCATTTCAAGCTGCAAGATCTTTCTTGGGCTAGCTACGAGCGAGGTAAACTAATTTCATTATTTCTATTTCTCGCATCTTTGTTCCTTTACTTGTGTTGCTTACGTTTACTTTGCTACTACACTTGGGGTCGGTATCATTTGCATATCATGACAAGTGAAGCGAAAGTCTTAAGTCCGTCTGCGAGGAGGCTGGAGGAGCTCGGCAAGCGCAGGGGGAGATTTCTTACAGTCTTGAAAGTGAAGTCCTTGGAAGGGGATTACTTTTGAGGCGAAGAAGACTCTCAACTTCTGCAGAGACGGCAGGGCGGCGAGGCGGTCTTTGAAGAATGAGGCTAGCGGCGAGAGTGCGAGGTGAAGCGAGCTTCGAGGCCAAGCTTAGAAGTGGTGGATGAGGTTGATAACTTGAAGGCTGAGCTTCGGAAAGCCTAGCGAGGAGCAAGTTTTGGCGGATATCGGGCTCAGCTTGCTTATGAGGTAGAGGCTGCGGACTATGGAGGCAGGCAGAGTTCGGGCCTTCCGGCGGTGGCGGCAGAGGGTGTCAGGTGTCGAGGTGGTGGAGATGGCGAACACTGCAGGCGGAATCTGGGGAGTCTCGTTGAGTTCGATGATCTTGAGCTTGGCGGATAAAATCTGCCCAGGGGAGTTCAAGCTCTG
>CM028382.1:36628598-36700691 GCA_013146195.2 Codonopsis lanceolata
TCTCCCTTCCTATTGTTCCAACTCCCGGTATTCCAAGGCGAGGCGAGGACACTCGCGGCTAGTGCTCGGTACTTGTCGAGGTTGGATGGTTTACCCGTATTCCCCGAAATCAGCTTTCGGCCATTTGGGAGTCGGCGAAGATCAATTTGAGTAGCCTATCTCGGCGGCCGGTTAGCGCTTAGGCTATCAGGCCGTACGGCGGCGTTGGGCTGACGGGAAATTAGGTTCAAGGCACTTGATTTCCGTTCCATCTAGTGTAATATGAGGAGAATGCCCGCTCGTTTCCATTTTCTTTGGGCGATCCATCTGAACAATGTCCGAGTGAGGTAGTCGCGTTTGTGAGGACACTCTTGCACGAGGCACTTGCTCGCTTGTGGAAGGTCACGATGTCAGCGCGTTGCTTTCTCCTTGCCGAGGTGAAGGAGGCCGGCAATGAAATCGGCCAAATTTGAGCTCGATGGTTTTTCTTGGAAGGTAAACAATTGCATACTCGTCAACTCAATGGCCCCTTCATCATTCTTCGGCAACATCGGGCACGTGTAGTATTCTTCGCGAGTAAAGTCGATTATAAACCCGATTTCGTGGGCTTTGAAATACGGCCGGTTTTCTCGCCGTTATCATTAGCGCGAGAATCACCTTCTCGATGTGCATGTACCTCGTTTGACTTCGGTCGGTGCGTGTGATACATAGTAGATGGGTTTTACGAAGTCCTCCTTCCTCTCGCCACGGCACCGATGCTATATTTGTATCGTTACCGAGATAGACAAATAGTCTTTCTCTGGTTTGGGGCGAGGGGTAAGCTAGAGGTATTTTGAGCTCGTGGCGAGGCAGTCGCATTCTTTGTCCCATGTGAATTTTCTCGCTCTCTTGGGATTTTGAAGAAGGGAGGCTTTTTGGTGATTTGATATGAACCTTCCCAAGATACTATTCTTCCATTCGGTGAACTTGCTTGATGCATATTGGGACCTTCATCTCGGCAGAGTGCTTTTATTTTCTCGGGATTTGCCTCGATGCAGCTCATTCACCATGTACCCCTAAAAACTTTCCGTATTCTGGCAGAAGGCATTTGGCGAGGTTGAGCTCATTTTGTTCTTTTCGAGGGTTTCTCGAGGGTGTTCATGTGGCTGTTTCCTTCGTTTTTAATCACCATATCATCTATGTAGACCTCCACATTTCTCCCCAGCCCGATTGCGAACTTTGTTCACCATTCATTTGATAGGTGGCCCAGCGTTTTTTAGGCGAAACGACATCATATTAGCGATAAGCGCGCCCTATAGCTCGGAGAAGGTTATATTCCCTTGGTCCTCTTTCACGTCACGATCACGGTGGTACCACGAATAGGCGTCCTGACTTAAAATTTTGTATCCCGAGATAGAATCGACCAGTTGATCTATCCCGGTAGTGAATCTGATCGCCGGGCATGCTTCGTTCGGGTTGGTGAAGTCCACGCATCCTCCATTTTCCGTTATTTTTCTTGACCATCACAACATTTGCAATCCACGTAGGGTAGTGGATTTCTCTTATGATCTCGGCAGAAGAAGTTTGGCTATTTCCTCTTGATGGCCTCTTGCTTTTCAGGGAGAAATATCTCGAACTACGTTGCATAGGTACAAATCTTTAGTTGATGCTTAATCGTGTCTTCTTCGTCCTCGGCCCGATGCCTTCCATATCCTCGACTTGCCATGCTGAGACATCGATGTTCTCCACTTAAGAACTTCGATTATGGCTCTCCTTTCGTCGCCGCGATTTCCATTCCGCCTTTATTTTAAATTCGGGGTATTGTTGAAGTTTATGATAACTTCTTCTACATCTTCCGTAGGCGTATGATTGGATGATCTCGAACATCGAGGCTTTTCGATTCGGTTTTCTCGGTCTCGGCACTCGGGTTCCTTCTTCCGGCGGGCCCAGCTTCGCAGCTTGCTTTGATTGCTCTGGTGGAGCTTTCCCGTCGAGCCCTCTGGCTCGTTTGGCGGCTTTGTTCATCTTCTCTTCCTCGGCCTCCTCGGTCTTTTCAATCTTTTTCCTCCCTCTTTTTTCTCGTGATCAGTACTCTAAAGTAATGCGAGCATCATTCTTAAGGACCTACTCGAGCGAGGTCATGTACTTGACTCGTGATGGGCCATTGATGCCACCATTCGAAATTTGGCACAGGAAGGTCTTCGAGGATGGATGCGGAGAGGGAGGAGATCAGGGCCGAGGAAAAGTGACTTCCTCGCTTACGGTGGTATCCCCCCCCGGTGACTATATGAGTCCCACTTTGCATTCCTTTAGCGTGACCTTGTGGCTGTGAAGCCCTCGAGTTGGACTCGGCTCGGAGTGAGAGTGGTATCGAGCCACCTGATGCGAAAAGCACTTATAATACATCACGTCTTCTTCCGCCCCCATGTATCGCATCAAGACAGTTTAACTGGTATTTGAATGCCGATTTGCGAGTTAACGGGTTTTGGTAGCATAATCGTTGACCGCGGCTCGGTGTCCCGAATACCATTTAAGTTCTCGACCATCCCGTCCAGTGTTTCGTGATTGATGACATTCTTCATGACCCTTTCAACTGGATGGTACCAGCGGGTTGTCGGGGCATACATTTCGCCCAGGGCCGCAAATTGGGGCGAATGTGGACCTCTCTTGCACAAACCCATCTCCCTCGTTTATCACCCTGTATGTTGCTCTTTTGAAACATGCACTCCCTCAAGTAATATGGCCAATCTCGTTATGGAGATTGCATCTTTTTTTGATTTCGCCCCTCCAGAGTGACCTCGTGGGGAGTGGTGGGCGTATCTTGTTTTCTCTGCGGAAGCGTCCGTTATGTGTTCAAGAGATTCATTGAGGGGGTGAAGTCTTCCATTTCGAATTCTCGTCTTGGCCCCTAATCTACATTAGTGAATCGGCCTCTTTCCTCCTCCTTCTTTTTCGCTTAGAGTTGGCGTCCTCTGTAAGAAACTTTCCCTGCTCTTTTCCTTTATTTGCGAGCATACGGTGCGGAAGGGGCGTGGACCGAATTGTTGTGGTGGGGGTTGCTCGCTCGAATCCAGCGGGGGCCACCCTTTGAGGCATCCAAGAACATCTCGTCGATTGTGTCCTTTGGTCGCGTAGAGGAGCTGTTCGGCAATTCCCTCGTACCCGAACTGCTCAGAAACACATCTACCATGAGATGTGTCGGGAATATTTGATTTGGTCGGGACTTCTTTGAAGCGTGCCATGTACGCCCGATGCGGTTCTCAACCTCTTGTTTCACGCTTCTGCGGGTCTGTCTCGCTTTTGGGAGAGCACTGCCGAGCGAACTTTTTCAAAAATGCCCCACCCATTAAAGTCATCCCAGCGGCAGGTGATAGAGTCGGGTGCTAACGTTGTACCACTTGTTGAGCACAGCTTCTTGAGGGTCGGCGAACACCAAGCACGATATGTCGTTCGATGCAGTTACGATGATCATTTTCAGCTCGAACCACGACACGTGGTCGGGCGGGTTGTGTTACCGGTGTAGTCCTAAAGTGTGGAATCTTTACTTTCGAAGGAACTTCCACCTCTCTATATGCATAATAAATGGCCCCAATTTTTCTTGAGGGCGAGCTAACCCGAAGCTGCCTTGGGGCTTCATTTTTCCATCCATGCCCTAATCTCGGCTTTGTCATCGGCCTTTCGCCACAATGCGAGCCAGCGGCTTGTGTGGGGATGCGATTAGCCACTTTTTACTTGGTACCTCGGGCTCTTCCTCGATCATATTTCTCTGGGGACCCCCAAGCGAGCCTCCTTTGCAATTTGGCGAGACGGATCCGAGGCAGGGAGGGGCTTTGTTCGAGGCGGCGTAGGGCCGAGACTCCCCTTCCTCACTATGGGCTTGACAATTATCCGTCTCGGCGGGGAATCTTAGTGAGAATGAACACTGGTCTGGATCCTCGCCGACCACCCTTTTCCCAGTCTCGATTTGACATTGGTGGTAAACTTTGCCTTTTTGGCTTTTGTAGTTTCCACTTCTGCCAAACCGAGTTGGATCGCAGGTGCTTTGTACGTTGATTATGGGCTCGGGTTCCGGGGCCGAATTTTGTCTTAGCTCGTGCATCTTAGTCTCGGCCTGTATTTTCGTGCACAAGGTCTTTTGGTGCTCCCGTCGCATACTCGTATTCGGCCTCTTTGGCCGTTGGTCTATTGTTTTACCACGCGGTTCCTCCTTGTTGGCCTGGAAGACTCGACCTCTCGGAGGTCGGCGTCGATGTCTTTATTTTTGTTCGAGAGCCGTTTGTGCGAGAGCGATCCTTCTTTGGTCCTGGCCAGGCACCTCGGGTAGCGGCGCCGTAGTTCCCCCTCTGCGTCCTCATTGTCTTTGTGCTCGGCATGCTCACTTTTCGGGTGGGTGGATGCGGCGGGGGTTACGTTTTTGAGGCTTGTTTTTGGATTTTACCATCCTTTCGTCGTGGGCGTTGTGGTGAGAAAAGTCGTTTCCCGGCAACGGAACCAAACTGATCACGCAAAATGTGTGGTGATCTTGTCTTGACGTCCACGTGTGATCGAGGATGAGGTGGAAGCTTCTTGTTCGTCCAGCGGTTAACCTGCACAATATAAACAATAAACACTGTTAAGGTGTCGAGTTGGCCCGACTATAACCCTCGGCGTATGAATCGATTTAGGTAGAGTTTTGGCAATAAATGGCGTGATAATTGTTTGATAGGGAGGCGTGATAAAGAGAATTATAATATCGCCGAAATTACTTGCCTTGCCTGCACGGGGTTCTCATATTTATACCGAAGTTAAGGGCGACGTGGCCAAGAATCGGGTGGGGAGCCAAGCGGCCGTTATTAAATGCGTTGAGGGCATTCGGGGAATGAGTGAAGCGTGCGTGTGTCGAGGGTTGGTATTGGCGCGGCGGTTTTTAGGGCCTAGGGAAATGGTTTGTCGGGTTGGATGATTGGTCGATGTCGAGATCGAGCGGTCTTTATGACAGCTTTTATTTAGTTACCGAGGATGAGGATGATGAAGAATGATTTGGTGGCGGGCCGAGGGTGCCCGGTCTTTTTAGACGTCGTGGCCGGGCTCGTCCTTGTCTTAGGGGTTATAATGCCGAGGCTGAAGTGTTTATCTGATAGGCACGTGCTCTTGCCCTCGTTGCTGGTGGCTTTTTAAGGTGGGACCCTCCTTTGTGACGAGGGTAGGGCCGAGGGTAAATCCCTTGGTTCAATCCTTTCAGATATAAATATCAAGTTCATCACTCCATCCAATTATTTTGTTGGAAACCTTAAAAAAGTTTTGAAAATCCAAAAATACCCTTCATTTTCATTAGTGCAATACAATTGGATCCGGAATAGTCTAAGCACGTGAACCAAGGAATGAATTATCACATTCATTAGACGACCCATAACTTCACTAGCAACACTGAGACATGAGGTTAAGGGGGTAGAACTAAACAAGATCCACAATCACAACAAGCGTGCCTAATTCGGATGCATTTGGAATTGCAATTCCCAATTCTCGAATTCCATTCTCTCTCTAAATCATGTTTCTCCTTGATTGGTTCAACGGCGTGTTAGCCTCTCTCGGTTTATGGCAGAAAGAGGCCAAGATCTTGTTCCTCGGTCTCGATAACGCCGGCAAAACCACCTTACTTCACATGCTCAAAGACGAGGTACTGTTTTCTCGATCAAATCTCAACACTACTTTACCAATCGAGTTTAAATCAATCACGAATAGACTAACTACTAAAACTAATATTTGGATCGGTTGATTGATTTAAATCTCTTTACATATTTGGATGATCGGTTGAATGATTTTGATTAGATTTTCAGAGATTAGTTCAACATCAACCTACTCAACATCCGACATCGGAGGAGCTTAGTATCGTCAAAATCAAGTTTAAGGCATTTGATTTGGGAGGGCATCAGAACTGGATGGCAGGCGATGATGGAGAACGCGGCTGGAGAAAACTCGCTAGAGAAGGAGGCGAACTGAGGAAGAGAGATTGGGTCCGGCTCTGGATTGCTTGGGGATGATTCGCCGGAGAAGATGAAGGTCGCTGGGGTTTGGGTATTTGGAGAAGGAGCTGGATTGTGGGGATTCAGAAAGGGGTCAGTAATGGAGATTCGCAGTGCAGGCGGTGTGAGAACAGGATGGAGCAGAGAGATGGAGATGGGTGAAGGGTGAGAGATGTCGGCACTGTTTCTTTTCTGGACGTGAAATTGGAGATGCCGGCACTGTTTGCCGTTTGGGGCTTATTAATGTCACATTGAGAGATTTATTTTTCAGTTTGAACCCTCAACTTTTAACATTGAGAGTAAAACCCTTCAACTTAATAAGGGTATTTTGGTCTTTTCAATGATTTCCATCCAACATAACAGATAAAAATGACTCAAGTGACCTTATTGAATATCGAAACCAAGTAGAGTGATTAAATTGAGGAAAAAAAAGTAGAGTGAGCTTAATGACTTTTGGCCGAAAGTAGGGTGACCAAATTGAGATTTAAACCAAAAAAATATAACAGGGGCATTACATAGTATATAGTGCATTCATTCTTCCTTTTTCCTCAAATTATTTTTTTCAAAACTTTCTCAATACCAACCATAAACATAATCACTTTGTGAAAAAAAAAACCTTACAATGAGCTTAAAGAAGTCATGAGGTCGGATAATGCAAGTATTCCTTTCACTTCATTCGATTAAAATTTGGTTTTTTGAAAAAAATATTCGAGCTGGATATTACGACTGTTGGACTCTGGTGTGATGAACACCCTTAGGGTTGTTTGTCCAGCACTGGCTGAACAACTCATAGGGTGTTCACCACACCTTGGCATCATCTCAGCCTGGCTGAACACACCCCCATCTGTTCATCTCAGCCTGGCCGAATACACCAATATGCGTTCGTCACACATTGGCCGAACAATGCATAATCAACAATTTAACATGTTTTTTTTTGCTTATTTTCAGGAAGCAAACACGTTTCCTATCGAGAACAGTGTCGTTGGTCCTGTAATTGATGAGATCATTCATCTTCAACAATCGATTGTTATGAATTACAACAATGTGTTCATAAATCTCTCCTATTTTTCATCTCCGGAAGATTTGTTTGATTGGGTGCGTGCGACCGGAAGGAAGAATGAACTTGTGATAGTAATTACTAGGTCTGATAGTGGTATGACAAACTTGTTAATTCAAGTAGTGACTCTGTAGGCACGACTAAAGTTGTTGGTACTTCTGATAGTATGCATTTGGAGTAGTGTCTGACATGATGTTTGTATTCTATTAAAGAAATGTATTTTAATTCAGTGTATGACATGATGTTTATATTATATTAAAGACATGTATTTTAATTTAGAATCCGTTTACTCATTTTTTGACCCTTAGAACACAAAAAAACTTCATATTTTAAACTTTTAGCTTGACTATTGATATATTTTTAACGTAAACCTCAATCGGTGAAAGCTATAACAAAGCCAACTATTCTAGCATGTTTATAATAATTATAAGTCACTTTGATACAAATTTTATAATAATCAGAATCCGCTTACTCATTTTTGACCCTTAAAATGCAAAAAATGACACAAGAAAAGTGTCTCGTTCGATTGTTTGAAATACTTGACGTTGTTGTTCTGTTTCTTTTCTAGCCGATGCTGTCGGCCTTCTCCTTTCATACACTTGTTTGAAAAAATTTCCTATAAACATTAAACAAAAACAATCATAGCTAGGTTATAGTGTCTAAAACAACAAAATCATGCAAGAAAAGTGTGCCCAGTCTTTGTTTTGGGCAGAGTGGGATGAACAATCCATGGGCAATTCGATCAGGGTGATATAAACAACCCATGGACTGTTCGGCCAACATTACACGAACAACTTCAAAGTTGTTCGACCACCATGAGATGAAAGGCTGTGCATCTGTGCGGCCAGCATGAGATGAACGGGTCTCGTTCGGACATCATGAGATGAACAGATAAGGGCTCGTTCGACCAACATGAGATGAACACCACTAAGGGTGTTCATCAAACCAGGTCCGAACCGAACCTTATATTCAAAATTTCAATTTTATTTATATTCTTTAACAAATGTAACCCAAAATTATGAATGAAATAATCATACATTGTTATTTATACTTAAATTTGACCTAAAACTAGTATTCAAATGTAAGAGGATAATGAAAATTCATACCTATTGTTAAGCTTGAAGATAGTGTAGTATGAGTTTCAAAATAGAGAGAGAATGTTGTTCTTGTTCTTGCTGCTTTGTTGTTCTTGTTCTTGCTGTTGGAGATTTGTTGTTGTAGTTCTCTTGATCCACGACAAACAAGAGGGAGTTTTTGCAATGTCTGTACAAAGAAGAAGGAGTTTACGTTGTGTTCTATCTGTTTTAGACGTGGTTGGAAAAGGGTGGTGGGTTTGTATATATATATATATATATATATATATATATATATATATATATATATAAAGACAAATGCATCTATAAAAGAAAATATTCCGCCAATACTTTCTTTCCAAAAATAGAAGGATCTTCATTTATTAATATAGGTACAACTTTGCATGCTATCTAAAAAAAATTAAATGTATCATTACACTTCACACTAGGGGTGTAAATCGGAACCACCGAACCACGGAATCGAACCAAACCAAACTAAACCAGTTGGTTTGGTTCGGTTTTGGTCGAAGACGGTTCGGTTTCGGTTTCAAGAATTAGAAAACCACGCGGTTCGGTTCGGTTCACGTTTTTTGGTATCGAACCAAACCACCATATATGTTTTTATTTATTTATTATATAATATATATTATATTACATTTATTAACGATTTTGAACCTTTGATTTATTCATTATATATATATATATATATATATATATATATATATATATATATATATAGACGGACACTAAACAAAACAAAATTTTGATTATTGGAGAACTATTATTTCTTCAATTGTTTGTGTTTATTTTAGAATTTGTATTGTTTTATTTATGATAATTTGTTGTTTGTAGATTATTTCCTAATTTTGATGTTAATTCCAAATCAAAATATTATTTATTGTTATTTTTAATGTTGGTTAATTTCATTAAAAATAATTTATATAAACCATAAAACCGAACCACTCCAGTGGTTCGGTTTGGTTTGGTTCCAAATCTTACTCGGTTCGGTTCGGTTTGAGATTTTTGGAACCACTAGGTGGTGGTTCGGTTTGTGGTTTTGGCATAAACCAAACCAAACCGAACCACTTACACCCCTACTTCACACTAATCCATATAAAATGTCCTTTTACATTCCTTGATACTTGTGTCAATCATGCTTGTGAGCATCATTCAAATTTCAAAAGTCCTATTATATTGTACATGAAGAATATATATTGTATTCCTTTGCCCAATATATATGGTTTAACTTTGACATTTTACTTCAAAAAAAAAATATTCCTTCCCTGTTAAAATACCTTGACTTGGTGTTTACCCAGATCTTTTAAAAAATAAATTAAATTCATCTATAAAGTTAGGATCTATATTTATAATTTTATTTTCTTAAAAATAAAGTTATGTACTTCTCATAGATTACATATCCAAAAATTTCAGATCTACATCTGTGCTTTAAGTAAGCAGGTCTGAAAAATTAGAGGATGTAAAAATAAATTAACAAAATCGAAATAATTTGTCAATATATAATTTAGGAAAATTCCAACTCTAAAATTGACAAGCTCAAATTATCCAGTTCTATGAAAAAAATGAAAACAAAACTAATTAAAATGTTAAGTCCTATATTTTTAGATCTATTTTATTTGAATTCGTGCCAATTCCGGTGATTGATATCCATCAACAGAAGAAGAAGGGGCATTTTAGGAAAAAATGGACTTATGCGGTTGGATAAAAAATAGCGCACCAGAGAGGTTATAATTTCTAAATAAAGAACCGGCTCGTAATTATTCATTTTATTACTAATAGATTACTAAAAGTGCCATTTTTTTTCAAAAGTTTGACTTTCTAACAATGATTTTTTACCTGGAACGGAGGGAGCACGTAATTAACATGATATTTAATGACTTTTTTTGGGGGGGGGGCAACTGTAGATATTATTGCCTTTTTTCTATTAAATGATATTTAATCAATAAATATATACTTCTTCCAATCCAAAATTAGTATTCATCGTTCCCTTTGCGTTCATTCAAAAATTATTGAAATGAAATCCATCGGTTTTTAAATTATTGTCATATTTTCTTTTGGGATAGATGTAGTAATGTTAAAGTCTTGAATTATTTGATCCATGTCAAAATCATAGTGTGATTAAATGATCATTTTTGTGTTTGTTTTTTTTCAATTGAATAATCATATATAAAATTATGTTGTAGAAAATGATTAATTTTCAAAATCTATAATGATTAATCTTATTGTTATACTAGTACTCTTGCCCGTATCGATAGCACAACGTCAGTTTGGAATTTATTAATAAATGAAGCAGATATTGTAGAAATGAACTACTAAAAATATTATTTTCTTAAAAAAATTGACTTTCAAGTGGGACCTCTTTGCCCGGAACGGAGGGATTAATTAATAATTTGTTTATGAAATTACGGGTCGGACAAAAATTAAATTGATTAAGTTAATTACGATAACAGTTAAAAAGAAAAAAAAACAAATATTTCAAATTACACAACTTATGATTTTTCTAAAATTATTTGTTAATTACGATAACAATTAAAAAGAAAAAAATAATTCAATTAAAAAAAAATACAAATACAAATTTTCGCAACCATAAAACTGTAAAACCGTAAAATATTAACTGTAAAACCGTAATATCTCAATAAAAGAGTAACTAATTTTCACAAATGTAAAATAATAACCATAAACCGTAATATCTCAATGATTTTCGCAGTAATAAAATAGGGATGGAAAAAAAACGTGATAAAAATGGTTGAGATTGTGAGATTAAACGTGATATAGAGACATTCTTTATATTTCATATATATCAATATTATATTGAAATAAATTAAATTGATAATAATTACGATAATAATTAAAAAGAAAAAAATGAAATCGACAAAGTTAAAGGCATTAAAAATTAAAATCCTTATATCCGGTAAGAAGAATCACGGGTGGACTTATGCTTAGGGTGCAAGGCACCGTGCTCAACTAATACTTTCTCTGTTTTTAAAATATTATCTATTTTGATCCGGCACACCGTTTAAAAAAAATTGATTGTTTTATAAATATTGATGTAATGTGTGGTTATCTTTAATGCCCTTGAGTATGTTGCTATAATTAAAGTATGTACAAAAAGTAAGGGTAAAGTGATAAAAGTATCTTCTTAAAACGAAAAGTTTTAAAAGCAAACAATTATTTAAGAACGGACGAAAAAGGAAATAAGGGAGATAACTTGTAAATTGTCACATAAAATCAAATCCACATTTGCCTTGAAGAGATTCACCTTAATTGATTGTTAATTAAAAAAGAGAAAAATTATCATACATGATTGAAAGTGTCAATTACTTAAGGTCCTTGGTCACATATGATTTAATGATTCGATTCACATTGCATTAGTGGTGCTCTTAACTTTTTACTCAACTTTTAACAATTAAATTTTTACTTTTTAATCCTCATTTAGTACAATAATTATAATTAAAATTATACTCCCTTCATTTTTAAATTATCGTTCTCTTTTATTTTTTTGTCCGTTTTTAAATAATTGTCTTCTTGCAAAACTTTTCCTACTGAGAAAACATATTTATTATTTTACCCTTATTTTTTATATATACTTTTATCATGGATATATGCTTAAATACATTTTAAAAAATAATATATTTTACTAATATTTATAATACAATAAATTATTTTTTGTTAAATTGTGTGTCGCATAAAAAATGACAATAATTCGAATAAAGAAGTAGTAATTTTAACTGAATACTAATAACATAGATTCCTTTTAGAAAATATAAAGATGAAAGTAACGGTGTAAATGACGGGAGACTCAACTTCACTGGAATTATTAGAAAATAAAAAATAAAAAAGGGGGAATAATGAAAACACATGCCGAACACGTCACCATAGTAAGTGAAAAAAAATCATAAAATTATAAAATATTAACTGTAAAACCGTAACCGATGTCACACATGTGAAGATAAGTTTTAATCATAACCGTAGAATATTGGTAAAACAATAAATCTCAGCCGGTTTTTATCTTTCGTCAATTGTAAGCGTGTCATACTGACCTCTATTATATTATAGATATTTTTGGTTAAGCAGTGTCCCATAATTTATTCTTTTAATTTTGTATGTATAATTTAGTTGAAAAACATATATGTCTTGCATTTTACGTACATGTACAAACACTAGTTGTTTGGTAAGAATGAATAGGTCAGTAATTAATTAGGTTGGTGGTTATTAATTGGCATGGATAGAATGGGGTAAGAAATTAAAGTAAAAATAAATAAGGTATAGAAATAAGGATTTCGGGTTTGGCTAATCCCAGATTTCGGTTTTGGCTAATCCCACCCTTTTTCTTTATAGGGGTAGTGTAGTAAGGGCAACGATAGAAAAGAACAGGCGCGCAGCCGCAAGGAGAGTGCAGTGAGGCCCCCCTCCCAGTCAGTCATGCAACTGTCAATCTTGTCAACAACACCCTACACACACACACACACACACACACACACACACACACACACTTTGTCCGAACTTCAACCCTAGTCACACACACTGAAACACACAGAGGATCGATTCACTGCGGCGCCATTTCCACACTGGTACACGCACATTTGTGAATTCGGGGGACGGATGGTGACGGCGGACAACGAAAGCAACGGCGGGGAGACTCAGAAGGAGCTCCCAAAGTCACCATGGAAGAAGACAGCTACTTCAGCGGACCCCATCTCACTTCCCTTGATTGGTCCTGCTGATTCTGGTTCCTGGCCCGCTCTATCCCCACTTGCCCTTCTCAAATCCCCTTCCTCACCTCCCCCTCCGGGCCCGCCCCCGCCTCCGCCTCCGGCTGCCGCTCCGGTCAGTTCATTTTGATCCAATTCCAATTATTTATTTTTCGTTATGGAGTGTCTTATTATTATTATTATTATTATTATTACTCTCTCCCCTGATTGAGTGTCCCTCTTTTGTAGATTTTTTTTTAAAAAAAATGAGTGTCATTTTGTATAAAATTAATAAATTCACCAATGCGATATTTGTATAATTTCCTTGATATTTGTAACCTGTAAGTAAGTAAAATGGGACACTCATTTTGGGATGAAGGGAGTATTATAATTAAAGTTTTTTTTTTCTTTTTTCTGTGTGGCTATTTCAAGGGGATGAATTTTATGCGTAGGGTTTAGTTAAGCTTTCATATGCCCAGTCCTCACTGCAATTTTTATCCAGCTTTTCATAAAAGTTCATTTTTGTGCTCCCTGTAAAATTTCAATGTTTACGAAGCTCGATTGATAAGCTTGCTGTTGTAGTTTGTATTAGTTTCTGACAAAGCTGTAGTATAGCAGGCAGTCAGATTAAAAAATTAGTGTCTTTCTAATGCTTGGCTGATTATTGTTCAGTTTATCATTGTCATTGCTGATTTTTCTACAAAAGACACCGTATTCTCAATTTCTTTTTTTTTAATAAATTTTTTATTATCAATGCTCCTAGGATTTCATCAAAATCTGATGTTACCAGCCTCCCTCTGCATGGTAAAATTAAAAAATGATCCTTTTTCTGATTGTTCACTGGTACTAAAATCCAGACATATCTGTTGTACTAGAGAATCCTCCGATGCTCACCAGGCCAGGATTCACTATCCCTTTCCTGGATTTATCTATACTTCAATTGTATTATCCAGGAAACCTTGCTTCAATGCAGAGGTCCTCACTGGAACAGGAAGGAAATTGGTTTACTTGTGGTCCCTGCCATTTAGCTGCTAGCTAACTTGCTTCCTTCAATGAGAACACTACTGACTTTTTTGAAAGCCACTCTCTAAACATTCTCTCAACGGACAACTTATTACTCTCTCTCTCTCTCTCTCTCTCTCTCTCTAGGTGGTTAGTTTTTATTTTCACCTTGCGCATGTATCCAAAACTATTATCCCTATCTGCCATGGATGACTCGGCGATGTGAACTTTTCCACCCGACTGTTACATCCCAGCCAGCTACCCAAGATCCCAGGTCCCTCCTTGGGTGATACTGTAGTAGGCAGTCCCTCAATAAAAAAAAAAAGAGAAAGAAAAAAAAAGAATAAGCAGAAAAAGACATCAATATATAAGATTAAACAAAATCTGTGGCATGCTTTATATATATGTATATATATTGTTGTATGGTTATTTTTCTGACAGTGGTTTAGGTTTTCTGCTTTTTAGGTGCCAGCTGAGCCGCAAAAGCCGCAAGGGCGTGTAAACCCCAATCCTGCGTATAAGCACTCGCAACGTCTGCAAAAAGGAGGTTCCAAACGCAATCCTAATAGTGTACCGCCTTTTCATGCACCGTTACCATATCATCAACCAGCACTTCCACCAGTTTTTAATAGTATGGTCCCTGGGCCGCACATTCCTATTCCAGGCTATGCTTACCAGCCTAACCCTGGACCCTTTCCTGGTATTGATACTCATATTGTAAAGTCTGGTCCTGAGAGCCCCATGCAAACTTTTGTTCCTCCAATAAATGGTAGCAGTCAGCCTCAACCACGAGGAGATCCTAATAATTTTGTCGGCAACTTTCCCAGCAGAAGACCTAGTGGGCAAGAATCTGGTGGCCATTTTAATCCTGCATGGCCTAATCAGCGGCCATTTGGTTCTAAAGATAATTCCTCTATGCAGCAAAGTATTGGGCCAAGAGCCTTTATAAGACCTCCATTTTTTGGCCCAGTTCCTGGCTTCATTGGTGGACCAACCTTTCCTGGTAAATGTTGTGTTAAACTGCCTTAATAACTACTGGTATTTATCTTTTGCTTTCTGTTACTGAGTATCATCTGAAATATTACTCCCTCTGTCCCAAAATTATTGTCGGCACACAGATTAAGAGAAAACAATTGACTTGATTAATATTGGTACGATTTGTAGTTTTCTTTAAAGCCCATGTGCATGTGGCCCATAATTGAAGTAGGAAGAAAAAGTTAGGGTAAAATGGTAAAAATGTTATCCTAAAAAGGAAAGTTACAAACAAGACAATTTTTTAGGGACGGACGAAAAGTAAAGTAGGACAATAATCTTGGGATGGAGGGAGTATTACCTTTGGTAGTTTGTATAATTACTTCTCTTATCACACTGTAGTTTCTTATTTTTTAATTTTTTCCCCTTCGCTTTCATCCCCATTTGTTTAGTTACTTTTTGTTACAGTAATTCATTGTAATTCTTTGTGGTCAGGTCCTCCTGGATCTATATACTATCTTCCTGCTGTACCTCCAGTTTCTATGAGGGTGCCACATCCACCATTTCTTGTTCCACATCCTTCAAGTTCTGGAGCTGTGCTACCCTCGCAAATATTTGACTTGAGAGCTAGTATTACAAAGCAAATTGAGTACTATTTCAGGTGAGTAACTTTTGGGAGTTCTTTCTGGTAATCTGGTTCAAATTTACCTCTTTTCTTGGAGAAATAGAGTTGCATCTAGAACTATGCATCAAATATCTTTATATATATATGAATATCAACAAATGCGAATCTTCATGTAGATTGATGCGAAGTACATGATTACATGGATTCTTTTGTTTCCCTGAATTTTGACGGGCTCTTGTATCTTCAGCCTTCTAAAATCACTTTCAAATGTGATAAGGAGTGTAGATACTTCTAAATTCTTCTCAACTCTGATGAGTTATAGAATACCATGTTATTTACATCTACTTGGCTGTTATTTTGACAGTGACGAGAATCTGCGTAATGATCATTACCTGCTGTCATTGATGGATGCCAACGGCTGGGTTCCAATATCCACTATTGCTGACTTTAAAAGGGTAAATTTTGATAAATTAGCACATACTTGTGTTTTGCATAATAGTTTTTTGGATGAGTAATAATTGTATTAATTACTGCGCCTAATTAGTAGGTGCGTCCTTGTACACATGACGTATACAAAACTACAGAAAAGCTAGGCTAAAAACTGTCCACCATATTAACTAAAAGGTTTCCGTCATTCGGATTCGACTCCGAACACCACAAACAAAGGAGCTGGAGAACATTCCTTTTAATTAAACTTGATTCTTCCTTATTAAACACTCTTTGATTCCTTTCCTTCCACATACTCCAAATTGCCATCGGAGCTAACTCCCAAAAAGAATTCTTCCTCCTACGTTTATACAAAGACCACCCTCTAAGCAACTCTACTGCTCTACTACAGATCTTGGCATAACCCATGCTACACCAGCTAAAAGAATGAAGTAGGTCCAAAGCTCCTTTGCTAAAGCACAGTAACAAATGATTGGTTGTCTCCTCATCCTCTTTACACATAAAACACTTGTTGACATATATTCTATTCTGAGCTCTCAAATTGTTACCCGTTAAGATAGCCTCTCTCATTGCCTCCCACATAAAAACCGCTACTCGCCTGGGAGCCTCCGTTTTCCAGATAGCTTTCCAAGGGAAATTGTTTGTGCCACTAACACAAGGATGAATATAAGGATTTAACTATAAATTTCCTGCTCTTGGAACCATCCCAAACCACCCTGCCCGTCTCCGAATCTTGTCTCTTGGAAGCATATAGCTTCTCAAAAAAATGAGTTACTTTTCCAATCTCACCAATCATGTAAGCTTCTCTTAAATGAAGGAATCCATCTATCAAACATCGAGCTTACCAAAACCTCCCAATTAACCGCAATATTATATTATCTAGGAAACTCACACTATTTGTCTTGCCAAAACCTGACATGTTCCTCACTTCCTGCTTCGAACTTCGAAAGATATGTTGCGACGAAACGTATCCCACCCTTTCATAAATCATTATACCTTTCCACACTCCCGACCCGTATGAAAAGTAACTTCCCTGGGAACCTAGTCTAACACTCCCCACCCCATACTTCCCTGCCACTATTGTCCTCCACAACGTGTCTCTATCCACAAAGAATCTCCACAACCCTTTACCATGCGGGGCACAGTTGAATTTCCTCAAATTCTGACTCCCAAACCTCCCCTACTCACCTTAGAGCACATGGAACCCTACTAACTAGATGATACTTTCGTTCCTTCTCATTCCCCTCCCATAAAAAATCTCTTTCCAACTTCTCAATCCTTTTTTCCACTGAAGCGGGGATTGTAAATAGAGATGGAAAATAAGTAGCTGGATTAGTTAAAAGTACCTTTTATCAAGGTCAATCTCCCACCCTTCGATAGATATTGTTTCCTCCAACTTGCCAATCACCTTTCAAATCTTTCAATGACTGAATTCCACATAGCCACGTTCTTGAACGACGCACCCAACGGAAGACCCAAATAGGATGTGGGAAGGCTACTAGCATTACATCCGAAGAAAGAAATAAGTGTCCCCAAATTATCCACCTCACTCACCGGAAGGATTTCACATTTGGCAACATCAATCGGAGGAAGCCCAACTAAGATCTCTTTGCCGCACAAAAAAACAAGAGTGTCATCGGCAAACAGTAAGTGAGATACTGAAACATTCGGAACAACATCATTAGCCACCTTGAACCCCTGAAGGAACCTACCAACCACTGCCGTATTGAGGAGCCCACTCAACGCTTCCATCACCACAATGAAAAGAAAGGGAGATAGCGGATCCGCTTGATGGTGGCCTCTCAAAAAAGCCTGTTGGCTCCCCATTGATCAAGACCAAGAATCTCACTGATGAAATGCAAAAAATGAACCCACCTTCTCCACTTCTCTCCAAAGCCCATCGTAGATAAGAGATAAATCAGAAAATCCCACTCTACATGGTCATAAGCCTTCTCGATATCCAGTTTACAAAGCATCTCATTAGCATCTACCATCTCATTAGCATCAAAGGTGCATCCAGGATTTGTCACTCTATCCCCCACAAGGCATGTTGAGACTCTGAGATCACCTCCTCTATAACCCCTCTTCAACCGGGACGACAACACCTTAACTATTATCTTATAGATACCCCCAACAAGACTAATAGGTCTGAATTCTTTCAAGTCTTCGGCCCTTTTTCTCTTTGGGATTAGAGCTATGAAAGAGGCATTGAGGCTTTTGTTGAAATTTTCCTCTTTAAAAAAAGAGTGAAACACCTCCATAACATTTGACTACCTCCCAACATCGCTAAAATAAGGCTATGGAAAACCCATCAGGAGCCCGAAAGTTTATCACCCTTCAAACTTCTCAACGCTGCTCCAACTGATTTTTTCGCTAATCAACAACCTCTTAATTTCCAGCTTTAACGCATCTCTTTTTAAGGCTTCATCTGCTCCCAGTTCACCCTTACTATCCAGAATATCCAGATGATCAATATCCTCCATGACCACTTGATTTTTTTTTTTTTGATAAGTAAAGAGTATTATATAACAGACACCAAA
Source organism: Codonopsis lanceolata (assembly GCA_013146195.2). NCBI lineage: Eukaryota > Viridiplantae > Streptophyta > Magnoliopsida > Asterales > Campanulaceae > Codonopsis > Codonopsis lanceolata. The sequence goes on from CM028382.1 coordinate 36,646,984, forward strand.
AAGGTGGCGCGACCTTGTACACATGGGGTATACAAGACAAAAGTATTAGATCACAAAAGACCTTTCTATTGTATATACGAAAGGATCCCCTGTTCTAGTTCTAGTACTGAGAAAAGTTTCCTTGATCCCTTCTATATCAGTCTCAACATTCTCAAAGATCCTTCTGTTCCGTTCCTTCCAAATGATCCACCAAACCGCTGAAGGAGCAAGAATCCAGAAAGAGTTTAATTTTCTTCTCTTGTACAGAGACCACCCACGCAGAACCTCAATAACAGTCCGAGGCATGACCCCCAAGAAATCCCGGTCAAATTGAAGAACAGACTCCACACTTCCTGCATTGTGGGGCAATGCAGGAGCAGGTCACCACTTTGATTCTCGTCCATTGTTGTCAAAGGCGCTCGCCTTTGGCGCCTGAGGCGAGAGTCGAGGCGAGTCGAGGGTTTGTCGCCTGAAGAGAGGTGGGCGAGTCGGGCGCTAATTGCCGGCGTCGATCTCAGATTTTTCATTCTAGATCTAGCCTTCAATATCAGATGTTAATGAAATCTAATAGCATAGATGGCTTCGTCTCTACCTGGCAAACTCATCTGGGCTTTCGACGTCGCCAGAGGATGCCGGAATCAGCCTCACGCGCCGGCACTGGAATTTCTTGCCGGAGTATCACAGACTTGGTCGCATGCACCCTGCGAACTGTTTCCCGTGGTTTGTTTGTTGATTGGGGGAGATTGAGTCTGTTTTTGTAATTTTTTTTGTTTATTTTATTTTTCCCCCTTTTTTTTATAATGTTCTGTGCTGCCTCCCCTTTTTTTATAATGTTCTTTGCTGCCTGCATCTTATATCATTACTTGGGGTTTATTTTCCTTTCATTTTTAATTTGGGGTTTGGGATTATTTGAATTTTTCATTTTGTTTTTGGATTTTACTTTATTTTTTAAAAAAACCTTATTTTCTTTGGTTGCTTAACTATTTATTATATTACTTGGAATTTTAAACTAGCTCAGAATTTCATCATATATGCTATGTTAGAACTTAATTTCATGTATTCTGTTCACTTATAACATATTTTGTTGATATTTGTTAAGTTATATGTATTTTATGTATTTTTTATTAGTATTTTTTCCGTGAGCGCCTTTTTAGCGCCTCGCCTCTCGCCTCAAATTTGGACCTATCACCTTTTTGGCGCCACTCAACTTTGATAACTATGTTCTCGTCTCTATCTTCCTAAAAGTCTCCCTATTCTAAGAACTGTTTTCAGCATTTTCAATTTTCTAGCAAGCTTGAAACACAGCTTACCTTCAACCTCGTAGGTGGTCCACTTTAATTTTCTAGGAATATATGGTGGGCATATGCTCCTTTGGCGATCTGGTTTGGAAGGAGATGAACGAAGGGTGTTTGAGAACATGGAGTCTGATGCTGCTCGAATTAAGATGGAGGTGTTCGGTAGTTGACACTGATTAAGAGAACTCTTTTGTAGAAATAGTAAACGAAACTCTTAATTAGTTTGCTTCGTTTTTCTTGTATCCCCCCGTGTTCAAGGACGCGTCACCTGCTTTGACGCTTTGATTTATATATTTATTTACTTATCAAAAAAAAAAAATTCACCCATTCCATAAGACCCGGTTCCTCGAGCAACATATTTTCAAATCTAAACGGGCATTTTCTCCCTTGAACACCGTCACTCTCAAGTAATATCTGTAAATGATCAGATGTCACCCTCAGAAGAGTATGTTAAGAGAATCCACCAAACTGATCCAACCAGTTAGAAGATAAAACAAACCTGTCTATCCTTGAACACTGCTGGCTATCCCCACCTCTGAACCATGTGTAAGCATTCCCCTCTAAAGGCAAGTCCACAAGCTCCATCACGTTAATGACATCATTGAAAATATTTGAGGCCTGCGAAAACCCTTGAAAACTATTATGCTCATGGGGAAATCGAATCACATTGAAGTCTCCCCCCCGCCACACACCAGGGAGCATGCCATTTTTCTGTTTTTAATTCTTCCAAAAGCTCTTCCCGTCGCCCCTCAACTGTTGAACCATAAGCCCCTGTAAAGACCCATTCCTTTCCATCTTTCACTCCCTTGAACAGGCAAGAAATGGAGTGAGAATCCTGATAAAGATCCTGCCTAGAAACTGCTCTTTTATCCCGCATCACCAAAATGCCTTCCGCCGCCCTTGTAGCCTCAAGATGGACCCAATCTGTCCAGCTTTTACCCCCCGAACTGTCCACCATCCACCAACCATTTATGAATTTTGTTCCATTTTGTCTCCTGCAAACAAACAACATTTGATTTCCATCTTCTTACCTCTTCTTTGACTTCCTGCCTCTTTTTGAAGTCGTTTAACCCCCCACATTCCAACTGAGTATTTTTGTATCCATTAAAAAACAACTACAAAGACCTTTGAATCCTATCTCGCTCGCCCCCTTCACTGGCAGCCCCGTCGAAATTGATGCTGCAGCTCCAAAATGCGATTCTACATAATAGTTAATGCAGTTTTTTCCAATCAATTGCAAGTGCCTTATGTGTCTGCCTAAATTCATGATGTTGTCAGTCTTAAGTTTGTCTAACATGGCACTATCATAATGTAGACTTGTTAGTTTGTCCAAAATATGACACTTTCTAATGTAGTTTGATCTATCAAGTTAAACATTCAGAATTAATTTTGTTGCTTGAAAAGTTGACAATTATTGTGCTTAAGAAATATGTTATCTTACTGTATGAGGTGCAGGTTAAACGAATGAGTACGGACATACCGTTTATTGTGGATGCATTACAAAGCTCTAGAACTCTGGAAGTTCAGGTTTGGTATCCTTTACTTGTCTGCGTTTATTATCTTCTGTGTCTCTTCCGAGGGCCCATTCAGAATGTGGTAGAAACTTTTTACTCTCTGTCATCAATTTCCTTGCTGAAAAAAACCCCCACCCCCCTGCGTCCTATATTGGCTGTCTAAAAGATTTGTATCACAGCTCAATGTCAAGAAAGAAAAAGAAGAAGAGATACAATGCAGTTCTAAAAGATAACTAGGACTTTAGGTTAGCCTAGGAAATAGATGAGTTACAATGCATTTGTCCTGTTGGTGTCATTATTTGTAAAGATAATTAGGTCCTTTCGCCAGAGTTTTGGTAAATGCTTTTCTTCTCCCAGTCGTTGCCGTTTATGTGGATAACAATTTCATCAGTTACTCTGTGTTTTCATAGTTTCTATCAATTTGAGACTCAATTAAATTACCCGACATTCTTGTTTCTAAGTATATCTTGCTACTGCATTAAGATTTTTCCCTACAAAAGGAACTCCGAGTTTTTGAATGTTCTTAAGCATTCCCTTGATTCTAGCTAGGTTTTTATTGTCCGCGAATTTTGGATTTCCTTAATGTTCCACTTTTTGATCCATTTTGGGTACTGTAATCTGTACTACCATAGATGCAACATATGAATATGATGTTTTTTCTCCCGATCATTTTTTCGGTTCTCTTTATTTTGTAACAATGTTGGAATAAAAGAATAATACTGAGAACTCTAATGCTGTAATGCCCTGACATTAAAGGATATGTAGATACTCTTCCGAAAGCCCAACTGCTATACTTCTTCAATCCTTCAATCTTTTGAGCCATAAGTATTTTTTCCAAACACAGAAGAATGTAGGCTTTTGTATTTTGCTCAATGAGCTTTAGTGATTCTAGTTCTTTTACGAAGAGGAAAACTAAAGTAAGAATTCATATTCTAGCTCTTAAAACTGTTAGTCCATTAAAGGATTCCTTTTGGAGGACGGAAAACAATGGAGTGAAGCTAAGCTGTTGAGGTTTGACGGCAGATTCAAATACATCTAGTGCTTTTGTTTGTGTTTATAATTTTTATTCAGTGCCTTATGCAGTTCAGCTGAGCTGTATGAATTGCTGGTGTTTGTTTATAAGCTGCAGCATCAAGTTTTTGTTAACTGTTGGGTTATTTTAATAGGGTGACAAAGTACGAAAACGTGAGGAATGGTCAAAGTGGGTTCCAGCTTCTGCTGAGAACAAACTGTCATCAGCTGCAATTAATCCTATGGAACGACCTGAAGATAATGTTACCAATGCCTTGAGTGGAGATACCGCAAAGGCTAACTCTGGAGGGACTGATGAATCTCCTTTAAAAAAAGATAGCTTGGTAACTAAAAACTTATCGGTTGATATTAATGGACATCACAACACAGAGAAGGTTCAGATAGATTCTGGAACTCAGGCATTTGAGGGTCTAACTGGTGATTTTAGCATGAGACATTGTGGGTCTAACGTCAAGCCCGTAGACCTTCAGAATACTCGAGCTTCACCTGGCTTGGACTGCTCTGAACGCCAGAAAGCAAAACCTATAAACCGTGAAATCCATGAAAATGAGAGCATCAAGGTGCCTACAAATTTGGTTGTAGAGACTTTGGATAACCTGTGTAATGATTTCGCAAGCACATTCATGTTTGATGAGGAGCTTGAACATGAGCAGAAAACATCAAAGAAGGATAATTTTTCTTCTAGATCAAGGTACGGCATACTCTCTTAGGTTTCACGTCTCTTCTCTAATATTTGTTGATCACTTTTCATTTCCCTTGCTTTTATCGATTATTATCTCATGCTTCTCTCAAGTGCTTGTTATCTCATGCGTCTCTTAATTTCTTATTATCTCATGCTTCTGTCAAATGCTGATTTGCTGAAATGGGTGAAATTGATAGGACCCTCCTGCTTAATGATAGTTATGCAGTTCGTCAAATGAGTTTTCTGCTATATGATTATGAGTGAAGAATTGTTGTAGAAAGAAAGAGACTAATAAGGGGAGAGTATATTGTTATTTATTTGTTTCTTTGTTGTCTGAAAGAAAAATAGGAGGAAACTCTGCCTAATGTCACATCCCGCACCTATTTAAGAGGTTTACTACGTGTCGAGTTGAAACACTCGCACTAGAATTTTTCCGGAGAATTGCGGAGCCTTCCCGAGTCCTCTAGTTTGTCCTAGAGTACTCTAGAATGTTATCGTAGAGTGTACTAGAGTATGTCAAGGAGTATTCCACATTGATGCTAGAGGTCCCGGAGATGTCAGAAAGGCAGAAGTTATGCTTCTTCATGAATGTGCTGCAGATGGGTAGCAACAGAGCTCCGTAGATGCGAGCCAAGAGATTTGGCAACAACTATGGCAAGTGCCGAGAGGTTGGAAGATTTTCCTAAAGAGAGGCCAAAGTCACCAAGGAGGGATCGTGTGAGTGGTGGAGGAGATCCCAAGCATCGAGCTGGGTCGCCAAGGGTGATTGATGATGAGCGTAGCAACGACGATCGAAGCTATCGCAGCCGAGACAAAGGCAACAATTATGGGAGATCATCCAAGCCAAACAAGGGCAAATGCCTCGAAGAAGGGCTTCCTATGCGATGGAGATCACAATGTGCGGTACTATCCACACAAAAAGAAACCGAGTGCCATGGTCAAGGGTGGTGGAAAAGGGAAGGCCGACGTATCTGACAGCGAAGAAGAGCAAAGCACGAGTGCATTGCAGATACTGGGTGTGATGGTTGAGCGTGATGCGAAGGAGTTTAAGAAGAGCCAAGGAAAGAAGGTCAAGAACAAAGGCATTCGGTATGCCAATGAGGAAATTGGTGGGAAGTTGGTGCAAGCCATGGTAGACACGGGCATATCACACAACTTTATTACACCCGAGTTTGTGAGAGCTGGGTTTTAAGCCAACCAAGGATGAGGGTTGGGTAAAGGCTGTTAACTCAGAGGAGAGGCAAGTCCAAGGCGTAGTCAACGGAATAGAGCTGCGCATGGGCAGATGGAAAGGCAAGGCAGACTTCACCATCATCGAGATGGATGATCACGAGGCGAGACTTGGCGTGGACTTCATGGACAAGTGCAACGTTGCACCCATGCCATATCTTGGAGTGATGATGCTGTTCAGTGGAGATGTGCAGCCTTCTTGCATGATACCGTTGGTATCGAAGAGAGAAGGCACAAGCAAGAAGAAGGCGCTTGGTGCCATTGAGTTTGTGAATGGGTCAAAGCTTGGAGAAGACTGTTGGGCTGAGGACATATGCCCTGGTGGTAAAGAGGCTTCAAGAAAGCTAGGTGCGAGCAGTAGCCGTGATGAGGGCGTCACAAACTTAGGTGGGGAAGAATGTCACATCCTGCACCTATTTAAGAGGTTTACTACGTGTGCGAGCTGAAACACTCACATTAAAAATTTTCGGAGCATTGCGGAGTCTTCCGGAGTTCTCTAGTTTGTCCTAGAGTACTCCAGAGAGTTTTGGAAGTTACCAAGTCTTCCGGGGTCCTCTAGTTTGTCCCAGAGTACTCATGAATGTTCTAAAATTACTAGAATCTCTTTTGTATAGTAGAGTGTACTAGAGTGTTCAAGAATATAGTATAATACTAGAAAATGGTAAGAATATCATAGATTTGTTTAGAATATTCTAGAAGTTTGTAGGTTTGAGGGATAGTAGCCTATAATAGGTGATGACTCATTTGTAGGAAGACAACGTTGGAGAGCTCAATAAACATTTGTTTCCTTCTTTAAGTCTCTTCGAGTGTTCTCTTCTTTCTAACTTAGTGCCTTAAAATAGGTGTAAATCATAGTGGGTGAGATTGTCACATAACTTGTGGTTGACACTTGGGGATAGTTGGTAAACAAGAGTGGAGTAAGAGTGACTAAGACTAACTGAATTGTCTTAGTGCCACACGGATTGGGCAGAGTTAGGGCAAAAACTCTTAGTTCGTGACACTAAGCAGAGAAAGGAATCTAACTATCAAGGGCACAAAAGTTAGAACTAAACGCAGTTCATGAAAACCTTATGTTTGGCAGACTTATTATAGAATTCTGTATACATTTCAGCCTCAATAGCTAAGCTCATGTACTCTCATTGGCTAAGCTCTGGTCCTTTCTTAAGTTATTATGTTTTTATTAAAAAACATAAAATAAAATGCAAGTGATTTTGGTCGTGAAAGTCAATACTCCTTCAAGTATATCTGAACGGCTCCATTTACAGCAAATTCTCTCTTCACTCTTATACCGCCAGGCTGTGACTCAGCACTTTCCATCATGTAATAGCTTACCCCAAAGAAGTCGAGCACCATAGCAATGAAGAGAAAGATGATCATGGGATTTCGAGGCGCACTTACACATTAGGCACCAGTTTATAAGGGATATGAGGTTGCCGGACATCATTAGTGCCGAGCTTATTGAGAACCAACTACATTACAGAATGCCCCGATGGAGCTCGAGCAGTTGAAATGATGAGTTCGGAAATGTGATAGAAAAGAGCGACGAGAAAAGTTACCCAAATCCTCCAACACTATGAGCTATAATCTAGACCATTAGAAAGCTGCACTTGAGAAAGAGCAGCATAAGGGTAGAAATCTCCCCTTCCTCATCACATAAAAAAGAATCAGAAGTTCCAAGCACCCCCATGTGGCCTTAGTCAGTAGTTCCGGACCAATATGAGTTTTACTCTTCTTGCAAATGTGTCGTGTGCCATTGAATCTTCAAATCATGTAAATTCCTTCTTCTTTCGGAGAAAGATAAAGCAACACAGAATCTCAAATATGCGTTAAGTGCAAGAATCTTAGGCACTCCTCAGTTAAGAAGTTTGAAAGCTTCGAAAGTACTCTTATAGTCCTGCTTTGTAAGTCTGCTTTCTTCTTTAGGGTTCTTCTATTTTTACTTGCAGATGATGAAGTAGCCATTGGAGAAGGTGAGAAATCCCAATAGCTGATTTGATTATAATGATGAGGATTGATCCACCTCAGCTTAGATTCTATTGGGTTTTTTCTGCTTCTCTATAGACATGCTTTGTTGCAGAGGAGAAAGTTCCACTACCTTGACGACTTGTTGTTTGTCTTCTAGTGCACATTTCTTCTATTAGAAACAAGTTTCTTCTTGTTGTCTGCTTTCATTCAAGCTATTGTGCTCGTCTGGTTGCTCGGCTATTATGCTTATGAGGTATCGAGGAGTCTTGATTATTGACTCAGTTGATGAACCTTCATAGCATTCTTCAAGGGTAGCGGGAGTGATTTTTCAAGAGCTAGCCCACAAGTGCCTTTCCAGATATTCCTATGAAATAAAGATGGGGCACTATGCTAATCCTATCTGAATATCATCATCAGAATCTACCTACATTTGATTCCTAACATATAGCTTTTCGAAACCATGGCGCCTTAGTCAGTTGTTGGGGATCTCATAGGCAGTGTGTGCCTTCTGGACAATTAGAAAACTGCACTTGAGAAAGAGCGGTGGGGATCAAAACCTCAACTTTCCTATCATTCAAACCGCAAAAAGATAGAAGATTTAATTGATAGAATCTCTTTCCCTCACAAGAAAGACATTGATAGGAGGGGCCAAAGTGGTAGGAGAGAGACTGTATAATCATGTAAAAGTGCTGCTATCCTTCGCCATGCAAACATGCTCCAAGAACCAAATGAATCCCATCCCATATCCCAAATTGGGTTTAAGTGCAAAAATGCACAGCGTAGCTCACATGAATGAATTTCCAAGGTCTAGACTTCAGCTTGCAGTACGCGTATCCCTCCATTTATGATACAATTCAAAGTTTCTCTTGATCAATACATGCGAGACAGATTGTAGTCTCAGAAAACGGCCAAAGCCGCTTTCCTAAATGGGAAATGTTCCTATAAACTAGGTTAGCAAAGCCACCTTCTATAGGCTTCCAAACTCTCCCACGCTACTAATTGATCTCTCAGACACCCTCATCCACACTTTCCAAAAGGAACTCTCTTATAATCTTTTCAGTCCTGTCCTGCACACACACGTGGAAACCTAAATAGGGGAGGTAAGTAGAGAAGAATACTCGAGAGACGAGCTCTAAATGCGAGTAATCCGCTCTCCAAAAGAGAAGAAAGCCCTCTTCTGAGTGTATACCAAAAGGTAATTGCTCTCGGGTTCCGCCCTTAGGAACACCCATATAAGATAAAGGCTAAGGTGTAACCTGGCAACCCCTCAAAGCTGTATATGAATTAATGTCCTTGGATTCATTTCAGTCAGTCCACACTGGGCCACATCTATACCCACAACCGGGTGGGCAGATCCTAGAATATAACCACAGCTATACCCATTACTGGAGACAAACTTTTCAGGGATAGAAACTGGTACACCCTGAAGAATAGTACTATGGAAAAAAAGAAAAGATGGGGTGCCATCCTTTTGAAAGTCAAGTGCTCTCATGATCATACATTAACCAACTTTCCGTCCGAGGAAGACTCGATGCATACAATAATGGAACTGCGGTACTTTGTTCATCCATGATTTCACTGCTTAGACTCATTGTTGGTATGGGAATATGGTGCATTTTTTTTTGGGAAGGTCACTTGGGGCAGTTTTGTTATTTCTTTCTTGGGTATAGACTTTCTGGATCCTTCAGGATGCTCAGATGTTAAGCTCTAGGCCTTCTTTCCTGTTCTTGGAATACGCATTTTCTTAGAAACCTTAGTTGTAGGGATTGTGTAGAATTTCGCTACTTCTCTGAGAAGTTTTAATATATATTGTAATATTACCGTTACATTTGCAGAATGCCAATCGTGGAAAAAGCCATCCATATCATCAACATTTATGCATTATCAAGCAACTACTGAGAAAATGCCTAGTTACTGAGAAGGAATTTAAAATAAAATTTTGCCTCTGTTTACTGCTCTGAGCGAAGTTCTGGAATTAAAGGAAAATCAATAATGAAAAGATTCACTCTAGTTTCTTAAAGTTTCTGGACTTCTGTATCCTGTCATTAGCTTTATGCATAACTTGTATGTACTGGTTTTATAGTGATTGGTCTTGGTCAAATACTTCTATTTTTTATTTTTGATTGATGTTCTTGGGTAAATACCATATCAGAGAATAATAGCACTTATGAAACTCAGAAGAGAATGTAGCATATTCTCTTAGAAGAGAACATGTTAAATTTGACATTGTAACATCATTGTCTCTCTGTCATGGTGCTCCCTCCGTTTTTCTTGAAAAAGAGACAATATCCTTTTTGGGATGTTCCCGAAAGCTTGCTGGATTTTTAAAAACAAGCCATCTTTGTAGGCGTTTTTCCTAATTTATCCTTTGGGTAGTTTAATTACTTCAACAGATGGGATCCACTCCTCGCATCACTTCAATCTTTTGATTGAGCTCCAAGGGTAAAAAGCAAAATGTTAGGCTCTCTTTATCTGTGCCCCAGTCATATGGGACTCCTTTTTGGGAACGGAGGGAAGTTTTCCACAATCTACACTATAATCTATTGTTGATTAAGTATCGTACTGAAACTGAAGTATGAGAATTATGTGTGTTAAACACTTGAAGTGCAGCCTGATAACTTAAGCACTGGTGTGGCTGCATTTTCAAAATCTTCTTCATGAACTTAAAATGAAGTAATTTGTCTTGATCTTTCCGACTCTTTGGTATGAAGAGCTTAGATGTGGTTAGAATTCTAATCTGCAAAAGTTTGCATTTTTTATGTTGTATGCGATAATCTCTTTGCGTTCAACCCCTTGTAATTTGTGATGGAAGTTTGTTGTTTCCTCTGTTATAATAGGATTTACTGTTTACCTTTCTTTGACATGTTCCCTTTTAGTGCAAGGGATATACTCATTTTAGCTGATTGAAAATGTGATTTTTTTCTTATGCAACTGTTTATTACTGCTGATGTTATACTTTTTTTTTATTGTTTTGGTGGCATTATGTCTCCAAGAGCTGATGATGAAGAAGATGATTTGGCTGTGTATGATCAGGATGTTGAAAGACTTGTAATTGTCACACAGGTATGACCATTGTTTGTGAATGTTAATTAATGACAGTATCACTGATCTTAAACTGTTAATCTAAAATGAGGAAAAAGCTATGGTTCATTCAGAATGCTTTTCTTTTATCATAATAGGTTGCTGATACTATTCAAAGTTCCATTTTATTTTGTAGAGCTTCACTTTTTCTCGGGGTCCATGTGGTTACTCAAGAATAACAAATATAACAATACATCTTCAACAAAAATAATGATAACTAGTATAGTAATCTGAGAATAGGCCCCCTCTTTTCCCATCGAAGATTATTTGGAAGTCTCCTGCTTCTGCTCGTGTGATGTTTTTTGTGTGGGAGACCTGCCTTGAGGCCACTCTTACCGGGGATAATCTTAGGCGGAGAGGTAAGGTCTATGTTAATTGGTGCTATATGTGTAGAGGTTGTAGCGAGAGCAAGAATCATCTTTTGCAACACTGTCAAGCTGCGACGGAACTTCGGAATATGGTGCTTAGGATGTTCAATATTCAGTGGGTGATGCCAAGATCAGTGAAGGATCTCCTTTTGTGTTGGTCTTTATTTAATCGAAGGAGGAGAAATTCCATTTGGGAGTCAGTCCCTCTTGATATCTGGTGGACTATTTGGTGCAAGAGAAATAGCAGAGCCTTCGACAATGCTGAACGGACGATGGATCAACTAAAGGATCATCTTCTGCGCACTCTTTACACACTCTTAATCGATGGTGTTACGAGGGTTATGAGGCAGATAGTATAGATCATTCTTTTGTGGGCCTTGTGAATAGTTTTTGTCTTGTGTAGTTCGTTGTTGTATACGTCCAGTGTACATGGATACGCCTCCTTTTTGGCGCCTTATTAATATATATCTTTACTTATAAAAAAAAACTAGTATAGTAATCTATAGGGGTGGCAATTGGGGCCTAACCCAAAGCTATCCATTAACACCCAATTGCCACCCCTATTAATCTGCAATATGGAAGGTTGGACCCTGTCAAACACTTTGTGGATGTTTAGCTCCATAACCATATTACCACCAAACAGTAATCTTGATGTAGGACGGGGTTGGGAGAAATCAAGTTCGTTGACGTACGAACGGACGGGTGATTGATTTCGTTCAATCGGATGAGGAAACAACTAGAAAACACACAACTAAGTGACTGCTTTCTAAGGAAGAAGAAGATGAATTTTTATTTCATAGTTTGATGCCTCAACACTTAAAAGACTCCCCTTTATATAGGCTGCAAAATGGGGGGGGGGTCTTGGGCATAGGAAAAGACAAGATAAAATAAATACATGAACATGTGGATAAGAGAGAAAATCAAAAGACTAAGGCTGAGTTCATCCCTTGAAGATGGGTTGATGTACCTCATCAATAAAGCTGCATATGTTCATCCCCTTGTTCCCCATCTGGTGACTACAATTATTATTCTTATTATTATTATGACAATAATAATTTATTATTTGGTGGATGGACAGTTTGTGTCATGCCCTGACCCGAGCCGCTAACTTGAAGTCCAAGTCAGTGTGGTAGCTAACAACATTACAACATTCAAAACAGCATTTTTGTCATAAGATGTCCTTTCTTCCCCCCAAAGCCCCTATTTTGATCATTAACACAACCTCCATTGAAATAGGGGAAATCACCTCTACTTGTAAATCTCAAATATAGAACACCCTACTTTCCTATTTTTTTCGTTAAGCTCACTCTACTTTTTTTTTCCCAAATTTAATCATTATACTTGGCATTTGGTCACTGAGTGTCATTTCCATTAGTTAGGGTGGATGGAAATGTTCAAAAAGACAAAAAATACCCTTATTAATTTATAAAATTAAGGGTATGCAACAGTCTGACGCATGTCTTGATAAAACTAATGGTGGGTAAGCAGCAAAGGTCTCAACAACCATGGGCTTGGTCGGAATCATCTTCACCATACCAGCATCACCATTCTTGAGGAACTTAGGCTCTGGGAATTTTTTATTCTTGCATAAACCATTTCTGCCACCAAAAGTTGCAAGCAATTCGTCCACCATCCACCTCCGTCTGCCACTAAGTCACCACCAAGTCACCACCACCGTCCGCCACTACATCCATTGCCACCATCCGACATCCACCTCACAATCCAGGTCAATAGCAAACAATTTCCTCCGCTTTCTCCACCATTTCCAAAACATTCAAATCCAAAATTCATCCCAAACTCAATCTGAAAGAATTTTTATTTCATAAGTTTGATGCCTCAACACTTATCAGACTCCCCTTTATATAGGCTGCAAAATGGGGGGGCGGGGTTGTCTTAGTCATAGGAAAAGACAAGATAAAATAAATACATGAACATGTGGATAAGAGAGAAAATCAAAAGGCTAAGGCTGAGTTCTTCCCCTTGAAGATGGGTTGATGTACCTCATCAATGATGCTGCATTTGTTCATCCCCATCAAATCTGGTGACTACAAATATTATTATTATTATGACAATAGTAATTTATTATTTGGTGGATGGACAGTCCGAGCCGCTAACTTGAAGTCGAAGTCGGTGTGGTAGCTAACAACATTAAAACATTCAAAACAGCATTTTTGCCATAAGAATCCTTTCTTCCCCCCAAAGCCCCTATTTTGATCATTAACACAACCTCCATTGAAACAGGGGAAATAACCTCTACTTGTAAATCTCAAATATAGAACACCAATGCTTCCAAGCAACTGAAGGATGTGGAAAAGGGGGCTTATGACTTTTTATGCTCCCGTCCAACCCTCCGTCAGTATGTGGTACGTAGGACTGCGAAATGTTCTTATTCTTCTCCGCTACGAAAGATATGCTAGAAATGGCCTTTTTGGGCCTCCTTGTCTACTGCCAATAGTTGATGTTTATCAGCAAACACCTTTAATTGTAGGAGGTTTTCAAGATCAAGTTGGCAAAGACTTAATTGAAAAGTGACCATTGTGCTCTAGGATTCCATCTAGGGGATGACCAGATGGATTGAAAGACTAAAGACTTCAGTTGATCAAGCATAACTCTGGCATCCCATTCATTCTCCATCATTGAGATTTCTATGAAAGTGGAAATTCATGGTAAATGCACTGTTCGCTGGCACTAGAAAACTAGATATAGGGGTGCTAAGTTACCAACTCAATCTTACTTATCAAAAAAAAGTTACCAACTCATTTGAAAGCTTAAGTTTTTAGATAGGGGCTCATCAATGTATATTAAGCTTAACACCCCCCCCCCTCACGTGTGACCCATTCACACGTGGAGAGATACACAAACATGCCTAACCAGGGGCAATAACAGATCAAACAGAGTGACAACTCACAATATGCAAACGAGATGACTCGAACCCACGACCTTGCCAGAGTGTGATACCATGTTAAGTTACCAACTCATCTAAAAGAGGCATCATGGATGGAAGAGAGTCTGAATGAATGAGGAAAGGAATGGAGATGTCCCAACCCAGTCATCCTCCCCCAAAGAACCCCATTCCCATTTTCCAACTCAAATATAAGGCCAAAAGTTGTGAAAGCAATGATGTTATGAATTTTCAGGGGTTTGCATACTTAAGAGAACGTGGTTCCTCGATGCCTTCATCACTTTGCCATTAATTGTTACTTTCCGTTGATGTCTCCATCTTTTTTTTTGTCTTTGCATCATCAAATGCATACTTCATCTCTCTAGTTGTGATCATTGTAACCTCTCGCTGTCATCATCCTCATCAAGCTAAAGCCCTTGTCGGAGTTCCTCAGCCGTCAGTCTTTTGATTCCTTGCCACTGCTGATTTAGAGTAGCAGGGAAATACTAGTTCGTATCAAAGGAAGGATTGGGATCTGATTTTGGGATCTCTAATCGGATAAAGTGAAGATCAAACCAAATGACAAATAACTATTTTCTTTCTTTTGGGATCTTTAATCGGTATATGGGAAGCTCCACTTGTAGCTTTCACGCTTTATTTGTTTATTCCTTTTTTTTAGTCCCATCAGCTATGGTAACTTTTTTATTACTAGGGCATGGTTTGTAGCAAATGAACATGTTAGACCTATTGGTCATATGATTAGAGACCCCTGAATCAATGATCCAGTCAAGTTTATATGGATTATTGCTGTTGAAATAAGAAGAGGAAGTACCTGAAAATGCTAAAGAGCATTTGGGTTCTTCTAGGGACTGAAGGAACTTCTTGAGCTTTTCAATTTCAGATTTGTCCAATCCGGAAGGTGGATATTCCTTGGTGGAAATCAGGTTTGCAGTGCTCTTCTCATCAGTGGCGTTCTCCCTTCCATTCAACTCCCAGCAAGTCTCTTTAGTGTGCCTCTTCTTCTTGCAAAAGGTGCAGAAGAGAGAGTCCTTCTCAGTGGATTTGAGAGGACCATTTTTCATCCCTCCCTTGTCACGTGAGTTCCAGGATTTGGTGGTTTTGGTCATTAGGGCTGAGCTCTCATTAGTAGTGGTGTCCAACATGACACCTTGACTCCCCAAGACAAAGAAGCCTTTTAAGATACTTTAATAGATGCAGATAATCTAAAAGAGGCTTTATAATAATAGCCAGATACATATAGTAATAGTACGGTCACACAACACATATTATGACACATTCTAACAATATGTAATGATACACTCAGTAGAAAGATTATAGGGGACTAGCCATAGGATGCTCATTGAATCTACTTCCGTGATTTAAAATCATCTCTCCCTGTTTTTGTGGTAATGAATTCAAGTTGTTTGATCTTTTGTCATTTGATGGTAACGGTTGTTCATTGGCGGTGCAGAATAGCCGGACTGGTGAAGGATCCAGAAGTGCTGTAAAAGAATCAGAGTCATTTTCCAATGAGCTTGCTTCTGCCATAAATGATGGCCTCTACTATTATGAACAGGTTGATAGGCTTCTTATTTGTTATTCTTGTTTCCTCCTCTGCGAACCAAAACTGATGTGATATGGCTGCTGCTTTCAGGAGCTGAAAGCTAGTCGAAATAATGGTAGAAGGAACAAGTCGAATAATGAAATTAGAGATGGGAACCCCAGATCTGGAACAGCTGCATCAATAGCAGGTCAAAAAGCTGCTGGAAGCAATTGCTCTGAAGGCCCTGGAAATACTAATTCCAGAAGGAAACAAAATAAGGGTTTTTCCAAGCAGCAATCAATAAAAAAACAGCGGTTGTTCTTTGGCAACTATAAAAATCATGGAACCGGCCATAACTCGCATGGCACCATATCAGAAAGTCCACCTAGTAGTTCAGTTGGGTTTTTCTTTGGGTCTACACCTCCTGACAATCATGGGTGAGTGAGTTTATAGTATCAATTGCCTTCTCTCTAAAGTTGGTTCTATTGGTTCAAGCAAAAATTCTTGCCTTATGTTGTTCCTATTTATTATCTATTAATTTTAATGCTTTGAGGGAGCAAAGGAAACCGTTTTATTTCACAAGTGCAGAACAGAGAAGAGGGATACTTCTTAGTTCTTGATGCTAGTTTCCTATTAAGATAATTTAAATAGTTGTAATATTGTTTTACAGCTTGAGATCTTCGAAACTTGGTGCTTCTCCTCACAGCTGTCTTTCTGGTAGTAGTCCACCAGTCGGTTCAATGCCTAAGCCATTTCCACCATTCCAGCATCCAAGTCATCAACTTCTCGAAGAAAATGGTTTCAGACAGCAGAAGTAAGGGGATCCTCACTTTGGCCATTGGTGTGTGCGAATTTCGATTATATTTCCTTAAACTGGCTGATGGTTTTTTTTTTTTCCGATATAGATATGTGAAGTTTCACAAACGCTGCCTATGTGAGCGAAAGAAGTCGGGTATTGGATGCAGTGAGGTGCGATCTCTATGATGTTCTGAGTTTTTATTTTATCCTTCAAAGCGGAAAAATAGCTGTACTTGTGATTGTGGTTGAGTTGCATCTTCAGGATTGTCTCGTTACAAAATTTTCATATCCTTGTTTTGATTCTTTCTTCCTTTTTTTTTGATAAGTAATGGTAATATTAACAGTGTGTCAAAAGAGGTGATGCGACCTTGTACACGGGAGTATACAAGACCAAAAGAATTAAATATACAATCTATCCATTGTATTAACATTAGATTCCCCTGAACTTGAAGTCACATCAGAATGCCAAAAATCCATAGCTGATGCACCTCCTTCTTTAGTCTGTCAACATCTACCTCCTCATTGTCAAACACCCTATGGTTCCTCTCCTTCCAAACACTCCACCAAATTGCCAAGGGAATAGACTTCCATCTTCTATTGTTGCTAATACTGCTGGAAGAGCCCCAACCATGACGAAGATGGATAGAAGTCCTTGGCATATCCCAAGAAATACCTGCTGCACACAAAAAGGAATCCCATAAGATTCCAGCAACACGGCAGTGCATGAGCAAGTGATTTATTGTTTCCACCTCCTTTTTACACATGAAACACCTATTAAAATAGACCTTCCCTCGAGCTCTCAGATTGTCCCCAGTCAAAATGTACTTTTGGATGAAATAGCTTTTTCTGGAACCAGTAGATACTTTTGTGACCTCTTTGGGAGATTTTTGGTTGGGAGCTTTATGTTGGTTTTGTTGTGGTGCTTCCAGGACAGGGTTTAATATGCCCGAGGGGGGGGGGATTGTGTGATTTTCAAATTAATCACTAAATCCTACTGCAAGCGCACGGCTATTCGTGTAGTATTTAGGATGTCGACCCCACATGGACTTTGAATCAAGTATCGAAGAACTCACAATTAAAATTATCTAGACTCATTGATTTCAAGATTTTTGCTGTGATAAGTAAATTAAACTAAAAAACTAAATTAACAAAACTAAACACAAAATTGGATTTTTGATTGAAAATAATAATTAAAAAATTTCTAGGATTTCGGTTCACCACAACAATGAATTTATAAGTTCCGTAACAATCTTTCCGTTCGCAATGAATGTCAAGTTTTGAAGTCGAATTGCATAAAAATAGCTAATTGTATTTTTCCGAACTACTCTCAAACGTCTCTAGATTAATTTAAACTAAATCCATTATGTCCTACAATTCATTTAGCCTCTAGAAATTTAATCAACTCTCGTTCTCATGAATTTTTAGTTCGATTTTAGGGTTCCATTACCTATGCTTCTCCTTTCAGCCATTCACTTTAGTAACTAAAATTATTGCATAAACGTAGTAGTTTCACCTTTTCGGTCCATCGTTAGTACAATTTTATACAATTATTAACAAAGCTAAAATCGAATCAAAGCAGGTGACATTCAAATAAACGGAAATATAGAAACTTTATTTATAAATAAATTACGGGCTATACCTAATCCTAGAGTTAGAAAACTACTCACACATAATTAAAGGAACTAGCATAAACATTTTAAGAATAACCATGGAAATGAAAATAAAAGTAAAGAGAAGGGAAGAAGAAGGATAACTTGCTATCAAAAATATTTCCGAATGATGAATTCACGAACTAGAGTCTTCAAACAAAACTACTTCAAAATGTTTATTTAACTATTTTGAGAGGAAAAATGGAAGTAAAATTCTATCTCTAAGGCGGGGAAGAAAGAGATATATATACGTAAAACTATGCCTTTTCTTCTCCCCTTGTCTCACCAAGAGACATCCAAAATAAATGAGAGTAAATGAGAAATAAATGAGAGATAAATGAGATACTACAAGCTCTTCAATCCTCCTTTAGATGCCATTTAGTCTAGATGCCCAAAATTGGAAAAAGCTGGAAGTGACTCTTGATGTGCCCCGATTGAAGGTTGTGAAATATTTCACACCTAGGGTGTGATTGCTGCTGGAAATCTTTAAGCAGCCTACCCACGATGGAAATCCAACTCCTCTTTTTGCCTTTAATTCCACAATAAAGTTTGTCTTTAATTCACCAATAAAGCTTGTCTTTAATTCAAAATGCTCCAAAACTGCACAATTAAGACAAATAAAGGTAAGGGAGCCAAAACAATTAAATTTGCTATGACAAATGCAATATTGACTAGAAAAATAAGCCCAAAGTATCCAAAAATATAGACAATATGCACATTTATCACTCCCCCAAACTTGAGCCTTGATCGTCCGAGCAAAGGAATAAATTCAAATTAAGAATAGCCCGGGACAGAGAAAAATAGGAAGGCACTAGCTTGAGAAACAAGCACACTACGTCATGAAATTTAGCTCAAAATCATCAACAAACCGGAAGATAGGGTCTTTAGATTCCCAAGCTAATAAAATCTCAAGTGCTCAATATAAATCACTAATCATTCACTCAATCAAGGAGAGGCTTGGGGCACAATTAGCTCGAATTATGACACCACAGAAATGTTGAAGCTGAAATTCTTGAATCAAGGGGCACTTTCCATTCATGCTATCTAATTCAATTGGCATGAAACATGCAAAGCAAGTAAAAAGATCATTAGGACTTTATCTTACGCTTGTAACGTTAGGCCAAGGCGAGGGCTACAAATGAAGGAGTTGATATACAAACCAAGAGAGCAAAAAAAGAATTATGTAAAATGCAATGCTCGCTCACCACATTGTTCTTCATTTTTTCAAAACCACTCATCAATTTCAACAACCCCCAAACTTATTTTCTTGAATAACCGGGTTGAAGAAATTGCTCGCCATCAATTAACAATTAACCTCCTTATTTCCCCTTGAGAGCACATACAAATTAAATTTTCTTCTCTCTTTTTGTAGGCATCTAGTGTACATGAGATGTGCCCCTCGGCGCTTCTCTATACTAGTACATATTAAATTATTAAAAAGAAAAAAAAAAGAAATACTAAGCTTGGCTCATGATGAACTTACAATAAGCTTACCTTTGAGTATGGACTGACTGAACTTCTCCTGCCAAAAAAAGAAGTATTTTGTTTGCTAGCAAATGATATAATGGATTAAATAAGATGGTGTGCCTCTTTCGTATTACTTTATTTTTCAAAAGAAACAATCTGTATCATTCCATCAATATTGAATTTTCTCCTTATCATATGCACCTTAAATAATATACCATAAACGATCCTATTCTTTTATGTATTTTCCCAATAATTTTCACCTTATCACATGCCCCTTGAGTAATATATCATAAACCATCCTATTTTTAAGTATTTTGCAGATTGTCTGCATGCTTCGCCAGTGATATTCTTTTATATACTATATGCTGAGAAGAATAATCAATGAAGCCTTAGGTTCTTCATACTTGTTTTGTTTCTTCTAGCTTAAGTAGAGATATTCCTTTACCGAATTTCCAATACTTGAGATTCTAAACACGTGATCAATGTGTTCCTATATGTATTAAGAATTATTGAGGAATACTTTGCTTGAATATGTACATGTTTTGGGGTTCAAAATGTGGACAATTTGTCTGTTTAAAAATAAAACATGAAACTTGCTGATATGTAATGGGGTTTCAAGCCCATTTAGTACACCATTGCTTCACATGACTTATTAGGGTGGTTATCAAAGAGTTCTCAGATCTTGCCTTGTACATGTCTCTAACATTCTTGTTTAGATGAGACAAATTAGGGTAACACAACCTGTTATGTGTGCATATTTAATCACCTATATGTTGGATTCTTCCTATTTAATTCTTTCTGTCAACCTTTTGTTTTGATGCTTTTGTCGTTGTTAGTATCTTGCTGAAATCCTACCCATGCCTCATTTTCACTTATACTACTGAAAAGTGACACTTTCATTGTCTTTTCATTCATCTTATGTAAACTTGTTTTCTACCTTTTTTTTATTCAGTTCATTTCAAGGTTTACTTTTTCTGGATACTTCAAATTCAAGCTTCTAAGAATCCTATGTATAGCATAGCATGATCTATGCTCTCTCTCTATTGTGTACTTTTGGAAAGCTTCTTAGGAATTCAGGAGTTGTATCCTACTAAAATTATATTCAATGATGTTGGGCATATATTTCCATCTGAGTCATTTCTTCTAGTAGCAGCTAGCTACAAATGCAGTAAGATATGCTAATCAAACCAGTTAATTATTTAAGTGTATCTTTCTCAATGGCCACAAGTGATATAATGTAGTAGACACTAATCAACTAGAGGGACATTCTAAGAAGCCCCATTCGTTTGTATGTACGGCTTATAATATCATAGCTCATGTGTCTACTTTTAAGTGTGGTAGAATGTTTAGCACATTTTAAGTTCATGCTACAGTTTCTAAATGCGTCTTCTTTTCCCTTGAAATGCAGGAAATGAATACCCTTTACAGATTTTGGTCATATTTCCTTAGAGACATGTTTGTCCCATCTATGTATGATGAATTCCGGAGATTGGCAATGGAAGATGCAGCCGCTAGTTATAATTATGGAATAGAATGCCTATTTAGGTTCTATAGGTATGATTCTTTTATTACTGCCATTTTCACTGGACTAAAACTTGTAAACAGTCGTTTCATTTTCCTATCATATTATTTTCGACTTTAGTTATCTATTCCTTGCAAGGGCAACGGTAGATATTTTCCTGCGACATAATTTTGAAGTACCAAGTCTTTTGCTTTCTTGATGTAGTTATGGCTTGGAGAAGGAATTCAGAGAGGATCTTTATCAGGATTTTGAACAGCTGACACTGGACTTCTACCATAAAGGCAATCTTTATGGCCTTGAGAAATACTGGTAACCATCTTATATAGATAGTTCTTGTTTTTGGTTCTTCTTAGTCAAATGCCAATTTGAATTGAGTGCTATAACCAGAGCAGAATATGGTTGATCAGAAACAGCCTACAATATGTCATGATTTTCTCCACGAAAATTAGTAAAATGAGTATCGGTGATTGACCTAGAAAAAAACAATTTTCTTAAACTGTCAACTCAAAACCTCTTAAAGATGGTGAAAAAAGGATTCACGTAGCCAACCCAAGTATTTTGGACAAAGGCTGAGTTGGGTTGAGAAAAAAGGCTATCGAGAATGGTGGTGAAATAGAGGGATTACTTCACCCTCGCAAGGATTTTCTACTTGTTACCAAAACTCTCATTTTAAGTTGTTAACTACCTGGAAGTAGGAATCAAAGCATTGTTTATCAGCAACCACTAACCTGCCTACCACCAACTCTCCCAAGAAAGCCAACTAGCAAACAACCTTGACACCTATGCCTGCTGAATTATCAACACCCCATGAAGTTGGGAATCCACTGAAGGGCTCTCGTCCAATATTTAGACATGGATCCATTGAAAACTACTAATACAATAATTTCTTTTTTTGGACAGTGCCTCTTCTTTTCATCTGTTCATAGTTTGGTTTTAGAACTTCTATGGAAATGAAAGCTTTTTGGTCACTAATTTAGATTATCATTTTCAGTAATTTGACAAAACCCAGACATTACTCCATATCTTAAGTGCCCTCAGTGTTTCTGCTGGTTTCATTGGATGGAATCCTGGAGAGATGTTGCCTAATCTTCTATATGTTTCTATTGTGGTCACTAAGGTATGTTCAGACCAGAGTGCTAAATTTAGTGCATTTTCTTGTAGATTCACCAAATTCAACCCTCCCCCTTAATCTGACCTTTGACTATCTTGACAGACTCCAATACAAATTGGACGCTTAAAAACCTAGAAAGATAGTTTTATCCTGTTACGGAAATGCCCTCACCTGAGTCAATTTGGTTATCTAATCCAAACCAAATCGAAATCACATTTGAGTCAACCCTACTACCAAGGCCAGTTCACCTCCTTATTTAACAAGAAACAAATTCAACAATAAGTTCCACATCAAAAACTTCAACCCACTTTTTAAATTGAAAATCTCGATATTGTTATTCCTCGCAGCAAACAATCTATGATTATAAATAATTAAGTGGCGAAACTTATCCAAAAGGAACACCACCAAATCCATCCAAATTTTGACATTGGCTATTGCAGCATTATTTCTTCTTTTATCAAAAGACATCACTATTACAATACTCGCATATACTCCTAAAATCAAATGAATATATTAACACCAAAAGTAACTAAAAGGATTAATATATTATTTGGTTCCTGAACTATCCACGAAATATGCGTTTGGTCCTACTATTTTTTTCTATATGCGTTTGGTCCTTGAACTTAGTTTTTGCTGTGAGATTCCCCCTCACGGGATTACCGTGAGTTTTGCCGTCAAACTTATTTGAAATCTCAAATTTGCCCTTCATAATCAAAATTCAAAATTAGCAGAAGTAATCTTCAAGTATAAACACATCAAATAGGTCAGATCCGGACTTAAAACAAGTTCAAGGAAATCAACTAAGTAGCAGGAGATCTAGTTGAACTAGAAGCAGAGCAGAGAATCCATATTCGCAAAATCAAAGTGCAAGCGAGGATGCTGTACCTCTTTGATTAGCCGACGAAATGAAATGGAGAGGACAGAGAAACTATGGAGAGAGAGAGAGAGTCGGTAGGTGAGGGCCTCTTTCTCAGTCGGATAGAGAGAGAGATGCTTGGGGATACGAGATCTAGTTGAACTAGAAGCAGAAGAGAATCCATAAACAAAATCTAAGTGCAAGCGAGGATGCTGTACCTCTTTGATTAACAGAGTCGGTAGGTGAGGGCCTCTTTCTCAGTAAGATAGAGAGAGATGCTTGGCGAGTTTTTTCCTCAGAGTTGGGGAGAATGGTAGGAGACGCTTGCCGGATCTGTTACAGAGAATGGAGACTCACCAGCCTGAGATGGAGGTGAAGCGGCGATGGGCGCGCGGGGCTGGTGTTGTGGGCGAGGTGGACAGATCTGAAGCGAAGAGAGAGAGAGAGAACGAAAGATTGATGGCAGATGCGAGGGGTTTTTGGCCGGGGTAGGAGGGAAGTCGCTGGGGGCTATGGTGGATTTGGGGTCGGCGATGAAGAAGAAGAATGGCCGGAGGAGAAAGAAATCGGAGAAGGAGGCTGGCGACTATGGTAGAGATGCGCCGGAGACGGAGGAGATGAGAGCCGGATCTGGGCTTGAAGTTGGCGAGGGGAGGAAAGCGATGAACCTGGGGCTATGGCGGATTTGGGGAGATTGAGTGTGAGAGATGAGAGAGAGGGAGATTGCTGTTGGTAGCGTGGTACTGGTGGGTGATGATCGGCGGCAGCGGCAGCATTAGCGTTGGTGCGGTGGGCTAAGTCGTAGTCAACGTCCCGCTTCTTCCCCGAATCGTGAATCCTGAGGTGTAGCTCTGCTGCTGCTGTCAAAAAGTAGACTGCAAATTTGGGATTTCATAAGATGCCCTAAGACGTAAGGGCAAATTTGGGATTTCAAATAAATTTTGATGGCAAAACTCACGGTAACCCCATGAGGGGGGAATTTTACATCAAAAACCGAGTTTAAGGAGTAAACGCATATAGAAAAAAATAGTGGGACCAAACGCATATTTCGTGGATAGTTCATCAGTTCATGGACCAAATAATATATTAATCCTAACTAAAACCAAAAATCTGGCAGCGTTGCTTGATATATTTTTCTGTTTCATTAAGCATGATTACTTATTGGGAAATAGTAGTGTTAGGTCTGAGTAGCTCAGAAATAAGTTAGAGGGGGGAGGGGTTGAATACTGAATAGCCTATTTACCAATTAAAAAATATTTAAACTTTTAAATTGGTTTGAATTCTAAAGTGTAAATTTACTGGATATTAAGATAGTTGGCGCAGCGGAAGTATTAAATTGGAAAGCAAGATAACAAAGCTACTTACGAAAATAATGAATTTGATAGCAGAGTAGACTTTGTGAGCACATGCATAAGTTACTTAATACAAGATTGCCAAAATATCAAGACACGGAAGAGCAAACAAGTTTGAGACAAGTCGAAGTAATTGTATATAGATTAAAGTTTAGCAGAGTTATGAGGTTACAACAACTTGTTACAAGCAAGTTAAAAAGGCAAACTTGTAGAAGTAACTATTACATATCCTTGTTGGGAAAGACTAAAAAGTACGAAAATAATAAGTAAAGAAGCTATTGCCTGCCTGAAGTACGTGGAGATATAAGAATATCTTTGAGAACGTCATTCCACTTACAAGTTTTATCAGCACGAATGTGTAGAGTCTGTAGACAAAATGTAAAGTGCGTTGCACTACGAATTGTGCAACATTCACTTACCAAGGTGATTAGTTTTGGACTTCATTTTGTTTTGGACCAGTGTGCGGAGAGAGATAAATAATCTCTCTTTTGGTGAGACCAATTTTTGGATACTTATAAAAAAAATGAGACCAATTTTTGAATCATTCAAACTTAATGAGTTTGAATGGGATGCGATGATAGTGCCCAATAGCTGTAATATAATATTTTCATACTCAAGACAAGCATTACAATGAAGTGTAAGTTTGATCTTTTTGAGTGAGATTTGGAGTTAGTGCTCAAGCTCTTCCTTGGACTTTGTCAAGCTCGTATGATCACCTGAAACATAGGAGTTAAAACTTAGATTCTTGTCTATTACTGTACCATTATCTCTTTGAATATAGAATATAACTAGTATCATACATGCGCTATACACGTGTTGATACTCATTTCATGATTGGCATATACTAAGAGTATGTGCCATATCTCAAAAGTGCATTTTTATGAAGAGTTAATGAATCATACTTATCCATGTGATTAGTGTAGCATGCAGTGCATGCTAGTGTCGCAAACCCTCAAACCTAAAAAAGCTCCAGTCTATCACATTTGCTTTAACTTGAATCCTTGCTCTTTGATATAAAATTCCTCCATTCCTAAATTTGAGTCCAGTATTTCTCTTGTGTTGTTCTAGAAAAAATGTCTACTTTGTAATCTTTTCTTTTGGATTATCACATTTATCATTTTACCCTTGATTTGTTTGTTCCTTTAATCGATAGGTCTTATTCCCACATGGGCAACATAAGAAATTCCAAAACATGCATATTTATTATACAGTCAGTTAAGTTACCTTAATCTGCATACCAAGTCAAACTAGACTCCTTTTTAGGAACGAGGTTATTCCGTTATATATTGATAACCGTCTCTTATCCAAATCTGGATTTGTAAAGCTGGACAAGCAATAACTGGACAGGAAATATCCAAGTATTCGAAAATTATTTCTTACTTTTTTTTTGCATATTAGCACCCAAAATGGCTTTATGAATATCAGACTAATAATTCTCTAATTCAAATATTCAAATTGGTAAGGAGTTAAATAACCAATAGATGGAGATTTATTATGAAGCTGGAGCATAGCAACCAAAGTGGCTACATGAACATAAGGTTTAAAATGAAATGATTATAAAGTCAAATAGTTTATCAAATACAAAGAGTGCAAAGCTATTCACTACCCTAATAAAAAGACAAAAACTTGTGTAAGACGGTTTTACGGATTTTTTTTTGTTTTTTATAAGTAAAATATTATATACCAAAGCGTCAAACCAGGTGATGTGTCCTTGTACGCTAGAAGTATATATAAAAGGACTAATCTATAGAAAAGCCATTAACAAAATCGACAAAAGAATAATTATGATTATAGGAAGTATTAGTATCCTAAGCACACCAAAAGAGCAACATACCAAGTAGCTCATCCTTCAACTTGTCCACCGTCCTCTCCTCATTCTAAAACACCCCTCAATTCCGTTCCCTCCATATTGTCCACTAAATACCGAGCGGGACTGAATGCCAAATGCTATTCCTTCTCATTTTTCGCTTATACAACGACCAACTCAATAGGAGTTCGTCCACCTCTCTTGGCATCACCCATGCAATAGAAAAAAGACGAAACAGTCTATTCCAAAGCATAGTCACAATCGGCCAATCGGGCAATGGAGCAGCAAGTGGTTCACACTTTCATCATACCCTTTGCACATGAAACACCAATTAACATAGATCAATTGACATCTCCACAATTTATCTCCTCTAAGGATGGCCTCTCTAGCAGCTTCCCATGCGGAAAACAACACTCTACTCGGAGCTTTCGCTTTCTCATCTTTTGGAAATTATAGTGCCACCCCTCACGTTTAGAAATGAAGTCATTTTTTTGCATTAAAAGTGTCACTTTTTTGCATTAAAAGTGTCACTTTTTTGCATTAAAAGTGTCACTTTTTAGCATCTTTAATGAAAATTGTCATTTTTTCTTTAAAAAGTGCCATTTTTTTTGCCTTTAATGTGTCACTTTTAGTCATTTAATGTGCAAGTCATTATGTATGACCTTTTGCCTTTAAATGTGTCACTTTTACCTTAAATTGTCACGTTTAGTCCTTTAATGTCCAAGTCATTATGTACGAAAGTGTGTTTCTTTATGCCTTTAAATGTGTCACTTTTAGTTCCTTAATGTGTAAGTTATTATGTATAGAAGTGTCATTTTTTGGCCTTGAATGTGTCACTTGTGCCTTTAAATGTGTCACTTTTAGACCCTCAATGTGTAAGTCATCCAATTCCGTCAAGTCCTCTTAAGTGTTTGCAAGGCAAATTGAGCTAACAGATATTAACACGGACCAAATCGCAAAGTTTGGGTGCACAGGGACTGCGGTTCATGTTCCTAAAAACAATAGGGGCACCTGAGTTAATAATGAAAGATTTGAATTTCATTAATGCGGTGGTGCGCGCTCCAACCCCAGGATTTGGATCCGTAAGAATGTACAGGAGACCTACTCTAATAAAAGCTAAACTTCAATCGTCAACCTCCCGTGAAGTGAAATTACATGTCTGCCCTTGTTATGTTTTTGTGTTCATTTGTCATTATTTGACTATTTTACTGATTTACTTATTATTTAAAATTGAGGAGTCCACATAACGGCTGTAGTTTTCCCTTTTACCTCTTCCTTGTCCCCTTGGGCGTTAGGTATATCAATACATAGTTGCACACCATCTTAAATTTATTGCACCCCATTGAATCAACAGTTTGATTTTATTACAAATTAACTCAAATCAACTCCCTTTTTGTCTTATTACTTAGATTTTGTTAAATATCTCTCTTTTATTTTGTTCCTTCCACAAGATCATCAGACTGCCATATTAACAATATGTTAACTGTAATTTCATCGACAATACAAGTTTTCGAGTTTTTCATTAGTTTCCATTCAATTGTAAGAATCAAAGAGAAAGAAAGAAAAGTGAACAAAAACTCTATTTGTGGTCTATTCACATTAAAAAGAAAATGAAAAAAAGACACTATTTAAGAATGGCAATGAATTTTATTGTTGTAGCCCATTATTTCCCAGCGAAATTCTTACTGCCTAGTCGATTAACTTTTATCTGTGATAGGGCATTCCATCACTACCGTGGGAAACATGATCAGAAAGCACCATTGAAGAAACATCCAGAATTGGAAAGGTTACTTAGAGAAGAATACCGTAGCTTGCATGATTTCAACCGTCCCAAAGTGAAAGCTACTGCAGTAAAAGAGGAATAGTCGTTGCCTGTCAGATTCCAACTCTCTGAAGCAGCAGCAATCAGCCAAAGTCCCAGTTTTTGCCTGAAGACTAACAACCTATAGAGTGAGCTCAAGTTTGCAGTGTCTTATCTCTGTCGACGTCCGAGGATGGTTTTGTATATAGTATGTTCATTGGGTGACTTTTGATGCCTGCAATGATCCCCAAAGTTTTGCTTTTTCAGTCTAGTTTTTTGCAACCTTTATCTCTGGAAGGTTTTTTTTTTTGTTTTTTGCCTGTTTCAAGGCATCGTTTCTTCCTCAATTCTGGATTGCATTTTGTATATAATCTAAACTTCTGAAATGGAAACACCCCCATCCCCAAAAAAAAGAATAAAAAATTGTAACTTAAACAATAAAATATTTTGTTTTGCTTCAGTTTTGGGTTTGTTTCCTGGAATTGGATTGTGCTATTATCTTTTAGTTGAAATAGAAAATGAGATAGTTGTTGTATACAGGGGTTGATATTGACAATTGTTGAGGGAAACAGTTTTTATTTTCTGGTTGAAAAGTCAACCTATGACAAAATCATTGAATCACTTTTTAAAATACATTTGTTATGTTTTAGGTAATGAAATTTTAATGATTGATGCGATACTAGGTAGGTAGGGACACCTATACTGCCATTATGATCCTACCCGAGGATTATTCTTAGGTTTTTGGGTTTAGGGAAATCTTAGAACAATTGATCATAGTTTGATCAAGTTAACCTGAAAAAAAGTCAAGTGGAATTATTATTTTTGGTCTAGTTTGTGACAAAATTATGAGAACCAATTCCCTATTGGTTTCAAATTTTCGAACCGAATTGAACCATTTGGTTTTGGTTTGATTGTGGTTTATATAAATTCTTTTAATCAACTAAATCAACATTAATAATAACAATAAAAATAAAAATAAAATTTTAATTTGGAATTAACATCAAACATTAGAAAATAATCTATTAAAAGTAAATTATCATAAATAAAATAATATAAATTCTAAAATAAACACAAATAATGGAAGGAAAAAAAAAGTTCAACAATCTAGATTTGATTTGATTTAGTAACTAATATATATATATATATGGTTTAGTTCGATATCAAACACCATGAATTGAATCGGCCCGAAAATTTCAAGTTTCGAAATTAAAACCAAGTCGTCTTGGACCAAAATCAAACCAAACCGATTGATTTGATTTGATTTAGTTCGATTCCGTAGTTTCGATATACACTTCTAATAGGGGCTGAAGGCAAACTTTTTGCATTTGGATTTGTAGTCCCCCACTGTACCAAACTAAGCATCGTTTAGGTTTTTTGTAATAATTGAAAAATTGCTTTTAGGTTATTTTAGTGGTAAGATAAACACGAATATCTTTCGTGTTTAATTAAATAATAAAAAGTTACTCGCATTATTTTACTATTGATTTTGATTCACACTCTAATTGATGTCTATATTCTTACATGGGTATTTTTTTTAAATGCACACTATTTTAATATTTATCATATAGTTAATTATTTTTTCTTAATCTATGTATCGTGTTAAACATGATCATGAGTTTGATTCATCTAGCTAATAACACATATTAGAAGCAATAAATATAAAACAAAATCATAGCTCAACAAAGCTTACATAAGGTTCGTCTTAAATTTTTAAGGGCCCATGACAAAAATAATAATAATAAAATATTTATAGAAATATAAAAATAAAAACTTTTCACAAATTTTTATCCAACGTACTGATATGCAACACCCACAAACAAACAAGACAAAATAAGTATCAAATATATATTGATCTTCTAGCATTTTGAAAAACAAAATCAATGATGAAGTCTTCAAAAGTAAGTTTTTCCAACATCTTACTTTTAATGCATAAAACTGCTAATACATTTAATCTTTCTTGAGACATAATTGAACGCTAGTATGATTTCATAAATTTAGTTTTGCAAAAATACTTTCTACAAGTCACCGATCAACATTTTTTTTGGGATTGGCTCTAGGGAGCCACGCCCCCGTGATGGAGCCGCTCCCTCCCCTTCTTTTTCATCTTTCCAAAAACTTCACGCACACGTCTGAAATGGCGAAGCTCAAACTGAAGACTCAGGTTGCCCGTCTCTCCGGACCCCGGTAGCCTGTCCACATTTGTGCCTATAAAAGAAGCCTCGGGCCTTCACAAATCCACACACCAAGCTCACTTCAAGCTCTCCCTTCCTCTCCTCCCTTCCTCTGTGAGGTGAGCTAAGGAAGCAGTCTTCCTCTTCTCCCTTGCTTTGTGCAAGCGAGCCTTCAGCCTCCGGCCTCGGGCCCCTTGCCAGCCTCCTCCCTTGCCCGAGCAAACGAGCCTCCTCCTTCCTTGCCCCGTGCAAACCTTCAGTCCTTGCTCCACAAGCCGTCCTCGCCCCGACGAGCCAGTAAAAAAAGTCAAATATTGCCGTGATGCTGCCCGAATACAACAAAAGACGTCGACCACAACAACAACAACAAAAAGACTTTTTCTTTCGAGAAGATATGTGAAGCACTCGTCAATCGCCTAAGTCTAGGCATATCGAGATCAGATACTCACGCTATAGAAGTAGGTATCGACCTATTATTCTGTCCCGCAATTATTTAAAATATAATAAATGTAGATATAAATAATATTATTATGTTTGTAAATGTTATTTATAAATAATATGGTAATTAGTTTATATTTTATTTATATTTTAAAAGTAACAAAAAATAATATTTCTTTGTTTAATATATTAAATAAAGCCATATTTATTTAAATGTTTGTAAAATATGAAATAAGTTATTATATTGTTTAAATAATGGCTGATACACTTTAACTATTAATTTATCATAATATAGCTGTTAAATCTCATTCATTTTCCAATATATATAATCATTTGTTTAAAGAGAAAAGGCGAGCTGGGTGTTATGCTCATTGGGTCTCATAACATTATTTCGTTAATGTTATGCTCATTAATCATTTGTTTAATGTTTTGATATATAATCTAGATTTTATTTTGAAAATGCGAGCTTGATTTCTTATTATTGATATTACCATTGCAAAAAGCGGAGGATATTTTTTCTCTTATTTGATTATTTGACATTTTGATTCTTTGTGTTATATGTAAATTTCACTCTGCCAACAAAAAAAAAGGAAATTCGTTTTCCAATTAAAAAATATATTTTTTTAAAAAAGAGAAAATTCGTTGTCCAATTTTTTAAAAAATTCTCTTTTCAAAAATAAAATAAAAAAGGGGCAATTCAATAAAAAATCATTTTTCAAAAAAAAAAATTCTTTAAAAAAAGATTTTTTTTCTCTTCTAAAAAAAAAGAAACTCACTTTCTTAAAGCAAAAAAAATCTTTTTTCAAAGTTAATATATATATATATATTAAAGGCAAAATTAATTTCATTAAAAAAAGAAATTCATTTTCTCAAAAAAAATATTTTTTCGTTTTCCGAAAAAAAAATCTTTTCTTTCAAGTAAAAAAATCGTTTTCAAAATAATAATAATAATAATAATAATAATAATAATAATAATAATAATAATAATAATAATAATAATAATAATAATAATAACAACAATAAAGTTGCTTCAACAAAACAAAAAACATCAGAAGAAATTCCTTTAACCAAATTGAACTACGATGACATGAGCCTTGAACTGAGGAACGTAGGCAGCCTCCGGGTTCGGTTAAATGTTTCAAGTAATTTCCTTTTGTCTATATACATTGAAAGTTTTTGTGTTACTTTTCTTTGCTACCACTGACATTTTTGCAAAAGCCGAAAATTAGCACAGTACATTGCATGCTTAGCTTAGCCTACATCAATAGAATAACTCATTACATTTCATGCTTAGCTTACATCAATAGAGATTAACAAATACTACCCAAAAATTAACACAGTACATTGCATGCTTAGCTTAACACACTTTTGCATCAAACAAAAAATTATTACAATACATTGCATGTTTAGTTTATAATCCTTAAGATCTTTTTTTTTTTTTTCAAAATATAGATAACTCACATACATGCACACACATAGAGATTATCAAATTTTAAGCATATCTCATATACATCTTTTTAGGACATTCTTCACTTTTAAAACAAGCTACACTTCTCCAACCAAACCATAAGGTATTTTCTGTATGTTTGCCTTTTGTGTTTTCAAAACATGAAAAGATAATTAGACGAAATCCCCTCACCATTATCCTCAACCACCATCTCCAAATTCCTCTTCCCTCTTAACCTCTCATAAATGCGTCTCTAGTCGATTCACTCTCGATTTCAAGTACAATTTCAGTGAGTCCTACTTCGAAATGTTTAGGTTTACCATTAAAAAAAAAAAAAAAAAACCGATAGGGAGCTAGGAAAGAAAGAAGAGCAAGGAGAGAAAAGGAAAGGCCGAAAGCAAGACAAGATTTGATGTAAGAAAGGGGAGAATTTCCCAACAATAAAGAAGGATGTCTGGAAGGTTGTTTTATTAGCCTACCGCTTCACGTCTCTATAAATTGGTCAAGCCTACACCCATTTGATGAACCAGGTGATGCAAGGATCATAAGCATAAGTTCAAAGTCTGGGGGCTTTCAAACCCTAGAGGTGTCCCATTGCTGTCGTAATTACCCATTCCACGTCTGCACCTCATCCTTATAGAGTATGCTCGCTAGTCCTTTTGGTTTCCGTTCTTTCAAAAGTCTAACCAAGTCCTCAAATCAGGGTTTCCAAAGATCTTTCTATATATTTGAGTAAAGTAAAAGTTTGCTTCTCTTTTCTTTCTAGCTAGTTGGGTCTTTTTTTTGATCTTTGAGCACCACTCATCGCCAAGTATCTCTGGATTTGTCAATCTTCTTAGGAATGATGAATCGACTCACTTATAAGTCTACACGAGTTGATGATGAATCACCTCGAAGTTATGGACCCGTAAACCATTAAACACATGAAACTCCTCAAATAGTCAATTTGTCTTGATAAAAGATCATCTTCGACCCATTGCAATCGAGCTATTAATAGCACACTGGGGCTTCCCACCATACACCAAAACCCTTTCAAATACCTAAAAAATCCACCATATACCAAAACTCCGTCCAAAACATAAAACCTTCAAATATCTTCGGCTATCCCCATGATCCAACTTCCCAAAACCGGGACTGTTTCACCCTTATATATTCACCAAGAGTGACCATCCTTTTTCCCCAAAAGGAGAGAGGACATTCTTTCAACTACTTTGTTATGATGCTCCGAAAAGGCAAAAAAGAAAGCAAAGAAAAAAGAAAAAAAAGAAGAAAGGAAAAGGAGGAAGAGCAAGGTTGAAATACAGCCTATGCCAAAGAAAGGAAAGAAGGAAGAAAAGGGTACTTCTCTGGATCAGTCCTCCAAAGTCTCTAAATTGAAGCTTCTCATGAAAAATCTCCCATCCAAGCAAAAACCCATCCAAACCCTAAAACCAATCCATCCCTAAACACTATGCCCTAACCCAGTTTCCACCTATAGCTCTGTTTCAATCGATTATAACGTGATCTAAGTCAAAGACAAAACTCCTTGCTAAAATATATAAAATCATTAAAAGATATACATTAAGTAGGATCCATAACCCACCAATCTAGTGATACTCGGCGATAAAGTGGACTCTGGATCCCGACTGTCTTTTTGATCATTAGAGACGTCTCCTTTTTCAATCATACTCATTCTCCTTCAAAACTTCTCTCCAATCAAGTCTTTCTAAGGCCATCCCCAGTTCATTTCTTTTTGGGATGTCCCCTATTCATTGTTACAAAACTCGTCGATAGAGTCTTTCAGAGGCCTTCCTGTCTCACCTTACAGAATTTGGGATGATCGAGTCATCCTAGGGCTTCTTTCGTCAAACTCATTTGGTACGTAAAATCTCCCATCATCTCTGGAGACAACTGTCTTATCCATCTCACTCGAAGGAACAAAAAATCTATGAAGCTGTAATCCTTCTCCAATGAAAATAAGCAGTTTATCTTCATATGCTTTGAAAGATAGGCTCCTTATGAGGTAAAAGCTCGCTAGGTTGAAAACCGAGAGGGCGACCTAGGCAAAAGTTAGAGCACAAAAAAAGGTGGTCTTCCGAGGCATTGATTAGTAGGACTCACTGATCTTATGATTGAATTCCTTTATTGAAGGATGCACTAGTGAAAAGACTAAAAATTAACCCTAAACTTCACCCACATTCATCTCAAATATCACCATCAACTTCTATACCCATAACCCTTCAAAGTCAGCCATAAACCGCATCCCATGTAATACCCTAGATCTATATGTGCTTTACTTGTTTGATATACGTGCACGATTCCTATTTACCTGGCATGGTTTGTATGTTCTGAGAGTTTAGAGGTGTATAGGTAACCACATTGAGACCAAAACCCTATTGATATATGTTCCATGGTCGTTGACTTACTGAAGTCACAAGTCGTAACTTAGCGTTGGTAGGATCTCGACTCGGTCGAAAGTTTACTTGCATAGTTCTTTCCCATGACCTCGGTTATACCCTAGATCTTTGTGGGGTCATCATGAGTGTTCTTATATATGTTATAGCTCTTGTGGGACATGTTCCCTAAGTCTAATTGAGCTTTTGGTGCTTTATGCATCGTATTAGTCTTTATTACGATGTTCTTGCGTGCGTTTGGAGTTTTGATACATCTATATATCTTAGGCCTTTGACTTGTTGTTAATCATGATTCGATCGTTGGTTCAACGATCGTCGTACAAGTTGTTTCGTACCATCGAACACTTAGTCATTTGGATGTTTTTAATTTACTGGATTGTTGTGTGATTTAATAGAAGGAAAAATTGGTCCTCTTCAATCTTCATCATCTAACTTAGAGAATAGAGAGAGAAGGTGTGTGTGTGCGTATGTTCTTGGTGAGATGAGTGTGTGTTTTGGTGATTCCCGTTAATTCAAGCATTAGAATGACGATTCGAGACCACCGTTAGAAAGCCCTTGACGAGTAGAGAAATTCCCCTCGATCCATTCTTCGATTCCATAAGGTTTGGTTGCCCATGCATGTAAGTTACTAAACCCCCTCTTTCTCTCTCTAGCTCAAATTCATGCTAGGATGCTAAGGAACAATTGTGATCACTTCAACGAGGTATTTCCTATCAATATAACAAATTTATATGGGCTTATGAATTGCGTATATGCAAGAATGGTTGTAAATGGGTTGGTTGAGTTTGATTGGGTTTATTGAAGTATTTATAAGTTGGGTTTAAGAATCCGGATGATTATTAAATCCCAAAATTGTCTTGTGACCTAGAAATTGAAGGTTAGTATTTTGACTCAACGGAGTCAAATAGAGTTTTAATGGATTTATGTGAGTCGTAGGATGAAATCCTACGATACTTGGTAATCGTTGAGTCTCATTTGTGAACTCCCGAGTTTATGACATTTTGGGTAATTTTGGGTTTATATGATATTTGATGATTTATGAATTCATTATAAGTCCCCATGAAAGTGCTTGTTTGGTCCAACATCCCTATACGACACTCTATAATAGCTAGAGTGCAAACTAATGAGAGTTACAACTTTTGGAAACCCATTGTTAGTACACAATTGTTGACTCTCACAGGTTCTAGATTTGGTTGAGTCATCTTCTGATTTTATTGCACAGTGGCTAAAAGGTTTGCGTGCCGGTTAGTGTGACTGTCTTAGAATCAATGGTGTAATAGAATAGTTTAGTGTTAGTTTCTCCAAGGCGCGGACCAGCAGGCTTCAACATCAGCCTTGAAAGCACATCTCACCAGCAGACTTTGAAGTCTGCTCAGCTCAAAATCGAAGTTCAGCCAAACACGTGGAATTAGGTCACATATTATTTGTACTAGATATTTTTAATATCTAGTCAAATAATATTCAAATTATCTTCATCAAATTTCCCTCCAAAGAAGTCAATCATGTCATTATCTGGCTTAAGACAAACTGCACAGACAATTGTCCGGTATGTCGCCTGAATCATGAAAACTGAAGACATTACCTCTTTTGGCTAAGAAGACTTTCAAGTTGTAATGCCTGCAAGCTGAAACCTTACTCTGTTTGGGAATGTCTGCCTCTGCAATCACTACATCTCTGATGTCTGTTGTTGCACTCATTCTACAAAGCACCGAGATGCATTCAATGCATTATATCGTTGGATTCAACCTCTTCACTTTCAGTCCAACAGTCCTGAAGATCTCCCCTGATATATTCATGTCTTGAAGATCTAAAACATATCTCTCTTACGCATTCAACACTCAAGCTTCATCTTCAATACTCAAGCATTTAAGAGATCCAAAGGACAAGAACTAACCCTTCACCAAACTCCCTGAAGCGGCAGATCTGCCAGTCTTAGGCTCCGTTTGTTTCACGGAAAATGACTTCCGGAAAACGTTTTCCTTATTTTCATGTGTTTGGTAACCTTAGGAAAATACAGTCAACGTAAAAGGTTTTCTGAGTCAA
This sequence comes from Codonopsis lanceolata, assembly GCA_013146195.2. Classification (NCBI taxonomy): domain Eukaryota; kingdom Viridiplantae; phylum Streptophyta; class Magnoliopsida; order Asterales; family Campanulaceae; genus Codonopsis; species Codonopsis lanceolata. The sequence continues at coordinate 36,683,409 of CM028382.1, forward strand.
CGAAAAATGAAGGCTTCTTTTCCGGAAAATGACTTACAGATTCATTTTCCGTAAGTCATTTTCCAAATGTTCGGGTACCCTCCGCCCCCTTTCATAATTGCACATATTTACTCACATACACAATATTTCACTCAACAAATAAATTGTTTAGAAATATAAATAAAGTTTGTGCATACTATTTATAAATTATAATTTTAATAAATGCTTACTACGTTCTAAAATTACTGTCACCTATATTATTTAGGGACATCCTAACCATTGTCAATCTTCTATTTTAAAACGTTTTTTTTCATATCAATTATCAAAAAAAATTATTTGTAATTGTGAGATTGATAAAAGATAGACATTGATTTGACACCACTAATGATAAATTGAAGGTTACTAAAGAAAAGCTACTTAAAGTTTAACACTATTTTATATTCAATATGTGCATTAATAATTTTTTTTTTGTATTTATTCATATATAGTTTTTCGTAACATTTTTTAGGGACATCCTAAACATTGTCTATTTTCTATTTTAAAACATTTTTTTTTCATATCAATTATCAAAAAAAATTATTTGTAATTGTGAGATTAAAAAAAGATGGACCTTATTTAAAAAAAGATGGTCCTTATTGATTTTTTAGGGACATCCTAGACATTGTTTATTTTCTATTTTTATTTTTGTATTTATTCATATATTGTTTTCCGTAACATTTTCTGTGTGTTTGCCAAACATCCGTAAATGTTTTCTGACATATTTTCAAAAGATTTACCAAACACCTGAAAATGAAATCTTTTGATTCTCCGAAAATCATTTTCCAGAAATCATTTTCTGGAAATGATTTTACGTGAAACAAACGGAGCCTTAACTTGCTTTCAGCTTCTTCTAGTTTGTTATTAATTGTTCTTTACTTTAGCACTTGAAAGAGCAATTATTCATTGATTGTTTCTCTCATCATTAAACATTTGGTTGAAAACTAATTTTTGTACACGATCCATTAGAGATCTAACCTCTCACCTAGCGGATAAACAAGTGCACCTTTAAAATCCAAAGCTAACCACTTTGGTAGTGGACGTAGTAGTATTCATAGGCTATTCAACCGACTTAAAAGTTAACCTTTATCTTCTCTATTTTTCGCTGCCCTAACTCTTCTTAAAAGTTAGCTATTCTAAAAAGAAGAAGAACACTTTGAAATTTTTTTAAAGAAATTTTAAAAATGCAACTAGGCTATTCAACCGACTTATTATAGAATTTAAGACGTGATTCTTGTATGGAACATGATGAATGGGGGATTGTACTTTGATAACCATTGTGATTGTGGTAAAAGTGACCTATGCTCATTTGAAGTTTTAAAGACTAAGTTGTTAATCCCAAATTATTATGGTTATACTATTGAACATGGTCTTGAATTGTTAACTCATGTGGAACATTTGCTAAGTTGTGAATTATCTACTATGATAATAGTGATGTTGATATTGTTAAGAATTCATATGTGATAAGTGGTCTGGAGAATAAATTGACATCTCTACGAGAATACTTGATTATGTGGTCAATATGAGGTCTTGTGAATAAAATGTTGTAAGGTAACAATGACTACTTCATAAGACATTGTATCCTTGTATATTTATGTGGTCGTGGAATTATTGGTGAATTATGTGAACAATATGAGGTCTTTTCAATAACATGTTGAAATGTAACAATGACTTTACTTCATAAGCTATTGTATCCTTGTGTACTTATGTTATCATGGAATTATTAGTGAATTATGTGGTCATTATGAGGTCTTGTGAGTAATATGTTTTTAGGCAACAATGACTTTACTTCACAAGTCATTGTATCCTACTTGAGAATTATGGTTTGGGAATAATCATAATTGTTGGGTCTTGTGAATATTACAATTGGCATTATGTATGAGAACAACCTTGATTATGTGGTCTATATTTTGTCATTCTTGTTGAGTGTTAAACGACCATCTGATCGGGTCACAGGGCGGAGAGCAGTGCTAGTTAGTAGTGGAGTTTGATTGGGATCAACCCCTTAGTTATAGCCATGACTAAGGTTATTAAGGCTACCTTGTGTGTTGGGTAGTAGCTTTGTAGGTTACGACTGCCGGGGTTATAGGGACTTGACCTCGTAATCGAATTTCCGTGATATATATATATATATGGTGAACACCATTGGTCCTTGTTCGAGATATCAAGTGGTGTTTGGGATAGCGGTTGATTGGAGATGTATCTCAATCCGGTACATACTACTCGTGTGAAACTATTGGTTATATTTGAATCTTCACATGTGATATGATTAACTTGGTTCTAGGTGATTCTCCCTTGTGACATGAGGAAATCACCTTGTATGGTTATGTAATCCCTATGAAAACTTACATCCATATCTTACGTGAACTGTGCTGAATATTATGTGAATACCATGTTATATTGGAATTCATATTGTATGGTTGTGTAATCCTTGTGAAACGCTACATTGAATAACTATGTGTTTACCATGTTATATTTATATGTAAAAGTCATACTGTATGGTTGAACAACCTCTTGAAGGGACGTTGTAATCATGTCTCACCTGATCGTTGTGGATTATCTATATGGGCACCATGTTATATTTACATGCTAGAACCATTATCATGCTATAGTATTATTGGTAATAACTTACTTGGTCTTTATGACTAATTGTGTACTTTAATCTCTTGTTGTGCAGCTTGATCATAGCTAGAAAAGAGGTCGAGTTGATCGTAGTTGTAGCTGTGAGTTGTTGGTTGATAGCTTGTGTAGAGGTCGAGTAATTCGTTGAGACGACATCTGTCCCTCCCGAGTTGTAACTAGTGGAGCCTCGTTATATTCATTTTGGTTGGAATTGTTCCATTTTTATTAGAATGATTGTATGTAAGGTCATATAGACTTTATAATTGGGTAGAGTTGCTCTGAGTTATGTTGTAGTCTGTATTTGGGGCCAACTTGTTATGTTGAGAAATTGTACCTTATTTTATTATTTATTTAGTTGTCTCCCGGGCACGCAGTAGCTTCGGGGCATTCAATATCTTTGTTGTTGTGTGAGTTATGGACTATTAGCTTAGTATTGGGTTCCAGTTGTGTAACACCCCGCTCATTCGTTAGCTCGGTTGGTGTGCCATACTCGCAATTCTTCTTTTGTTGGTTGTTTGATTGGTTGGCGAGATTTTCTAGATGTGTATGAGAGACCACATTAAGACCAAAATACTATTAAGAGATGTCATATAGTTATTGACTTGCTAGAGTCACAAGTCGTAACTCGACGATAGTCGGAATGCAACGTGATTGAGAGTTTCCTTGCGTATTGTGTTCGTGACCTCGGTTTGGTCCTAGACCTTTACATTATGATTGATTGACATGTTTAGATGTATAAGACTTCAAGTTGGAGGTGTTCCTTAAGTCTATTGATGATTTGGAAGCTTTGGAGATAACATTCGTCTCTATCGCGTAGTTCGAGGTTGAGTGGCGTAATTGTCTCTTCTTTGGAGTTCTTATTCTTCTAGTTATTGTTTAACTTCTTAGAAGTATTTAATCCTATTAATTAGCCTTTAGACTTGCTTTAAGTCTCCTTTCATTGCTCGTTCGATTGCTAGTTCATTCGTCGTTTCGGTTGCACGATGTTGCACCTTGTTCCGGTTTCGCTCCGAGTTGTTTCGGGGGTTGTTTGTGAGTGTTCTGTGGGATATCTAGACCCACTTTGGATGGGGTTTGAACCTTTTTTTGGTTTGGTTGAGTGTTTGGGGTTGAATTTTAGAGAATTTGGGGTCTGGGAGGCTTGCAGTCGCAAGGGGGAAGGACCTTGCCCCCGCAAGGTCACCAGAAATTTTCCAGGAATTGTGCATGAGGGATACTGCCGCATGCTAGGGGACCCATGCGACCGAATGGTGCCCTGACCTGCTTTGCTCTGTTTTGTGATTTTGATGGTTTTACCCATTTCACCCTTACTAAAACCTATCCTAATCCCTCCCTAACCTTCCTAATTAGTCCTAATTGAGTCCTAAAGTGTTGGGTTAGTTTTATTGAGCATCATTAGCCTAAACTAAGTTGCAATCAACCCTAAACATTCACTAAGTGTACCAATGCAATGTCTATTCTACCCTCTTTAATTGTGAGTGTTATAACCACAAACCCCCAACCATTTTCAGCCATTTTCCTCCTTCATTTCTTTCCCCCAAATCGTGAGTTAGAGAGAGAGAGAGAGAGAGAGAGTCCATGGGAGATTTGAAACCCTAGCCCTTCTCTCTTCGATCCATGGAGATCCAACCGTCGGATTGCCTTCAAACTTCGGAATTCTTGAAGCCCTCGACGAGTAGAACAACTTCACCGATCGGATTTTCATTCTTTGGAGTTTTCATCCGAGCTAGGTAAGTTACTTTCTTTTGATTTTGGTTCATTGGCCCTAAGGAAAAGCAATCTATGTGCTATTTGTGGGCAATGAACACTTAGTATGCCATGTATGCCTATTTTGTGAGTTTTTGGAGGTATGAACTTGCTAATGTCTTGAGTAGGATGACTTGAATGATATTGTGTGTTGGGAGAAATGGGTTATCCCTTTGTTAAGATTTTTATGAATTTTGGGGCTTGGGAATTAAGCCCGAATTATCTTGGAATTTGTTATAAATTGAATTGGGTGAAATGTTGGGATTTATGGAATGTGTAAAGAATGAAACTTAGTATTACGACTTACTTGAGTCATTATAAGATGTGTTAATGAACTTGGGTTGAAATCCTACAATGTTTGGGTTTCGTTTGATTGATTGTGGAGAGTTTCTAAACTCTAATGGGGTTATGATTTATCCCTTTGTTAAGATTTTTATGGTTAATTTTGGGGCTTGGGAATTAAGCCCGAATTATCTTGGAATTTGTTATAAATTGAATTGGGTGAAATGTTGGGATTTATGGAATGTGTAAAGAATGAAACTTAGTATTACGACTCAACGGAGTCATTATAAGTTCAATAATGTGTTAATGAACTTGGGTTGAAATCCTACAATGTTTGAGTTTCGTTTGATTATGATTGTGGAGCACTTAGTTTTTAAACTCTAAGAGGGGTTATGATTACGATGAGTCCTTGGATTTTTAGGCTTGGAAGACAAGCCCAAATGAATTTTGGGATTTTGTTGTATATTTGAATGGAGTGTTAAATTGTGGGTTTATGAAACACATAAAGAATGAAATGTAGAATTAAGACTCAACGGAGTCGTTGAAAGATCAATAATATAATAATGAGCCTTGGGTTGAAACCCTACGATGTTCGGGTTTTGGATGGTTATGTTTGTGCGTACCCGAGCATCTCGCTTTGTGTCTAATTGTGACACCCATGCTATGGATACTCATTGGGGAATTTATTTAGAGCATGCTCGTGAGAGCACGATACATTAGAGACCAACCTATGGTCTCGAGTATGGTTGAGAAATAATTATTGAGTGAGTTCTCACTTTTAGGGAATTTGGTCACGTGCACACGAGGGCACTTGCGAGGTTATGACTACGGGGTAGTCTTTGGTTTGATTTCAAGTAGAGGACCATTATAGACCTCATAATATGATTCTTGGTGAGCTTATATGCTATTCTTGATTTATTGGTGACTTGAGATCTTTTAAGATTACTTGGCTGTGAGCAATGTATTTGCCTTGACTTGATTTATGGTAGAGAATAATAACCTACTTGGTCGGACGAGTTCGCTCTTGTCAAATTCGTTCCTTATTTGTTTATGTTGAGTAAATACCTACTTGAGCATTTGGTCGGACGAGTTCGCTCTTGTCGAATTCGATCCTTATGGATCGCCGTACCTGGGACCTCACATACCCCTCCATTGTTGGCCGCAATGGGGAAGTAGCCCCTTTGCCGTATCAATACGTGCGTCACAGGCTACTATTAGCCGGCAATGTTCGGTATATCGATGCGAAGACACGAGCATCGTAGTCACGATATTGGGTTAACAGTGTTTTTGTTGCAGGAGCTACGAAGCGGCCGGGTCCATAACATATCCTTTTGTATGGTTTATTACTCGCACTTTGTGAACAACGTGCTATGTGCAAATTTGTGATCATTGAGGGTTGGACCCATGTTGTGATCATTTGAGGGTTGAACCCATGGTTTAATTATTAAGGGCTGGGCCCGTATTCTGGTTGTACATGATTATTGTTGGTATATTATTATTATGATGCCACAATTATATTTATACTGGTGCATTGTGCCATGCCATGCCATGCTATGCCATTCAGTTGCATTTAGTATCTTACTGGGTCATTATGACTCATTTCGTGTGTTTGTTTTCCTTAGTTTGTGCAATGAGCTCATTAGTACGCGTTGCGGTTCTGACTAGTGATTTCTAGCAGGTGGTCTTCCCGGCGATAGCTTGGAGTTATTATTAGCATTGTATTTACTTATCTTGTGAGACACGGATGTAAAGTTATGTAAACTTTACTTGGGTAGTTTATGTTAGTATTTTATTATCGTATTATTTTGGGAGCCGACTTGTTTGGTCGAGCTGTTGTATTTATTTAGGAGTTATTCTGTCGTCTTCTCGAGCAAGGTTTTAGCTTGTGTTGTTTCTATCTCCGTCAACTTTAGTCGTGAGATTTTGGTTTAGTTGTCTAGTATTTAATCTCTTATTCTTTTAGTTGATTTGTCCCTCCGAGCATGTTATAGCCGTTGAATGGTTGTTTATCAGGTTGGTATTTTGTTGCTTTGTCGGCCTTAGGTTTGCCGATGGTTTGTTGCCCGTGCACAGTGTTGCGTCACGTGAGTCGTAGAATTGTCGAGAGATAGTCGTCTCTCAGCCTTGTATTCCACGATTTGGAATTGAAGGCTTGGGTTCCATCTAATGATTTGCTTCCGCATGTTTTAGTTTTTGTTATTTCGTATTGCCGTTATGGCTTTACATTTCTGTTTAGAGCTTGTTGGCTCAACTGTTGACTCGCACCATTATACTTAGCATGTGCTTGTCCGTATTTTTAGCTTGTCTTGACGGCACGACCTTTGGATTCCGCATTGGAGTCCGGGTCGGGTCGCCACTAGTTGTATGTCACCGATGACTTGGCCTTGTATTACAGTTTGGTGTAGCAGATGGTTTTATTGTTTGTGTGCATTGTTGTGGCATGTGGGTTGAATTTTTAGGCCAAGAGATTAACTATCTCTTTGGTTGTTCCTAGCTTAGAGCTTGATAGCTCGGGCATTTGTTGTTGTTGCTTCCGCATTTGTTCTTAGATGTTGGTTTCTGGCAACACGACCTTGGGATTCTGCCTTGGAGTTCGGGTTGGGACTATCACATCCCAACCTTTCACATTTCCATCACCTTGCCCTATCTTGTCTTAACATATTTAAGAAACAGATAGCACACATGCACATTCAACAGTCCATTTTGAATAAGAAAAGAAAGTTTTTTTCATTTGCATGCTTGCATCTTTTTGTGGCATCCTTTTGTTGCATTATCATATCTTATCAGATCTTAGCTACAATAGACCCCTGCAAAATACAAATGTTTTGGCAACACCCTTTAAGAGTCAATGCCAATCACCATCAAAGTTTGCTAAAGATGCTAAACAAAGCATCTCCAGCGACCCTACAATTCAATCATGCCGCTCTCGCTTGAGACCAGCCAAAGCATAACATTTAGCTTTGTCATCCCACATAGGCAATACATCCTTTCAGTATCCTCATCAGATATCCCGCCCAAGGATATCATTAGCAGCATTGCTAACGGCCCTGCAATTCAGCCATGTCAACAGCTCCTTGCCGGTTCTCACCCGAGACCGACCAAAGCATCACCAACAGCTCTGCAATCCAATCATCAATGACACTCCTCAACAAATATCATAGACACATCAATATGTCGACTAAAGTGTATCATCAAACATGTTGAAGATGGCACATGAGTCAATCCTATCGAAGATGGCACACATCAGAAAATCCTACCGACGATGGTAAATCAAAACTGCCGAAGATGGCACACATCAATCGAACATGTCGAAGATGGCACATCCCGTCAAAATTGACGAAGATGGCACATTGGTTAAATATTTTCGAAGATGGCACACATCAGTCCCAGAGATTTTACTTTACCAATTGGATTTGGAGGCTTTTTCCCTTGTTAGTCGAGATTGAAGTCATAAGTACTGATGCTTGATGAAAAATGGTCTAAAAAATTGGGGAATAGAGAAAACACATATAGCAGCTACAATCGTAAACTAAAATGAATTCAATTAAATTGAATCAAGTGGGCATTGCATGATTCTCAAGAATCCATTTTCATTTTCATTTTCATACACTTTCTCAGTCACCGAACAGGCAGTGAAGAAACAAATCCAATATAGATAAACAAAAATTAGCATATAATATTTTTGGTTTACCTGATCAAAGAACAGACAAGGGGAAGCAGCAAACTTTAATGATTAGGGAAGAGCAATATCCAACACTTTCTCAGTAACAAATAGGGAGAAGAAAAGTGAAAGAACTTTCTTCCTTGGGGGGCAACTCAAAGTCTTTTCTAGATCAGATCGAAACAATAACATAGCATTTGAAGATTGATCAAGAAAAGAAACCCCAAAACAAAAATTCAAAAGAAATTACAAAAACCCAACAATAATTCGGCAAGTTGAAATCACCAATTGCTCCACCCATGAAGCCTTTTATGACTTCCGCCCTTATATCTCCAACCACGGCCTCGACCTCAAAACTCCCAACCGCTCCCACAGTTGGTTCCGTACTGACCCCTTCATGCTCGAACTATTCTTCCATCGATGTATGCTCGAATACCCTTGTATCACAACAGATCCCGCCACCGGTAATGCCATCTACCTCCGTTATTATGTTGAAATTGACACCCTCCGTTACCTGTTCTGCCTTGATTACAATATCAGATCTGAAGAAGGTTCGAAAAGACCCCACCATCACCGCCACAGCCATTGCTTGTGGGTTTGAAAAACTCAGCTCGCCACCATAGCAGAAAGTTGATTTGGACCTGTGGGTGCCCCGGATCGCTCCCGCACCCCGCGCACCCTTTTATAGGGGAGCGCAGCACGCGGAAAGGATATCACGCTTTCCATTCCATCCTCCCTTGTTTAGGGGAAGACGAAATTAAAAGTGCAGAAAGAGTGTTGTCAAAAAGTGCGTTGAATACGCCTCGGTCACCGAGTGGGCTTTGTTCCATTATGAGAGCTTTGGATTTTTCCGTATCTCACCCTCCCTTGTTTAGGGGAAAATAAGATACAGAAAACGCATCACCCTTTTCAGTCCCATCTTCCCTTGTTTAGGGGAAAACAGAAAAGTGCAAAAAAAGGATGTTGCGATGGCGCGTGGGAACACGCCCTGCCTCACTGTGGACTTTTGAAAATTTCCCTAGGTCATTATGAGTGCATTGGATTTCTCCATATCTCACCCTCCCTTGTTTAGGGGAAAACAAGATACAGAAAATGCATCACCCTTTTCATTCCCATCGTCCCTTGTTTATGGGAAAACGGGAAAGTACAAAAAAAGGATGTTGCGAGCCTCACCAAGACCTTAGGCTTATTTTGGATTGCTATGAGTGCATTAGGCTCCCCCGTATCTCATCCTCCCTTGTTTAGGGGAAAACAAGATACATGAAATGCATCACCCTTTTCATTCCTATCGCCCCTTGTTTAGGGGAAAACGGAAAAGTGTAAAAAAAGGATGTTGCGGGCCTCACCAAGATCCAAAATGTTGTAACATAGTCGCCATCTTTATTTTAAGGAGAAATAGAGAAAAAGAAAAAAATAATCAGAGTTTGTAAAAAGGGGTTCGGAGGCTAAGTTACGAGTTGGGAAGGTGTTAGGCACCTAACTCGCCCTTTCAGTCTCAAAAATGGTTTTTGGCTAAAATATGCTTTTATTATATTTATCTAGCAAATGAAATAAATTATTAAAAGCAGATATATCTGTATCTACATTATTTACAAACTTGCAGCCGCCTCCTTTCAGTAATTACAAATACATTTAAAAAATATTTGGCCATAATAATGGCTCTTTTTAATGCTATTTTCTATAGAAATCCGGGCAACACAACTGTTTATATTTTTTATATTGGGCCGGATGAAAATAACATTTTTATATAAAAACTCTTAAAGGTTTACCTTTAAGAGCGGTATGCTCGCTCTGTCCTTCCGGGAGAGGGAGTCTTTTGCTGTTGCTGCGATTCGGGCAGAATAACTGCTTCCGAAAGTTGCTTTCAAGCACCATAAAACGGGCAGAACAACTGCTTGTGTTTTTGCTGTTGTTTGCTTGCTGCTGGCGAAAATCAGGCAGAACAACTGCTTGTTTCTGGGATTTGGCCTCTGGATTCGGGCAGAGCTACTGCTCTTTCTGGGATTTTTGGACCGGGGAAATAGGGTGGAATCCTAGCTGGAAGGCTAAGGCTCACTTTGACCGGTTGGATTTGAGTTTGAAGGACATTTGGCAGAGCTTTAAGGCTTATAGGAGGAGGGGACTCTCTTTATTCTCACGACCGCTTGCTGCGTAAAACAAACACGGTGCGTGAACTGTGTGCATTAACTATGTGCGAAGTGAAGAGTTCCTCCACAAACTAAAGCCGGGCACTCTTATTTCTAATTGGGAGAGGGGACTCCGCTGTCATTTTGAGTTTTCTTCCTGTGCTTCATCGGCTTGTACCGCGCGCTTGAGAGCTTGTACTAATTCTTAAATCGGAAAGCACTATTGGGCTCTGGGCGCTGACCCTATGTGATCTGGACGCCGCGCCCTCTTTGCATGTTGGCGGTGCCTGGTTCCAATTTTAGCCTCTTTTTTGACACTCTGGCCCCTGCATTTCACTGTTTTACGCATCCTGCTTTGTCTTTTGCATCTTTAAACCCTGTAACTTGACATTTGTTAAGTTTTAACAGGTCTTGATATCACATGTCATGTAACATACCAGGGGGTACGAAATTGGGGTGTCTACAGGACCACCTTCATAACCTTCCACAGATTCTAAACAGCCTCAAGCTCACATGACCATTTCCACCTTGGAAGGAAATCTCTTCCATAATCATCTCAGAAGTCGATTTAGACCACCATCATAGATTCCAAACAGCCTCCAATCGACGTTTTCTCTTTTCCCCAAACCCAATTTCATATTCGGCTGGACTCCAAATCATGTCCTGCTAATGCGATTTCAGATTCGGCTGGACTCCAATTTCAGATTCGGGGGAATTAATCTTTTTGAATGTCAATTCTAAGGTTGAAGATAACCCCTTTTTTAATTGAAAAAGACACATTAACTCCCTATAGTTTGGACATTTCGAAAAGTTAGTCAATGCTACATTTTTTAGTAACGTTAACGGTAGGAAGGGTGAATTGACCAAAAAAATCGAATTGAGGGACCAAACACATTTCAAAAAAGTACAGGGACCAAACACATAGTATTGGGATAGTTCAGGGACCAAATAATTATTTAATCCTTATTTAAATGTCTGTAAGATATGAAATAAGTTATTATCATGTTTAAATAATGACTAATACACTTTAAATATTAATATATCATAATAAGTCGTTATTATGCTCAAATAGCGTTTAAAATAAATCTAATTCATTTTCCAATATATATAAGTATTTTTCTAGACTAAATAAACACAAACTAAACATGTTTTTAGCAAAACCCATTATGAGACTGAAAGGGCGATTTGAGTGCCTAACCCCTTCCCATCTCATAACTTAGACCCCAAACCTACATTTTCTGGTATTTTGAGTTTTTCTTTGTTTAACCTTAAAATAAAGGTGACGACTCTATTAACACATTTTTAGAGTCCACAACGAGGCCAATCATATTCCACACGCTTTAATGTTTTGAAACCACTCGTTTTTCGGTAGCGAGCTACGCGATGTCGAAACGTGGTTCTCACAGTGAGTATGGTACTTCTAAAGGTACTTGTATCGAGACTTCCACCTTTTTAAGACATACATTGTTGATGATTAGAGCTAAGTCCACAAACACCTCAAGCTCAGCCACATTCCTTTCAAGCTAGAGTTGCATCTTATCTAGTGATGCAAGCTTCGTACTCATCAATGTTATCGGTGGTCTTGAAATATAGTCTCATAGTAATTGGAGTGTATACAACTATACATCCTTGGGGTCGATGGGTTACTGTGAGTGCCCCTGTGGGTCCCAATGAGCACAATAATAAGCTAGAAGGGGGGGGGGTTGAATAGCTTATTAAACACTTAAAACTTTTTGGTAAATACTTTGAAAGATACTTGCAATCTATTGAAAAGATTCAAGTAGCGGAAGACCTTCAAAGTAGTTGTTCCAGGTCTGCCGATAAGGACTACCGGTAGACCTTTACAAGTTACTTAAGTTCTGCTGTAAATGGATAAAGATAATCAAAGTAATCATGCAGTTCAAATATCGGACAAACAGTAACGAATAACACAAGTATTTTGAGATGGTTCACACTATAATGAGTGCTACGTCCACCACCAAGGCAGTCAACCTTGGATTTAAATTGTGCACTATGTTTTCCACTAGATCAATTACAAAGAATATCCCTAATGGATCGTGTACAAAATATTGACTTGTGTTTGGGGTCTAGGGAATTAAATATCTGTAAATACAAGATATTTAATTCGTGCAGAAGTATAGTTAATGGAAGTAAACAACAAGAAGATAAAGCAATAAGTGTTGATGAGCAGCTTCTTGTTGTTGACGAGGACTTCTAGATCTGTAAAGAATCTCTTGATTGCACTGAGTTGAAAGACTTGGAGTTATGAAGTTTCAGAGCAATCCTTTAAGTGTTCGATTGATTCTGTACAGTGCTATTAGTTCCAGTCTTCAATGGCAGCATTTATAGCAGGTGCACTTCAAAAGATCCGTTGGAGAAGACGAATACTTCAACAGCTCTTTTCATCAATGCATTAAATGCATGGGGCTGTCAGTCAAGGATTTTCGTCTTCACAGATATCAAGAGCAGGGAATGATTTCTAAGATCTTCAAAAAGGTGGGCGATTTAGGTGTCAGATCTGAGAGTTGTTGCAGAAACTAGGGGACAGTCTGCTTTTCCTCGCCACTGCTCAGACGAAAAGTCTTCCTCGCTGAAAGTTGCTTTCGCGGCTTGACATGTCGTGGAATGTCTTGGATTAATTCAAATAAAGATGTAGAATAAGTTTGAATTAATCCAATGAGTCATTGCTGGATTGGACACGCCATAAGAGACCAGTGGACACAAGGTCTCGCTCTTAAGCTTTAAGGTGTCTTCCCAGAAGCCGAAGAGGTCTTCCGAACTCCGTGAAGTCCTATAAAAAACTATACAAGGCAAAGTTCTATACACGTTGCCACGCTAATCGATACGCGTACCGATTAGCCATCAAGTATAAAACTAATGTAATGAATTGAACATATATAAATCTAACATAAGAATCAACAATCTCCTCCTATTTATATCTGGTCATCATTACTACAAATGAGGGCTTAAAACAAACTATTTGATAGATAATAACATGTCTGAGAAATTTATGTATAGAGTAACGTAAGACATGCCTCTATCAAACGTAATAACACCTCAAATGTAAGGGACTAATCTAAGTGCATATAAGGGTAAAAAGTCATAGAACAACACACAGATTAGCAGCAGTTCAAAATAAATTTAAACTGATTGTTTAAATTCTAAACATATATGAAATATAAAGCAACAAGAATTTAAACAAGATAACCTTTTGAAAAACAAGTAATCTTCATTTATAAACAAGAAGTTTACATATCACGTAGTTTTCAAAAATGAAGATAAATACAAAGGTAAGGGAAGAAAAGATACATAAACTACCAAGGTCTTTTCCTTTTTCCTTTGTCTGCAGCCTCCTTTCTTCGCTCTCGCTCAAGCTCTTCCATTCTTCGCTCAGATTCGCCATCTCGCATCGCTTGAGGTCCGTGGAACGAGAACGGTAGTCCAGCTTCTTCACGAAGCGGTTTCTCTTCCATCAAGATTCCGTTGATTGACCTCATTTGCTTCTCCTCCGTGATGGCCGATCACGATCACGGTTGGCATTCATGACGTCCGTGAGCGCAGTCTCGAGCAATACGCTGAGTTCGAGAACGTGAGGACGACCGCGGCCAGAGATGGAGAGTGATGGCATGGAATAACTCGTAGAAAAGTGAGGAGCGCATACGACACACTCATCTCGTTGAGCTTCAATGTTGATCTTGACATCGGTAAAGTCGTGTCGCATCTGGCCCAAATCGAGTCCGAGACATCCCTTGGAATTGTCGAAGAAGAGCAAGCAGGGCGGTCATTGGCTTTGGACGCAGAAGTGGCTATTTCGAGCAAGCGGTAGTGATGCCGTTTGTCGCGCCGCCAGCCATTCATAGATGGCGCCCAGTGGGACAAAATTTCATCATTGGCGTGAGGATGAGAAGTAGTTGCTTGGCCAATATGAATGGTGCCGACAGAGGTAGAGTCTCCATGCCGTATGGGCTGTTGGAGTGGAGGAGTGATGGAGTCGGAAGAGGACGAGTCTTGGGTTGGTATGGTGTTGGTGGAGGAAGATATGGTAATGGGTGGAGGAGGAGGTGGTGTTGGTGGGGAATCAATCTCAATGTCGTGTTAGAATTGTCACGATATGAGATGATTCGTAAGGGCCTGTGAGAAAACCGTAAGGAAGAGGCAGGTGGTAGAAGAGGGATTTTGGTTTTCTAAGGGAAGGTCGAGAAGGTTGAGGAGGTTGATGGGTAGGGGTAAATAGGTCAAGCTGCTCGACGAAAGTTCGAAAGGAACTTGGCAACAGCCAGAGTCTAATGGCTGGGTGGGAGGGATTTGAGTTGGTCAGCGTGGTGTGGTTGGGAAGTTGGTTGGGATCAGAAGGAAGGGGTAGATGGGTCAGGGTCAAAGAGTAGTCGGGAAAAGCGGGAAGGTGGAGGAGGAGTGGGGGTTGGCCGGCTCCTCCCTGAATTTGAGGCTCCTCCCGAGGGATAGACTCCTCAGGAGGTGGTGAATTCCTCCCGAGCATTAGATTGAGCCCAGAGGAATAGATGAAGCGGTCGACAACAACTGGCAGTTGTGGGTCGGAGCCCAGCGGTGGGTGGTGGGCATCTAGCAGGTGCAAGTTGGTGGGGCCTGTAGGGTATGGTTTGGATGCATGAGGGTTGGGGACCGGTAGCTCTCCTTTCTTCCTTAGCGGTACCGGAATAGGAGACTCACCGCTTCATCGGTCGGTGAGGTCGGGAGGGGACTCAAGCTGGTGGCCGGTCTTCGCGGTTTTACGAAGTCTCCTTCGTTTGGGTTTAGGAGTGGTGGGAGAGGGTGATGTTGATTGAGTGGTTTGGGTAGGAGGTGGGAGGATGTTTGTTGAGTTTGAGAGGTTGGTGGGTTTGGGGTGGTGAGGTGGGAATGGTGGATTGGCTGGTGCCTTGTTCTTTTGGCCTTCCTTCATCTCCTTCCCTTATTTGGCTGCTCCTCTTGATTGGAGTGGCCTCTTAGAGTCTTCTTTGCCTTGCCAGTGCCATCTTGGTCATAGCGGTTGCTGCGCCTCATCGGCCAAGTCTTTGGCCTTTTGATGGAGGGCACGGCCATTTGATCGTCAAATTTTAGAGGCCTTTTGTGGGTTACGCGTCGTGTGCTTCCATGTTGAAGCAGTGACCAATAGGTGCGAGGCTTAGCCACTTTGTCGAGAGTGGCTGGCGGTAGACCTACTGCGGCCGTCGCTTGTTCTCGTATTCTTACGAAGAGCGAGGCTGTGAAGCTTCTCCTTGGCCCCTTGAAACAACTCATCTTCTCAAGAAGAGTTGACATTAGCATCATCCCAGAAGGGCATGTCGGCCTCACAAAGGCGTTTGCAAGTGGGGTTGTTCTTGGCTTTCTCCACCCTTGTTTTAACTCATTGAAGATGATGGCCCAGGTTGAGGCGTAGTTGAAGGAATACGACACTTGTCAAGTTGATTTTTGGGCCGTAAACATATCATGAGCTCCACTCTTGAATAGAAGCCCCTTCTATAAGGTGGGTGCAGTGAAACGTCGAGGAGCAGATTTGAGCATTTTCCCTTGAGGCTCCACAGTGTCTCCCCTCATGGCTTCAGGGCATGTCTGACCTCGGCCATAGTTCTTTGAGGCTCCAGTAATTAACGCCGATGATAGTGGAGATTGATTTAGCGGTAATGGAGATGGGGCGGCCTCGAATCCACCCTCGTAGAGCTGTCTTGTTCATGAGCTCCATTCTCATAGAATTCCTTTGCCGAGAAAGATGCTATAGTTTTTGTCGTTGAGGGGAAGAGATCGGGGTCACCATAGCTTTGGCCTATAGTGTTGATTGGCGAAGGTCAATGCACATTCTGAGAATATATAGCTTGGTCGAGGCGAACAATGATGTCATGAGGCGGAAAGGTGGGTATCTGGAAGGTTGACATCAAATCTTGGGAGGAATGTCGGGTTCGGGTTCAATCTCTTCATTTATCTCGAACCGATTTTGGAGTTCTTGCAGAAGAAATGCAAAATAAAAATTAAGGCTTTTCATCTCAACAACTAAACAAGTAGGAATTTCAAGGTTTTTCTGAAATAATGGAATTTCTGAACCGAAAACTTGAAACCCTAGGATGTTTAAGAGTATCCACACCCAGAAAGGTAAGACAGAAGTTTTCCATAAGAATAAACGATGAATATACAAAACGCATCAGTTAGTATCTCAAGTTTGTAAGAACAACAATGGCTTAATAACATAAACTTGAAAATGACCGCTTAATTCCAAAATTTTAGGTTATGAAAACAGAAACAAAGATGTAGTAAGTTTCAAGTAGAAGAGAGGCGTACACATTGTCGCCGATTATAGAAGAGGAAACAAGAAGGATTTGGATTTGCGTAGCAGAAGAGAGAGAGAGAGAGAGAGAGAGTATGAATAGAAATTTTTGTAAAGGGTTTCTGAAGTTTGGCAAATGACGGTTCAAGGACTATTTAAAGGCGAGAAAATTTTAGTTGAAAAAGCGGGAACTAAGATATTTTCTTAAGTACCCAATTTTATCCTTGACCCCTTTATTGCTTTAGAAACCGGCTAGCAAAAAAATAGACTAAGTAAGAATATCGACCTTAAGTCTTCCTAAGAAATGAGAACTTACGCTCTTCCGATCGCCTAAAAACTAGGTCTACCGGATGAAAGAAATATTAACAAATAACTTTGAAAATTAAGCAGTAGGGATCAATCATACCAAGATTTCTCCTTAAATAAGCAAACCGTGGCATCTAAGGTTTTGTGAGAATGTCGCTTAATTGATGCTCGGCTTGAACATATTCCAAACCGATGTTACCTTTTTCCACATGATCTTCGAGGAAGTTGATACCGAATATCAACGTGCT